>JARHVA010002318.1:1732500-2400000 GCA_037957365.1 Torreya grandis | reverse complement strand
GATCTAATTCTTGTAATTAGCAATGGGTATTTATGTATTTGTAATTTTGATTTCTGGAATAGCAGTCATCATTGTTCTTTTTAATTGTTCCCAGCTATATAGAAATCTTGCAAATTGTTTGACAAAATGACTTTGTGAATCCATTGACATCGACATGGTTTAATAATGGATATATGACTCAAAATTTTAGTTGCAGCTATTATGATTATTAGTATTCAAAAATTCCTCATATTTGGTTACATGCAAAGTGTTTTACGAAATGCCAATAATCTAGAAATCAGCAACAGTGCAAGTTTTTGGCAAAAAATTCTTAGTAGGGTCATCACAATGGTATTAGAGCTATGCATCCTACCAGCCTATGTGTTCTTGTGTTGTGGGATTCCTTGTGAAATTATTTTGTTTACAGATTGTTTCTAAATGGGAAGATTCTACAAAATGTTTGGGCTTACACCACCCAACATTCCTCCAAAAGAGAAATCAAAGTGGCCCAAGCCTAATGAAGAGGAAAATAAAATGAGTAAGGTTTCTCTTTATTTTTTTGATGGCACCAATAAAATTTTTGCTAGAGATTGGTTGAAGGAATTGGAGACATATTTGTAATGGAATTCTATGTGTGTGGAGGATGCCCTCAAATTTATCCCTTTTTACTTGGATGCAATGGCACATAAGTGGTTGTATCAATTGTTGAGGAGCCAAGGGACCGAATCCATAGCTTGCTTTAAAAAATTTAGTCAAAGGTTCCTAGTATGGTTCGATGTAAAAGGATGTAAGGATGAACAAGAAAAGGGAATCATGGAATCTACAAGTCCAAAGGAAACTACTTTTACAGAGGAAGAAGAAAAAAGTGGAAGAAAAGGATCCAAAAGAGTTGAAGGATCACTCTATGGCTAAGGAAGAGGAAGTTGTGCCTATAGTTCATGGACCAGTACTTGATGAAGAGCATCCAACCATGGATGAAGAAATGCTTGAGATCCATGAAGACACTACAAAAAGTGGTAAGAAGCCTTACTTAGTTGACACTCAAGATTTGATGACTAATCATGAGGTAATGGTTGAGGAAACAAGCTACAAACAATCTGATTTTGTACATCATAGCATAGAAAATGATGGACATTCAAAAAATGAAGAAGATACGCCTGATATCTATGGAGCTACCATTGAAAGGTATGTTGCAAATTTTGATTCCTTGATTATAAGTAGTAGTACATTATCTTCACATGATCTTGGTAATCATAAGGTAACAGATATACCTCAAGAGGATGTCCTTAGCAAGGGGTTTTATCTTGCTGATCTAAAATATTTTATGGCTAAGCATAAGCAAGTGTTCGTAAATCCAAGCTACATATAAGGTATGATAACCCATAATAAGTTTGACATTCCTTGTTCTGTACACATGATCGCATTTGGAAAACACATGTTGAAGTTATATGAGAGACATTTTATTGAAGAGCTGATTATAGAAACAAAGGCATTACCTAGTAAGAAGATTCTACAGTTTGATAATGTATGGTTTATCATGGGCATTACAACATGGAGTTGGTTGGAAGTTATGGATAAGACTGAACCAAAGGACATAGCAGCTAAAGAGGTGGAGGTACATATCATCTTTGGGATAGCTAATGTAGTTATAAGGACATGTGACTTTCAGCTGGATACACCTCTTAGACCAGTATTTATGGATGAGCGACCTACCAGTGAAGAAGATGTAAGAAAGGACAATGAAGACAACTCAAAAAGGTATGATCACGGATCTGATTTTTTGAGTACAAACATCAGTTCTTTGTCTTCACATGATCATGAGATAGAAGAGTGGCATGAGGATGATAATGGTAATAAGTTTTCCATTGTTGACACTCAAGATTTGAGGGATAAGCCTCTTATGATGATCAAGTATGAGGAGCAATTAGAGTTTCAAACACTTGATGAGAGATTTGTAGAAGAAAAGATTTTGCATGCATCCTATGGACCAACAAAGGATGATGTGGAGAGATGTATTCATGATTCAAATTTAAAGGAGTCTACTTGTGTTTTGACATCATATCCTGATGAAGATGATTCTTTGGGTAGACACAATGTTTTCCTAGTTTTAGGACTTAAGTTATCTAAAGCAAGGACTGATTTTACATCCATAGACATCAGGTTACTCTTTTGTATAGCTGGTAGTCATGAGGTAAAAGTTATGATAGCCCTTGAGGGGAGTTTTTAGTATGGTACACACCTTGAGACAACAGCCTATGATGACATCTATGAAGGCAAACTTGGGAGGTACGAGGTAAAGATTGGTCTTATGGTGATAAGCAAAAATATCTTAACCTTACATGATTTAAATTATCTTGTGGATATGCAAGATTATGTGATTAAGTTTGGATTAATGTGTGAAGAGCCAAGATGTATACAAGGTAGGTCATTATGTAATACTTGCATGAATTTCATGACAACATTTCTTGATTATATATGGGGAGAACATGTGATATATGAAGAAGACATCATGGGGAATCGAGTACATGAGAACAATAGTATTTCATACTTGAACCATTAGTTTTTAAGTTGCATCACAAGGCTAGGTGGTTTTTCTACATTTTTGAGCAGGGAATTTTTAGCCTATATACTTTTGCTTGTAGCTATTTGGAGAGTTTTGGAGTGGAGTTGCATAATAGATTACACACATATGATGGACGCTTGTCAAGTCCATGTGGCACAACTTAGTTTTTGGATAGCCCATGATGATAGCTTGAGAGAATTCACTTGTACATTCATATTCAGATTGGGTGATGTGATACTTTGGTATCCATATGGTGACACACTTCATTATGATGCTTCATTGTGGGAGCATAGGGCTGTCCTACTTTCAAGGCTTGAGGTATGTGTAGATGTTATACTTGATGAGTTCTAATTGGACATTTATCCAAGGTATGGAGATGTGCATGAGGATAAAAGTATTCTACCCCTAACCCATTGGTTTTTTGCTCATACATTGGTGAGAGGTGGTTGTTCTATCTTGCTAATCATGGAGTTTTTAGAATATATTTTGAGGACATCAGATGTTTTGATGAGTTGGGGAAGTCTGGGTCACTACTTCAATGTTGGAGGTTGGCATGATGATGATATCCTATCATCATATGTCATTAGAGGTACTTTTTGCATCATCATGAGTATGAGTTTTAGTTTTCTTGGGGTTGTTTTGATGTATATCAGCAGCTTGGAGTGGTTTGGCATATTTGTTTATGCACTTGTGATGGACACTTTTCACATCCCTAAGGGATCATTCATATTTATATGGACATTTGGTGATGATGACACAATTAGAGACATCTATTTCTTCACTCTCAGTTGGCATGAGGGTGTGATGATTTGGGATCCAAGTGTTGGTGTGATTGGTACAATAATTCACAAGGATTTTGGTGAGTTACTTCACAATTATTCATTGAGTGATGTTTATATCAGAGTGGAGTAGCTGAAGGTTTGGTAAAAGTGGTCATGATTTAGAGATCATATCATACATCACTTATTGATGGGCATGAATCTCTTTAGGTTTTCATATTTTTGTAATGCTTTGTATTTAATAGACTTATCACTCATGGACAGTGAAGCCTTTGGAGGAAGGGAGTTATTGGTACATGTGGCTGATGTCCTCCCACCATATAGTGTTTCAAGTATTAGAATTTTTAGACTTTAGAGATTGATATGGGATCTTGGTAATTGGATTTGGGGCATACAAGCACCAATTTCTTGGGGCAAGTAATCACCGAGAAGGGAGGACTATAATGTTCCCATTTTTGGTCGCTTCAGTATTATAGTTGGCTTCAGCTTTCTCAGTGAATTTTAGCCTTGTCTAAGAGGATGTTTGATTTTGGTGATGAGCTTAGATGGTCTAGAGGAATCTTATGCCACTTTTCAAAGTGATTTTTGGCCTTTGGTGTGTTCTCCAAGATTCTTGGTGAGAGCATCTATTTATAGCAAGTCACCCGATTGGGTTTTATTTTCATTATTCATCATCGGTATCACTCCAGTGCAGTCAGATTTTGATTCTAATACTTTTTGATAGTTCTACAAAAATGAGTGTATTAATGGTTATATTTTAATTAAATTAATAAAGTTGCTAATAATTTATTAAAATATTTAAGAAGGCCCTTAGTATTATAGCTCATCGGAACCAGATTGAGATGCTTTAATTCATGGATGCATTAAACAGAGACCTTGTGTGTCAAAATACCATTATTTTAATGAAAATGTCATTTTTAGAGTTAAAAGGGTGTTTAAAATAAAAAGTGCATTTCTTAAAAAAGGAAGCTTCTGGAGAGTTTGGGAAAAAAATTATAAAATAAGGTTGAGAAAGTCTTTTGGGATTCATTCATTATCATTATATCAATTATTATTTTAAGTGTTAAGCATACGCTTTAACATTGAAACTATTGAGGATGAAAGACCTCTTTAGCATTCATATTTTGGGGATGAAAACCCTCAATTTCTCTTTGGTGATTTTATACAAAAGTCACACTGAAGCTTAAAGGCAGATTTTCAAATCTAAGGCATAGATCCAAGGCTATTTTCTAGTGGTGGATAGCTAGAGCACACATTCAGATCTAATTCTCATAATCTTCTATAGTGGAATGGCCACCTATCAACCAAAATAAAATTTGGTAGGGTCATGATCTCAACAGGGTAGATCACAGCTTTTGGGGTCAGTTTCTAGCCCCAGCCACTTCTAACTACCCAACGTCATAGTTGCAAGCCTGTCGTACCAGCATAAACATTCCAGCACAACAAATCAAGATAATAAGTGGTATTTATTATTTGGAATCATTAATATTTGTGTGCTTTCTATAGGGCTTAATCTAATTCTTGTAATCAACAGTGGGTATTTATGTATTTATAATTTTGATTTCTGGAACAACAATCATCATTGTTCTTTTTAATTGTTCCTAGCTATATAGAAATCTTGCAAACTATTTGACAAAATGACTTTGTGAATCCTTTGACATCGACATGGTTTAATAATGGATATATGACTCAAAATTTTAGTTGCATCTATTATGATTGTTAGTATTAAAAAATTCCTCATATTTGGTTGCATGCAAAGTGTTTTATGAAATGCCAATAATCTAAAAATTAGCAACAGTGCAAGTTATTGGCCAAAAATTCTTGGTAGGGTCATCACAGCAATCAATTTTCACTACAAGTACAATCACTAACAACTTTACACAACATGTAACATACATAAAATAATCCACTAGTAACTAGGTGAAGACAAGGACCTACAAAGGGAGAATAATTAACAACTTGTGAAAATTTAGCCATCACTAACACACTAGAATACCAACATAAAGGAGGTTTAATTAGTCTTTTATTATCTCAAGGTTACAGATACACATGGGTAGAACTTTCACATACCTAGGAGAGGGATCCATACAATGCTCTTGAATCCCAATTTATAGGACATGAGAAGGGGAGATAAGGATAATGTTTTACATAACTGTGGATAATAATCTATGATGACCATAATCCACTCAATTAATGAGTTGATAATGTGTAGTAATAGTCCCATAACTTTTATATGTTACCTTGGCTAAATAATGGCCTTAAATGATCCCTTGGGTATAGAAGTGTGGTAGATAACCTATTTTTGGTCATAGTTGATACCATGAATATGCCATGCACATTTAAAATTCTCCATCACTCTTTGACATGCAGTGAGAGGTCATGCACCCATTATGAGAGGTAGTTATTTATTTGAACATATCCATTATATTCTTAGTTTCCACCTTTGAATTCATTCATGGCCCATTCAATTCATTTGTCCTCCTAGTGTGTGAGAGATATGAGACTTAGTCATATTCAATCATGTGTTGAGATTGGTAGTTTCCTAGAAAACTTAGTTCAAGGGTGACTCTATCTAGTAAACTTATTTATTATGTGAGCATACCTACAACATCCTTCTCTTAATGCAAATGATGACTATCTCCTCAATTGATTTTGAGTATGCTTACTAGGACTATTTTTACTACTGTGGGGGGTGTAAGAGTGTTTTTTTTGAGATCATTACACATCTTCATAAGCTTAGGTGGCCTTTCTACTCACTCAAGACCCTGAATATGCTTGAGAATTATGAAATTAGACCTAAAACCTAGCCTTATAAGCCATTTTCCTACACATATTACCCCACACATGCCAAATTTCTTGTGTAAATAGATCAAATATGACTTTATGTGCCTTCATCATGTTTTCATGGTGTCTCATGGCCACTAGAATCATCAATAATAATTTCTTGTCCATCGGATCCCCCATGAGAGTTTTAGAGAGTTTAAAGTGGCCTACCATCTTAATGATGATTCATAAAGTAAAAGCCTTAGATTTAAAAATAAATTCCATGAATATTAATTACATATACCCCCTCATAATGCACCTTTTATGGTGAGTTTAAGCAAATTTTGGTAGCCTTCAAGTTTTCACTAGACATTCTAGGCATGCTTACAATCTTAAAGATTATTCATAGATCTTCCCCCCTAAAACAAACTCTCTCCACCATGGATTTCAAGTTCATAGGGGTCATCAAATTCACCTAATGTAAATTTTTCCATACATCTTGTCATATAATATATGAGATTTTAAATGAGCAGTTCAAATTAGCAGACTAGGGTGATGGAGCTCGAGGATGGCTAATAAGCTAAATTGACATTTACCCTATCTTCTCCTATATGAAACACCTATCTCAATAATTTTAACATCATCATAAATTATTTTATGGTATTACATATTATTTATGATATTTTCATGTCAAAATAATGGAGTTAGGGATCTGAAGGCTTAGGTAGGGTTTTAGGCCTTATAGGTCTAAGTTGAGTTTCAAGACATTAGACCACATGTAGGTGCTTATGGTGACTTTAGGAATTATTATCATCCTTTTTATATTTAATTTAAACTTTTTCATGGTCTCATAATGGCTCAGACCCCTACCTCTATCATTCTTCCCCTTTAGGTCTTTCCATGACCATCCTTGGCCCATAATAGGTGCTTAGACTAGTTAATGTCAGAGACCTAAGTGGTTTATTTTTATCTTTTACTCACTACTAAGGGATTTGGAGTTATTATGGAGTTTTATTTTAGGATTTTTCAACACTTCTTTAATTAGGTTCTCTCTAATACTTTGAAATCAAATGCACTCTATATCCATACACATAGGACTTTATGTTATGAATGGTCATTCATGCCTAGGCAATGTTCTTAAACTTGACTCTACCATAAAAGGTATTTAAGACATATAGATTCCATACACCACCATGGGGTCACTTTCACATAGCCTTTTACCTTCATCATTCAAATCAACTAGGTACTCCAACTGACTAGGAATATCTATATGCATTAAAGCAACTATATATGCAAAGT
Source organism: Torreya grandis (assembly GCA_037957365.1). Lineage (NCBI taxonomy): Eukaryota > Viridiplantae > Streptophyta > Pinopsida > Cupressales > Taxaceae > Torreya > Torreya grandis. The sequence continues at coordinate 2,392,617 of JARHVA010002318.1, read as the reverse complement.
TAGAAGGTCCTAAGTTAGCTTATTTTAGTTACTCTTTCATATTCCTTTATCTTTAAATAACCTATGTACTCTATTCATTTGTTTGATACCCAACCTCAATGTGTATGTGGAATTTCACTCCCAAGTCTAGAGACAACTAACTACATCTCTGTAGGTGGTGATTGGGAATAATTAACTTTAATTGGAGCCATTTTATAGGTTAATGAGCAAGAGAAAGGTTCTCTAGGCCATACAAGGAACCCAATTGACCTTATTTGAACCTAAATAACCTCCCTCAATATGGTTTTATTCATAATTGTTAGGTTTTTATATTAGATTTTCCCTATGACACTAAAGTGTCTAGTTCCCAACAAACTAATGCACTGGCATTTTAAGCTCCTGCACACTCACGTAAAGCATGCAATAAAAACTAGTTATTGTGGGTTATTTTGTGTAGTAATACACTTATCATATATTGATACTTTTTTATTTATATTAATTATTGACTAAACAAAAAATAAATACACAATTGTGGACCTTGTTTCAATTACATACATAAACATAATTAAGAAGATAACTACCATGAAATTCAAAGTATATTTTTTTGATTATATAAGGAAGATAAAACAAGGGGCTGAACCCTTTAAAAATAGCAAAAACAAACCCTAGAGGCATCAGCACAAAAAAACCTCAAAAAAATTATAGCATAGCTTGCTTAACCAACATAAATAGCAAAGGCAACATAACTAGACTAAAGATAGTATATATGAAGAAGTAGAGAATAAACAACATAAAATAAACCATAACTAAGGAGAAAGATTCTCCCATATTTTAGCTAGAGATTTATAAAATTCATCCAACTTTTTTAAATTCTCATCTTTTCCCTCTACAGTTGTAGTTTCAAGATTCTATAACACAGAAAGATTAAGTAACATAGTACACCTGAGCATAGTGGAAATTGAGTGTTCTAGATTCTTCACATGACCCCTTAGGGCAAAAATTTCATTCCTATAATCAACACCTTCCTCCATCTCATCAATATCTTCTCCACAAAAATCATTCCCCCTCCATCAACATTATCCTTATAATCACCAACAACACCACCAAAAAAATTAGTCTATTTATTCCCATTCTTACCCTCTGCATCTTTAGAAATCTCCTAGACTTCAAGAACCTTGGCCTCATCCCCCTGAGTGGATTATTTATAAGCACTCTTTGAATAATCAATAAGTTTAGCTTTTAGTGTATGTTTTTTAGCAATCCTCCCTGACCTCCTAACCCAGAAGGACAATCCCTCCTTATCCTTGGCAGATAGATTAGTTTTATTACCAGGTCTCACAAGAGTACTACAAAGATTTTTAGGGGTCCCCATAGCATCCTACATAGTTTCCTCTTCCACCTTCCTAATTTTCCTCTTAATACTCTTCACACTAATTTTAGAGACTGAAGTGTGGGTAGCGGTCACCATGGTAGTCTCATCATTAGATAGAGAAAAGGAAACCCCTTTCATCTTATGAGAAGTAGGGGAAGGGTAAGGATCTTCAAATATGATAGTATCATTAGGGTTGGAATAAATTTCATTGCTATGAGACTGGATAGGCTTAGGTGGCTCTAGAGTAAGGTGGAAATTATATAAGTAGAGAATAAGACCCTAGTGTAGGGGAATGGGTTTCTTGGAGGGTTTCTTAGCTGACTTAGCTTTAACCCTAAAAATTGAATGCTCAAGGGAAGATAGTAGATATAATGGGAAGCTTATATGAGGATTATGTCTAAAATTATTTAGTAAAGGAAGATGATAATTTTATAACTTGATAAACCACCCCTCTAGAGTGAAGTATTTCATGAGGAGGAAACACATTTCATCCCACAGCTCTAGAATCTTAGCCCATTCAAATCCTCTTTGGTAAGGAACTAATTCTTCACCTTCCCCAAGGAATAAATTCTAGTTAGAATGGTCCACCACTTTCACATTCCTTTGCAGCTTAGTCCCTTTAATCGATAGGCCAGTCACCATAGCAATAACTTTCTCAAAAACCTCAAACCTAATTCTCCCAATAGTGACTATACAATTTTTCCAAGATCGAGTGAATTACTCACATAGATTTTCATCATAGGCATTAAACCATTCCAAAAAAGGGTTGATACTACCTTCCTTATAGTAGTGCCAGACCACAACATTATCCTTAAACTCACAATAATAAATTGGCTCTATTATAATCTTATCTCCTCCCATTATAGCCTTCCAAACAAAGACACAGAATCCCCAAAACCAAAAATTCATAGAGTTATTTTGAAAGGTGAGATTAATAGTTTGAAAAGGAATTATGATAAGAAGTCTAAACATATTATCTTATATGAGAGCCACCACTCAAAGGACCAATTAAATCCTAAACTTCCCATGCTCGAACATGATTATAAGGAATTATCTATAATTAGTAGATAAGAAACTTGCCTTAACAGAAGGGAGTAATAAAGTAGAGATGAAATTGAGTAATCAAAGTATAAAAAACATGTACTTTAAGATACACATCAGCATCTTTTATCAAAACTAATAGAATAAACTATCTTTCCTAAGATAAAGAGTCATCATTGACACATCATCTCTTTTTGAATTATGTCCCTTATGTTTAAAGGGATGTTATTAATTTTGTGTCAACAACACCAATTTAAAAATTGTTGGCCAAGGTCCATAAGAGCATCTACAACCCCATTGCCCTCTATATATATATGAGAGATATCAACTCTGAGGATCCACTATAGAAGAATCTATATATCCACTATAATGTCTTTCAATTCCTATCTATAAGTTTACACATTAGTAACAACATCAATAAAAATTTTGGAATCCCCCTAAATAAGAAATTACCTAATATCAATTGAAATAGCCAATTTCACCCCCCCATAGAAGATTAGAGACTTCAGCATAATTATTGATTTAAAATCCTATCCCAACAGCATACACAACAATCATCCACCCTTTGTCATCCTTGATAATCCCACCACCATTAGCCTTATCATCCACCTTAGATGCTCCATCAAAATTTATTTTGAGCTAATAAGGCTTTAGGGGAATACATATAGTATTTAATCTTTGCAAATATTTGGAATAATTATGATCTAGGATTTGGTTTAGAATTCTCTAATTAGTCACAATTTTCTCCTCTTCTTGAGAAAGAGGTTTTTCCATAGTTTTTATGTGAGAATTGGTCACACTTTCCATGAGTCTATTAGAAAATGAATGAAGAACTTGAGAAATATCCCTAAAAATTCTATTATTACATTCTTTCTATAAAGTCCAACCAAGACAGGGTAGATTTTAGTTCCAAAGCTCAACAAGCCATGGATGAGAGAAGGTAGGGCACCAATTGGAAATGACTACCCTAATATAAAAATTAAAAACCCATTTAATTCCAAAATTCCTTAAAGTAATATTCCAAATTTCCCTAGCAAAATCATAGTAGAGAATTAAATGATAAATAGTTTCCTCTTTCTCAAAGCACAGAAGGCACCTATTGACCAAGGTGAATCCCCTCCTCTATAATTTATCTTGAGTTAGGATTTGTTATGAATATCAGCCCACCAAAACATATTAATTTTAGGAATAATTTTATGATTTCAAACTTTCCCCCAAATCTCATTTTTATGCACAGCAGGGATCAATAGGTGGTAAGCAGACTTAACAAAAAATCAACCTTTTTTATCTGGCCACTAATATAGCTCATCTTCCCTATGAAAAAATATGGATTATAACCCCCAACATCAAATCTTGGATAGACCACATCATAGGAGAGAGATCATAGTGATGGATATATCAATCTAGGAGATTTTTCCAACTCCTAATACCATTATTATTGTGAATATAATGACAAACTTTATTCCTAAAAACCTATGTAGCAAAGGAAAAAATACCTCCATAATCACCTTGAGTAACTATGGCCTTACTATTTAACCAATGTCTTCTTAAAAGTTAATAGAATTACCATTCCCCAGTTTCCATCTAAGCCCATGCTTGAGAAGACTTCTAGACTTTAGCATTTTTTTCAGATAACAGATCCCTACGAAAGCCCTTCCTGCTGGAGAAATATAAAGTGGTCAGTTCCATGAATATACTTGGCTTGCATAATGTCCCCCCACTCTTTATGGTTGTGGATCAAATTCCATTTTATTTTGGAAAGGAGGGTTTTATTCATATTCCTGATAGATCTAATGTTAAGACCTCCATGAGATTTGGGAAGACAATATTTCTTCCCACTAACCAAAGACATTCTCTATATTTTTTCCACCCCAGTCCATAATAATTTTCTTTAAATCTGATCTAATTTCTCAGCAACAAACCTAGGCATTTTAAAAAGAGACAAGAAGTAAGTAGGAATACCTCGCAAAAAAGCACGTAGAAGCTGAAGTTTGCCAGTACTATTAAGTAATTTCCCCTTCCAACTAACTAATTTCTTCTGAGTTCTTTCCAAACTTCCATTCCAAAATCCTTGAGACACCTCTTTGACCATAAGGGGGAGGCCAAGGTAAATAGTAAGAAGATTAGCTTCAACACAACCAATAATATTAATAATTTTTTGCCAGAGATCAGCTAGAGTATTAAAAAAATACACATTGCTCTTCTAAAAGTTTATGTTTTGACCAAAGGCTTTGGCATAGTCATTTAAAATATTCTTTCAACTATGAGCTTTGACCATAGAAGAGATACCAAAGAGAATGGTATCATCCACAAACTGTTACACAGACATAGAGGGAAGGGAAGAAGCAGGTTTAATACCCATAATTTATTTAGAGGTAATCTTAAAATGAACATATCTCCCAAGGGCCTCAACCATCATGTTAAATAAGTATGGTGAAAGAGGATCCCCATATCTAATCCCCCTTGAGGAAGATAAAAACCCCCTAGGGACTCCATTGACCAGAATAGAGAATTTAGCAGTGGAAACAACCTCCCTAATAAGAAGGAATATTTTATCATTAAAAGAAAACTTTTTAATGACTTCAAATAGGAAATTTCCATGAAACTCTATCATAGATATCTAACTTTAGAACCATGCCAAGGATTTTACTCTTTTCCATAAAGTGGATAGTTTCATGAGTGGAGATCACAACATCAAGAATTTGTTGACTAGGGACAAATCCTTTCTATGAAGAGGAAATAATTTTATCCAAAAAATTCTAAAAACTCAGGACAATCAATTTAGTGCATAGATTATATATGGTATTACACAAGCTAATGGATTTGAAATTAGAGAGATGCATAGGCTTTGGATTTTTAGGAACAAGAAAAATAAAAGTATTGTTAATCTACTTTAGAAGTTTACCAATTTTGAAAAAATCTCTCATAATCACAGTAACATCAACACCCATAATATCCCAATATTCCTAAAATAAAATTGGAGGATATCCATTAGGGCCAAGGGCTTTGAATGGACCCATAGAAAATAAGATAGCACAAACCTCCTCCTCAGAAATAGGTTTTAACGTTTCAAAGTTGTCTTCTTTATTAATCAAACAGGAGATGTTATCGATAAACTGGTCCATAATCCTTCTATTGTTAACATTATTAGCTTGCTTTGATAGAAAATTATAAAAAAATAACATAGCTTGGTTCCCAAACTCATTGTCCTCAGTGATAATATTCCCATTTTATAGACATAATTTAGAGATAAAACTAGCCTTCTTATGTTTCATGGCTGAAAAATGAAAAAATGCACTATTACTATCACCTTCTTTGAGCCACTGAACCCTAGACTTCTATTTCTATAAAATCTCTTCTTTACTCATAAGATTCTTCTAGTTATAAATCAGATCACATTCCTCCTGTATAATATCATCAGTAATATCTCCTTGAGCCATAAGCTACTGAAGATCAGCTAATCTTCCATAGAGTTTTTTTCTTGCTAAACACATTGCCAAATCTATATTTGTTCCACCCAAAAACTTCATGTTTAATATGAAGGAGATTTTTGACTAACCTAAACATAAAAGCACCCTGAGTGGGCGTTTGACACCATTGAGCCACAAGGTTTCTAAAATATTTATGTTTAATCCACATAGCTTCAAATCTAAAAGGGAAAGGACCACACTTACATTGTTCCTTCCAACTAAAGAGAATAGGAATATGATCAGACATGGTTCTAGAAAGAGCCTTCAGAATCATATTATGATGATTATCCCAATTTCTAGAAATAATAACTCTATCCAATTTAACTTGAATCATTTAATCTCCTCTTCTTCTATTAGACCAGGTGAAATTCTAATTCTATGGCTCCATATCCAACAACCCAAAGGAATTGATAAATTCCACAAAGTCAAACATGTTATCAGTATAATCAAGAATACCCCTAGATTTCTTGAAAGGATATAAGGGAGTATTAAAATCCCCAACCAACATCTAATGAGAATGAGGGTAAGTGGAAAGAGTATAACACAAGTCTAGCCACAATGTATTCCTTAGGGCTCTAGTGTTTAGAGCATAAATATTGATTAAGGACTAATATAAATAAGGTAGAGGGAAGTTAACAACCAAAAAGTGTGATCCCTAGATTTTAACATCATTCCACATAGTGACAATCCCTCTGGAGGCTCTTGTAGCTAGGCTAATATAGAAAGCAACCTTGGGCCATATATAATAAGCTATCCTCTTAAAGCTCTCTTCATTCATCTTAACTTCTTGAAGTAACAAAATATCTAACTTATTGTCTAGAATATAGTTTTTCACTTCAAACTATTTGGTGGGACTATTGAATCCCCTCAAATTCCAAGATAGAATTCTCATTTAGAAGGTTTATGAGATTATATCTCTAGTGTTTTTTGCTTACCACTAGTAATATGCCTGGTAATCTCTCTTTGTCTTGTTTCTCTGAGAGTTGGTATTCCTTGTTTAAAGTTTATTCCAACATCCACAAACTTTTTATCCCTTTGTTTCTTTTTCTTAGGGGTAATCCAATCCTCATGGTCATTACCACTACCACTTAGACCAATTTTAGCAGTCAATGAAGGAATAGTTTCCTGATCGACAAGAAAATCCTCCTTCATGAATTCAACCATGGTTACAGGAGAGGGATTCTACTTAGGGAATGTTTGGGAGGTCACAACCCTAGAATTACAACTTAAATCTGGGAGTTGGGCCCTCTATCTAATGGAAGCTGAGGCCTCATCACCTTCAATAGTAGCCTCTATCGACTGGGAATGAATCTCACCCTCTTCAATTTGAGTATTCTATTGAACAAGGTACTGGTAGTTATTTGTATCAAGATTATGATAACCTTTCTCCATATCCTTCTTATAATAATCTTTTATGATAACATTTTCCTCATTACCCCTTATTCCCTGATCAATAGGGGTGTTTTATTTACGTGAGTTATCTTCAAATTCATTTTTAAGGTCAACATTTCCTCCCATTTGCTTCACTTTAAAATGGGTCATTAAATGTCCTTTCTTCTTAAAAATATAATAAAAATTAGTAGCATTCTCATAGAAAATCGGTTGGGTCCAAATCCCATATTTGGAGTTTAAATCTATGGGCATGGGAAAGGTTTTGTGGATCTCCACATTAACACAAAAATGAGCATACACATAATGGGACTTAGTCTGAGTGGTTTTATCCAAAGTCACATACTAACCAAAGGTACTACCAATAGTAGAAAATATCTTTTCATCCCAAAATTCCAAGGGAAACCTTAGGAGCCTCACCCAAATAGGGGTAGTTTAGTTCAGATCCATGCTAGGATCAAAACTAGGTTTCTAAGAGCATAGAGCAATTGAATGGGTGCCATAGAGCCATGGCCCTCCTACCATAATAGCTAACATGTCCTCCCTATTCATAAATTTAAATAAAAAGAACCCTCTTGCCATAGTGATGATCGACACATTGCCTTTGATCCTCCACTGATTAGCCACCCATGTCTTCACCATCTCAATATTAAGATGAAGGGAGAAAAAATTACTGACTAGGGTAAGATCCATGGGTACCACTATTTCCTCAACCAAGTCATTAGGAATATCCAAATCCATTCCTTCCACTGAATCCTTTTGGATTGGGACCCCTGATGCACCTTTAGGTAAAAGATACTACTTCCCAGTTAACAGCCCTATCCATCCCTTAAAAGGATCCTTGTCCACTAATTTCTAAGTCCTAGAGGCACTACCTAAGGCATTAACCTCCATCATCATATAAAAATCAAGAAAAAAACCTTAAAAAACCCTAAAAAGCCATGGAACCTTGAGCATTTATTCCTTAACAATTTAGTAGTAATAATAGTTAACATAAATATTCACATTGTTTAATGTATTGTAATAAAACAAAAAAATTATATGTTACACATGTTCAAAAATTTAGATTCTATTTGTTATAATCAAATACAAACCATAAGTTACACATTAAACATAATGATAACTCAATGATGAAACTTAACTAAAAACCATAGTGTAACATCAGAACTAAAATAACTTCCATGATTTTACTATTAGCACAAATAGTCTTTGCATAATACTAATGTTTAAAAACATTACAAATTTCTACATAGGTGTTATGTTGTGGATCTTATTTCTAAATTACAATTATTTTCAAATATTATACATTTTATTTGTATTGTACACTCTATGTTTTTCTCATCAAGGTTCAGGGTTGGGTCGGGCCTCGAGTAGGGGTTCAAGGGTGAAAACCCTAAAAAAATAAGGGTTTAGGGGTGTCATCCTATGATAAATGGGGGTTTTAGGGTAGTATCCCCCCAAAAAAAATTTAGTCCCCTTTTAATGGGAAACCATTTTGGGTTGATTATGCCCATGGTTTTGGTACCCATTATTTTTTAATACCACTTTATTAATGTATTATGTGTTCATGTATATTTCATAGGTAATACATCATGAGAAAAAAGGTTTGAGAAGGAAGAATAGAGTGTGTTAATTTATGTGTGAATTTAAGAGGGTTTGTTGAGCACAACTCCAAATATTATGTGTGTATTTTAATTGTGAGAAGACTGATCTGAGAGTGGTTTGTACTCTCATAGCTGTTAATAAAATTTGAGAAAGTGTTTCTTGGTGGATGTATCCCAAATTGAGTGAACCATGTTATTTCTAGTCTTCTTGTTGTGCATTTTATTTCTATTATTTTTGCATCTCTATTTATATCTATTATTATGATTTTATGAAATTATTTTGCATCAATTTCTATATTTATTCTTAAAAATTAGTATCAAAGATTCAAGTTGTATTTTTTAAAGTGTTGAATTTTAGGAAGGGTTATTAGTTCAAGTGGGAGCTATGGTTGATGATCATAGATCAAAGGTTGAAAAGTTTAAAGGATATAACTTTGGTCTATGGAAGATACATATGGAGGATTACCTCTATTAGAAGGACCTCCATGCTCCACTAGGAGGAAAAGTAAATCAACCAGTGAGTATGACAGATGAGGCTTAGGATTTGCTTTATAGGAAAGCAATTGAGGCCATTAGGTTATGCCTTACATCTGCAGTCACATTTAATATATCATAAGAGAAGACCATAGAAGGTCTCATTGAACTCATTAGGGACGTTATATGAGAAACTCTTTGCTTATAATAAAATATTTTTAATGAAAAACTTCTTTAATATGAAGATGTCTAAAAATGATTTAGTTTTTTATCATCTGAATGAGTTCAATATGGTTTTGAGTATGTTGAATTCTATAAAAATAGATTTTGATGATGAAGTTATGGCTTTGCTTATTTGTGTTCCTTACCAAATATTTGGAATATAATGGTAATGGTAATGAGCAACTTGGTCTCTAATAATGCCAAGTTGAAGTTTCAGAATGTCATAGGAGTAATCCTTAGTGATGAAATGTGATTAAAAAGCTCTGGGGAGACTTCTACTTCAGGTGATGATTTGGCAGTAGAGATTAGAGGGAGACAAAAGTTTAGATGAAAATGAAAGCAAGGAAAGTTAGATGGTCATAGAAGGTCAAAATCAAGGGCTAGGATGGTATGTTGGCACTATGGAAAGACTGGGCATGCGAAGAAGGATTTTTGGTCTCTTCAAAACAAGAACAAAAATTAGGAAGACACCAAGGAGGTGAATGTCACAATAGGTAATATTTTTAGGATGAATTAATTCTCTCCATTGATAATATTTATGAGGCTTGGGTTTTATATTCAAGGTATTTTTTCATGCTACACCATATAGGCATTATTTTATTGATTATGTTCAATGGGATTGTGGACATGTTTACCTTGGCGATGATGAGCCTTGTAGCATAGTACGAAAAGGAAGTGTTTAGATCAAGATGTAGAATGGGAACACTTGGCTACTGAATGATGTTAGGCATGTGCCTAAGTTGAGATGAAATTTGGTATTCATAGGAAATTTAGGTAGTGAAGGTTTTATGGTGACACTCACAATAGATTCTTGGAAGGTAAGCAAGGGTGATCTTGTGGTAGTAAGAGGTAAGAAGGTTGATACCCTATATTTATCAAGTAGTGTTTATTATTGTAATTTAGTTTCTACAAATGTAGATGCAACTTTGTGGCATAATAGGCTTGGTCACATGAGCCAAAAGGGTATGCAAATTTTGAAGGATCAATTATCTAGATTAAAATTATCTAATTTATATTTCTGTGAAGACTGTGTGTATGAAAAACATAAAAGGGTAAAATTTCTCAAGGTTTGACCTACAAGGAAGGAGAATAAGTTGGACTTGGTTCATTTATATGTATGGGGTCTGGCTCAAGTATCTTTCATTGATGGGTCATCTTATTATGTCACTTTTATTAATGATGCAACTAGGAAAGTTTGGTTCTATGAAATTAAGAGAAAATTTGATGTGTTTTATACATTTAAAATATGGAAAGCCTTGGTTGAAAATGAAATAGGTCTCAATTTAAAATGTCTTAGATCAGATAATGGTGGGGAATATTATAGTAATGAATTTTTTATTACTGTTTAAGGAATGGAATTCATAGACAGAGGATAGTTCCAAGAACTCCACAATAGAATAGAGTGTTAAAAAGGATGAACAAGAATATCATGGAGTGTTCTATGATCATGAGGTTGCATGCATTATTGTCTTTTCAATTTTGGGTAGAAGTAGTAAACATAGTTGTATATCTGATAAATAGAGGTCCTTCATCTACTTTGGATGGAGGCATACTTGAGGAAGCTTGGTCTGGTAAGAAGGTTGATTATTCATTTCTTTGAATATTTGGTTGTGAATCCTTCATTCATATTGATAAGGATGATAGGACCAAGTTAGAGGCTAAATCTAAAAAATGCACCTTTATTGGTTATGGTGAGGATGACTTTGGTTTATAGATTTGGAGTCTTAAGGATAGGAAAATATTTAGGTCTAAGGATGTTGTTTTTAATGAAAAATTCATGTATAAATAGTATTTATAGGATTAAAAAGAGGATTTTAGAAAAGAGTACATAGTACTAAAGGACATTACAGATGATAAAGTGTCTGAACAACTAGTTTAGGCACTTAATCCGTAAGAACCCCAAACTCCTATGGTGAGAAGGTATTTTAGGGTAAGAAGGGAACCTAAACATTTTTCACCATCTCTTAATTATTTATTACTCACTAACAATGGAGAGCCAGAGTGCTTTGAAGAAGCAATGTAGGTAGATGTCAAGAAAAAGTGGGAGTAAGCTATGGATGAAGAGCATCAGTCTCTCATAGAAAATTAGACTTGGGATTTGGTAACCCCACCTGAAGGTAAGAGTATTTTAGAAAAAGTGGGTGTATAGAGTTACAGAAGATGATGAAATAAATAAAATTTATAAGGCCCAATTAGTGGTAAAGGGATTTAAACAAAGAGGGGAATTGATTTTGATGAGATTTTTTCCCCAATGGTAAAGATGACTTCTATTAGGATTGTTCTTAGGATATTGGTAGTATAAGACTTATACTTAGAGTAGCTAGATGTGAATACTACATTCCTTCATGGTGATTTGAATGATGACTTGTATATGGAGTATCCATAGGGATATGAGGTCACAGGGAAGAAGAACATGGTGTGCAAATTGAAGAAGAGCTTTTATGGCCTAAAAAAAGCTCTAGAATAATGGTATATGAAATTTGATAGTTTTATGATGTAATAGGGATACTCCATGTGTAATTTAGATCATTGCATATATATAAAGAAATTTTATGATGGTGATTACATTATCTTATGTCTATATGTGGATGATATATTGGTTACAAGTAAGAACATGCAAGAAATAAAGGTACTCAAAGAATAACTTAGAAATTCCTTTGATATGAAGGATTTGGGAGCATTAAAACAAATCATTGGTATGAGAATAACTCAGGATAGGAAGGAACAAAATCTAAATTAATTCTAGGAAGATTACATCAAAAGGTCTTGGAGAGATTTAGTATGTAGGATGTTAAATTGTTTGGGATTCATTTGGCAGGTCATTTCAAGTTATCAAAGGAGTAGTGTGCCAAAATAGAGGAGGAGAGAATCCAAATGTCACATGTACCATACTCATCAATTGTTGGAAAATTTATGTATGACATGGTGTGTACTAGGCTAGATATTGCCCATGCAATGGGAGTGGTAAGCAGGTACATGAGTGATCCAAGTAGAGAACAATGGAAGGTAGTGAAGTGGATCCTTTGGTATTTAAGAGTTATTATGGGGATAGTTTTAAGATGTGGTCAATTAGACACCACTTTTTGTGGTTATTTAGATTTGGACATGGCTAGATATTTAGATAGTAAGAGGAGTACAATAGGATATGTATTTATTATAGGTGACACAACAGTGAACTAAATTTCATGACTATAGAAACTTGTGGCTTTGTCAACCATAGAGGTTGAGTATGTTGTTTCCATAGAGGAAAGAAAAGAAATGATTTGGTTACAATAATTTCTTGAATATTTAGGGAATAATTAGGATGAAGGGAAGTTATATAATGATAGTTAGAGTGTTATACATCTAGCAAAGAACTCTGATTTCCACTCTAGGATGAATCATATATAGTTAAGGTACCATTTCATTAGGATAGATTTGGAAGAAGATAAGTTGAAGATGGAGAAGATTCATACCAATCATAATCCTATAGGCATGATGACCAAGGTGGTCATAAGGGAGAAATTGAATCTATGTTCAATTTTGGTTGGACTTCATAGTTGATAGTGAAGGGTTGAGAAGCTTGCTCAGAGGAAATCAATCTCCAAGTGGGATATTGTTGTGTTATGAAGCCTATTTCTAAATTATAATATATTTTCAAAAACTATACATTTTAAATGTGTTGTACACTCTATATGTTTTTCTCATTGGGGTTCAGGGCTGAGCCACGCCTCAAGTAGGGGTTTATGGGTGGAAGCCCCCAAAAAGTAAGGGTTTTGGGGTGGCAACCCCCAAGCAGGGGTTTGAGGGTGTCAGCACCTAACAAATGGGGGTTTTGGGTTAGTATCCTCTAAAATTTTTTTTTGGCCCCTTTTAATGATAAACCATTTTGGGTTGATTCCACCCATTGTTTTGTAATACCACTTTGTTGATGTATTATGTATTGATGGATATTTCATAGTTAATACATAATGACAATAAGGGTTTAAGAATGAATAATAGAGTGTGTGAATTTAGGTATGAATTTAAGAGGTTTTATTGAGCATAACTCCAAGTAATATTTGTGCATTGTAATTGTGAGAAGACTGATCTGAGAGTGGTTTTTACTCTCGTGACTTGTAATAAAATCTAAGAAAGTGCTTCTTGGTGGATGTATCCCACATTGGGTGAACCATGTTATATCGATTCTTTTTTTTGTGCATTTTATTTCTATTATTTCTACATCTCTATTTATATCTTTTATTGTGATTCTATGAAATTATTTTGCATTGATTTATGTATTTATTCCTAACAATAGGGGTATTTACACTTTATTTTCCATGACCAAGTTATTAAACTAATTATGAAACTTTTAGTGATTATCCAATGATCTCTAATGGACTATGATTCATGGTAGTTGTTTACTTATTTTTACTATGGACCTGAGCCTTTACACCACTATATTCTCATTCATTGTTGGATATTTGTTGCCAAGTGTCCTCCTTCATGTGGTCTAGTGTGAAATTTATGTATGATTGAAATATATTTTATCCTTGAGAATTTCTCCTCAACCATTTCTTGATTACTTCATACTCCCCAAGTCTTTCATTGATATACTAAGTCCTCTGTTCTTATGTTCTTTGTTCATTATGCCTCTATTTTGACTGGGTCTTCTCAAATCATGGTAATCTATATCATTATCTTGCATGCCATGGTATTCCCATGCCTTGATTTTTTTCGCCATAAGTCAAAATACTTAGCCAAAATTAGGGGTCCAACATCACCCCACCCTATGCTCTTAATCCATCCCAAACTAAGCATCATTCCTAGCCTCAACCAAAAATTTAGAGCCAATATATTTGATCTTCTTTTTTATAGCTTCCCAATGCGATAAGGTGTCAAACATATTTGTTTTTATTTTCTTGATTATCACTTTCAAATTTTTAGTCTGCTTAGGTTGATAAGGACACTTTCCTTATTGACCAATTATTCTAGGGATGTGGAAGCATCCTTTTGGATCTCTTCAAATGTGGTGACCTCATTCACAACCTATCCTTAGAGCACCAAAAATTTGGAGTTTATTTGTTACCAATGTGTGTTTATTGTTTATTCTATATTTTTGAAATCCTTAAATGCCTTAGGATACTTGGTGTAATATTTTATTAGTAGGGCGGCATATACCAATTACTATTTCTAAAACTCTTTTTCCTAGAGTCGAGCTTCCAAAATTTTACTAGCCTATGTTAGCTTCTCAAAAGTCCCATCCAGGATGGGGATCACCTCCCCAACTCATTCTAAGGCATGCATGCATACTTCCATTACTTTGATGAACTATTTAGCTTCCCATAATGTTTAATTTCTTGGCACAAGATACTCCTTACACTACTTCAATAGGATATCCACAAGGGTCTTTAGCTTATCAATAGCCTCTACCTCCAAAGGGATCCCATCTAACAATGCTAATTATAACCTAGAATAGACTTACATAAATTCAAAGTTTTAACCTTCACTATTATGGAAACTTCTAGTTTTCATTTTAGTATATCCACTTCCTCTTCAATATTATTCCAATTAGCATCTTATTTATTGAATAACCCTACCACATTTCCATTTTTCTATTATACATGGTACTCATATAAATATGAAATCACATTCTATCATGCTATTTCAATGGCCATTTTAAAAAATACAATACTAGTTTGTAGAGGAAAAAATTGTTAGAGATCAACCCAAAGAGGTGTGAGCAGAAATGCTACTTCTAAATCTAATACTAGGCTATTAGGGGGTATTTCAAAATGGTTTTCTTTATTATACATGTCTAGAAAAATGACATAGAAGGCCTAGTATCTACGGTGGAATCCTTTGGATGAAAATGGTAATATAGATATAAAAATTTGTTAGGAATGCCTATCTAGTATTGAGAGTGTAAGTTGGTGGTTGTATCAACCTTAGGTGGTTATACTATGGAGATATCAAGATACTTCCCTTTGATGGGATCCCACTCAAGGATCTCAACATCAGTGTCTTGTGACAAAGAAGTAGTGTCGATGTCCATGCCACTCAATTCCTCTATTTCAAATCCATCCCTCTCTTTTTCAAGTGGATCTTCGACATCTAACTATGCCTCTTCAAGGGTGGTCTCCTCCTCTTACATTAGGGAAGGTATTTTTTGAGTCTGACTCTTCCTATTCTTTGGCTAACCCCCTACTTCCTGTTAATTCCTCCATCTCTTCCCTATTACTATCCTTAGGCTCTACTTGTCCCAATGGAGTAGTTTACATGAATGGCTCTAAGCCTTCTAGTTGACTTACTAGTGGATGTCTTTTGGGTGAGTCCCTTGGTGGTGATGCCGCTAGTGGTAAATCCTTTAGTGGTGGTGCTTTGGTAGTCCTTTGCCTTTTTGGTGGTTTTGGCTATGAACTTGTGTTGGCATCATACCTAGTACACTTCTTCTTATCAAGTGATGGCACTGGGTGAAGATTTTCTCTCTCATACTTTGAACTTCCCAAATATTTCTTATTAGGTCTCATCATATAAACAATATTATGAATTAACTTCTAAACCATGAATGGCTTAACCTTGATGTTAGTTTTGTCTATCTCATGCTTTTCTTTGTATGGTTTCTTGACAGGATATCCATACAATTTGTGGAGAGTTTGAATCTCCAAGTCAATTCACTTTACTTTAAGGGTTAGGGGTTGTGCATTATATATGTGGTTGATTGAATTGATAAAGTACCATATTATGAGAGCATAGGGAATCTTCAAATAATTAAAAATATCTCCATAGGGGTCCATCTAGATACATGCCAAAGAAAAATGTTACTTGACATCAAATTTGGCTTGTTTGCCAACCTAAATGGGTAAGTCCTTTGGAATACACCACTCATTCCCAAAGGTTTCCTTCATACCTTCATAACACAACATCAGTTTGAGCTTAAAAGTTGGGGTGATATAATTAGGGCATGTAAACATATTCTAGCACTTTATATGGGACTTGTTGTTAGGTGGGTATAACCACTTCAGATCTATAGAGGTGTAATTAGGTACACCAATTTCATCAAACACCATTAAAAAAAGGAATACACCCCATGAGAACCTATGGTTAGGTATCTAGTGGGTCTTCTCTACATCTATTACAATTTTATTGGTAAAATACACTACCTAATTATAATTTACAACCTTATTTACCTAGTGATGACATATAGTTGGGCTACACCCACCCCCTTCCATTGATCACTACCACCAACTTTGGTTATGATGATATGCACTTCTACTCAGAGGGTGGGGACTTGTAAATTATTAATATGCATGGAATGGCCTTACTTATAGTATTCTATTGTCATGGATGTCTAATCTATTTCATCTAAATCCTCTATATCAAATTCAAGGTCTACCCTAGAGCATTGTAGACCTAACACCTTGTTGATTATTTCAGCCATGATTTTCATTTGATGCCCAGCAAAATAGATATGGTCCTCATGCATGTGTGAAATAAAAAATTTGACTTCCTCTATAGGTTTTCCAAAATAAGGTAGGTTTAAAAGTTGGAAGATCCCTGCAGAGTCCAAAGTCTTGAATATTTTTAAATCTTAGACCAATTCACTCCTAGTTTTTTAGTTATTGACTCTGTAATCATTTTAAATCTCAACCTCATTTTTAATTTGGTGGTGATTTTAGTCAAAAATGATACAAGTGGGAACATTTTATACCCAATTATATGTGTGTAACATCATTTTTGGGTACTACATCTCCTTTAATAGGAGAGGTAGAGGTGGAGGTACTTGGGATTTCTTCTTAGTTTGGTGCACCATCCATGTTCCTTTACCTTTCATGCACTCACTCTATTATTTGGGTGTTTCCTCCATGATTAATAGTATTTCCCTACCAATACTTATCTCTTCTTCCTCTAGATAAGTTAGTAGTGGCTCAATTTTCTATACCTTTTTATTATGCTACATTACCCTTTGTGGAGTGTGAACGTTGATGCACAACCATCTAATATTCCCAAAATAATTTGTGTTTTTTTTTGGAAGTATCTCGACTCTCCTACTTTGATGCATGTTAATAAAGTATGCCAACCTATAAAACATGTAATTTAAAAATTTATTTTTCATTCTTTCATTTTATCTATCTTACACTTGATCATTTAGATAATACCCCACTCAATGATTAATGAATGGGTAATCAATACTCTACACTTGTCCTAGAATCACCTAAATTTGGTTGTTATCTCTTCAGATCTATGAAACCACTTTTAAAGTAAATGAAAAGTTAAGAATGATCCCCCAAAATTACTTTTATAGTTTCAAGGGGGTAAATTACATTTATTTCCCCCTCTCTTTGACCATCCCTTCTTGCAATCAATGTGATTAATGGTATGCTTTATTCGACTATCACTTCTTGCCATAAATATGATTAATGGTATTTCGATGACATGATATTGGTATGCTTGCCATAACCATTACATATTTAAATTAATGGAATGTCTTATCCCACACTTTTTTAAAAGTTCATGATAGCATAAACAATTTGAATATTCAAACCATTGGTGGTAATCTCTATCCTTGGACCCCTTTTCTTGTGCATGCATCCCTATGGACTATTTCCCAATTCATGTAACACCCATTACCCTAAATAAATGTGCATCATGGTCCTCCATGAAAACATAATTAATAATTTACAAAAAGAAATTAAATAATAGAAAGTGGCATGTAACTAAGGTAGTGGTTTATTATAATCAATAAATCCTAAACTAATGGCATATCCCTTATTGATACAATTGAAGAAAAAATCACGCAGAGAAATATGATCTTAGTCAAATACCATTTTAATGACCAGGGAGAAATTGGTCATCTAATATTTTTAAATGATATACATCAGTAGTATAAAGATTATGAACAACAAAAAGACCATCCCAATGAACATAGAGCTTCCCAAAAAGGTGCATGAACTTGGAGTCATACAATAAAACTTGTATTCTTGAGGTAAAGGTCTTATGTTTGAGGTGGTGATCATGCCATGATTTCTATTTGCATTTATCCACATATTGACTCTAATAAGTAAGTAAACATGCTTCATCAAGTCATAATAAGGCATCTAAATGTGCTTTCAATGATGGTTCATCATTTTAATATCCAACACATAAAATTCAAAGAGAAGGAACCAAGAATTCAACTAGAAGAATTACTTCAATTTCAAACAATAGATTGAAGGGTGTACTTTTATTGAGGTGCTTTTAAGTTGTCTAATAATCCCAAGTGACTTTAGACACCCGATCATCCTAGCCAGTGCATCCAATATTAAAAAAAATTGTAAGTGTTATTCCCAAGATTTTTTTTAACACTTTCATAGTGCCATTTTCCTAGGGATGATATAGTGTTTTCTTGTGATGGGCAATAATAAATTCAATGATTAATACACAGATAGTCTCATTGAGAAAGTGTGTATCATGATCACTAGTAAAAATTAATGGACAACCAAATCTTGTTATAATATGTTCCCATATGAATTATGTGGATGTTTTTATATTATAATCCCATGATGGCATGGCCTTAGCCTAGTGTGTAAGATAATAAATTTCAATGATGATATATCATAAACCTATACATCATCTAGCTAGGTTGATGGGGCCAAAAAAATCAATGGCCCATTTCTCAAATGGTTCCTATGATATAATAAGATGTAATGGCATAGCAACCTAGAAATTTGGTTTCCCCATGCACTAAAGAATATCACATTTTCATACATGTAACTTGGCATCTTGGAAAAGTGTAGGCCACCATAGACAAGCTAACAAAACTTTGCACGTAGAAGCCTCATTGGAATAGTGTCCTCTAGTAATTCCTTTATGAACTTCATCGAGTGCATTAGGATGCTCATGTTTCATGACATAATTTTTAAGGATTTAATCTTATCCATGCTTATAAATGTCCTCTCTAATGAGCTAGAATAGTGCAATACATACTACTAGTTTCTTCTTAGCCTATATTTTCAAATGATCTGGATTCATACCAATAGTTAACAAGGATGTTATGTATTATAACTCCTCAATAAAATTTGAAATTTGAAACAACTATACATAATGAAATTCATCCTTAATTTCTCACATTATCTCATTGGAATCAATTCTTGAGAGATGGTGAGGACTACAATTAGCCTTACTTGGTTTGACTATGATAGAGAATTGGAATTCTTAAAATAACACAATCTATTGGAATATATGACCATGTAACATGGGTTTATTAATTAGAAATTTCAATTATTTATGGTATATATAGAACAAAAAAGGACTCATTAATAGATATTATCAAAACTTTTTTAAAACATAAACCATGGAAAATGTTTCATGCTTTGTGGTGATATAATTTCTATCAGCTAGAATAAGCTTTCTAATTGAAAAGTAGATATGGTGATCAAGGTGACCCTCCCAAGTTATGCAAGTATCACACCAATGGACATACTATAAGAATCGACATGGACATGAAATGGTTTAGTCTAATTAGGGAATTGGAGAATTAGTGTAGTGACAATCTTGTCTTTGAAGAATTCAAAAACTTATTGGCACGAGTGGATCCAAATGAAGTGTTCAATGTGTTTTAGGAAATCCTTTAATGGTGCATCAATTCTTGCATATCCTCAAATGAATTTTTGATATTACTAGTATGATTGATAAAAGTGTAGACCACTCACTATAATGTTGGTGTTGGTAGATGGAGGATGATGATAACCTTAGCAGGGTCCAATAGAAGTCCATCTTGGCATATAATGTAACCAAGGAGAATGTTGAATGGTGTATTAAAAATACATTTATTTAAATTGAGTGAGATTTGAAGCATTAAACAAAGCTCAATCATAAGTTTGAGATTATAATATTTCTCTTTCACTAGGCTGTATACTATCTAATCATCTAAATAAACCTAAAGGAATTTATGGATGAAGTCTTTAAATGCCTCAATGGCTATTCAGTATAATACAATGGGTGCATTCATTAACCCAAATGGCATGATGGTACATGTAAAAAACTCCTAATCAGTGGTATATGTAGTCTTAGGTTGATCCTCCTTTATGATAGAGACTTGATGGTACCCAAAAAATCCATCTTTGAAGTTGTAGATTTCACACCCATCAACACCTTCAAGGATTTATTCTGTGAAAGGCATCAAAAAAAGATCATTAATGCAATATGTGTTAATTATTCAATAATCAACACAAATTTTGATGCACCCATATTTATTTGTGTTTATTACCATGGGACTAACCCATTTAGACTCATGAATTAGAGTTATAACTCTAACACACAACATAATGTCATTTTCCTCTTTTACCCATGCACATAAATTTGGATTTATTTTATGCAACTACTTCTTGACTGGGAGAGCACTTTCAACTGGTTTGATATGCATTTTTCATAAGTATGGGTGAACACCTTTAATTTCACTATAATTCATGGGGAAAACATCTTGGTACTCTTTTAGAAACTCAAACACTTCAAAAATCTTAGTATCAAAATAGTAGTTACCCACAGTAGTTGTCTTGGGTTCATCCTCTATGTTAATGTTATGATAGATGGTTTGAAGTGGTTTAGAGTATGTGTGGTCTATATCAAGACCATTATCATGAAAATTTTGAGTTTTATAATATTTGGGGACATCTAAATGATTTTTTAATTGGTCAAGTGGTTCAAACCCTTCACCTTCATTGACAAATAAGATTAGTTTTTATTTTCCTTTGTGAATTTATTCATGGCATGTATGATGGAGGACACATTCTAGTGTAGGTTATTATTAATCATTTAAATCATAAAAAATGAAAAATAATTCTTTTATTACACCATGCATGTGTCATAGTTGATCCTTGATATGACTAGGGTCACCAACAACTACTTGATGTATTGTTGCAGTGTGAGGCACAAATCCATCCTTGGGGATGAATAAGACAATGTTGATACCATGTTATTTTTTAAAAAATTCTAGAAATGGGTAACTAAATGGTGTTCTTCATGAAAATACCATGATATGGACCAAGTACATAAATTTATGTAAAATGAATGTCCCATAGATATTTTATCAAGAAAGATTCTTTGGCTAACCACATTGCCTCACAAGCTTCTAGGTGTGGTTCTAGTGCTCAAACTCTACTATAGATGATTATACCCTGAACATGGTTATCATGATGAAATTGGTGAAGGTAGATCATACTTGGTCCCAATGAAGGAGACACTCATTATGAGTTTTCCACCACCTTATTATGATGCCATCAAAAAGGTGGACCGGTGAATGCATATGACTAGTATCAAAGTCATATAAGGCCTTGAGTCATTATATAAATTTACAAACTTCCATTTTCCCATGATACCAAGGATTTTAGTAAATCATTTTGAGTGGTGTATCCATAATTGGTCTATGCATGACTTATCTAATGATAAGATGAATAAATCTATGGCACTTGTAGTACCACTACAAAATGTCTTCATAACAACCAATGGCACAACACACTCTCCTAGTAAGGTCATAGTCACCTTGGGCCTAGAAATTATAGGCATTACTTATATCATAAAGGGATAATGTTTCTATCTAGAGGAGGATTTTATTGATATTAGGATCATGATTCTCACCACCTCAAGATGTGACATTGTAGATATGACTAATATCCTCATCTGTGGTAATAAGTTCTACATATGGGGGCCCATGTGCTTGGTCCAATAGGATGATTACTCATTGATCAGCATTTTCAAAACTGATATATCACTTTTTTAAGTTTAAATCAATGTTATTTGCATAGCTTAAGGATGAACCAATAGGGATGGAAAGTCATCAACTTTAACCAATTTAAGAACTTCAAATTTATCCTTCAAAGGTACCTTGAGGATATCAATAGTTACATTTTTAAGAATGCCAATTGGTAGAGCACAAGTTTTTTTGGCCATAAACAAAATGCGAGGTGATGGTTGTAACACTAGGATAGCCATTTTTTTCCATGAATACTTTGTGAGGATAATGACCTCATTTTCAATGTAAACTAAAATTTCTTAGATCGCCCATCCATCAATGGCAACATTCCCCAGTATTTCCTTGTCCTTTTGATGGAAAGGAGGAATAGGAGTATCTTATCATCATGCATGGTTTAATCGATGATATTTAGTTTTCTTTAGTGATTAATGTTTAATCTAATTACTTAATTGAGTGATAATATATTCTTATAACAATCACTTTCAAAGTTCTTAGAAGCCATCTTGTACTGCATTTTGAGGTTCAGTGGCTTTTTGCATATCAATACATTGGGCAACATCATAGTCCTTAAGGAATGAAATTTCCCCTTGTAGTTATCATACCAAGTTCATAGTATCCTACAACACTTTATTTTTTTTCTAGGCATAAGGATACATTAATACATGAGGCTCTTCATGTTTACCTTCTTAATGGGTGGAATAGATCTAGATTGGGACTATCCACCACTATGTTGTTATATTAACCTATTAGGTCATTGGATTGTTAAAACATTGTCTCTAGTGTGTTTTTCCAATGCAGATCATACTATCACATTCTTTATTTCTTTATTTTGTGATGGTTGTGTAAAAATTAGGGTATTCCTCCAATCGGTGCTCTTTTTTACAAAAAACACATGTTGAATAGACTAGATAGTCTCATTGATAGTGATCTAGAGACCCACATTTATATTACATATGTGGTGGAAAAAACCTATCTCCTTGTCCCCATTCTCATCCTTATCCATGATATCCACTATTATCTTGATTATTTTAAACAAAATTTTGATGCATACCATGCACATGTGCCTTATATATATCATTCATCAAGCGGTAGTCATTTATGTCATGGGTATATGAATCACATATCTTACAATAGTCAAACACTTTAAAATGTGTATCCCATTGTAATATAGGATAAGATCTTACATCATGCTCTTCATGGAATTTTTCACAAGGCTACTTTAGTATAGTTCAAATGTTCTTTCAAGGATAATTATTTATATTGTGACCCTCAGACTCATAATTAGTACACCAAAGACTACTACAAGTGTCATGGGAATTATTTATAGTTACCTTTTCTAATTTTGATTCCATTAAATTTATTTTAGCTTCCATAAAGGGAATAATTCTAGTATCAATTATACTAATAGATTCAATGTAGAGGGTATCTTCTATGGCCTCATGTGGGTAGGTAAATGTTCTTTGAGATAGTTTTCATCTAAAGGGAAGAAACAAGCTTCACAAAAACCATTATCCATGCTAAGAAAAATTAATCTTTAATGAGATCTTAGATAAGAGTGTCTTTAATTGTACATCATACTCATGTACACTTTTGTTTAGCTCTTATTTTATATCCTTTAGCACAAGAATACTTTGTAATTCAAATAGTAGAATATCTAACTCTTAAAGAAATGTTGTCTTAAGCTAGTCACAATCAATTAATGCTTATTGAGGGTTATACTTCCTATACAACTTATGTGTTCTTTCCATAAGTGTGGTTATAAATTATGTTGCTTTTCACTAATAGGAAGTTATACCATGCACCATTCAGATGAGTTCACACTTATGATATGTAATAAAACATTTTTCATGCCTTGGTATTTTCGTCAATGAAGCATCATTTCATAGTACCTAATTGGTAGTTGAGGTAATTATAATGGCGGTTGCTAAAACTCCTAAGTTGTATTCCTAGGGGGGGTCTACCACTTCCTCCTCTTCCACCTCCTAATCCACCTCTCACTCCTCCATAAAAAATACCCAAGATGTTGTGCATGGTATCAAGTTGATTTATAATGCTCAGACTAGTACTCTACCCACTACTTATGTTATACCCACTAGGCATACAAAGTTGGGCCATGAAATTAATTTAAAGAGGAAAATAAAGTGTCAATTTGCTATGGCTTAAAACTTACTCAGTAAGATGTTCTCTTATGGGGTCAGTCTCTAACTCTACACTATTTATATCCAAATTATGTATAATTAAATTGTCTTAATAAAAAACACAATATTTTATTATAGTTGGGGAATTGGATTGGTTTAGATTAGGTTATTTAGTCTCCATTGTCTAGCTAGTTTCTCCCACACATGATAAATTTAGCATTGGTTGCAGTCCAAAATTTATTGAGTATTCCTTACACTTTTTTGCTTTCCTATAAATCCTAAAAACACTTCTTGAGTCTTCCCACACCCTTCATACTTTGCTTCCACCTATAATCCTTTATTGAGCTTCATCATATTTATGCTTTCTTAACTCCCACTAACTAGCTACCATTTAAAACCAATAATCCTTCGCCAACACCCCTACATTCCCCTCCCAATTGTGTTTCTAATTAAAGGATATGTTTAAACCTCCATAGGTAGAGCTTCAATTCAAGATTCAATAAACAAATTCTTTACTTATAGTGGGAAATGTCTAATATACCACCCATGTGGTTCTTAGAGGAACTAGAACTTTACTTCTTCAGGATAAGAGTAAGTGTTTATAGAATACTCCAAGATATAACTATTCAACACCCCTCTCCACTAGATATTAACAAATTATGTCCATGGTGTTCTAAAATGTGCTAAGGCCCTCTAACTCTATACCATCCAAGCTTACCTCTACCCAAAATTTTGTTACTGGTCTTGAGCATAGGCTGAGAGCCAAACATGTAAACGAATAGGGACTTGAACAAATAAAGTTTTATATAAAGAGATATAGAGATTTTTTTCAACTCATACATGTGCATAAACTCTTAGTTCAATATATGTAAGTACAAAAGTATCTTGACCTTAGTAAGCCATCGTTAAATATTATCGAGGGATAATATTTCAAGAATATTCTATTACTATGTAAAAAGTGTTATAAATCTTGGTAATGGAACTAAAATGTTGTGTTTTTCTATCAACTTTTCCCTAGGGCACTAAAGTGTCTAGTTCCCAACAAGATAATGCACTAGATTTTCATATAATACTAAGATATTGTACATTCACCTGAAGCACATAGTAAGAAACTAGTTCTTGTGGATTATGTTGTGTGTTAATACACTTGTCATATATTTATGCTTATTCATATATCTTAATTACTAACTAAACATAAAAATAAATACATAATTGTGGACCTTATTTCAATTACATAAACAAAAACTATTAAGAAGATAACTTCCATGAGATTAAAAGTATATGTTACTTAGGTTCAGATAATTTGGATTCTATTCATTATGATCAAATACAAACCACAATATACATAACAAACATAATAATAGCTCAATGATGTAACTTAACTAACAACCATAGTGTAACATCAGAACTAGATAAAGTTTTTAATTTTTCTATTACCACAATAAATTATTATATAATACCAATGTTCAATTGCATTATAAATTTATACACAAGGGTATTTATATTTGTTTTCCTTGACTAAACTATTACATTAATTATGACACTTTTAGTGACTAGCCAAACATTTCTAGTGGACTATGAGTCATGGCAATAATTTACTTATTTTTCATATGGAAATGGGCCTTTAAACCCCTATATTATCATTCAGTGTTGGATCCTTTTTTCCAAGTTTCCTCCTTCATGTGGGCCAATGTGAAACTTATGTATGATTGAAGTTTGTTATGTCCTTGAGAATCACTCCACAATCATTTCTCGCTTCCTTTGTGCTCCCCAAGTCTTTCACTAATATATTGAGTCCTCCATTATCATGTTATCCATTAATATTCCTCTCTTGTGATTTATTATTCTTACATCATGGTACTTTATTCCATTTTCTTCCACATCATGGTCTTGTTGCTCCATGTTTGTTTTTCACCATAAGTCAAAATACATAGCCAAAATTAGGGGTCTAACAAAAAATATATAGCCCTTTCTTTCATCTACCTAGGATTAGTTGTAGGTGGTGATTACCTAACCTTATAAACTATGTTATTGGCCTATTAATAGTTTCCAAACTTTATTGGGCTTCTTCTCTCATAGTTTCATTAGCATTTCATGGCATTGTGTAAACTTTTGGTATTACTTTCACACATAAGCTTGTGCATGAGGAATCAAACCTAAAGGTGAATTACAAATTCCTTTTGAAGCTTTGAATCTAAAATCCAATACCCATTATGATTTGAAAATGGCTTGATGAAATCATTATCTAGTACATGTTTTTAAGAGACCTCATCTGTACTTTTAATCCCAACTTAAGACCACCTATTAAGACATTAAACATCATCATCTTGGTACTTAACAAGGAAAATGCATTTGGCTGGGTGAACCAAGTATATAGAGGGATAAAATTAAACTTAGGATTCTTGAAAAACCTTAAACCATTCTAAGAAACCTTAAACTATGTAAAAATCCTATGAATGCACTTGGAGCTAGTCTCCTAGTTTTGGTCTTAAGGGCCATAAGGAAACTTTTTTATTTTGAAATGGGAACTCCTCCACATTATTACATAACTCCTTCCACCTAAATAATATATAATTCATACACTTGAAACCTAATGATGGATTTTCATGAGAATAAATTAAGTCATGCTTAAGGGTTTTATCCTTCTTTCACATGGTGGGTGTTGAGAAAATTTAAGAAGATCTAACATGACCAAATGGTGACTAGGTGAATTATGTGAGGAACATGGGGAAGTCATGTAATATTTAAATTGATCCTATTGTGCTCTATTTCTTAATGAAAGACATTAATTATTGTACATGACCTCCAATCAACCAACCAAGGGAGATTGGATGTTGATCTAACCCTAAGAGCACCATGAAAACATGTTTATAGGGACATAATACAATTTAAAACTCTAAAGAAACTTTTCTCCATGCTTAAGCTATCACAATGAGCTCAAAATTTTCATAAATCTAGCTACAACTAAGCTCATGGGGTTTTTAAGGGGATTAAGACCACCTAGGGGTCTTAGTGATTATTCATAAATCTCAAGGCCTTGATTTGTAAACCAATGCCATTGATTACAATCCCACTAGGGACTATAATTTTGGATAAGATCTTGGGATTTTACTCCCCTTGTATAGACCATACCTTCCAACTCAAACTAGCCCTTTTGAGCTTGCCAAGATCTCATTGGATATTTTACTACATTTTATGCCTTTTTACGCATAATTGAGACATGGATTCTTCTCTGAGGTGCTTGCAAGGGATCCCCATAAAACATCTGACTTCTTTTGAATCTAACGTATCTCTACAAATCTGTACAAGTCCTAGAAACACCTACAAAACATCATTTTTCTACATTTTCTTAGGTTTGAGATATTGAAAGGCCATTGGAATATAAGAGGAGGGAAATGAGTTAAATATGCTTTAAAATTAGATATTATAGATGGAGGGAAGATAAAATGTCATTTTTTTCACATGTGTGGGACACTTTTTGGTGAATGAAAGGTGTTTGACTTCTAAAAAGACCTCCTTTCACATATAAAACTACCTTTAAATGATATGATGATGGAAATAAGACCCTTTTGGTTATTTTGAACCCTTGATAATGACTCAATGATGTCTCATGGATCATAATAATACTATTCACATGGTTTAAACACCCCTAAAAGGCAAAATATGCATGATTTCAAATGAAACATCAACTGAATAAAATACTTTAACATCTACTAAATAACCTTAAAGTATTCAAAGGATTTAAACAAGGGTTACTATATTTACTAATATTATCCCCTAATCTCCTAAATTTTGCCCCATTTTATAGGTTCTTGTCATGCTCAAATGGACATATAACTGGTTATGGACTGCAGTATCAAATATCACCTTATCATACATGGTTTTAGATCATAAGAACCAAATCAAGACTTGTTATAGACTCCTAGACATAATAAATACAAAATTAAATCTTGACTCAATTATTATAGGGTGAAAGGGTTATTGCCATAGCACCCCATGACATAAACTCATTACACGAACCTTATTCCCATTGCCCCAAAGACAAATGACCCTCTCCTAGACTGTTATACAAGGACTCATGAAGATGACCAAGGACATTATCAAGTGTTTTTATCAAGGAGTCATTATTTTGAGATTATGGAAACAAATTTATCAACATCACTAGTTTTTATGAGGGGTTGACCTATATACTGGTCAATATGACCCATAATCTCATACATAATAGTCATGACTCAAGTGAGAGACATCTCTGACTAGGATAGTAAAACTGAGCACCTTAAAAATTTTAAGGATTGAAATAGCCTCACTACACACAAAACAAAGACACAAAATAAAATCAACACCTAAACACCTCAGAAATCAACAAGATAAAAAAATACACAACTAATAAATAACTTGTGCCACAACACTTGGAAAAAAGAAGACCTAAACTACTATGTGCAGGGATAGTATATTATTCTCAATAATAATACTTAAGGAAGACCCTATTGATAAGGATAAGGATTTCATCAGCATTTAACCTTAAAAATTGGAATGCATTGTGTTCCTTATAAGTGGTAATAGTTTAAGCTCCATTCCATAGTCTATCAAACTTTGAGTGTTTATCTAGTTTAGCTCAGTCTTTATCCCACTTAAGCATATTATCACCTTCTTAGAAGGTCCTTTAATAATATCTCTTATGAAATGACCTCTTAAATTGATCTTTATGGGACCACATGGCATGCATAACATCATCTATTATCTCTTTTATCTCCCTCAACTAATTCATTCTTACTTCTATGACATCAATCTCCATTAGATCGAGCTGATGTGTGAGTTCTAAGGCTGGTAGGTTAAGTGATATGGTTAACCTTTCCTCTTTTCCATAGATAAGAAGGTATTGAAAATTACTAGTATCTCTTTTTGGGTTGATCTTATCTGATCACAAGGTTGTCCTTAATTTGGTATTCCTCTCTTTCTGGTTATCTTTCATAATTCTCTTTATGATTCTATTGGGTTCTTATTGGTGGAATCTACAAGTCCATTTCCCTGAGGATAGTAGTTTTAAGAAGTGTTAAGATAAATTCCATAATTAATATCCCATTAACTTACCTTGCACCATTGAAATCTAATGCATTTTTTGATATGATGTTGGAGAGAACCCTAAATCTAGTCAATAGACTATAATAAAGTTCTAAGACTGAGTTTTAATTTACCTCCTTAAGGGATACATCTTCTACCCACATATTGAAGTATTTTATAGTAGTCAATACCTACTTATTTCCTAAACTAGATGGAGGGTGTATCATGCCTACAAATTCTAGGCCCCACTGTATGAAAGGTTATTCCACTTGGATAAGTTTGAGAAAAAGGTAGTTAGTCTTTGTTTCCTAGTGAACATGGTACACTTTTTGCATCTCCTAAACAAATAATGTGAGTCCTTAAACAAGCTTGACCAAAAGTAGCCTAATCTCATTATCTTTGATGTTGTATTCCTAGCTGCAAGGTGGCCTCTTGCAAGCCCATCATAAAACTAATATAGAAGCTTGTCAACTTAGTTAGTATCCACACATATTAAGAGTGTGCCATAAATATTTTTATTAAATATAAATCCATATAAAAATACATAAGGAATTTATTTCAGCATATAATACCTTCTTCTTGTTCTATCTAGACCTATAGGGAATTTTCCTATTTGAAGGAATCTTATCATGTCTTGAGTCCATCTAGAAGAAGGTGTAGGTGCATCTACTTGGTGATAACTATTCATTAATAAAACCACTTATTTGTCCTCTTTATCATTTGATTTCAAGTGTTCAAACACTCCTCTACCCCTTAATAACTTTTTGACCTTCACTTCTATGTCATACTCCATGCATCTAGTCACCCAACCTTCTCTTTTTTCACTCAAATCTTGGTTAAGAAGGAAGTCCTTGATTCTAGGGTGGGCCACCATGACATAGATATTATTTTTAGACACTATGTGTATAAAATTTTCAAGGCCTCTCATGAATACGATCACATGATTTTATACATAGGTATACCTCTCTTCATATCGCTCTAATGCTTAACTAGAGAAATTTATGGGCTGCTCAAGGCCCTTACTATTTTTTTACATTAGCATGGCATAAATGGTGTCACTGGTTGATAAGGCATACAAAAATAAGTCTATTAAGAAATCAAGGTTAAGGATATTAGCTTATTAAGCAATGGCCTATTTAATTTCTTCAAAACTTCTCTTCCCTTCCCTAGTCCATGTGAATTACTTATGTTTTTTTAGCATAGAATTTAGGGGTCTTACCAACTCAACAAACCTGAGAATGAACATTATAATGAAATTAACTTACCTAGAAAGCTATACAATCCCTTATTATTCCTAGGAAGTGATAGAATAATAATTTCACTTATCCTCTTAGGGTCTATGAAAAGTCTTTTAAACGCAATGTGGCCTAAAATTCTATCCTCATGGACTAAAAAAATACACTTTTTGAGATTCAAAGAGACCCCATATTATTTACACCTATTAAATATTAGCCTTAAGTGTGTCAAGTGGTATTTGTCATATTTTGAAAATATTTTGATGTCATTAAGGTATATAAGCACTATTTCATTGATGAATCCTTGGAAGGCTACATCCATTTCCCTTTGGAATGTGTCCCCTACATTGGAAAATCCAAAGGGCATATTCTTGTAATTATAAGTTCCCCACTTAGTTTGGAAGGTAGTATTGTATTGGTCCCCTTCACCAACACTTGATTATACCCTAAGTATCCATCAATCAAGGAGAAACATTATGAACTTGTACCTTTTAGATAATTTGATCCATTTACGGCAAGGGTAGTGGTTTCTCAATGACACCTTGTTGAGATCCTTGAAGTTTACACATAACCTTATCTACCAATTATTTTTCCTTAAAGGCACAAGGTTAGCCACCCATGAAGAGTGTTTGATGGGTAATATATTGTTAGACTCAAGTATTTTAGTTAGCTCTTTCTTCATGAGGAGTTCAATCTTGGGGTTGATTGGTATTTGCTTCTGCCTCACAAGTTTAGCACTTGTCTAAAATTCTATAGTATGTTGAGCTAAACTAGGTTCAAACCCCTTTAAGTCACTATACTCTGAAGCAAAGCTGTTTTAAAATTCTTTACAAATCTCTATGAAGGCTTTCCTTTTTTCTCTAGTGTTCACTTTGCCTAGTTTGAGCATCATATCCTTAAATATGGTGACCTTCTCATAGTGATCTTCCTTGGTTGACATAATAAATTTATCTTTCCTCAATTGATCACTTTAGTTTAACATTTTTTCAAGATTCACTAATCCCTTGGGAAGTTTATTTTTCCTCAATTGAATAATCTAGTAATTATACTATTGTTAAAGATTGCCTTGGTTCCTAGAGAAAAATTATACCTCTTATTATAAGAAACATGTTATTTTCCTATCATTATAAAAGACCTTATATATAAATTTATTATTAGGAATTTAGGGTCTAAAAACTACCTTTATTTGTGATTGGTTTTTCATTTTATTGACTTCACTTGGGATGACATATTGTGCTCATATTGTTGCCATCCTATGTCTACATTGGTCGACTTCTCTTGGGATTAAATAAATTTCAAAGGCCTCAAAGTATTTTAAGAGGTCACAAAACCTATTCTTATATGCATTTAAGAATGGTATTTTTACTAAATTCTACCCTCTCACCTAATGGACTACCAATTCACTCTCTCCCATAGATTACAATAGCTTGATACCTCATCTTTTTACCCATTGCATCTAATGAATGAGGGACTCATACTATATTGTATTTCATGTGTAGCTAAATTTGAAATTTATGGTATAAAATTACCTTTACCTATATGGAGAGACAAGCATGACACCTACTCCACTTCTATTCTTACACTTAGATCCATCAAAAAATAATCTCCATACTCAATCATTATCTTGACATAGATTGATAAGGTCAAGTATGAATACCTCCTCTTCATGAATATAGTATATCCCAAAGCCTATTTATTCAATTATATTATATGGATCATAACCATGGTTATATATATCCCACTCATCAAGTAGTGGTTTGATATACCCTCAAGTGGCTCAACTAGCTCTTGATCATTAGGGTGTTTATATTCATCAATAATAGTATAGTTGGTATTGGATAGATTAAGCATGTAGGGATATAAATTAAACCTAGAGATAAGCTTAGATATAATGGTGAATTTGGTACCATACCTAGTAATAAATTCCATATAATACCAATAAAAAGATAGGTAGACTCCTATCTTAATAGTGAAATCCCTAGGCAAACACAAGGCAAAATATGGGGGGGATATCAACCACTAAACCATATTAGGATATAGTGTAATTATTTCATAAATATAGGATAAGTTTCAATTCTTTAAGCACACCAAAAGTTTTAGTAGGAGACCCATCTAGTTACAAGACTCCCTTAGAGTTAGGCACATACTTTAAACCCAACTTATCTGTTATTGCTTTTGGCATGATATATGTACTTTCCCCACTATCTATCATATAATTATGTACTAAATAGTCTCATATTATGAAATAAAGATATAAATTAT
This sequence comes from Torreya grandis, assembly GCA_037957365.1. Lineage (NCBI taxonomy): Eukaryota > Viridiplantae > Streptophyta > Pinopsida > Cupressales > Taxaceae > Torreya > Torreya grandis. Next base: position 2,359,682 of record JARHVA010002318.1, on the reverse strand, counting down.
GAGGTTTTTTTACTTTGGTTTATTTGGTATCATTAGGCTAACTAGTGTTGGTTACGATTGCACTTTCTTTTTCTACTTACTTGTCCAAGATGTGAAGTTTGGATGACCCTTCTTGAAGGAGATATTTCTACCTTGTAATAACCAATGTATCCCACAATGGTATGGTGAAATGATCCTTCTTCATATAGTATTCTATTGTGATGGTTATTAACCTTTGATTGTAACTTAGGAGCAATAGTACTACTTATAGTTCGAGTTAAATGAGGTATGAATGGACCCTTATTATTCTACCCCTTCTCATGATGAATATTTTGGATTGGTAGGGTTTTATGGGATGAATATTTCTCATTATTATCCTAATGTGGTTGATAATATGAAGGATATTCTCTCCCAACCTTTGAGTTGCCACTCATTTCCCTTATTTTAGCCCTTATATTAGTTGTAATAGGACTGTCCACCTTGTTTTCACCCCCAAGCTAATTGATTTCACATTGTCCAAATGAATTTTTTCCTTCTTAAAAGTTAACAAAGGTATCCTTTGATTATGTTTGACCCCCCTCACTCCTTTTTGATTTGTTATTTTATATTGAATAATGAAATGGGTCTCTTCATGTTGCACAAGAGGGGCATCTTTGTGTTGTGTAGGAAGAGTCTGAGTTATTTACATGGGAGGAGATTTTTTCTACTACATAAGAGAAGATTTATAAGCACCTTAAATTGGTCTAATTTAATACTCATGATATTTACACCATTTTACATATCATTGGACTTATTAATCATAATGATTTTGAGTATGAACTAATAATCTAAAAGTGTTGGTAGAATTAAGATTGAAACTATTATAGTGACTTGCTTGAGTGATTTGACCTTGACCTTGTGAATTATCTTGATATAAAGGTGTATTAAACTAATAAGGATAATATGGATATTGATGAGGATCTATGTATGGTCTTTGGCATGGAAGTTATTGCCTTTGTAAGGCCACTATCTTATTATTTTGTGCCTTGAGTAGCCCTTCAAGTTTAACTAATTTATCTACCTGAATAGGATTCTCCTATTCATATTTTTTTGGAATTAGTATGGGGGAAATGGTAGGCATACAATGTTGTATCTATAGGATAAAAATCATTAGGGGCCTTGGTGTAAGTTTTCTTGGTTGTATGAGATATTTTTTCCCTTATTGCCACTTCATAAGCATCAGGTAGTGTGTTCCCACCCATGGAATGTATCATGATTACTACATCAAAATTGAGGGATCTCAAATAGTATAATAAGTCATAATTGGAGTGGTTTTAACTAATTTTTGTATCATATCCCAATTTTTATAAAACCTATAGTTAAAATCCACCATAAACTCTTGAAGATCTTTTCTGATTGTGGTCAATTACTCCACTAGGGATAAGTGGTCACTTATATCTTCAAAATGATTTCATAGGTTCTCCACAAACTCATCCTAAGTGTTGATAAATGAAGGTGTTATACCTATATTCCATTCAAGTTCCTTGCCTCTCAATGAAGTATCTAGCATCCTAATTGGTATATTTTCTTGAGTCACATTCTATATTAAACAAAGGTTGGTTATGTCTACAATGTGTTCAATAGGAGTGGTAGATTTTTCTCCTATGAAGTATGGAAGGATATTAAGTGTAGTAGTAGGGATATCATAAAATTTATTTAGGTTCAAAGGGATACCAGCATTGAAGGGAAAAAAGTCTTGGTTTATAGGCCTAACCATTAGGGGTGTAGGAGTTAATGTACTACTTTGTTGAGTAGGACTAGGAGAAGTAGGGGGTGTAGGATAGGGACTATACCTAGGGTACCTATTCATCCTTGGAAAATCCAAGGATAATTCAACAAACTTAGCTTCAATATAATTTGATGAAGGCATTGTGACTAATTTTAGCATGAAACATGGATGTTAATTTGCTGCTAAATTGTTTGGAGCTCCTTAAGATCACCAAATATTTCAAGTAGTTGCTCCAACATGTTTGAATTTTGGTCCCATTAGGTGTGCCATAAACTATTATCAGTCTAAATTTCACCCTTAAGGAAAATATTTTTTAGACTTTCATCATCCATTTGATATATTTTAGTCATCTCTAGGTGTGGGTCGGGTATTGAGTGAGGTAAATCTCTAGTTTTGGGGCTAGCTCCCATGTTTCATCATCTAAACTTAACTCCTAAACCTACTTTTTTGTCAATGTAAAGGGATAGAAGGATTAATGGAATAAACCTAAGCTATGGGAAGTGATGCACCAATATTTTTGTCACCTCTACTTGATCCTTAACAACACTTATGGATAGAACATTATTGATTGCTAACACACTCTCTCTCAAAAAGACTCCTACATACCAATGTTTCACATGGAGATTATGCAAATGATTATGACCTAATGATGATGAATTAGAGGCCTAATTCAAGATTCTATCATTCAATTTTCACTAAAACTAAAAACACTAACACTTTCACACACATGTAACCTACATAAGATAATCCACTAGTACCTAGGTGAAAATAACGACATATAAAAGGATAAAAATAAACCACTTTTGCAAATCTAACCAGCATTAACACATAGAAGACCAACATAAAGGAGGTTAAATAAGTATTTGATTATCTCAAATTTACAAATATAAATGAGAAACACTTTACCATACCCAATAGAGTGATCCATATAATGGCTCTTGAAGTCTAATTTATAGAACATGAGAAGGGGAGAGAAGAAGTATGTGAGATAGAAGTGTGGAGTATAAGCCATGATGATCATCATCCATTAAATTAATCAATATTAAGGGGTACTAATAGTCCCATAACTCCTCATATATGATACCTTGGCTACATAATGGCCTTCAATGAACCCTTGGGAATAAAAGTGTTGTGGATGACCTATTTTTTTCCATAGTTGACCCCATGAATATGTCATTCATCTTTAAATTGATACATCACTCCTTGACATGAAATGAGAGGTCATGCACCCATTATGAGAGGTAATTACTTATTTCAACATGTCCATTATTCTCCTAGATTCCACTCTTGAATCCATTCATATCCCATTCAATGCATTTATAGTGAGTGAGGTATATGAGACTTAGACATCTTCAATCATGTGTTGATCTTGGTAGTTCCATAGAAAATTTATTTCAAGGGTATCTAAGAAACCTCTCCATTATGTGAGTAGACCTGAAACATCCTTCTCTTAATGCAAGTGATGACTATCTCCTCAATTGAGTCTAAGTCTACTTATTAGGCCTATTTTTACTAATATGAGGGGTAGAAGAGTGGTTGTTTTTAGACCATTCCACCTTTACATAGGCCTAGTATGCCTTTCTACTCACTTAGAACCCTAAACATTCTTGAGAATTATGAAAACAAACCTAAAACCTAGCCATATAAGCCATTTTCCTACACATCTTTCCCCACACATGCCAAATTAATAGTGTATAGAGAGCACATATGACTTTTAGGTTTCCTCATGTTTTCATGGTTTATCATGGTCATTAGAATCATTAAAAATAATTTATTGTCCATCAGTTCCCCCATGAGGGTTTTGGAGGGTTTAGAGTAGATTACCATCTTATCGATGGTTCATAAAGTAAAATATTTGGATTAAAATCTTAAGGCCATGAATATTAAGTTCATATACCCCATCAAATATATCTAAATATCCTAGTCCCATGCACCTTGTATTGTGAGTTATGATCAAAGGTTTGTAGCTTTCATGTTTTTAGTAGGCATTCTAGGCATGTTGACAATATTAATGATTGTTCATATATATACCCCCATAAATTCATATCTCTCCACCATGGATGGAAAGTGCATAAGGGTAATCAACTTCACCTAACATCATTGGGTCCCATGCATCTTGGCATATAATAATTGATCATTTAAACTAGTAGATCAAATTGGTAGACTAGGGTGATGGAGCTTAAGGAGAGATATTGGGCTAAATTATATTTCCCCTACCTTCTCCTAGTGTAAAAACCTCTCTCAAAAAATTTACCATCATCATGAATCCTTTTATGGTCTTAAATCTACTTGAGGAACTTGTCATGTCAAAATAATGGAATTGGGGATCTGAGGGCTTAAGTAAGGTTTTAGGCCTTATAGGCTTGAATTAATATTCAATACATTAGACCACATGTAGGTACTTGTCATTAATTAAGGAATTTATTATAATATTTTCTATTTAATTTCAAATTTTACACACTCTCATAATGTCTTATACCCCTACCTCTATCATTCTTCGCCTCTAGATCTGCCATGACCATCTTTGACCCATAATAGGTGCTAAGACTAGTTAATTTCAGAGACCTAAATGGTATATGTTTCTATTTTCCTCAATATATTTGGATTTATCATGGAGCGTGATCTTAGGATTTTTCAACACTTCTTTTATTAAGTTCTCTCTCATACTCTGCACTCAAATACAATCTATAGCCATACATAGTCATGTGTGTTATGAATGCTCAATCAAGCCTAAGAAACTTTATTAAACTTGAATCTTCCTTCATAGGTCTTGAATACCATAAAATTTACATACACCACCATGGGTTCACTTTCACATAGTTTATTACCTTCATCATTCAAATTAACTAGGTAATCCAACTAACTAGGTAGACCTATATGCATTAAGCCAACTATGTATGCAAAGTTAGATGGTCCCGAGTTAAATTATTTTATTCACTCTTTTATATTACTTTATCTTTCAATAATCTATATACTCTATTATTTTGTTTAAGCCAAAAACTCAATGTGTATGTGGCATTTCACTCCCAAGGTTGGAGATAACTTAACTACATCTTTGTAGGTGGTGATTGGGAGCACTTAACTTCAATTAGAGCCTTTCTACATGTCAAGGAAAAAGATAAAGGTTCTATAGGCTATACAGGGAACCTAGTTGACCTCTTTTAAACCCCAATATCCTCCCTCAAGGTATTCATCTTCATAATTTTATATCCCTTTCTTGCATCTACCTATGCTTAGTTATAAGTGGTGATTAACTAAACTTCTAAACTATGTTATTTGACTCTTAATAGTGTCCAAACTTGATTGGGATTATTCTCTCATAGTTTCATTGTCCTTTCATGGAATTATACATACTTTTAGTCATCCTTTCACACATAGGATTATGAAATAGGAATTAAACTTGTAGTTTCATTACATAGTCCTTTTAAAGTTTTGATTCTGAAATTGAAAACCCATTATGAGGTGATAATGGATTGATAAAGTCAATATACAGTATATGTCTTTGGGAGACCTCATGTGGACTATTACTCATCACTTAAGACCACCTATTGAGACCTTAAACATCCCCATCTACATATTAAATAATTAAAATGCATTTATTTAGGTGAACCAAGTATCTTCAAGAAGAAAATAAAACCTAGGTGTCTTCAAAAACCTTAAACTATGCTAAAAATCCTATGAGTGCACTTGGAGCTGGTTTACTAGTTTTATTCTTGAGGGCCATAAGGAAATTTGTTTGTTTCTAAAGGGTAACTCCACATTATTTCAAAACTCCTAAAAACTAAATAATACATCATTCATACACTTGCAACCTCAAGGTGGATTTCCATGAGAATAAATTAAGTCATTCTTAAGGATTTTTTCCTTCTTTCACATGGTGGGTGTTGAGAGAACTTAGGGAGATCTTACATGACCAATTAGTGACCAAGTGAAGTATGTGAGTAACATGGGTAACGCATGAAAACTTATGATTGATACTATTTCACTCTATTTCTCCATGAAACATAGGAATTCTTGCATATGACCTATAATCTACCAACCAAGGGAGACTGGATGTTAATCTAACCTTGAAAGTGCCATGATAACATGCTCAAATGGTCCTAATACACTTAACATACCTAAATAAAAATTTATCCATGCTTAATCTATTTTAATGATCTCAATAATTTATTAAATCTGGTTATAACTAATCTCATGGGATTTATAAGGGGATCAAGACCACCTAGGGGTCTTAGTGATTGTTCATAAATCCCAGGTCCTTGATCTAGAAACCAATTCCACTAATTTCAAGCACACTAGGGACACTACCTATGGATTAGATATTGGTCTCTAAATCCCCTTATATAGACCAAACCATCTAACATAAACTGGCCCTTGTGTGCTTCCCAAGAGCTTGATGGATATTTTATTTCATTTTCTACCTTTTTATGCGATTTGAGACATGGATTATTCTCTAAGGTGCTTGCAATGGATACCCATAAAAATTTTGACCTCTTTTAACTCTGACATGTCTATACAAATTTGTTCAAGTCTTGAAAACACCTATAATACATAATTTTTCTACATTTTCTCAAGTTTGAGATCCTGAAATGCCTTTTGAGGACAAGAGGAGGGAAACAAGGATGTAAATATGATTTAAAATAAAAGAGTATGGATGGAGGGAAGTTTAAAGGTAAATTTTTTGCATGTGTGGGCCCCTTTTTGGTGAATGAAAGGCATTTGACTTCTAAAAAAACATCCTTTTACATATGAAACTACCATAAAATGATATTATGATGGAAATAAGACTCTTTTAGATATGTTTAATCCATGATAATGACTCAATGATGTCTTAGGGATAATAATAATACTATTCACATGGTTTATACACCCCTAGAAGGCAAAATATGCATGGTTTTAAATGAAACATCAATTGAAGAAAATACCTTAACATCTGCTAAAGAACCTTAAAGTATGTTAAGGATTTAAACAAGGGTTACCATCCTTCCTCATATTATCCCCTACTCTCTTAAATTTTAACCCATTTTTTAGGTTCTTGGCATGCTCAAATGGACATATGGCTGGCTATGGACTATAGTATCATAGATCACCTTATCAAGCATGGTTTTAACTCATAAGGACCATATCAATACTTCTTATAAACCCCTAGACATAATCAATAGAAAATCAAATCTTGACTCAATTTATATATGGTGAAAGGATGATTACCACATCACCTCGTGACATAAAATCATTACATTAATCTCTTACCCATGGTCCCAAAGACAAATTATCCTCTCTTAGACTATTATGGCATTACAAGGACACATGAAGATGACTAATGACACTATCAAGTGTTTTGAGCAAGGGTTGATTTTTTTGAGCCCAAGGAGAGAAAGATATCAATAGTTAAAACATATAAGAACTTTTGATGAATAAATAAGGCATATTACTATATTATTCTCTTTTGGGCATAAAATTATGAATACATTATCTTTTGTGAAGCCTACTATTACACAATTCAATGCAATACTTAGAAAATCATGGTTGATTAAAATGTAAGAAACATTAGATAATATTAATATGACTATTTCATTTTATTTCCAAGGTGGTTTTCTTACATATCATATAGATAAAATATTTTCAAATAAAACTCCTCTTCAAAGTAAAATTACATCTCAAAGGATACAATTATGGATATCAAGGAAAAATAAAAGTATAAATCAAGAAGTTCATAAATTATTGAGTAGAACTATTCCACATACAAATAAAAAAAATAAAAAAAATTATAGTTATTATGATTGGACATTTAGCACTATGTGCTTTATCCCAAGAAGGTTCAACATAAGTATATAGTGCAAAGGCATTTGTTCCTAAGATCTTAGCAGTAAATGTAAATCTACATAATTCACTTACTCATGAGATAAATCAATGTGATGGTATATGTAATGATTAATTATTATATCGAAATAGTTGATTATAGTATTCCATCTTAAATATCTTTTTTTATTATGATGAAATCATTATTTAGGTCCACTTAAGACATGTTGTGCTTCAATGTTACATCATTCATGACTAAAATTTATAAATTTTATCATTAGACTACTAAGGTTCAAAATTTTATTCAATCATTTAAATGATAAAAATACAAGATACATAATCACATATTTCAAATCCATCACATAGATGCATATAATACATAATCTAAGATCATACATAAATGAATTTTTATATCATAACAATATAAAATGCAGTATCTCAAGTACATGTCAATCACTCAATGATGGGCATTTATTGGCCCCCATGCTTTACATCACTATAATTATATTTATCCTTAACTCTATGGGATCTAAAATAACAAGGTATCATATCCATGATATAATGATCAAGACCTAATACTTCTATCATGATCATGTATATCTCTAATCTATCTTATAAATAAACATCTTTTGTTGCTACCTTATCATGTTTGCCCAGAAGTTTCACATACTTATAATCTAAACCATGTTAATGTATAAGCTAGTGGAGGAATTTGATGACTATCTAATGATACTTCACCTTCATGACCTCCCTCTTGAGCTCATCTCACTCGTTTGTGGTATCTATAGAAGTAGTTGTGGAATGTTCCATAAGATCAAATAGTGGTGTGTGTACTCTTGTAATATCATATACTCTCTATAATAAAGTTACATGCATTATATCTTTCGGGATGTCTCGAGTAAGCACCTAAATAGATACCGCTTTACAATGTGTGTATACCTCAACCAATAATAGGGGCATCAAGTTCTTTGTCCTTTTTTAATTTATCTCATTGTCCACCCATCAAAACATCAAATTTTGCCTTAGTGCATGTATTAGTTAGATATATAATGATAATAAATCATATATCCCACCATTATTGTGTCCACCACTGAGTATACTATGTAATATAACTTGCATCATTTCCATCTTCAATAATAATTGGGGGATCTATTTTCACTATCAAAATTAGATCTAACTATGTGACAGTAGGATGACCTCTCTCCCCTAGATTATTAAAATATCTGTGTCATTTCCATGTCATAATTGTTTTGGACACCCCATATATGATCACTAACTACCTATTAACTTGTTCATATATCCCAGTAAAGATGTTGTGGAACTAATAGCTAACCCTAATGAAACATAACTAAACAACATCCTCCAACCATCCAATAAATCATTTATAAGGCCACCATATGATAAAATCAATATTCAAGTGGTCAAATCATATCTGACATTCCATGGTATTTTATTTAGAAGCATGTGGTCTACTAATCCATCTCTTAGCATAAATTTTTGGGTATGCTCACCCTTCCAATGGATAACATACTAGAGTATCCATGGATATGTTCTTGTATGCCTAAATATGAAATAATGTGGTTGAACCAATCCCACCTCTATAATAATGTCATTTGAATTGATATAGATCTCTATTTAGGTAGGACACCATAGTCCATCTCTAGGATTAAATTATTTTATGTGACTCAATCTCCTTAATAATATAGTTCATATGATATCAAATAGAAACTCAACCCAGTAATTAATGAAGTATAATACATAAATATTTGTTCACTTATAGAACATCTTACAGGATAATTTGAGAAATATGAATGGTGGAATTGTTAGGGGCATATTGTTCTCTATGGTTTTGTCTAGTCATGTACCTATATGATCATGTTTTAGTCCTAGACCCTCTACAACATATAATATGACATGTGTACCCTTGATTCATAGTTATAATTTGTGGCTAACATCCTCTAAAGTAATTTTCATCTCCTCATTGGGGATCCAAAATTAAAAATTATCTACATTCCACCTTTCAACTAATGTATTCATTAGATGCATATCATATGGCATAACCCCTAGATTATCAACTTGACCAAACTCCACAATCTTGATTAGGTGTTTCTCAACATCATTGAGGTAAATACCTAAATTTATATCCATATGTCACCCATGAAAAAACTTTTACACATGCATGTCCCCATGCAAGATCATTGAAATGAAAAATTTGAGATTGTATCTATGTTAAACAGAGATAAAAATCAAGTATATAAATAAAATTTGCATTATGTTAATATTAAAAATTTATAAGACACGTGGTAGTGATGAGACACTTGTAGGAAACACTACTAACAAAGTTTCAGATAATAGTAGTAAGAGTTAGACATAATTGGTAGCCACAAATAAACTACATAATAAATTTTAAATGCATAAATTTAATAAATAAATAAATAAAAATCTTTTCAAAGTACCAAAAATAGAAACAAAATTTGAGTTTTTTAGAAAATACCAAGGTTGGTGGATACTTTTCTCATAAGGAACTCTCTATGTGATCAAATCACATGGGGGTAACATTTATTCTCATCATAATTTTAGAAATAAGAGCACAAAATAAATAAAAATAAAAATGAAAATAGAAAAATATTTATTAAAACAAAAAAGTTAACCTATTTATACCCAATGGATTTTGGTGTTATAGAATGTGTAGATCAAACATTATTATTAATCTATCACATCATGAAATTCATGAGTTATTAAGGCTCATATGTCCATTTCACCTACCATTAGTTACCTTGGAACACATGCATGATGTTATTATGTATGTTTTCATTTTAAGGTCATTTATTACCAAATTACATGACACATTAAATACATATTTCTAAGGTATACACATAGTACTTAATAATAATCAGACTAATGATTGGGGAAAAATAATGAATCTCTTATGAAAATTGACATTTTTTATGGAAATATTTTACCATTTGAGACAATCTTATCTATAGTAAATATTTTTTTAATAACATTTTCCTACCCACTTGTGTCAATAAATTCAATTGTGATGAATGAAAATGCATCCATATACATTAGTAATACAAACATATCATGAAAATTATAATAATTCATTGAACATATAATAACTTCATTTTGTTAACAAATTTTCAACACTTAATTATATTTTTATCTCTATACACTAGCATATAATTCTATACACAAAATTTTAAATCAATTGATTGCAATTACATGTTTTCATATGTTTTTAAAAAATACATTTTTTATATGATGACACAACTTTTCATGTTAGTATGTGTACTTTACCTGATTATATCTTTATATATAACACATGATGCATATGGCTTGGTATTTTGAGATGATTGATTATCATGATTCATCCCTCATATCAATAGGGGGGGATATATTAGGATTGTTTCACATATTTATGCCATATTAAATTGAGCGTTGGTATTCTAAGGAATATTATCTATTTAAGATAGATTATCTTGAGGCATATTCAAGTTATATGTGATGAATTCTAAACTAATATGAGGGGAAAATAATATATTATATGACATTGTGAGATAGATTAAAATTTATATTAATTATATTCATTATAATATAAATTTTAGATTGAGCATATTTATAATATTTTATGAGTGAGATTAGGCATATTTTTCATATTACATGGGTTAAATTGAGCAAGTTTATATTTTTTATTAAGAATAAGGGGTAGGTTTTTATTGGGTCCCATATCAATTAAAAAAAATAGGCCCAAGGTTGAGAGAAAAAACTAATATAAATATAAAACTCTAAAAAATAAAAACTAGTTGTATATACATAGAAAACAAACAACCAAACCATAACTTAAAAATAGTAAACCAAAAATGATAAATTACATCTCTTGATTGTTAAGCACCAAGTTCCATTTTTTATCAAGTTTTTTGAGGACCTCCTCAATTTCCCCCAAAACATAATTATCTAGCTCCATATTATTCCCTTTGTCCAACCTCTTATTTCTTTTACTTGCATGGATGCCACTCTAGTGACCTTTACCTACCTTAATGATTTCGTTTAAAACACTTATGTTTTAAATATAATTTATAATAGTAACCTTAATAATTTGTACCAATTTATGAATGGTACCTTGCATATTATTCCTTTCATCCCCCAAATTCTCAATTCTTGCTTCCAGCTTAAATAAATTAGAAACCACACATTTACCCTCATCAACACCACAAATAGTCAATCTTTTGCCAATAAAATAATTCACATTGGCATCTTTAATTATCAGGGAAAAATATTATGGAGGGTAATATACATAGTCATATATTTAAAACTTTTACGAATACTCAACTCTCGCTTCCTCCTCCCTTTCCTTCTTCTTATGATCCCTATCTGAATCAACACAACTTATATCTTTCTGCATGACATCCTCCAAATCAATAAGTAGCTTTGTCCACCTCATATTGATTACCACCTAAAATCACAATTTAATATTATTCCTCCTCATTTTCCTCAATCAATTCATCCTCCTCAGATTTAGATACAATAAATGCCCTTGTCTTTTTTGTAGGAGACTTGTAGGTGTAGACATGGGATTTTATAGGAATCTTAATGGTAATGGATTTTTTAGGATATCCTTTCCCCTTACCTTTATAAATAGTCTTACCTTTCCCAGAAGACTCAACCAATTTTATATATACAAAGGGCCCAACCCCTAAGGACTTTGCATAGATATAAAAGATTAAAATGAGGGATTGGTAATAGGGTAATGGAGTTTTTTACAACTAAACTTCTATAATTGATTATTTTACAGACATAAACAAATAAAAAGGAAAACTAATAGAAATTTTATGCTTTAAATTATTTAACATGGAAAAAATATAAGAGAAGACAACCCCATACCTCCCTTCAAGTGTTAAATACTGCATGGCTTGCTTAGCAACTTTATTATAAGACACAAACATAGAATTTCAAATAAACCCATATTGGAAAGATATAAACTCTTCACCAAGATCCATAAATTGATCCATTTCTTCAACCTTATCCCTCTTATTCTTAAAATGTTGCATGTCATGAGTACTCATCCTAGTTACATGAGAAATTAATTCTTTATAAATAACAATTGTAACATCCCTCAGAGTCACAGTTATATCATTCCATTCTTTAGCAAAGTCAATTGAGAGATGACTATCACTACCATAAATCTTCTCCATATAACTAGACAAACCACCACCCTAAATAATGGGCCACACATACTTGTTAGTATTAATAAAATCCATATTATATGGCTAAATTATTCATAAATCATTTCCCATTTTTAGGTTTCTCAACTCGAACTAGATACATGTCATCCTACCACATTGAATTATGAAATCAACCTTTAGACCATGAATAACTATAATAACCCTCACCTCATATCTATTTATGTGAAACCATTCATCACTAAAATAAAAACAAACCTATAAATAATGTCTATATCCTCTCACATCATTTCCCATGATTATCATTAACTACTTATTACTATTGATGAAATTATCTTTAATCCCACAATATTTGCCTTTCATGATCCAAAGACTCGAATAATATCTTTATAAATACCTATAATATTACTATAATTAACACTTATAGTAATAACACCAATAACCATTGACCTTTCAAAATTGGTATGAGGACTAAATAACATACAACAATCATCATATATTATCCCTATCTTCATCAATGAATCAAATCACTTCCCTACGTAAATCATGAACATGATACCAATTGGTGAACTCACTAATATTCACTCCTTTATTGTAAAACCAATCAACAACTTTATTACTTCCCTAAAATTATGATTTATTTTTATTTGTTGAAAATGATTAATTATATCAATTGTGTCTTGAAGAATATTATTAATCATCTAACTTGGACTTTGCTTTTTAAGAAGAAAATTAATTATATTCATGAAATCCCCTTCAATAAAAATATTAATCAAACCAACTTATTTATCCATTATAACACCCCATAAGTCTACCAAATCCTTAGCATCATGACTATTTTAAACCCTAAAACTACTATTAAATGTCGTAATAACCCTTTAATTAGCATCCATTATAACTCCTCCACCACCTTTTTTCCTAGGATTTTATTTAGAATAACCATCAACATTTAATTCAACCCATCCAGGGGAGGAAGATATTCATTTAGTCATTATCCTATCCTTACTTTTTTTTTATTTTAGGAGGACTAGATTCCATAGTATTCTACCATTTTTTAAAAATATGTAATTCAAAATCATTGACCATGTTATCCTCAATCAAATTAAGAGAGACAAAATTATCTATCAATAGATTAGTGTAGACACTAGATCTGAATTATATGACACCTTAATCTAGTATAATTTGTAAGTACTTATCATGGTTGTACCCTTTAGTTTTAAGACCCTCCTACTACAAAAAATCTCACATCCATTATCTCTTATGCCTATTGTTTATCTCTTAGTTTTACCATGCATTATTCTAATGATTAAGCCTTCTATATTACTCAAAATGGAATAAACCTAATTATTATCATTTTATATAGGTTTTATACTTATACCTATTTTCCATATTCATGTACACTTGTATCCTATATATATGCCTACGTCAACCCTAATGTCCTCTACTAAACTAAGTTTTCAGTGCCCAAAATTCATCAAATTTACAAATTTAACATCTCCTTATGGTTAGCCTAAGTGATTTAATGTGATATATTTTTAAAATGGATTGGTATATATGTAACATCAATCATCATTTGTTCCTCTCATAGCATAGACCTATAAAATCACAAGGTAACTTACCAAAAAAATTCAATCAAACATTCAAGTGAGCAAACTTTCCCTATTCTTTCTTATTCTAATATTATTCAACTATAGGACCATTCCATGAGCCATATTTTATAAGTTACAAGATAAGTCACTTTATGTACTTGCTTATCACACATTTCATCATTATACACACAAATTTATATAGGGTTCCTTGGCAAAGCTCAACACCATGTGCCCACTAACCCATTTTTTTCCAAAATCACTCAAAGGGTGAAGAAACTAGGGCTTGATCATTTGACAGAGAGTGATAGCCTATCCATGATATCTAAACACACTAGATTAAAAGATACAAAAAACTTATAAGGTTCTAGTTGATCACACCAAAACCTAGTTGATATTATATACTATACACCTATGTCCAAGTCATATAGTGACATCAACACAACTGTCTAGATCCTATACAAGTGTTTAAGGTCATAAAGTGAAAATCTATAGAATTTGATGATTGATATAGAACCCAGATATAGTCTACTTCTATCCTATTACATATAAAATCTACCAATTCATAGTAAAATAGTTAAGTACTCTTATTTCAAATTCATTTCAATATCAATAAATAGTTATACTTTTTATACTTAGCATATCTCAGCATTAAAATTCATAATATTATGTATCTGAGTTTGAAATTAATTTTCCTAATATGTATTTGTTTATCACCCTTGTGCTTAATCATTTATATATTATTAAACCTATTATATATTAACCCAACTCAATTTAGGTTTAAATATTTGGTGAACCTAAGCTTTGGTCACCAAAACCTTATATTTTTATCTAGGGTTTTTTATTCTCTATTTATGATTTTTTATTTAGCAAGGTTCATAAGTTAAACATCTGATTTTAATTTGTTACAAATATGTGAAATATGGATACATCTATAAACCATAATTTCATTAAATTTAGACATATTCCTAAGAATCTAGACTTATAGTATTTCTATTTCTAGTTTTATAATTATTGAAATTAGATTTCCATATTGCTATTATTGTTTTTTAACTAGTGGGATATCAAATTTTAATATTGTTATTATTGGTTTTAATTAGTTTGATATTGGATTCCAATATATCTATTATTGGATTCTAAATTATAGTATTGAATAAAATTCCAATTATATATTTAAAATATTTTTCACCTTTACATTCATATTTATACGAAATGAGACAATATCTAACCATGGTTCAATATTTGAAATGGATCCTGATAATTTATATAATTTTACCCCATACTATTGCCTAATTATAGTTATTATAGTAGTGTTTAACATTTATTCAAAATTTATCATATATTGACCAATCACATCATGACATGGAAGATTTAAAAATATTAATAGTGACACTATAAAACATACTTACTATTACAATGTACAAGTATTGGACAACACTTTTCATTTCCCATGTGCCCAATGTAAAACATACTTATCATTATTCTTAATAATCTTGTGTAGAATCGGCAAGTACCCATTCTACACTAGATAATAACATAGTATTTTTTTGCTCATATTATCAATTTAGAGGTCATTATTCTTATCTCAATGTGCATAATAGGCATATCCCCATTCTACCCAAGTTAATAATATAAGCCTTTGTTGCTCATATTATTCCTATAGACTCATGTAAAATGGGCATCTTCTTGTAAAATATGGTTACCACATACATTAATAAAATATTCTAAAGTTCACACTTTATGTATGAGTATATTCCTAGAAATAATTAATTACTTTACATTCACACTGATGTGCTTTAAATATTTTAGCTATTGTATATTTATTAATTAATAATGTGTAGGTAAGCCATCAATGTGAAGGAGAGATGACTAGCTTGTGTAACTTGTTTGATCTTTTTTTAACAAGCATTAAACAATATAAATACAATGTTCACCTTATTATTATATACAAGGTTTCAAATATTGGAATTTAACCTTTTTATCCACATACAATTCCATCAATGGATTGAATGTTTGTACAAATAAATTTGGAATAAATTTTTTTATTTGTGAAAATGTGCGATCACTTAGATATGTTATAAATCAATATTCACAAATTTAAATTTCATGCCATGTAGTAAATTATATCTTCATGAATAATGTACCTAAAAATATATTAATGTGAAATCCACAAACTCACATGTCCACAGAAGCTCCTTTAATCCTATAGTTAATATATGATCCCTAGTATGTTAGCATATAATTGTGAGCATGTAAAGTTATAAATATGGAGAGATAAAGTGGACTAAAAGTTAAATATATCTATGAATTTTTTTGATACCACATTGAGAATAAAATAGACCTCAATGACTCCATATATCATCAACTTAGTGTGACAGAACCTCATAATGTATAGTGATGCATCATTACTAGCACATCACCCATGAACTTAAGTAGAATAATTATAGTAACTGAAAACTATTTTGATTAAATATTTAAACATTAAATTATCAAAAAACATTATTAGCTCTACACATTTATGAAAATTATTATTCTAAAAAAACTATTAATCCTACATTCATATTTAATAAACAATATCATTGCATCAATAAAGGGTCAATAGTATGAAGCTTGAATAAAAGCAGGACTAAAAATATTGAATAGAAGTTGGTGAAATAGAAGAAATCAATGTCAATATTCATTTCATATTAAACATTTAAGGTACAAATTCAAGGTCAAGTTATTGGATCCTATGTTGGAATATAAATTTCAAAATACCCACATCTTAGGCCAAGATGATATCATATTAATTTATGACCTTCAATAGTTTCACCTTAGTATTCATTACCCTATTCAAATAGTGAAAGGTATGATTCAATTACATCGTGTCCATTTTTAGGAATCTTAATTGATCTACCTTTCCATTTTTTGTTTGGTTTTTATGCCCAGATGACACTATCCACATTAGTGTATTTTTTTATTTTGTTAGATTTAATACATGTTTTAATATGTGTCAAATAATATCAATACAATGTTTCATCAACTTCTCTCCCTGAGGGTTTCCAATATTGAATCCTCACTTTTCTAGCCATGTTCTCACCTTCCAATTTAAGGTAAATATCCCCATTTTCTCCTCCCATCCATATATTTTCATTTTCATTTATCGGTCATACTAGAAGTATTTGTACCACATACACATCCATAAATGTATTTAATGCTTATTTATATCTTCCATACATAGGCCCAACATAAATATCATTATTACTTGGTATATGTTCATTAATGTAGTATTCTTTATGGAAATGAATGGATCCTATTATTTGGTCATAAATGTCATTCTCTTGTATTATTTGTGGCTAGAAATAAATATTTAACATCCTAATATAATTTTAAATGGTCTATCCAAAGAATACAAAACATTTTCCCAATATGATGTATTTGGAAGTCAGTATTCTCTACCTTCACCTATTACACTTTTTCTCCAATGTTCAATATATGATTTTATTCCCTTTTTCAAATCTATCATTTATTTGAGTTATTTGAAAGGTGATATAGTAAGCTTCTCTTAAAAAAAATTGGTTCACCATTATCATTTTTACACTAAATTATTATTAGATGAGACCATTGGAGGTCTTTTATTATTACTTTATATTCCATCATTGGTATGACATCCACTACATGGAACCTAAACATATTAGGTTTGTTAATACCTAGTATCTTATGGATTCCATCAAATAAGTGTGGATCTATGAAGGATTTGAAGTCATACACTTCCTTAATAAGGTAAGTATTGAATGCAATTGACCCATTTAGCATTTTTTATAGGTGTCCATGATATGTGACAAAGAAAATGTGTCTAGTTTCCATAACGATGTTGTTAATCTACCAAAAGTACCATTTATATCCTCATGGATGATTCCCACTGAGAGGAATCTTATATACACAATGTTGAATACACTTATTTCTATTAACAATAATGTAAATGAAAATAAGGTGTGATTATTTTTGTCACTTGAAGCATTATCTAGTTTCAAGTAGAGGATTAGTAGTTGGTTTTAAAATGAAGTACTTGTACTAGAAATAATATTAATTACTTCAACATGGAAAAATTTTTAATTTTATCATTTAAAATTTTCATGCACTTAATTTTGTAATAGTGAATCATACAATTGTTATTTGGATGATCCACAAGTGTACAATAAATCCCCATACTCATCAATGCTAGGTTCTTCAACATTCTTGAGATACAAAGCCAATGTGGTGACTGTGTAGTTTACTCCACATTCAAAAAATGGTTGGATGAAGTGGCCAAAACCCCTAGTATTGTGTCCATGTGTGAGCATACCATTAAAAATAACTAGGAGGTTCATAATATTACTTATTTATTTTAATTTTTTACCCATCCTTGGTATGGAAGTTTTCATTTTATCCAATTTATCATTCATAATTCTCAAGAATCCTTAAGGTTGTTACTCTTATTATAATATATGGGAGTAATAATATGTAAAAATTTGAATGTGTTCATTATGACATGTGTATTCCTCTTCATGTTTTGAGAGTGATTATAGGCATGTTTTGGCTCTACATTTGTTTTATAGGTCCATAGATTCATCACACTTGGTGAATAAATATTTTCAATCAAAACATGTTGAAATATTTTGGTCATTATCTTATTAAAACTTGGTTATGGTGGAAGTTTCAACAATTCAATATCCTCATTACACTTCTTTTGTATTAAATTATGGGTGTAGAATGCACAAAGAAACCTTTGAAGAACTTTAATTCCATCCTATCCTACGTAATGAGTTAAATGTAGAGAAGTATCTAAATTTTTATCAACCATTATTGATATAAAAGTAACTATTGTGGTGGTATTTGACCTTTCCTTCTCTTTCCTGATATTACCATTTACTACATGCCTATGACCATTTATCTAGTCTACTTTATGACTATAGAAGGTGTTCCTTATGTACCTATAAGATTTTTGTCATTCATTATAATAGACATCCATTCCATCAAATTTCATTTTATGCACTTTCATAGATTCATCTCCCACATTAAATATGGCATTTTTTTTAATGCATCTAACACAAAATTCTTTGTCTTATTCATTCATGGATCCAATTTTATTCCATAGAAAATTGATTAAATCTAGGGACATTTTGTTTGAGATAGTCAGATTTACAAAAATATTTCTCACATTATCCACTCCATCTAAAAAAATTGACCATTTTCTATCCTCATCAACATTTTGATTTGGAAAATTAGGTAGAGAGGCATTTAATTTTTGATATTTTTTTATCATTATAGGGTTTGTGATCAATTTTTTAAAATTATTGTAATTAGTGGAATTAGAATAAATTAGATATACCATTTATGGTTGGTTCTCTTTTAATGCATCCCATATGTTCACCTCAACCTCATCTAAGACTTGTTTGAATCTTATGTCTAGAGAAGAACTGTTTATGTATTGCCTAGTAAGCCATTGTACGAGTGATCCTTTAGATAGGGATAATCCTTTATAAGGAAGTTTAAATACTCTATCAATATGTAAACCAAAGGTTTTGTAATATAATCCTTTAAATTATACCATGTATCTTTAAATTACATTTGTAATTATTCCCTTTGCAACATAATTGCTTGTAAATGAGCACAAATGGATCAATTTGGCAAAAACTCCCTTGAACTTTAAATTGTGTTCACCAATATATAAAGGTATGGATCATCCAATTGAGCAAAACTTTTATTGACAATAATGACACTTCTTGTTTCATGAAAAACCATATGTTTTATTAGCCAAGCTATTAATTTATTGGAATGTAGTAAGTTTGAGTAATCAAAACATAAATTTACCACATTTTCAAGCATTACACCAAACATCAAGGGTTACAATCTATCTTCATTAATTTTATGATCTTCTATGATTTACAAAAACTTGGGCTATGTCATCATATCTATTAGAACATTTGTGTTTGAGAATTACATTGTCTATGATAAAATTAGTTATATCATTAGGTCTTGTATAATTGATGTTATTTTCATTGTCATCGTTAGAATCTCCCTCTTCCATGGCACTATAATACTCTGAGCCGTTAAAAATATAATTAATAAAAACTATGGTAATGGATGGATTTGCATGCTTTGACAATTCACTCTCTTCTCATGGAATGTTTTATCCTTTTTTCTTGATATCTATTTAAGTTTTAAATACATCAACTAAATAAGGCAATTTTACTTTTCCATCCAACACTATGTCAACACTAAAAATAAAAAATCCTCTCATCACATCTCTATAATCTATTTTCCTTCTACTTAGATAAAATTTGACCTCTATAAATTTTGTGCCTTTTGAAAATAAGTATACATGATCATCCTCTCCAAATTCAAGAGAAATTTATGTTATATTATAAATAATAAATGTGAGATCAAAGTAAAAAACTATAAAACCATATCAGATATAAAAATTAAACATAAATGTGAGATGAAAGAAAAAAATCTATAATAATTATTAAATGTAATTTAAGTCTCATCTACTAAGGATCTATGTGTTTCTAGGAATAAAACTATATTATGTAAAAATAAGAACATGTGAGCAAGGCGATATGTGAAAATAAATAACATCTAATGCATTTAATATGATCTTAACTTACTGTCAAGAAAAGAATGGGATGTTATCATCATTAATTATTTTTAGTTATGTTGTAAAAATTGAGTAACATCCTTATTGGTAACGTCTTTATTAGTAAATTAAACAAAATAATGGTTCCATTTAAGGGATATTATAACATTTTAAAAAGTATCAATATTACATATTTAAAGAGAAGGTGATAAAGGAGTGAATAGCATGAAAAATATTAATTTTTTATCCCCTGTTTTAAGTAATTAGATACAAGAATCCACACAATCATAGTCATTTAAAATGACATGACAAGATTCACAACCCCCAAAAAAGGAGGTTGATTCAATGATGGTAGCTAGTTAATGAAAAGCTTCACAACCCATGAAATATCATGCAATGATTACTTTAATAACTACAAAGAAATGAAACCAAGCTCAAAGTGTGATAGGAAAGGACCTACATTCACTAGTCATAATGGATTTACAATGAAATGAACTCAAGTTTAATCCAATTTATAGTAAGACCCTAAGAAGGAAGAAACAAGCAACTATGGGAGGTGACTTTGATAGAGTTGAATCTATTTATTGAACTTAAGCCAAGGAAGAGCCAATGGTGTGGAACAAATTAGGAATATAAGGAAATTTTTTGATTTTGTAGGTCTGCATGGTGAATTACCTCATTACATATCCATTTACAATAACATGGTCCAAGTACGAGGGTATTAGGTAGGACTATATTTCAACAATAGTCTTTTTTACATAATATAAAGAATAGTATTGGATTCTTAATTGATAATATTATTAATAAGCTAGACTTGTGTAGAATAGGCACCTGCCAATTCTACATATTAAAGCTACAATAATTTTATCAATTAAAAATCCAATTCAAAGTTCCAAATAAAAAAATTACGTGACAAATTGACTTTGAACAACAATTTCACATCTTGATCTCACACTTCTACTACAAGTTTTGACACAATAACTTTTTAGAAGGTACATGGAACACCATCATAGCTCATACAATCCCAAATAAATTTTAATTGCCATTTATAATCAATTATATTTTCAATATTGAGTATTCATAGATCCTAGTATGCAATTTCCATTATCTAATATGAAATATATCATAATGGTATCCCCATCTCAAACTAAAACTCCATCTTATTTGACTATTATTTACTAGTATTATTCTACTAAAAAGAGTAGACTCTTTTACTGGAACTCAACAATGTCTAATAACTCAATCACATAAAATAATAATACATTGATAGATATCTTTTAGTATTCATGGCTTGTTTAAAAATCCTATAATTCCACATGAGATCATGCTCATAATTAGAGTTCATGGTAAGATTATAGTAAATATGATGTTTTCTATAAATTTGATTCTTTCTTCAATTATTAAAAATAGAATTACCATTTGAAGGGTAATGTTGAATAAAAAAATTCAAGACATGCTTAAGTGATTTGGTTGTGTCTACCCCCACCTAGGTTCAAATCTTGCATGGCATGTGAGGCCACTTATGATCATTGGTGATGTTGGTGATGTAAGTGACATTGGTTATGTCTTTGAAACTATCAATATTGGTGATTATGGGGATGTAAGGGGGATATGGGCCTTCTATTTGTGTCCCAGACTAGTTCATAGCTCCAATCACAATACTACCCCCTTTGTTTTATAGCTCCAAATTCTATAAAAGCATTTACCCATATCTAATAAAAATGTAAAACCTTCTAGAGAAGGTTCCAAATTTGAAGGGATTTCATGTAAGATTTAAATTTTATTGTCATCCTTGTCTAGAATATGAAAAAATATTATGACTATTATTCATTTAACATTGCACTTCAAAAGTTATGAAAATCATATTTAAAGAAGTAACTAATGTGACTTTAGTATCTATAATTTAAATATATTTATGTTATAAAAATATTTTTTTTCAATTTAAACCTCTTAAAATTTAGTGAAAACTAAGATGTATTATATTATTTTATGATGGGATTAGAAATATTATATTGACATTAGATAGATTAATTTCGATTAATTATATTGAAAACAAAATATAATATATCACAAAAAAAAATGTAACACTAAAACAATAACATAATTAAGATTTCATAAAAAATTATTTACACAAAACATATTGATCACAATCCTATAGTCATATACATTACGTCTTTACATAAAAATTATTTAAAAACTTTCATCTATTTATTCTATTTTACAAGGGTCATTCCTTATGTCATATCAACACCGATGCTATAAATAAGAAAATCACCGACATTTTATTTTAAAAATGTACAGGAAAATTTTGGAAGGAAAACAAAACTGAGGGAATTTGCATGAGATGCCTATGGGTATGTATTGCAATTAATTAGGCATCGGTGGAAACATAAAACTCTTAAATTAAATGAATTAAGGATACCTAAGTAAGCCCATAATTAATGCATAACATAGGTAATTAGGCATAGGTGGTTACTCAAATTAAATGAATTATATCTACTTAGGTAATCCCATAATTAATGAATAGCATATGGAATTATGAATAGGTAGTTACTCATTCCATTTGATCATTAACATATTCATTATAACTTCTAAATCAAGTTCTATGTAGAAGTAATATTCTCAGTAGTTTGTTTTGATGTTCAAGCTCTATGTAAAAGTAATATTCTCAATAGTAGTATATTAAGTATTTTGTCTTTTGATAGTAGCTAAAGTTGGTCTTAAGTTAAACCTAGATATCCACATTTTCATGGAATGTAAGAGGACTCAAACTATCAATATTTTTCAAGACCGTTAATATTCTAAATGTCATTCCATCTTAAAAACTTTGAAAATTATGTTGGCATCCGAATATGAATATAGATGCACTGAAATATAGAATTATTAGTTTAAACTCAACAAACTATTTATTTATTTTTATAAAACCATGATATGTGGGGATCTATGTTGCACTTGATTTTATATAGTGTTGTTGTAATTAAGCTATAAGTAGTATTTTCCATTCACTACTTGAAAACCAATTATTTCAATTTGAGGTCACATAGATTGGTTTTGTTATCATGGACATATCTTTCTTCAATTCACTATTAAAAATAAATAAAACATTTCATATTTATTTATAATAATGTATGATTAGGGTTTGTGCCCTGTGTTTTGTTGATCCTCTTATCTACTTCCTTTTAAATTGTGAAGAGTTTGTATGGGTGTGCATCATGAATGTTTTCATGTTTTCCCATGATTTTATGATACTCTCTAGTTTTTTTATGGTCAAGGTCCCCTTGAACCCCTAAAATATATTTTAAAAAATGAAAAAAAAAATTAATTTTGAAGATACCATGAATATGTCTGGTACCATGAGTAATTATAAATATTGTTTGGTATGTCTATAGAATTCCTATTTCAAGGAACACAACATGCGAGCTACGTTTCATGTTAAAATTATGTGAAACATCTATGTGATGGTGATGGGTTTTTTTATGACCTTTTACCCATCATGCAAGATGGCAATAAAAACTAGCAACATCAAATACAGTGGTCCCTATTTTACTATTTTACAATGGAATAAATTAACCTATACACTAAAAATAATTAATGGTTAAACAAATAACTAGTACAATTATTATATCTATTAGATGCCCATATATTTAATTAAGTTTTCCTCATCAAGATTCATCCATATCTACCTTTATAGCATTTTATTTTGTGTCAACATGTTTAGATCTTATTTTAATCGGTTAAAAATTATTTATAAAAAATAATTATATTAATATTTATAATTATAGTAAAATTTTGATTTTAGATTTTATTTTAATCGATTTAAAAATAATTTATAAAAATAATTTTATCAAGATATATATATATATATATATATATATATATATATATATATATATATATATATATATATATATATATATATATATATATATTTAGATAATAAGGGTTGGAATCTCAGTGATAATCCACTTTAGAGCCATGGTTAATAGTTAATAGGAAGCTCAGTGATAATTTTATCAAGATATATATATATATATATATATATATATATATATATATATATATATATATATATATATATATATATCTAAGGAAAAGAATGAAGGTTACATTATTATAGGGAGAAATGGTCAATAGTTATCTTTAGACCAACTTGGAATCACTCCTAAACTAGCTGTAGTGAAACATCCAAGGTCAATTTTTTATCCTTAAATACCTGTATAAAACTACTAACAAACTTCAATGATATTAGGGAGTTAACCTTAACTTTTTATTTGGTCTCTAGGAGGATTAGGCCAATGACTTATTTGATAGCATGTAGGATGTCCTCCCTCTATATGATGAAAACCTGATTCAATCTAGATTCCATCACCCTACCATCAAATTCCACTTCTTATTTTATAGTCATGATGCAAAGGTAGGGCTCGCTAAGCATAACTTGTAGCTTGCAATCTATGGTGATCAAGTGGCCAACTATCTAAAAGTAATATTGAGATTGCCAAATTACATGCCTAACCAAACAAAATAAAACCCATCACAACCTTGAGTTGAAATAATGGAAATGTGTAATAATGGCCAAAGGTGGCATGGTAGTTCCCACACTTCAATTATGTACCTCTAATGATTGTCTCATCTTCCTAAAAGATTCAAGCATAGAAAAAGGAATACCAGGAATCCCATAACAAGCCTCCACATTTAGATATTATAGCAAAGCTCAATTTTTCAAAATTATTAAGTTAGAATCTCTTTAAGATGAGAAATCCCCAACAACTTCTTGTAACTTGTCCAAAATACTACTAAATGATAAAAATATAGATTCTCTAGATTACAATTTAACTAAACATGAGATATTTATATATTTAAAATAATATAAATACAACTATGAAGATAACAAATACAAAATCCATAAATATCACATTTCATCCCATAGTATGTCTATAGAATCCCTATTTTAATAAATACAACATTTAATCCAGGTTTCACATTAAAAAGAAGTGAAATGACTATGTGATGATGATGGGGTTTCATATGACCTTTTACCCATCATGTAGGATGACAATGGAAACTGGCAACATAAATTGCAGAATCCCTTATTTTATTATTATTACAATAGAACAAATTAATCTATACACTAAAAATAATTAATGGTTAAAAAAATAATTGGTTTTAAAATTATTATATCTATTTTATGTCCATGTTTTTTATTAAGATTTCCTCATCAAGCTTCAACCATTTATTCCTTAGCATTTTATTTTATGTCAATGTGTTTATATTTTATTTTAATTGATTAAAAAATATTTATAAAAAATAATTCTATCAATATTTTTTTTATAGATAATAAGGGTTGGAGGGTCCCTCACCCATTAAAATATACAAAAAATTGATAATAAAAATCTCGTACCAAGATGAAGAAGCCAAAGAGATCCCAAAGACCAAGAGGTATTCAATTATAACCAAGGGTCAAAACCCAAAACACAACCAAATAACTAAATTACATAAAAATGCCCATAAAACACCACGCAAGGAGAAACTACCTTGTAAAAACACCAAGTTCACATAACCATTAAAGAATGAAAGCTAAGCACCACCACTACCACTGTTAACCTATGCACACTCTGCAACTCGTAGTCTCATGTGCCCTGAAGTTTAGCTTACAATCCATTATTTGATTCTTTATTAGAATTTATTGATCCATTATAATCAATTATGTTTATGTTTAATTAATTAAATGATACATGTGCCCATTATACAAAAGGTGGATGTTCATACTATTTTTATCTTATTTATAATGGGCACGTGCCCATTCTACACAAGATTAGAATACAATCAATGGGATATTCAAGCAATAGTGGGTCCCCATTTGATTTAAAAATTTGGGGTGTCTGAATACTATCAATATGATATCTTATAAATTAGGAGATGATGTTAAAACATTACTGCAAATATTATATAACAAGGAATGAAGATGAGACCCTAAAACTAAGTTATAATTATTATTACAAAATAGTTCCAGATATTATTAAATTTTTAATAAGATTATTTCCATTGTTTGAACTTTTTATTAGAGTTTATTGATCCATTATAATCAAGGATGCCCATAAATGAATTAAATAATACATGTGTCCAATCTATAGAAGGTGGATGTTTATATTATTCTTATCTTTTTTAGAATGGGCATATACCCATTCTACACAATATTGGAATACTATCAATAGGATATTCAAGAAGTAGTGGGTACCGATTTGATTTCATAAATTGGGATGTCTGAATGGAAACTTCCAAGTCTAATTATCTATGGCATGTTTTTGGTAATAATTGATTATTAGGTTAGTTTCCTTTAGTTTAGCATGACTTATCCTAGTCATGTGCCTAAAGAGAATAATAAGTCTAACAAACTAGTGTGTTGGCATATTGTGTGAGAAAGGGTCATGTTCACTCAACCAAATCATGTATACTAAGACCAATCCCTAGAAATTATATCATGTGATGACATATGCAGCAATATTCTATACTAGGGTGCTTAAACAAGCACTTAATTCAAACCACAAACATCTTAATAAAGCTAATCTTTCTCATTCCATACGTAAGTTATTCATCAGAAAAAGATAAGAAAAAATTAAGAAAATAAATTAGTGGTACCAATGATTCCATAAGTTTTACAAAAGGTTATTCAGTTATATGTGTTCTATTTCATTCACATCAATCATTAGTTATTATTAAGGATTTCAATTTTTAGGATTACAATTATCAATCATTAGTTATCCAACCCCCTATCTAAGTAAGCTTTGGGGTATTTATACATGGTTTTACCCCAATAATTTAATTATAAAAATAATATTCAAATGATAATTTTCCCATATGTAACCATTAAAAAAATTCATGGAATCCATTACAATTAATTCTTGTTGAATCAATCCCAACTGCCCCTATATACCCACTCTATGCTATAAAATTTAGGGTCCAACATCACCCCACACAAAGTCAATATTCTTCCCAAGACTATTCACCATCCTTTGATCCCTTAGGTACCAAAATTTTAGGTCTCATTTGTTTGACCTGGTGCTTGACCTCTTCTTAGTGGTTTAAGGTAGTTTGTAGCTTGGAGGTAATTTCTTCAACTTCACCCTTTAGCCACTTGGTCTCTTTAGGTTGCTATAGAAAATCAAATGCTTGAGTTTTCAAAATCTCAAATGATTTAGTATCATCCTTGTGTATGTATTCAATCATTATTAAATCTATCAAAACCTATCTTTAGAGTGCCACAAAATTGGTATTAAGCTCTTAGTAATAAGTGTTAATCTTATTTTTGAGTGCCTCCACATCCTGGAATGCTTTAGCTTGATTAGATCAATCCTTTATTTTGAGTGCATTTTCATCTAGTTTATGGCTCTAAAGTTATTCTAATTTAATCTTATCTTTTAAAAATTTGGTAGGTCACACAAAATTAACAAAAAAACCATTAGCTATGGGAGTTTTGGTACCCACTCAGGCCAAAAAGTGATTGTATGCTTCTATAAAATCTATAAACTACTTCGTATCCCATGTTTTATCACTTTGGGGATTCACTTGGTCTTTTCATTTTTTCAATAAAGCATTCACCAGGGTCTTTATCTTATCAATAACCTCTCTTACAAGGGGGGATCTATCAGCAAGTGTCATCTCTTATTTTATAATTGACTTGTAGATTTTTAGAGTCTTTAATCTAGATGTCATTATTGTTTCTTGATCATGTTAGAGCTCATCTAATTTATCTTCAAGATTTATTCATTTAGAATCTTTATGATGGTAGAAGACAAGGACCTCTTGATTATTTCACTAAAGTTAGTTAACATCATATCCCTATAGAGCATTATACCTTACTGCTACAAGAGCCATCTTAATAAGGGACACACTTGTTTGATCTAGCACATACTATTGGGGATCCACCTAAAATGTTTTAAGTAGATCTATTCCCTCTCACAATAAATCCATGTTGGTTGATGGTAGCTTAAAATGGTGTTCCTCATTAAAAAGATCCATATAAAATGATAGATCACACCAAGTCTGATTGGATGAGTCTTTTTTGGGGAAAAACACTTACATATATAATTCTTCTTTAGGGAAGTTTTGTTAGAAATAAGCTAGAATGGAGACTCCACTAAGGTTCTTGCCCTTAGTTCTTTATTACTACTACAATTCCTTAGTAGGTCATTTTTCCTTATTTGGATCATGCTCAAGTATCTCAATATCTAGGTGAATATGGTGTTTACCACTTAATCCAACATCCCATTTATTGTCACATAGAGTTGCACCTATATCTACCTCTTTTCCATTATGAATTCTAATGTCTAATTGTGAATCATCAAGTAAAATCTCTTCTTGTCACTTGAGGTTCTCTTCAAGCTCAAGGGTGGATTGTTTGGGTTCTCTTTTAGGTGATGGCTATGTAATCACCTCCCTTTTTTTTTATGTCCCCATACTTGGTTCCAAATACTCCTATCCCTAAGGAATAACAATTTCTTGGGTAGTATCAAGGCCCTTTTGTTCATATCTAGTAGGCATTCCTCGCTATTTTGGAGGTGATGGGAATATCCTTTACTACTTAGATTATTCTATTGGCATGTTTTTAGTGGCATAAAACCCTAGCCTCTTCTCTTCTCTACATTACCTTCTCTTCATTGCTATTTTTAGTGGGTGGGGAATGGTTTCTTTTGGGTCTTCCTATATTTTTAAAGCCTTCTTCTTAGGATTAATCATATAAAACAACACATGAATGTGTCCCCTAATTAGAATCTAGTATGCCTTGATATTAGTTATATCCATCTCATTCTTCTCCATATATGCCTCCTTTCTAGGATAGACATATAACTACTGAAGAGGGTTGGTATCAAAATCAATTTTATCAACATCAATGTGCACCTTACACATATCAATAATGAGATTCATACCATTTTTGAAGTGCATAGAGGTAAAAGCATATGGTAGATTTATCGACCTGGATAAGTTATCTATGGGCTCTATCTAGATGCATGCTAGTGAATAGTGTTACATTACAAAAAATTAGGATTGAGTTCCCATATGCATGATAATATCCTTAGGGATGCACCATTCATTTATGAATGATTATTTTAGCCCATGTAACCATCCTTTCATACTTAGCTTGTGGGAAGGGGAGATGATGCCCAAATAGGTGAACTATTTGAATGATTCTACAAGAACTTATTCTCCAGTAGGTATACCCACTTTAGTTCATTCTTAGCATATTATAGAATATTAATCTCATCAAATACTATGAAAATAATAATCTCACCCCAAATAAATTTATGAATTATAAGGTGGTGGGCCTTTTCAGTGTCTTTCAAAATCATTTTAGAAAAATACAAGGAATAATTATATTTCTACCCCTGGTCCATTTGGCTTGCCACATAAATGTGCACCTAGTCAACCTCTTTCCATATATCCTCACCCCCAAGCTTGGTCATTACCAAGCACTAAGCTATCTGAATGGAAGGATCCTAGAGGTTAGAAATGTACATTACATGGCCTTCCTTTTTATACCTTAGCACCATTTTACCTTCTCAATTTCCTTGTGGTCATCTAGATATGTACTAACTTCAATGTCCAAACATTTAAACCCTATTACTTGGCTAACTCATTGGGTAGTGACTTACATCCTATGCCTTTCAAAGTACAAATAGTCTTCATCAATGTATGAGACCAAAAATATCATCATTTCCATGGGCTTCCAAAAATATGTCAAGTGGAAAATGTGGAGTACCCCAACATCATTCATCTAATTGAACACCATGAAGTCATAAGTGACCTTATTTCTTGTGTTTTATCACTCAAATCTATAGTCATGTTTCAAGTCTCCCTCATTCCCAAGCTGATAGTGGTTGTATTTGATTACTTAAATAAAACAAACCTTATACATCTAATCTAAACCATGTAAAACTAACTTAGGGTATTGCATTTATTCAATCAAGTTAGAGGATATAAATGGTGGTGTATTATTCTCCCCTCTCTCATGCCATTATTGGTTCCTTCCTGATTTAAGTCTCTATTATTTGTGTCACATTCTCTATTTATGTACTAGAATTACTAGGGTCTTTCTCCTAGATCATAATAGGATGCCCTCCTACACCCTTGTACTCTTCTTCATGAATAATAGGTAAAGGTTCCCTCCTCTATGCCTTTTATTTCAGTTGCATCACCCTTCAATAAGATGAAGGTTGAGGCATGGCCATCTGAATCTTCCAAAAGAATAATTTTTTCTTGATTTGAACTTCCTCAACTTTATTACTTCATCATCCTCTAATGTCATGTGCTAGTAAATGTAATAAGAAACTATCTCAACCATAATCCTACAATCATAATTTCACTCTTTACTCCATTCTCAATTATCTCCTCTCTTTAGAACTTCAAATTTGTTACTAAATTTCAATGAATGCTCCTCTTAATGGCTTTAATATACTTCACTTAGGCTATGTGAATTCAAAAATTTACAACATTAAAGGATTTCAATTTACTCTCCCATGCCTTTATCCATCACTTCACTCATTATTATTCTCAAATGGTATGCCATGATTTTCATTCATCATTCTTGCCATTATATTTGAACAGTATCAATTTAATACACATGTCCCATCCTCACTTTTTTCTCATAGTACATGCCATCTGTAAAAATGATTTAATTTTTTTTCTCAAAGATAGAAACTATTTTTTCCCTCTTGATCCATTCATAATGGTTTTCTCCTTACCTCTTTTTCCATTTTTTATCTCATGCACCCCTCCTTCATGCCTTCTTACCATCTATTTTCACTTGTGTTCCCATCATTTGTATATTTTACTCATTCACATGCTTCATGAATTCCATCGATTACTCAAAATTTGTTAGTATCATGTGTATAGGCATCACATATACTATAGTATGTTTGGTGACAGCTTAGTCTGAGTCACACATTGAATCAAGGGGAAAATTATTACATCGTGATCATTGAAAATCTTTCCAGACTAATTTAACAAAGCATGAACATTCCTCTTTGATTATAATATAACCTCCATCATTGATACCCATACATCTATAATGATTAGGAATACTTCAAACAATGGGCACATAAAGAGATTGATTTGGCCTAGAACCCTAACCACTAGTGTTTAGCCCATTTGGCATTCCAAAGTTGGTTGTAAGGATTATTTACATAGGAAATGTAATGATTACAAGCATATGAAGTTGTCTAATGTTCCAGTACCATCTAAATGTTATGTGGTATACTATTATCTTATGATATAAAAAATAGAAACCACGCGGTTGTTCATATTAATCATCTTGTTCATAATGGGCATGTGCCCATTCTGCACAACCTTAGAATATTATCAACTGTAAAAAATCCTCATATTGTGTATATTGGTATTATCTTATAATTATAAACAAGATATAAAATAGCATATTTATTTAATTATAATTCATTGTAAAGACCAAATACAATAATACATAATATCAATAGATACATTTTTCTCATGCATATAC
This sequence comes from Torreya grandis, assembly GCA_037957365.1. Lineage (NCBI taxonomy): Eukaryota > Viridiplantae > Streptophyta > Pinopsida > Cupressales > Taxaceae > Torreya > Torreya grandis. The sequence goes on along the minus strand of JARHVA010002318.1, from coordinate 2,327,263 downwards.
AATTTATTTCTAATTCTCTATGAGATAGCACTAGGTATAATGGATTATATGATGAATAACATATGTATCTGTCTGATGTTGTGGTACCATTACAAGGTTTCACATTATACTATTATGTTAATTAATATACTAAATAATCCATATAATCTTGTGTTATATAATATTGGTTATAATTTTGGATGTTCATATTATTTTTATCTTGTTCCAAATGGGCATGTGCCCATTCTATGGAATACTATCAACTACATACTATAATTTTTCCACTAAATAATCCCCCCAAACTTGTGTTACAAAATATTGGTTAGAATTTTAGATGTTCATATTATTCTTATCTTTTTCAAAATGGGCATGTGCCTATTCTACACAAAATTAGAATACACTATCAAATTACATAGTGGTAGTACTCTACTGAAGAATCCCCCAAGATTGTGATATAAAAACATGGAAACCTTATGTATATTCATAATTTTCTTAACTTGTTCATAATGGGCATGTACCCATTCTACACAAGATTGGAATACTATCAACTATTTACTAGCTGTATTCCACTGAAGAATCCCACCAATATTGTGCTATAGAATATTGGTTGGAATTTTGGATGTTTATATAATTCTTATCCTATTTAAAAAGGTCATGTGCTTATTCTAAATGATTAGAATACATTATCAAACTACATAATGTCTATTGGACCCTAATTTTGAAGAGTTTTGTTAAAGTACCTTTTTAATGGAATGGATATAAGACACATCAAGGAAGAGAGAACATTATATAAAAATATGGTGCAAGGTTTGGGGCATGAGAAAAGGACACATGAAGATAATAAATCATGCAGGATGTAGTGCATGACTAGGAAAGTGATGAAAATAATGGCAAGAGGAAGATGTTAGGAATATATTTAATTAAGAGATTAGTTCTTTCCCTTATGGAGAAATGTAATTTCCCCTATTTATAGTGAGAATTCAAATCTTGGAAAAGATGACATGCACTTTTTGGGAAAATAACAAGGATAAGACAAGTGTATTAAATGGAAATCATGCCAAGAAGATGTCATGGCATGCTATTTTAAGAATTTATTACATGAGGTGATGGATAATAGCATGGGAGAGTAAATTAAATTGACCCTTAAAGGCTATATAAGTTAATTGGTTTCATTTTAACACTTTACTATTGATAACTTAAGAAATTTTACATATCTCAAGCGAAGAGAAATTTAAAGCTTTCTAAGGTGTATTTAGTACATTTCAATTAGAATTGAAATGTTATATAGTAAGGCAAACACAATAGATAGAGAAGGTTAGGGAATTTTCATTGAGAGAACTCTATGGGAGAAGTTGCAAGTTATAAGTTTTGGTGACCACCATTGAAGTATATTTAAGCTTGAAATTTGAGGTAGTATAGATCAGTAATCACATATTCCTTTTGGAGAGTTAGATATCCATGATTCAATCCTTAGAGGATGATTCAACCTAAGAAGGCCCAAAAACTTATGGAGAATAGATTAAGGGCATAGTAATACATCTGATATTGATCAGAGGAATATCGTAATGAGTTTGTCATGCAAGTAGAAAACCCAGTAGTAGCAACTTACATTAGAGAACTGAAGATGACATGTGTGTAAAAAAAATGCTACAAAACCTTTTATACCCTCATGATAATTGAATAAATTCAATATCTTGAAATGGTTTTATGCACTAAGAGCTATAAATTAAAGTGTCAACTTGCTAATTGGTTAACTACAATCATCACTAGCCTAGGATGAAGTAGATATTTAGTGTGACTTTAAGGTTGAGCAAAATAACAAATGAAATGGGATCATTTATGATATCATAATTTTAAATAGACTAAATGATGTTGGAGTGTTCCAACTCTTCCACATACCCTATTTTGGCAAGCCCATAGAGCTGGTGAGTTTCTTTGTCTCATATGTCCATAAAGACTTCTTATTTTGCATGACATCAGATGTGGATCACTACCTGTATAATCAACAAGGTTAAAAGACTTTAATGTAACGTATATGATTTTTTTTACTTAGATGACCAAGCATAAAATTGTAAAATGTTGGTGGTATTGGAGTATAAGAAGTAAAACCACATCATGTATATCACTACCCTTCAAGATACTTACCCACAAGCAAAAAATGAAGGGATGGTTCAACAGACTGAAAGAAGCCTTTGGTAATGAGTGGCACATTCATTAGGAACTACCCACAAAAATGGGTGACTAAGCTTTTTTTTTTTTGAAGTATCACTAATTTCTCATGCATACTTGGATAGAGCCAACAACCAAATTATTTTTATGGTTGAAGTTACCTTATGCATTCATGACTAGGTACTTCATGAATTAAGTAAACTATATATTTGATGCATGCCTAGTGAAGATTGGTGCTTATAGGATTGACATTGAGACACCCATTTAATCACTCAATAGTAACAACCAAAGTAGCAAAGGACTTCCTCATTTTCACCTAGAGACCAATCTCCCCATAAGAGAAGATTAAAAGGCCTAGGAATCTATACAAGGTCTTCATAAAATATAATTTAGAGAATTTGAAAAAGGAGTGTTAAATCCCAAGGCAACTCAAAAAAGGATACCTTCCCTTAACTTTCAAATAAAAGTTAAGCTAGATCTAGAAAAGGAACCCTCACCAACATAATGTGAAGATTTGTCCCTTGAAGACACACCCATAATTGGTCAAGAGAGAGAAGGCATAAAAATGACATTGGAAATAGGTTCCACATCAAGCTAGTAGTAGGAGTAGTAGGATGTTTATATCCTCAAGTGTGATCCAAGTAAAGGGAAGGAGTTCATTGATGAAGATGAGAAATGACCACTAGCACCTAGCAAGGCCCCAACTAGTCAAGTAAAACTCTAGCATGACATTCCTAATGAACATATTTATATGTGGAAAAACATTCCCACTAATGACTTAAGCAACCAAACTCATCATTATATTCCTTCTATATGAATGTATTTAATTAAGAGCACCATTTTGAACTTCCCTTAGATAGCATGTAGATCTTCGATAATGCATGCACAAGCCTTCTCAAGTTTGCTCTAGAAGTTTTATGGAAAAATGATTTACAAGTTTTTTTATGTGAACCATCTCAAGACAAATCAGCAAAAAAAATTAATCTATTATGGGAGAAATGTAGATAAAGGAGATGACTTGAAGAGGAGATAGAAGAGTCCAAGCACTAACTAGAAGGAGTAACAGTGGCTCGAGTAAAGCTTCTCACTCTCTACAAGACCATTTTGAATCAAGAGATGAATCTCACTAATTGATTTCATGTGTAAGGTGATGTCATTAAGAAAATAGAGGTCCTAGTGAATCTTTTGTTGAATAAGTATAAGAGCTAACTAGATTATTAGTTTGAGTGTACATGGGCTACTGAGTAGCTTTTGGAGTCCATTAAAGAATTTTAAATATTTTTTAATAGATTCAATGGTATGATTTCCATCACTGATGAAGTATTTGTTGATTTATATATACCTACTACAATTTTAGAAGAAAGGCTTCAAGAGAAGGAACAATAGTGATCTAAATTAGCTAAAAATGCTTTAACAATAAAAGAATATGTGTAGTGTGTTAAGGCTATCCAAGATCTTGAGGTGATAGAGTCTAGAATAACTATGCATTAGTAAGAACTCAACACCAATGTTTTGTCACTCATAGGGTAAGTGATTATATAAGTTAGATAATTAGAGGATGTCCACAAGGATGATTTAGTTAAGATTGAAATTTTAACAACTCAAGTGGGTGTCTTTCTCAAGCAGCCTAAAGAGATGAAGAAATTTAAGGGTGAGGTTGAATAATTAACCTCAAAATTATATACCAACCTCAATCATTGGGAAGAGGTGAGGTTCCATATTAAGATAATGGGACCTGAGTTCTTGAAGCTTGAGGGACTTGTTCCTAGTGCATAATCTGAGGTAGACTATCAACTTAGTGTGGGTGATGATGGACCCTAATTTTGAATCATTTTAGCTAAGTACCCTTTTTGATGGCATGGGTATAATGGCATGAAATACTTTGGCACAAAAGGACCAAGTTGTAGAGAATAATAATTTAAGGAACATGAGAAAATTTGTATAAATACCTTGTAGTTCTACCTATGAATGGGTTGAATAGTTACTGGTGTGATTACCATTATTTTTATTATTATCACTTGGATTTTCACCCTTTGAGGAGATTTATTATTTATCTTCATCCAGTTGGCACAATTGAAACACCTTTAGGCTATGGGTAACCTAAGGATGAGGTGAATATATAGATAGGGCTAGCTCCCTTAATGTACCACTTGTAGATCACTACTACACCTATGCTTGTGAGGGAAAAGGGGAATAAAATTGAAAGTAAACTATCCTAAAGGAGGTGATATACCAAATTTATTGATAAATACCAAAACGTTATATGTCACACATGAGACCAAGGGACTAACTAAACATACACTTCTCCAATCTGAATCTTCTCACATCAATGTTTCAGTATGAGCTTGTGATGAATATTTAGGATAGGAAGACTAAATAAGTGGCCTATAATAACAGTATTTTAATATACTAACTCACTCAACCTTGAAACTCAATAAAACACATCACATGACTTGTAAGAAGAAGCTTTCAAACTGTAAATAGGTATGATAATAAAACAATAATGCTAAGGAAATAATAGTCATCACTAAGAAAAATCAATAATTCAAGTGAAAACACTATGAATATTCATTTAAGAGGTAAAAATTAGTATTATTTATTGATCCATGGAATGAAAATGAGTATGGATTTGCCATGCTCAGGTGGAGCATAGTTTACAAAGGCCAAAATGGCTAGTTCTTATAAAACTCAAGAAAAGAGGAGAAGAAACAAGTCCAAAGGTAAAAAAGACACTTTTAATGTTGATAAAATGAGTTAATTGTGCATTATAAAGGAATTTTAAATTGATCATGAAAAGTTAAGAAGCAAAATTGTCACCCCAAGTCATAAAACTCTTGAAATGTGGTGTAGGAGTTCTCATTTTACACATGAAAATTACCTTCATCATTCACCCCTATTTGAACATCCAAAAAATAATTATGGATAGGTGTAACAATTTTAATTATAGGTAATGGTTTCATGCATGCCTCTCCATGTATTTGTTACAGTCCTAATCATCTAGAATCTTCTAGAAGTGAGTCATCACCATCTATAGTCAAAGAAAACTCTTCTTTCCCACACCTTGTACAATTGGCCTCAAATTTGGCTTTATTTTCTCATGAAAATCCATAAAATTGGGTAAAATACATGTTTCAAGATCATCCATGACCTTATAGGCATCAGGCACACCTTAAAAGAAAATTACTTGGAGCTTTTCACCCTTCTCATTATCATGTTCACTATGCCAGTTTTGACTAGTTGAGTTGAGATCTCTTGTTAAGGAACTTAAGAGTTTTTTTTAGGAATTAAATTAACATGGTTATTTATCTTAATTATTTATCTTCCCTTCCATGTGATTGGCATCTCTTGAAACCTTTTATAACCTACACAATGAATAGAATATTCAAAAAAACCCTTGTTTTGTACTCCATCCATACAATTACATAAAGTTAAAACATATGGGGGGTATCCTAAGAGATTATTATACAACATCCAATCATCATCCTAGGAAAACTATGCCATTTTGGTGCACTAGCTACTCCATTTTCTCAAACTGGTCATTAGTAAGGGTTTTGGTGAGTCTAGGCATATTTTACCTTCTCAAGCTTCATTCATAAATATGAGACATTTAATTTGAAAAAAAATAAAAAATATAAAATATAAATACCCCTTATAACATATCTAAACTCCCTTGACCTCCATTCACATCTTTAGAGAAGATATGAGCCTTCAAAACTAGTTTGTCAAGATTATTTTCACATTTTACACAAGTCTGATGTAGATCTGAGACAAAGTGGATTTATTTGTGGTTTATCATGAACTAAAAATATTTAAAACCTATATTATTATCCCATAATCATGTTTAAATAGGCTATAAATCATATCTAAGGCTAGAAGTGTAAGTGACTTCCCATTTGGGCACTAGGACAAAACCCTGCCTTTAGGCTTGACTGTAACCTTAGAGTTTGAGGACACTTTTCTAAGATTATAAATTATGTGATTGATTCCTCATGTTTTTATATGTGTATTTCAGTTTCTCACACCTTCTTTCCATGTCTAACTAGCCTCTAATTCACTTGACTATTGCCATTCCTCAAAGCCTATCAGTTTGTGCAGAAGAGGAGTGCCCTCTATCTAAGACAAAATAGAGGGCACCCTTATATTTTATAAAATAATGGTGAATTTTGGATAGGATTATCCAAGTCCTATATATTCCCTCTACCAAATTTTATCCCTTTATCAGGTTATTTAACCCCTAAACCTCTTCAAATTCCAAGCCAAACCTTTAGAAGATAAACTATGTATGCAAAATTCTCATTTGAACTATGTGTTGTCTTATTTGATTATATCCTACCATTTTTTCATGATATAATGGTATTTTAAAATTTTCATAATCATTATTAACATGTTCCATAACCAATCATCACCCCAAAATATCCCTTAATTCCTCATAGACCTTCCAAATGGTAGGGATTTAGTGCAAACATTGACTGAGTATGCATAAAATTCATACCTGTATGTTACTTAAAGTGAAATTTATTTCATTATTTCTTTGGGTATCACCATTTAATTATCTTTAACAAAAAAATGATACTTTATCACTATCATATTTCCAATATTATCCATAATCAAGACATCTAACTCAATTTTATTCACACTAGCTTGAGGGTTACAACTCTTCTTAAGGCGATTGTAGGTTACTATAGGAACACACACACACACACACACACACACACACACACACACACACACACACACACACACACACACACACACACACACACACACACAGATATATATATATATATATATATATATATATATATATATATATATATATATATATATATATATATATATACCTTGTTTTATTCAAAACTTTTATTATACTCCATTAAATTCATAATTTTCACTCTCTATCCTTGATACTCTCCACATTCACCCTAATTTACTCATTGTCTATCACAGTTATAGTTGACTATGTTTTTTGCTTTAGAGAGGGGGCACCTGTAGGTTAATTTCATGGATTATACTTTTAAAATATTGAATGATACTCTTTAACACCTTCCAAGATCATCTAGTAGTGATTTTAACTTATAGTCACCTTACTTAGGTTAGACCATCACCTAGACAATGTGTTTTAGTTCACTATATGCCTACTCCGCTGTAGGTGAGCATTTTATTTTGAAGGGACAATGATTCTTAGATAAAAATTGATACATTAAACTATATATAACCTTCCAACCATGAAGGCAAGGTCAAAACTAAAACCTTAGGTTAAGCATCCCTTTGGTGTTCCAAATTTTTTAGTTTTTACTGACCAAAAATAGTGCATAAAAGTGTAACTTGGAGACCTAAAACTTATGTCTTCCACTAATCCAATACCTCCCAAGTTTTGCCAAGTTATTATACTATGTGGAGACTACAAGTTAGGATCATCTAGATTTCATAAAACCCTTAATAACTTTGTTACATGGCCTTGACAAAAAGGCCCAAACCTCTATTTTGCACTTTTGGGGAAAATGTCCTTGAATATAGTCATTTCCTCTAGGAGGTAATTCCCACTTCCATTTTATAGCCTAGCCTTTCAATTAGGTCTAATATTTTCTCTAAAACACATTAGTACATTTATTATGGTTCCATCTTATGATCCAACTCCTCAAAATGGCTCTTTCACTCTTGATTAAGGCTACCTATAGGTGGGAATTTTGATGCATAGGCAATAGGTAGTCTTATGAACAATATGTATGGTTATTATCCATTTTATCACTCTTATCCCCATTATAACCTCTTAAACTATATTCTTGAAACCTTAAAGAGCTAAAAACCATTCAAGTATATCCTTTCCTATATTGCATCCTCATGTAGGGCACCTATAGGTAAATGCAATAGCAGATAAGAGTATTTGGAAAGATGTATGTACTATGATAATGTAGCATGAGGTCTCATATGTATTCCTTAATCTTATGGAAACTTCAAACATGTCCAAGAATACTCTCTCCAACATGAATATGACTCTTGAGAGCACCTATAGGTGTGTGTCCATGGTTGACTATGTATAAAAGTTATACATGACTAAAAAAGTCCTTATTTCTTGCATCATATGGAATATCAAATAACTAACTCATGTTTTTATAGGATATCTCACAGTTTTTAAACCTTCAAAACACTTGTGTCGGTGTTCTCAGAGCCTTTACAAGTCATGATTGAGACTGAGGCATAGATGGGAGTTGACTAAGTATGACAATAGACTCCAAGTTTGATCCAAGCATTATGTTATGATACTAAAAATTAAGGGAAGTTAATTACTATGGAATTGATACATAATAAACCTCATATCCTCTTCACATGATAACCTTTCAGGGAACTAAACATTCTGTAAATAAGGAAAACTAATTGGGACTATACATGGTGGTACCTTCTTACAACATGAGATGGTTTGCATATAAAAACACCTTGAAATATTAAACCAATACTAGAGATAATTTTATAATATATCCAAAATCCTTTGGAGTTATCATGATCAACTTGATTGTATGTACCTATCCAAAATAGATAAAAACCTATAAGGTATAAGAAATAGTGAGCAAAAAAACATAGTCACCTTGTTATAGATGGTTCATAAATCAAATTAGACCAATATTATAAATCTTATTATTTAAATTTATATATATAAGTTTAATTTCACCTCCCAAAGGTGTTTAATCTAAAACTTCTCCAACTGTCCATACCAAGCATAAACCTGCTAACCACTTCTATGTGTCTAAAAGGGCAAAGAAGGAACAAAATGGTTTTATCTTGAATCTAGCACTTTCAAAGAATTTCAAGGATGTAAATGAGTTTTATGAATTTTAATATTCATTCTATGACCTTCTCACATGTTTCACCTTCCCTCATGGGTCATACAAGTGCCAAACTCCTCTTTTTTAGTTGATTTCTTGATTTTTAGTTAGATAACCTATAATTTTTAGATGAACTAACATTATTTATTGGTAATATAACTTTTTGTATGTTTTAAAGGAAACAAATATACTTGGACAACTCAAAAACTATTTCACTTGAGTTTATGACCCCTAAATGGCTATTAAATGACTCAAAATGACATAAACTAATTAGACCATGACCAAGGCTAAAGACATTAAATTACATCAAAATATTTATAATTCACCCTATGACATAATATTAGACCACTAAAACATCTAAAAATCAAGTTTTTACCTATAGGGGTCCTAATTTGACCTATAGGGTCAAATTTGGTCAACAAATTGGTAACTCATAGGGGTAATATGCCTACTGTACTAAAGATCAGTAGCCTTATCCTATCCATGGGCTTAGGGAGTCATCTGAAGTTTGAAACCAACAAGAGTACTTTGACCATTAACAACAAGCTTTGATCAAGATAAGACCAATTGACTACCTCAACCACACAAAACAAAGTAAACACATAAAGCAAAGCAAACACACTAATAAGACACACATGTGCTCAAATCACTTAGGAAAAATAGAAATCAAACAACTATTCACAAATAAAAACTAAGTATACCTCATTTCTAATATCAAAATGAAAGTTTCTTGAATCTTCTTCTTCATGAAATGAATTATAGTGCCAAGCATGTTGCTCTTTAGATTAGATGCTTGGTAGATCAGACCTATTCCTTGGCACTTCACTTAACATGCTCTCAAGTAGATCATCTTGAAATATGTCTCCATTCTAAATGTATTCCTCTTGGCCTTATATACATACCTCATACTTCTTCCCACTCTTCATTTTATGATCAACTTGTAACCTCTTGGAAGGCATGGATTTAAGAGGAGTAGTTTCTTATTCATTAGAAGATTGAGGTTAATAGTAGCTTGTTCCATAATTCAAGAGATTATGTGTTTATCCCAACTAGTTGAGAGGGTGATATCCCATTTTGATTATTTCAAACATATCATCATGGAATTCATATATCTCTTGAAAGGACAAGCTTGAAAAGTTACTTTTTCTTTGCATCCTCACTTGAGTGTCAAGGCTACCTTCTCCTTTTTTGATCATAACTACTTGAAGAGGAGTATAACCTACTCAAATTATTGCAAATAAATCATCCCAAGGCTGATTAGAGACCATATTTCTTTTCCCATCTATGATATCTTGGATAGTGGTAGAATAACTAATGGTGATTTTTTCTCCTTTGGCAAAAGGAAAATATTCTTCAATATCAACATAATCTAAAGATTCAACAAAAGATACCACCTCTTATTTAGCATTTGGAATCTCTTGAGGTCTCTCAAGTTGTATGTAAACTTTCCCAACCTGAATTTATTCCTCAAGTACTACAAGATCCTCAATTTATTTCTTCTTCTTGGTGATGTTAATGTTAGGCATTTTATAATAATGTGAATTAGTCTAATGAGGATGTCAAGGAGTTGTATTTTCTTGAAGAAAGAGTTTTGAATTTTTATCAACCAACTACTCCTCTTTAGGTTCCCATACCATAGGTCCTCAAGTTAAAGGGTGATAATATGCAGACAAGATGAATTAGTTGGTGGAGGTGGAACATATTACTCAAAATTAGATTGAGAATGAATTATAGGGGATTATTTTGGGAGTTATTAAGGAAGGGTAGGTAGACCTTAGGCTAAAATATCTTGGTTATTTTCCTTATATTTGAAAATCACTTCATTTACATCTTATTTGTCTTGAACACTCTCTTGAGGAATGTTATATGGGGTGTGTTTAGGCATAGGATCTTCTTTTGGTTGTAAACTTTCCATCATACCTTGACTTAGAAATTTCATCCTTGACTCTAACTCCTTGATTTGCTTAGCTAGGTTATCTTGGAAAATTCTCTCTTGAATTTGATATACATCACCATGAGGATAAGGAGTAAAATAGGGCTGACATGGAAAACAAGAGGTCTCTTGAGTAAGGGTGGGAGGGGCTTGCATAGGATCAAGCTCTTTTTCAACTTCACACTATTTATCAAGGATTTTATCCCCTTTCTTTCCCCATGATTCCAATATATTATTATATCTTAGGATGTTAGGATTAGGATTATCTTATTAAGGTAGTGATGCAATTTGTGGAGTGGATGAAGTGTTTAAGAAACTTGGGATCTCCTTAGGCTTGGATTCTCCACCTTGTCTCCAACCTGGGATTTCATATCTAGAGGTCTCTTGTTGAGGTGGGGATGTAATGGGAGAGGGAAATGAGGGTTCAAATTACACTAAATTTATTAATGATATGTATTTTTGCATCTACCTATTGGCCAACTCAATATTCCTATCAAGATTTTCTTTAAAAACAAGGTTTGTCTTCCCAACTCTCTCTTCCAATTGATTGGGAAAAAGATGACTTTGATAAGCTTGATTGAGCTCATGAGTAGGGGTCAAGTAGGATTGATATAAATCTTGGGGAGGTGGATATTAGGGATGATAGACTTGGTAATAATATTCTTCATAAAGTCTTAACCTATCTTCTAAAGATGTAATCAAGCTAGCCACATCTATCATCTCACTTGCGAGCTTTTACCAATCTACTCTCTCAATAAGTGCCCATTCTCTTTTAACCAGCTCTACGCATCTCTCACCTTATGAATGAGATGACTAGGAACATCATGACCATATCCTTTTAGTGTATTGAGATCTATCATGTACTTCTCATATCCCAAGAGAGTTTTTTTGAAGGTTGAAATGGACTGACTTGAGAAGTGACTAGGTTGACTAGGAAAAGCAAGATATTGAGGAGGTTGATTGTAAGTCTGATACAACTCATAACATGGTTAGTGAGGATCATATTAGAGTTATTAAATATAATATTAGAGCTGGTAAGGATCTTGACAAGTTTGATTAGGAATGCCATAATATTAAAATACCTTACCAACTTTGTGTAAAAAATACTCAACACCAAAATTAGCCACAAAACTTCATTTGGAAGTAATAACACAAAGAAAAAATATACCAACAATATTAAAAAGGAAAACTTCAGTTTCTTGACTAGATGATGTAACTTTGGAGTCACCATTAATGCTTGGATAGATGCCTACAAAGTTTGATGTGTTGAAATAAAACACAAAAAATCTTTCAACTTCTTGGACCAAGAGTCCCATTGAGTATGCCAAAAACTATTATCACTTGGATTTTCACCCTTTGAGGAGATGTATTATATCTCCTAATCCAAGTGTCATAATTAAAACACCTCTAGCTTATGGGTAGCCTAAGGATGAGGTGAATCTCTAGATAGGGATAGATCCCTTGATGTACCACTTATAGATCACTACTACACATATGCTTGTGAGGGAAAAGGGAGATAAAATTGAAAGTAAACTATCCTAAAAGAGGTGATACACAAAATTTATTGATGACTATGAACCAGATCCATGTCACACATGAGACCAAGAGACTAACTAAACATACACTTCTCTAATTTGAATCTTGTCACATCAATTTTTCATTATGAGGCTGTGATGAATGTTTAGGCTATGAGGACTAAATAAGAGGCCTAAAATGGTACAATTTCAATATACTAACTCACTAAACCTTGACACATCATAAAACACTTCACATGACTTGCAAGAAGAAGTTTTCAAATTGAAAATAGGTGCGAGAATAAGATAACAATGCTAAGGAAATAATAGTCATCATTAAGCAAGATCAATCATTCAATTTAATACAATATGAATATTCATGAAAGAGGTAAGAATTAGTAGTCATTATTGATCCATGGTAATCAAATGAGCAAGGCTTCACCATACTCAAGTGGATAATAGTTTATAAAGGCCATAATGGCTAGTTCTTATAGAAATTAAGAGAGAGAGGAGAATAAATCAGTCCAAAGGTAATAAGGACACTTTTCAAGCTAATAAAATGAGTTAAATATTCATAATAAGGGAATTTTAAACTAATCATGCAAAGTTAGGAAGCACAAGTGTCACCCTAAGTCATAAAACTCTTGAAATGTGGTGTAGGAGTTCTCATTTTGCATAAGGAAATTGCCTTCATCATTCACCCTATTTGAACATCCAAAAACTAATTATGGATATATATAATGAATTGAATTAGATTCAATGTTTTTATACATGCCTCTCCATGCATTGGTTGTAGTCCTAATCATCTAGAATATTTTAGAAGTGAGCCATCACCATCTACAGTCAAAAAAAACTATTATTTCCGATACCTTATATGCTTGGAATCAAATTTGGATTTATTTTCTCAATAAAATCCATAAAATGGGGTGAATTACATGTGTCAATACCCTTAATGGCCTTAGAGGCATCAAACACACCTTAAAATCAACTTGGAGCTTTTCACCCTTCTCACTATCATGTTCACTATGCTAGTTTTGATTAGATAAGATGAGAGATCTTGTTGAGGAAATTAGGAGTTATTATAAGGAATTAAATTGACATGGGGAGTTATCTTAATTCTTTTTTTTCCCTTTCATGTGTTTGGCATCTCTTAAAACCTCCTATAACCTGCACAATGCATAAAATAGTAAAAAAAAACCTATTTTTACTCCATCTACATAATTTCATATAGTTAAAAAGTATGGTGAGTATATTTAGATAGTATCCTATAACATCCAATCATCATCATATGCAAAATTTGCCATTTGGGTGCACTAAATACTCCATTTTCTCAAATTGGTCACTAGCAAGGGTTTTGGTGAGTCTAAGCCTATTTTATCCTCTTAAGCTTTGTTCATAAATATGATACATTGAAGTTGAAAAAAAATACATAATATAAAATATAAATACCCCTTATAACCTCTCTAAAATCACTCTAACTCTATGCATATCCTCAGAGAAGATATGAGCATTCAAAACTAGCTTATCAAGCTTATTTTCACATTTTGCACAACTCTGATGTAGCTCTGAGCCAAAGTGTCTTTCATTATGTTTTATAATGCAATTAAAAATATTTAAAACCTATATTATGATCCCATAATAATTATAAAATATGATATAAATCATATCTAAGGCTATAAGTATAATTGACTTCCCATTTGGACACTAGGATAAAACCCTACCTTTTAGGCTTGATTGTAACCTTGGAATTCTAGGACACTTTGTTAAAAATATCCTTTATGTGATTTATTATTCATGTTTTTATAGGTTTATTTCAACTTATCACACATTATTTCCATGTCTGAATAGCCTCTAACTCACCTGACCATTGCCATTCCTCAAAGCCTATCAGTTTGTGCATAATGGGAGTGTCCTCTATTTGAGATAAAATAGAGGGCACTCCCCTATTTTATTAGATAATTTTGAATTTTGGATAGGATTATTAAATTAATATATATCACCTCTACCAAATTTTATCCCTTTATTATTTCATTTGACTCCCAAACCTCTTCAAATTGTAAGATAGACCTTTCGAAGATAGACTGTGCATGCAAGATTCTCATATAGACTATGTGTTGTCTTATTTGAAGCTCTGATACCCTTGTTTAAATGATGTAAGGGTCTATTAAAATTTTTATAATCATGATTAACATGTTTAATAACCAATAATCACCCCAAACTATCCCTTACTTCCGCATAGACCTTCTAAATAGCAGGGATTTAGTGCAAACATTGATTATGTATGCCTAAAAGTTCATACCTATAGGTTACCTCAAGTGAGCCTAATTTCATGATTTCAGTTGGTATCACCATTTAATTATATTCAATAATAACTTTATAATTTATCATTTTCATATTTCCAATATTATCCATAATCAAGAAATCTAATTTAATTTTGTCCACACTACCTTGAGGGTTACAACACTTCTTGAGGCGAATTTAGGTTACTATAGGAACATATCTATACCTTTTTTCCATGAAAAAAGTTGTATGAGACTCTATTAAATTCATAATTATCACTATATATCATTATACACTCCACATTCACCCAAATTTTCTCACTTTCTATCATAGTTATAGCTGACTATGTTTTTTGCTTTGGAGAGGGGGGCACCTATAGGTTACTTGCATGGATTAGACTTTGAAAACATTTAATGATATTATTTGACACCTTTAAATATAATATATTAGTTATTTTAACTTATAATAACCTCAATTATGTTATACCATCACCTAAATATTGTGTTTTAGTTAACTGTATGCCTACTTAGCTGTAGGTGAGCATTTTCTTGTGAAGGGACACCTATAGGTGTCTATATGACCTAAAAAAATGTATATCATCCCTTGAAATTATCTTTAGATAAAAATTTATACATTGAAATGTATATAACATTCTAACCATGAATGATAGGTCCAAAACTATAACCTTAGGTGAAGCATCCCTTTGGAGTTTCAAATCCTGTAGGTTTCACTAACTAGAAATAATACATAAAAGTGTAACTTAGAGACACACAAGTTCTATCTTACACTAATCTAATACATCCCAAATTTTTCCAAGTTATTATAATGTGTTGATACTATAGGGTGTGATCATATATATATCACAATATGCTTGATAACTTTGTTACATGGCCTTTATAAAAAGGCCCAGACCTTTATTTTGCACTTTTGGGGAAAATGTCCCTAAATAAAGTCATTTCTTCTAGGAGGTAATTACAATTTCTATTTTATATCCTAGCCTTTAATTTAGGTATGATATGTTCTATAAAACACATTAGGACTTTAAGGATGGTTCCATCTTATGACACAACTCCTCAACATGGTTCTTTAATTCTCTATTATGGACACCTATAGGTGGGCATTTTGATGCACAGGCAGTGGATGGTCTTATGAACAATATGTATGGTTCTTATCCATTTTATCACTCCTAGCCCCATTATAACATATTAAAATATTTTATTACAACCTTTATTTTAGAAAAACCATTCAATTATATCCTTTTTGATATTTCATCTTCCTATATAGCACTTGTAGGTAAATACAATAATAGACAAGAGTATTGGGAAGGATGTATGGACTATGAGCATGTATCATGACATTGCCACAATTTTAAGTTTTATATGGATTCCTTAATCTTATGGAAACTTCAAAAAATTACAATAATACACTCTCTAATGTGAATATGACTCTTGAGAGCACTTATAGGTGTGTGTCCATGGCTAACTATGTATAAATGTTGCACATGACTACAACAGTCCTTATTTCTTACATCATATAGAAGATTAAATAACTACCTCATATTCATGTAAGATATATCACATATTTGAAACATTCAAAACACTTTTATGGGTGTTCTCAGAGCCTTTACAAGTCATGATTGAGAATGAGGTGTAGATTGGAGTTGACTGAGTATGATAATGGACTACAAGTTTCATCCAAGCATGATGTTATGAGACTAAACATGAAGTTTAGGTGATCACTATGGAATTGATACATAAAAAACCTCGTATAATCTTCACATGAGACCCTTTCAAGGAACCAAGCATTTTACAAATAAGTAAAACTGATTGAGACTACACATGGTGGCACCTTCCTGCAACATGAGATGGTTTGCATATCAAAACACCTTGAAATATAAAAAAATCCTAGAGATAATTTGAGAAGAGATATAATATCCTCTGGAGTCAACATGACCAATTGGATTGCATGGACCTATTCAAAATAGATTAGAACCTATAGGGTGTAGGAAACAATGAGAAAAAAACATAGTCAACTTGTTATAGATAGTTCATAAAGAAAAATTGACAACTATTTTAAATATTATGGTTGAAATGGATCTCTATGAATTTAATTTCACATCCCTAAGACATTTGACCTGAAACTTCTCCAACTGTCTATACGAAGCATAAACCTATTGACCACTTTTGTGTGTCTAGAAGGGAAAAGAAGGAATAGAATGTTTTTAGCTAGAATTTTGTACTTATAGATAATTTCAATCATGTAAATTAATTTCAAGAATATTAATAGTAATTCCATGACCTTATCCCATGTGTAACCTTCCCTCATGGGTCGTACAAGTGCCAAACTGCTCTTTTTTCAATTGATTTCTTTATTTTTAGTTAGATAGCCTATAATTTTCAGATGAATTGGAATTATTGATATGTAATATGACTTATTATATGTTTTAAATTAAACCAATACACTTGGATGTCTCAAAAACCATGTCAATTTCATTTATAACCCCTAAATTGCTATTAAATGACTCAAAATGACACATAAACCAATTAAACCATGACCAAGGATAAATTGACATTAAATTACATAAAAATACTTATAATACACCATATAATATAATATTATACCCATAAAACACCTAAAATTTAAGTTTTTACCTATAGGGGTCTCAATTTGACTTGTAGGGTCAAATTTGGTCAACATTATTATTTTTAATTGGTAAATGAATGTTGAAGATAAGGAAATATTATAATACATGATTGAACTTGATAATTAATACAATGGAATGATTTTTTTACATTTATGGTTTCATGTGAATCATTGGCACTACAATTATTTTTACATTTTGTGCCTACTTTTTTCATGTTAAACTAGTTATGGAATGAATGGTTTAATAAGTTACAAGTCATGTTAAATAGTAAAATTGTGCTTTTTAAGGAACCCATGTTAAGTGATTTGTGTTTACATAATCATGTGATATAATTAATGGGGATTAGTCTTAATCTTCACACATTGGTTGAGCATGTGAGACTAACATGTGAAATTCCAGTGTGGTAGCCTAATGGACTCCTGATTTACTCTAGGCACATAATTAGAGTAGTAATCTAGACTAAGGGAATAAATACCAACACTGGTAGTAATCCAATGGTTAATCCCCCTAATATTGTGTTATATAAAAATGGAAACCATGTGGATGTTCATATCATTTTTATCTTGTTTAGAATGGACATGTGCCCATTCTACACAAGATTGGAATACTATCAACTACATACTACCAGTATTCCACTGGAAAATCCCCAATAAC
The DNA here is from genome assembly GCA_037957365.1 of Torreya grandis. NCBI lineage: Eukaryota > Viridiplantae > Streptophyta > Pinopsida > Cupressales > Taxaceae > Torreya > Torreya grandis. Next base: position 2,309,269 of record JARHVA010002318.1, on the reverse strand, counting down.
AAGATTATACTATAAAATATTGGTTATAATATTAGTTTTTATGTTATTATTATATTATTCATAATGGGCATGTGCCTATTAGAGGTAAAATCACTGAGGGGGTGAATTAGTGAGCCCAAATAATTCAAATTCAATTTCAATCCTTTAAAAGTCTTAATCAATTACCACAAACATTTCATGAAAAAAATATGTCATTCATAGCAATGAACAAGAGAGACAATGCAAGATCAAGCACATAATACATGACATATGTGTGAAACTCTCTTGGGGGAGAAAACCCACTAGAACTTATAATTGGACTACTATCTTATAATAATAACCAATTTAGACCAACTATAACTGATCAAGGAACTACAATCCCTTGTTTAGTGAGACTACAATGTTATAAGGTGATACCACACCTATCTAGTTGAGAAACCATAACAATTAGACTTTTATCAAACTTCACCTTGTAAGGAGGCTACAACCCTATAGATGTTGAGTATCCATAATAACACCTAGGAATATAACATCTCCTAAACATTAATTGTCTACCAATCTAATGGAGATACAAAGTATATCAGCTCTCTTCAACTCTACACACTTAAATCATCTAAAACATCCATTTGGATCACCCTAGACCTCTTCACTCATCCTTAACCTAAAAGAGCACTATTCTGACATCACAAACATGATCCACATGTCATACACATAGTCTTCAATCTACTTTTCTCATCAACTCATCTACTAGGCACCCTCCCTCTCCTTCACTCCATAACTCTCACATACACACACTTCTTCTAAGTCTAGAAACCATAACATTTGGTTTCACTATTTATAGAGCATTCATGAATTATCATTTCCATAATATTCCTTATTGGCCACAACACATGCTTTCACCATTAAGGCATATTACATGGGTTACACTTAAACATAACTCTCTTTCAAATAAGCCTAAGTAACCTTTTAGGTCCTATAATGACCCAATCACTTCTTTGACACTTGTCCAATAAAACTAGGAACACAAGAACACTCTCCAACATATATACCCATGCCACGCAATTTATAGGTTCCCTTTAAGTTCCGACATCCATCATAGTACTCTTCTGCTAACCCCCAATTAGCTCAAACATTTCTCTATACACATAATAATTATGAATCAAAATATATTGAACTTCTAACCCTTTTTTCCTGATGCATATGATTTTTAAACCTTTATAATGCACATAGATGGTCCTTATGGAGTCTATACTATACTCAAATATCTAGTTCACCTTTAAACATCGAGATACCAACAAGCACAACTGAAATACCCTTCTTGGGTTACTTGCAAAATATACATGAACACACAGTCAAATTTGAACCTCAATATATTTTACCATACACAATTTTAGATATTAAAATCTATATTTCAAAATTTACTTTGGAGTCCTCTACAAATTTTCATTTTACACCATGAGAAAATTTTACATAGATCGAAAGATATAACACAAAAATTGAGCACTAGTTTTTTCCTTTGAAATTTTGAATATTTAAATCCAAACAGTCATAACTAATCTTTGGTCACTTAAAATTCATCTTGTGCCCTTGCATCTTAGATTAATCATGCACCATTGATCTTATTCAAACTTTAACTCATAGTGTGACACTACCCAAATGTTAAACTCTGAACACTTGACATCATCTCACTTCTTCTTGACATCCCAGAACAAACACACTCTATCAATCTCTTGTACATAGCTTTATCTTTATCTATGTTAAACATTAGACACTTTAAACTAATTTCACTCAATACACTCCGTTGATCTTGATTAGTGTGAACACCAACTCACCACTAGATCTTAGAAGTAGCTCAATCTTTATGTCTACCTATCATTAAGAAGGTATTACTTTGACCTATTTAACTTGATACACATTTTTAGATCAATCTATATGATTTCCTATGAACTATTGGATCTTCATTTTGTCTTTATCTTTATCTCTTTTAAAATTTAATAAGTATGGGAACCATTACAATCTACCTAGAAGGCCAACTTTGGACCTTAATAACTTTTGTTATGCTTAGACACATGATATAAAATTTAGACCATATGATCTCCTCACATAAGACAATCCATCCATATATCAATATTCTCCTGAAACCTTTTATTTTGAAAGATATAAAACCATTAATCTACTAACTCATATTTTTTTGCCACAGAACCAACTATGTCAAAAACTATCTAGAAGGCCAACTTTGCACATGCATATCTTTTGATGTGCTTGATTGAATGACCTAAAATTTAGTTAATATCAACTCGACAAAAAAATTAAAAAAATAATATTATTAACTTCTTCTAAAACCATCACATGTGTGAAATATAACACCATCAAAATGCATACTCATCTTTTCTTGCCACATTGCAAATTTGGCTAAGTATGGGAAAAAATTATCAAACTACTTGGGAGCCCAAATTTTCACTTGAATATATTATGTTATGCTTCATCACATGACCTAAAATTTATCACATATAAACTAGGAAAAAATATTATCACAACCATATGACCAAGTCCCTTTGACTCATCCACATGTGGCAATGTTGATGTCAGCAAATTGCCTACTCAAATTTTCTATCACTAGACCCAAAATGTGTAGATGAAAACAATGATCAACCAGATTAAATCCACTCATGCAAACAAGAAATCAAATCATTATTGACTTATGATAGTATCCATTTCACATGGTTAAATATCCATACTCTTCCCTTAACATATCTAACCATGCCAAAATTGAAGATCAACCAAGCCTCCTTCAAGCATATTAGGATAAGCATATTGCACACTTTGCCATTGACACATAGGCTATCAAAGCATTTAATCCACTCACTTGGACACCTCCATGAAATCACTATGAAATCATTGACAAATCTCTAAAAATCTCCCCTTTTGTCATTGATGTCAAAACCCATCAATATACAACTCACCTTTCTTCTCTCTCTTTAAGCACTCTTACAATAGGAACTTTCTCCCCCTTGATAGAATGACAAAGTGGGCACCAACTAATCTTGAGGACCTAAAAATAATACCATCATGATATTACCATCTTATAAAGATGATACAAACTCCCCCTTACCTTGATCCTACCTCTTCTTTGCCTTGACAACTTCCTCTTGCTACATGTCAATACTCTCTTCAATCAAGCACTACAACCAATGAAATAAGAACACAAAATTATGACTAGGTTTGATCAAGTCATCATACCAACATTTTTTAAATCTCATTTTTATCATATATCACCACATCTTAAATATTATTGAAGTATCTCACATATGCTTCCCCTCACATCATGTAAATATCCTCAAGCCATTCAAGCTATCTGAGTTATCTCCCCCTAACTCTATGCATACCACTTTATAATTCTAAACCATGCTTTTAAATCTAATGTAAATCTTCAATAAACATCTAAGAGGGACTCCCCCTAAGATATCTAAGTCATTTCACCTCTTGATCATCTTCAGATCTCTATATACCGTGAAGAATCACCACACAGGCTTACTAGCCTCTTCTCTCAAGCCACCTTAGGGACCAAAAACAAAACTACATGCCACTCACCAAATATGATAGATTATCTCAGCCAATATAAAAAATCTCCTTGAAACACTCATGTCTTTCTCTTTTGGACAAACTGATCAAAAACATCACATCTTCATTACTAGGCCTATTTAGACTCCTTATAGCCCTACCTAGAACTTGAAGAACCCACAAATTTTAGTAGATGCAGCTTCATATCAAGAGAAATACCATATGCCCCCTCAATCACACCAATACACATCACCTATATCATCCTGTGTAACATACTTCCTCCACAAACCTACGAGCCAATAAGCCTCCATTTTGACAAAAAATTGAATAACTTAAAATCCATAAACCTTCAGATATCGATGAATCTTGGTTTGATAACCCATTTGGCCTATTTAACCTATTAAAAATCCTTAGACTTTATCTTACAAGGCAACCCACTTTCTATCATATCCCAAAAACCTAAAATCTCAAAACAAATAGAGTCAAAAAACCTCCTTATGGTCAACATCTACCTCTAAAACCACTTATATAAATGGAAACAACCAATACACACTTCTAAACCAAAATTTGAGACTCTATAACTTTGGGAACTTTTACTTACTATAACCCATTTTAGGCCTGCTTGCCCTTAAGCCAAAACTAAAAAAAATGAGAGAATTAAAAAATATTCAATTTGACTTCAACATACAAACAAACAACAAAACCACTTTGAGAAAGCTATAATAAGGTTAACAAAACATTCTGAGTATCAAAATATTCTTGACATTTCATCAATCTCATTATGCCATCTAGAAACACCCATTTTGACCCTGCACAATAACTCCTTTACAAACCTCTAGAATAAGCTCATGAACTTGTTTTTCCTCTTAACCAATTACCTTCTAATAATCAACACAATTATTAGAAACATAAGATCATCAATGCTATACCAAAATAGCATTGGTCTAAAATACCAATTAAAAATAAACATACCTTTACACTATTTTGTAATTATGATCTTGAGCACACAAACTTGCTTCTCCATAAGAAATATGTCTCCTAAGAAGCATAGGTAGAGACACCCTACTTCACAATGTCCTAAAATGGTGTGAAACCAAGAATTTCCCACAACTCTTCATATTCCTTCTCCTCCTTAGTCATCTGATACTTTTAGTTCTTTTTATTTTTAGGCTTAAGAGAATCACCTTAATTAACCACTACAACATTTTCCTTATATTATAAGATTGAATTGATAATACATGGATACAACATATAATCATGACATACCTTTTCATCTAAAGAATCCACCTTGTAGTTAGAAACCTCATCACTAGGAATTGACAATTGATGTTCTTTACATGATACACACTCAGTAATAGTAGGATGTTCACTTGGATCTATACATATCTCAGAAATAGCCTCAATCAGTACCTTGGTCTTCTTCTTGAACTTGGTCTCTTCATTCACAATATGAACAAACAATGAGAGCTCTTGGCACTCTTCAAATTCTAAATCATTCTCCACCATAAAAAATAGATTACTTTGACTAGTAGACCCATCATGACTCATACATACCACCTTGCACTCTATGAGCCTGATTGACCTCATTTTAACTTGATGAACTTTGCTTACAAAATCTAGAAATGTGACCAATCTTCTCACAATTTTAGCAAACCATTATTTTTTAAGTGAACTCAACTTTCCCTAGTTAAAATGGACAAAATATTGCAATGTGTCTTATGTCGTAACAACTTAACCAAACTCTTTCTTTTCAAGAAGACTCACCTTGCCTTACCTTATTTGGACACTTCTTAAAAAAGTGTCTCTCATCAAGATAGTTAAATCACTTAAACTTTGTTGACACCTTTTGACTGATGACCCCCATCATAGTTCCATACAAACTCATTTCTAATAGGTCTCTTGCATTATCTAGTTTTATGTCCAAACTATTTACATGTATAACAATACCCATTAAAAATTGCATACCTCACGGAATTTGGTTGTTTGATCTAATTTGTCTTTAGTCTACCATCACCTTCATTCCTTGTCTAATGATTTGTCTTCAAAGTCATATTATTCTTATTTTCATTAGTATTCATCTTATCTTGAGTTGTAGTATATGTTTCTTCTTCGTATCCAAGACTAGTTCTATCACTTTCATTTTTTTTATCATTCAGAATATTATCTAGATCACTTGAGCTCTTTTCAAATCTCACAAATGACTTCATCTTACTAGATGTCTTCTTTAACTCAGATTTTAATGACTCATTTTTAATTACATACCTTGAATATTCATCTTCTTTATATTTAGTATTGTAGATAGGATTTCCAATTGACAACTAAGATGTTTGACCATGTCTTCATGCTCCTTGGTGTCTTCATTCATTCTTTCCTTATACACATTAAATTGTTCTTCATAGTCTTTGAGTTTAGACTTCATCTTCTTGTTAATCTTCTTCTCAATATTCAATTCTTTAAGATAATTTGTCAATGTAGTCTCATATTCCACCTCATCTTTTTCATCATCTAAATCACTCCAAGTATATTCCTTTTGATGTGAGCAACTTCCTTCCTCAACCATGAAGAGGGATTCATATTCAACAAGACCATCATCTTCATGATCAAACTTTGAGTCATTGTCTTCACTCTCATATGATGAGTTGTAGTATTTATTGGTGTAGAGACTCTTCTTTTTCTTTAAGAACTTCTTCTTATTGTCATACTTTATAAAACCTTTATTCATCTTATCAGACCTGTATGTCTTCTTGTCTTCATCTTGGTCTTCATCATGCTATTCATCATGATGTTTATGAGGTAATTTCTATAAAAATGTCCTATCTCTCCATAATTAAAGAATTTGAATGGTAGTTTACCCTTATACTTTCTTGAACCTATTTTTAATTTCCTTGTAAACAAAGCAATCATTTCATCTTCATCAAGATTATAAATGTCATCCACCTTGGGTTTCTTACCTTGAAACTTTTTTTTAGGCTTCATCTCTATCTTGAATTTTTTTTCCTTCTTTGGTGGTATATCATCATTCTTCCTCATCTCATAGGTAGTAAGGATTCCATGAAATTCATCCAACTTTAGTTGAGTAAGATCATGAATTTCTTCTATAGTAGATATCTTAGGATCAAATTTGAGAGAGAGGGACCTTGATACATTTTGAAATACAATATCTTATTCAAGAATCTCTCCAATACCTTGGATGTTGTTCACAATATCATCAAATATCTATAAAAAATATGCCACAAAATATTCTTTCTTTATATTGAGACTCTCAAATTTTATTTAGTGAGGCCAAAAATTTTCCAACTTAACTTTTGAGTCTCCTTCATAAATATTCTTCAATTTATCCCACATTTCCTTGGTAGATATATAATGGATTACCTTAGTGTATTCAGTCTTTAAAATCCCACAAGTGATAACATTAATTGCCTTAAAATTATTCTCAAACAACTTCTTATCTGTAACATTAGATGAAGGAATAGTAGGTGTAGAATAACCATCCACAATAGATTACCAAATGTCAAACCTTAGGGGCATAATATAGGTCCTCATCCTTGCACTCCAAAAAGTATAATTAGATACATTGAACATTGATGATTGATTATTAGATAAACATCCTTGATGACTACCCATATTGTACCTTGGATCACCTTCAAGTTGTCAAGCCTTTACCAAAGGACCTACTCTAATACCAATTATTATAGGTACAATCATTAAGAGGGGGGTGAATCAGTGAGCCCAAATAATCCAACTTCAATTTCAATGCTTTCAAACTCTTAATAAATTACCACAATCATTTCATGAAGTAAACATATCATTCATAGCAATGAATAAGAGAGATAATATAAGATCAAGCACATAACACATGACATATGTGAGAAACCATCTTGGGGGAGAAAACCCATTGGAACCTATAATTGGACTACTATCATATAATAACAAGAACTAATTTAGACTAGCTACAATTGATCAAAGAACTAAAATCCCTTATTTAGTGAGACTATAATCCCACAAGGTGTTATGACACCTATCTAACTGAGCAACCAAAAAAAATAGACTTTTAGAAAGCTTTACCTTGAAATGAGGATAAAACCCCTTATATGTTGAGTAGACACAAAACCACCTATGAATAGAACATCTCTTGGACACTAATGTCCTACCAATCTGATGGAGATATAAAGTATATTAGCTCTCTTCAACTTTACACACTCAAATCATCCAAAACATCCTTTTGGATCACCCTAGACCTCTTCACTCATCCTCAACTTTAAATATCACTATTATGACATCAAAAACATGACCAAAAAGTCATACACATAGTCCTTAATCTTCTCTACTCATCAAATCATCTATTAGGAACTCTCCCTCTCCTTCACTCCATAATTGTCACATATACACACCTCTTCCAAGTTTAGAAACCATCACATTTGGTTTCACTATTTATAGAGCATTCATGAATTATCATGTCCAAAATATTCCTTATCAGATATAACACATGCCTTCACCATTAAGGCATCCTACATGGATCACACTTAAGCACAACTCTCTTTCAAATAAGTTTAAGTCACCTTTTAGGTCCTATGATGACCCATTCACCTCTTTGACACTTATCTAAGTAAACTAGGAACAAAATAACACTTTCCAAAATATGGACCCATGCCACATGATCTATAGGTTCCATTTAAGTTCCAACATCCATCATATCACTCTTCTTCTAACCCCCAATTAGCTCAAACACTTCTTTATATAAAAAGCCATTATAAACAAAAACATAGTCAAATACTAACCATTTATTCATACTACATATGATTGATAAAACATTCATAATGCATACAGATGGTCTTCATGAAATATAAAACATACTCTAATAGCTATTTCACCTTTAAACATTTAGATACCAATAAGCACAACTCAAATACCCTTCTCGAGTTACTTACTGAACATGCACGGACACACATTAAAAATTGAACCTTAATATCTTTGACTACAAACTTTAATATTCAAATCTATATTTTTAGATGCATCTTAGAGTCCTATACAAATTCACTTTTTACATCATGATCAAATTCGTATAGATCAAAATATATAACACAAAAAATGAGCACTAGTTTTTTCCTTCACAAATTTGAATATTTAAATCCAAATGGTCATAGTTAAACTTTGGTCTCTTAAAATGCATCTCATGCCCTCACATTTTAGATTAATCATGTACCATCGATCTTCTTCAAACTTTAACTCATAGTGTGCCTCTACCCAAAAGTTAAAATTTCAACACTTGGCATCATCTCACTTCTTCTTGACATCTTGGAATAAACATGCTCTATCAATCTCCTTTACGTATCTCGATCTTTATATGTGTTAAACATTAGACACTTTGAAATCAATATTCTCCATTGATCTTGATTAGTATGAACACATACTCATCATTAGATCTTATAAGTAGCTTAGTCTTTACCTATACCTTTCATTAAGTAACTATCACTTTGACCTATTTGAATCGATATGTGCTATTAGATCAATATGTATGATCTCTCATAAACTATTGAATATTCATTTTTTCTTGATCTTTATCTCTTCAAAAATTGACTATGGAAACCATTGTAATTTGCCTAAAAGGTCAAATTTGGATCTCAATAACTATTATTGTACTTATATGTATGATCTAAAATTTGGACCATATGATCTCCTCACATAGGAAAATCCTACCATATATCAATCTACTCTTGGAACCTTTGAGTGTGCAAGATAAAATGCCTTTAATCTGCTCACTCAAATTTTTTTGTCCCAAAGCCAACTATGTCAAGAACTATTTGGAAGGCCAAATTTGCACATGCATATATTTTGAGGTAAAATTTAGCATTTATCAAATAGGCACAAAAATAAATAAATCCATATGATCAACTTCTCCTAACACCTTCACATGTTCAAAATATAACACCATCAAAATGCCTACTCAGCTTTTCTTGCCACATTGTAAATTTTGCTAAGTATGGGAAAACACTGTCAAATTACCTAAGAACCCAAATTTGAACTTGCATATATTATGTTGCAATTCATCATATGACCTAAAATTTAGTGCATAGTAACTATGTAAAACATTTATCACAACCATATGACCAACTCCCCCTGACTCATCCATACATGATAATGGTGACATTAGTAAACTACCTACTTAGATTTTTTTCCATTAGACCCAAAATGTCTAGATGAAAACAATGATCAACCAGATGAAATCCATTCATGCACACAATAACTAAAATAATTCTTGAATTCTAATAGTACCCCTTGTACATGCTCAAATCTCCATACTTATCCCTAAACATCTCTAACCATGATAAAATTGAAGATCAACCAAGCCTCCTTTAAGCATACTAGGACAAACATATTGCACACTTTGTCATTATCACTTAGGCTATTAAGTCACTTCATCCACTCACTTGGACACCTCCATGAAATCACCAAGACATCATTGAAAACTTTCTAATAGTTCCCACTCAACCTAAGATTAGAATACACTATAAAAATGCATACTGACAATACTCCACTAAAGAATCCCCCAAAGCTTGTACTACATAAAAAATGGAAACCATGTGGATGTTCATATCATTTTTATCCTATTTAGAATGGGCATGTGCCCATTCTACATGATTATAATATTATCAACTACATACTAGTAGTATTCCAATAAAGAATCCCCTCAAGCTTTTGTTATAGAAAAAATGGAAAACATGTGGATGTTCAAATCAATTTTATCTTCTTCAAAATAGGCATGTGCCCATTCTACACAAGATTGGAATACTATAACTACATATTGGAAATATTTTAATAAAGAATCCCCAAAAATTGTGTTACATAATATTGGTTATAATTTTTTATGTTCATCTTATTCTTTTCTTATTTAGATTGGGCATGTGCCCATTCTACCCAAGATTGGAATATATTATCAAATTGCATACTAGAAATACTCCACTAAAGAATCCCCCTAGCTTGTGTTTAAAAAAAAATTAAAACCATGTGGATATTCATATCATTATTATCTTATTCATAATGGGATTTTTCCCATTCTAAAATATTGGAATATTTTCAGATGAATATTGTCAATATTACACCAAATAATCCCCCAAAGCTTTTGTTATAGAATATTGGATGTTCATATTATTATTGTCTTATTTATAATGGGTATGTGCCCATTCTACACAATATTGGAGTACACTATAAAATTTCATACTAGAATTACTCCACTAAATAATATGGTGTGGCCAACACACCCCCTTTTCATTGAAATGGGGGACCGCTCTTTAAAAAGCTATCATAACTAGAGTTCCCAGGTCCATTCTATTATTCTAACTAGATTAATCTAAACCTGATCCTTAAAATATTATGTCACCCCAATTTTCCAAAGTGGTGTCATGCATTATTTATTTTATGACTAAAGTGATTTTATCATTTTAAGGAATCAATGAACTAACCCTGTAAGTCATCTTTCAAAAGAAGTTCCTAGATTTTTGTTTCTTTCTTGGAGGAATCAACCTAGTGCCCTTCATGACAAATCAAAATCTTAGTGGTATTTAGGTAATTTATTAGTGGATTGGGAATCCTTTCATTTTTCAATGAAGAGACACCATGTTATTATTTATTATGGCAGTCAATCTGCCAGACCTATCATAAATGTTAGATCTTGGGAGATCCTAGCATACTTAGAAGACAACATGTCACAATCTCTTAGAGTGGTTAGTCCTTAAAACCTATTATAAATGTCCTATCTTAGGAGATCCCAACCCACTCAAAATTCACCACATATCATATCACAGGTGTATGAAGAGGTGACCACCGAAGGCCCTAAAATGGTCAAAATGGAGTATAGATGGAATAGAAGGACCAATCAAAGAATGAAACTTGTCCTTAAGTGACACCTTTCCCCTCTAAAAGGTATTATATGAGGTACAAATATATGTATATGTGTTGATTATTAACAAGAGGGACAATAAGTAGATGGGACTTGGTATAATTTAGAAGCTAAGAGGGGAGCCTCAAAGAGATTTGACTACATGCCTACTAGATGATAAGAATTAATTAAATAAAAAGTTGGGTTTGATTGGATAGTTTTAAAATGTTACATCCCCATTGATAAAATTGGTTGGTAGAAGAGGGTCATGAATACCAAATTTAAATATGGATTAGGAAATATAGAGAAGAGACCAAGCCATAAACTCAAATTTGAATTCACATCAAGTGATATGCTAAATGCCATTAATACAAGGGATGAATGTGTGATTTTATAAAGATCCTAAGGAAAGCTCACTAATGGTTATCATTGTATACCCTCTAAGTAATTCAACTCCTTATTTTTTAATTCTCATTGCATGCCTCTATGTTTCTTTCCTCCTTGCACTCAATACCTTTATGTTGGCCTCTATCTTGATATAATGGTTACATCCTCCTCAAACCCCAAGGTTGAGCCTAGTTACTGAGATACCCTATTCCCAAAAGGTTTTACCCAATTTAATCACTATAATGACCTATTCAAATTAATTGAATAGGTACCTAAGGACTCAAACTCTGACAATGATGAAAAGGAAGAATTGGGGGATGCCCTTTAATCTTATAAGAAATATGGTCATCACATGTCTATAGCTAAACTAGAGATGTTCACTTGTGCCACGTTTTTCAACAACCTACTTCTCACCACCATATAAGTGTAGGATAGATTTCATGATTGGGTGTGTTTTCCTGACTCTCAACACTAGATTGCCAACATCTCAGGGAATGCCTATAAGGTGAATTACTCTCTCCAAGATTTCATCTTCTCTTATAATGCTATGGTGATGAAGAATTAGATGGAAACCTTCCAAATATATGAAGTCCCATAAGATTGGTCTAAAAAACTTGGCTACCAAATGGGTCAATAAGGAGGACATCAATGCATACATAGTTTTCACCTTTGAAGAGGAGGTCTGAGATGGTATGATTTAGATAAACTAATTATTTAGAGCTCAGGGTAGCCTACATGATAATTAATTATGGGTTCCCCTCCTCCATATGATACTCACTGGCTCCAAATTTACAAATATGAGAGGGATGATCAACTTCAATCTACTCAATGTCATTGTGGATGGCTAGGTAAAAGGGAATTTATATATGATGTGGTACCTTATAGACATAATCTACAAGACACTCACTTTGAAGCCATACACTTTTCCTACATGGGTTCTTAGAAGTTTGGCAATCCATATGGTATTTTATAAACTATATGGCCAATAGCATTGGAACCACATTCAGGACATCTATGAGCACTTCTACTTGATGGTTTACACATTTGATTAATGAGGCCCTCATGACTTATTTATCATAGGAAATCTAGGACTACATTATGGCCATATGATATTATTGATAATATAGGGAGGATGTCATGATTAAAATTATAAGCATCCTCAAGTAGCCCCTTAGATAGGAAATCACCTAGTGGAACAAGAGATTGCATACCATTTGGTGGAGGGTTTTTTTAGCTTTTGCATAAGTCACTAATAGAAGGCCTAACCACCACTTCAAATATCCATTAGTTAACATGTTTATAAGTCTTTCCATTTCCTCCATAAAATGTCATTAAAGAAGGACTCCTTCATCCTAGGGAGAATTAAGGTCTAATACTGGGATCCTAAGGGCATTATTAGGGCTCATATGGCAAGGTATTTATCCCATCTCAATATAAACTATGGCCACTAATTGAAGGATGACAATGAGTTTTACCTCCAAGAGGTGTTATCTTAGATTATGTCTCAAAAGAATATGAAAGTAATGAAGGTCCAAGTGGGCCCATTTACTCCCCTTCCAGCTCCTACTCACTCTATGAAGGACCCAACTCTGACTCCTATTGCTATCTCTAAGAGTATTTTTAGGGAATTATACAACCTTTTCCTCCTCATGATCTTAATCAAAACCTAACTCCTCCATCATATCCTACACCTCATCCTCCATCTCCTCAAATATATCTTGTGCCTTATTCTCTACTTCTTCTAGTATCACCTACTCCTCATACCCCAGTTATGTATCTACCTCCTCTAATAGCTTTAGTAGCCTAGCCCAAACTAAGCCAAACCCACATTACTTAGCAACATGAAACTTAAGTGGAGGTGACTCAACCATTGACACCCAAACCCTAATCTAGACAAACATTGAGGTTTGATATTACCATCAATCTAGAGGCAAGCCTAGAATGAGGCTCCCACCATGCACCAATGTAGTTTCCCCCCTCTTTTACCTCCCATTTCCTTCATCTCCCTTCCACCCTTTACTCCTACCACCTTCCATCTCCTAACCACACTACCCCCTAGTTGTGTTTCCCTTCCATAAAATCCCTAAGTGTTACCCCCTCATTTCCCTATTATGCCCCCTTTATTGTTCACCTAGATACCTTTGGTAAGTGGAGATGATAAAAGGGAACCCCTTCCCCCTCAATCTAAATTTGGAAAACAACGTAAGCACAAGAGGTAGGGTCAGGATGCCAGTTCAATTTCTCAACAAAATGACTAAAGCAAAAAACAATTGCCCCATCATCATCATCTAGATACCAAGCTCCCACTACAAGAGAGGAGTAAAAATGCTTAGATCTCATAAAGCAGATATCTACATAAGGTCTTCCTATATTATAAGTTAGAGAAGTTGTACAAATATTAGTGACTCTCAAGGTACCTCATGAAATGGTATCTTCCCCTAAGGTTTAAATAGAAGACAAGCTAGGTATAGAGAAGGACCCCTCACTAGTATAACATGAATCCCTTGAAGACACAACCATCATTAATGAAGAGGGCGAAGGAATAAATTTTACATTGGAAATATGTGACACCTCAATATAGAAGTAGGAGTAGTAAGAAATCAAGATACTCATGCATGACCTAAGTAAAGGGAATGATCCCTTTAATTTAGATGAGCATACTATAATTACTCCAATAAAGAATATGTGTTGGCCAACACACCCCCTTTTCATTGAAATGGGGGACCCCTCTTTAAAAAGTTTTCATAACTAGAGTTCCCAGGTCCATTTTATTATTCTAACTAGATTAATCTAAACCTGATCCTTAAAATATTATGTCACCCCAATTTTCCCAAGTGGTGCCATGCCTTATTTATTTTATGACTAAAGTGAGTTTATCATTTTAAGGAATCAATGCACTAACCCTAAAATTCATATTTCAAAAGAAGTTCTTAGATTTTTGTTTCTTTCTTGGAGGAATAGACCTAGTTCCCTTCATAACAAATCAAAATATCAATGGCAGTCAGGTAATTTATTAGTGGATAGGGCATCCTTTCATTTTTCAATGGAGAGACACCTGTTATAATTTATTAGAGCATTCAATCCCCTAGACCTATCATAAATGTTGGATCTTGGGAGATCTTGGCATACTTAGGAGCAACATGTCACAATCTCTTAGAGTGGTTAGTCCCTAAAACCTATTAGAAATGTTAGATCTTAGGAGATCCAAACCCACTCAAAAGGCACCACATCTCATATCTAGGTGTACGAGGAGGTGACCACCGAAGGCCCTAAAATGGTCAAAATGGAGTACAAATGGAATAGAAGGACCAATCAAAGAATGCCACTTATCCCTAAGTGATACCTTTCCCCTCCAAAAGGTGTTACATGAGGTAAAAATATATGTGTATGTGTTGATTGTTAACAAGAGGGACAATAAGTATATGGCACTTGGCATAAGGTAGAAGTTAAGAGGGGAGCCTCAAAGAGATTTGACTAAATGCCTACCACATGATAGGAATTAATGAAATAAAAAGTTGGGTTTGATTTGATAGTTTTAAAATGTTACATCCCCATTGATGAAATTGGTTGATAGAAGAGGGTCATGAATACCAAAGTTAAATATGGATTGGAAAATAAAGAGAAGAGACCAAGCCATAAACTCAAATTTTAATTCACATCAAGTGATATGCTAAATGCCATTAATACAAGGGATGAATGTGTGATTTTATAAAGATCCTAAGGAAAGCTCACTAATGGTTATCATTGTATACACTCTAAGTAATTCAACTCCTTATTTTTTAATTCTCATTACATGCCTCTATGTTTCTTTCCTCCCGGCACTCAATACCTTTATGTTGGCCTCTATCTTGATATAATTGTTACATCCTCCTCAAACCCCAAATTTGAGCCTAGTTACTAAGATACCCTATTCCCAAAAGGTTTTACCCAGTTTAATCACTATAATGACCTATTCAAAGCAATTGAATAGGTACCTAAGGACTCAAGCTCTAACAATGATGAAAAGGAAGAATTTGTGGATGCCCTTTAATCTTATAAGAAATATGGTCATCATAGGTCTATAGCTAAACTAGAGATGTTCACTTGTGCCAAGCTTTTTAACAACCTACTTCTCACCACCATCTAAGTGTAGCATAGATTTCATGATTGGGTGTGTTTTCCCAACTCTCAACACTAGATTTCCAACATCTCAGGGAATGCCTATAAGGTGAATTACTCTCTTCAAGATTTCACCTTCTCTTATAATGATATGGTGATGAAGACTTAGATGGAAACCTTCCAAATATATGAAGTCATATAGGATTGGTCTACAAAACTTTTATGCCAAATGGGTCAATAAGGAGGACATCAATGCATACATAGTTTTCACCTTTCAAGAAGAGGTCTAAGATGGTATGATTCAACTAAACTAATTGCTTAGAGCTCAGGGTAGCCTACATGATAACTAATTATGGGTGCCCCTCTTCCATATGATACTCACCGGCTCCAAATTTCCAAACATGAGAGGGATGATCAACTTCAATTTGGTCAATGTCATTGTGGATGCCTAGGTAGAAGGGAATTTCTACATGATGTGATACCTTGTAGACGTGATCTACAAGACACTCTCTTTGAAGCCATCTACTTTTCTTGCATGGGTTCTTAGAGGCTTGGCAGTCCATGTAGTATTTTAAAAACTATATGGCCAATAGCATTGGAACCACATTCAAGACATCTATGATCAATTCTACTTGATGGTCTACACATTAGATTAATGAGGCCCCAATGACTTGTTTATCATAGGAAATCTAGGATCACATTATGGCCATATGATATTATTGATACTATAGGGAGGATGACATGATTCAAATCATAAGCATACTTGAGTATCCCCTTAGATATGAAATCACCTAGTGGAATAGGAGATTGCATACCAGATGGTGGAGGGTATTTTTAGCTTTTGCATAAGTCACTAACAGAAAGCCTACCCACCACTCCAAATATCCATTATGTAACATGTTTATAAGTCCTTCCCTTTCCTCCATAAAATGGAATTCAATAATGACTCCTTCATCCTCAGGATAACTAAGGTCTATTACTAGGATCCTAAGGGCATTATTAGGGCTCATATGGCAAGGTATTTATCCCATCTCAATATAAACTATGGACACCAATTTAAGGATAAAAATGAGCTCTACCTCAATGCTATGAATAATCAAGAGGTTATATCTTGGATTATGTCTCAAAATAATATGAAATTAAATAAGGTCCAAGAACGCCCATCTACTCCCCTTCCAACTCCTACTCACTCTATGGAGGACCCAACTCTGACTCCTACTGCTATCTCTAAGAGTATTTTTAGGGAGTTATACCACCTTTTCCTCCTCATTATCTTAATCCAGCCCCACCTCCTCTATCATATCCTACACTTCATCCTCCATCTCCACAAATATCTCTTGTGCCTCATTCTCTACTTCCTTTAGTATCACCTACTCCTCGCACCCCAGTTATGCATCTACCTAATCTAATAGCTTTGGTATCCTATCCCCAACTGATCCAAACCCACATTACTTAGTGAAATGAAACTTAAGTTGAGGTGACTTAACCATTGACACCTAAACCCTAAGCCATACAAACCTTGAGGTTTGATTTTACCATCATTCTAGAGGCAAGCCTAGAATGAGGCTCCCACCATACACCAATGTAGGTTCCCCCCACTTTCACCTTCCATTTCCTTCATCTCCCTTCCACCCCTTACTCCTACAACCTTCCATCTCCAAATCACACTACCCCCAAGTTGTTTCCCCTTCCATAAAATCCCTAAGTGGTACCCCTTCTTTTCCCTATTATGCACCCTTTTTTGTTCACCTATATACCTTTGGTAAGTGGAGATGATAAAAGGGAACCCCTTCCCCCTCTACCTAAATTTGGAAAAAAACGTAAGGAAAATAGGTAGGGTTAGGATGCTATTTCAAGTTCTCAAAAAATAACTAAATTAAAAAATGATTTCCCCATCATCATCTAGATACTAAGCTCCCACTACAAAAGAGGAGTACAAAATATTGGATCCCATAAAGTAGATATCTACATAAGGTCTTCCTATAGTATAAGTTAGAGAAGTTGGACAAATATTAATGACTCTCAAAGTACCTCATGAAATGGGACCTTCCCCTAAGGTTCAAATAGAAGAAAAGCTAGATCTAGAGAAGGAACCCTCACTAGTATAACATGAAGAGTCATCCATTGAAGACACACCCATCATTAATGAAGAGAGGGAAGGCATAAAAATTACATTGGAAATATGTGACACCTAAATATAGAATGAGGATTAAAAATAAATCGAGATCCTCATGCATGATCTAATTAAAGGAAAGGATCCCTTTAATTTTGATGACCAATAGCTACTAGCACCTATTGAGGACCCTATAATTTATGCATAATTATAGAAGGATGTTCCTAATGAACAACTTTATATGTGGAAATAATTTCCCCTGTAGGACTTGACCAACGAAACTCAGTGAGAGATTTATTTATATGAATGTATATAATGAAGAGTGTTTATTTGAACTTCCCTTAGATATCATAGATCTCCCTAAAACGTTTTTGGTAGATATTCAATAATGTATGTTAACCTAAGTGAGTGTGGGTCTTTTAAATTTTTCTCTAAAATTTGCACAGTGAAATTCTCTACAAGTTTTTTATTTGAACAAAATTAAGAGAAAACACCAACAAGAATTTTGATCTATTATGGAATGAACACAGAAAAATTAAATAGATTGAAGAGGATATAAAAGAGATCAAGTACCACCTAAAAAGAAAAATGGTGGCTTGAGTGAATACTCTCTCTCTCTGTAAGACCATTTTTCAAAAAGAGATGATGCTTGATGATGGAGTTATTATGGAAGGCAATGTCATTCAGAAGTTTAAGGTCCTGGTGAATATTTTATTATATAAGTGTAAGAACCAACTAGACCATTACCATGAGTGTACATGGGCTATTGATCAGCTTAAGGAGTCTATTAAATTATGTAAAAGCTTTTTGAATAGATTTTGTGCTATGGATTCTATCACTAAAATTTTTTTTGTCAAGTTAGCTTGATTTGCTACAATTTTAGAAAAATAGAAGGAACAAAAGTGCCATAAATTGGTCAAGAATGCTTTAAAAATAAAATAATGAGTGCATAGTGATAAGAATATCAAGATATTAAGGTGATAAAGGATAAAATAATCGTACATAAATATAAACTCCACTAATTTTATGGCACTTAGAAGGTAGGTGATGACATAAGTCAAATCACTGGAGGATGTCCAAAAGGATGCCTCAGTTAAGCTTAAAATTTTGACAAATTAAGAGGGTGAATTTCTATAAAAACCTAAAGAGACTAATAAATTTAAGGGATATGTTGAAGAATTAACTTCTAAATTACATATTTCCCTCAATCATTGGGAAGAATTGAGGCACCAAATTGAGATAATAGGACTTAGGTTCTTAAAGCCTGAGGGACCTGTTCCTAGTGCATAGTTTAGGGTATACTATTGACTTAATGTGGGGTCATGTTAAAACCCAATTTTGAATAATTTTTGATAAGTACCTATTTTTATGGCATGAGGATAGTGACTCATAATACCTTAGTTTATAAGTACCAAGGCACGGAGAATAAGGATGCAAAGAACACAAATAAACTCATATAAACACCATATAGCTCTACTTAGGAAAGGGATCAATAGTTATTATTTTTATTACCATAATTTTTAAATATTGTTAGTTGGTAATGAATGTTTAAGGTAAATAATTATTTTAATTATATGTGATTGAACTTGATACTCAATATAATGGAATGTTTATGTTAAATTTATGGTTTCATGAGAATCATTGGCACTACAATTATTTTTACATTCTATGCCTAATTTGTTTTCATTTTAAAATATTTATGGAATGAATGTATTGATAAGTTACAAATTATGTTAAATAGTATAAATATGTTTTTTCAAGCACCTATGTTAAGCAATAAAATTGATGGGGACTGGTCTTAAGCTTCATTCTTTGGGTGAGTGTGCGAGACTAACGCATGAATGTCAGTGCACTAGGCCAATCGACTCTTAGTTTACTCTAGATGTGAAACTAGATTAATATGCTAGAATAATGTAATGAATCCCAAAACTAGTATTATTCCACTTAAGAATCCCCCTAAGCTTGTGTTATATAAAAAATGGAAACCATGTGGATGTTCATATCATTCTTATCTTGTGTAGAATGGGTATGTGTCCATTCTACACAAGATTAGAATACTATCAAATGAATATTAGTATTATTCCAATAAATAATACCCCATGATTATGTTATATAATATTATATGTTTATATTATTCTTATCTTTTTTAGAATGGGCATGTGCTCATTCTACACAAGATTGGAATACACTATCAAACTACATACTAGTAGTACTCCACTAAAAATCACCGAAAGATTGTGTTACAGAAAAATGGAAACCATGTGGATGTTAATATAATTATTATCATGTTTATAATGGGAATGTGCCCATTATACATAATTTTAATACTATCAACTGCATACTAGCAGTATTCCACTAAAGAATCCCCCCAAGCTTATGTTATAAAATACTGTTTAGAATATTGATATTCATATTATTCTTATCTTGCTCAAAATGGGCATGTGCCCATTATACAAAATATTAGAATACACTATCAAATTGCATACTATCAATACTTCACTAAAGAATCCCCCTAATCTTGTATTATAGAAAAAATGGAAACCATGTGGTTATTCATATCATTTTGATCCTGTTCAGAATGGGCATGTTCCCATTCATAGGATTGGAATATTATCAACTGCATACTAATATTATTCCATCAAATAATCCCCCCAATATTGTGTTATCTAATATTGGTTAGAATATTATATTTTCATATTATTCTTATATTTTTAAGAATGGGCATGTGCCCATTTTAAACATGATTAAAATACACTATCAAACTACATACTGGTAGTACTACACCGAATAATCCCCCAAGCTTGTGTTACAAAAAAAATGGAAACTATGTGGTTGTTCATAGTATTCTTATATATTAGTTATCTTATTATGGTATCATCTTAAGTTTCTGTGGTATACTTAACCCATGCTCATAATTTAGATGGATTGTATAAAATAGGCACATGCCCATTTTGAAAATGGTAATTTTCACATCTTAAATTAGAATAATATTAGATTATTAATCGATGATGTGCTTATCTTTTACAGATTTTTGAGTATGTGTGGAAGGGGAACATTCCCTTTTTACATAAGATATAAATATTTTATTCTTAATTAATAATATTCTTGAAAAAATGTTAATGTATTAGTATAATGGGGAATAACATGATTAATTTTTACTTTAGTATGCTCATAATATAATTAATATATAATGTGTACAAAGAACCTATCAGAGTTATTAATATGTTTCTTAATTTAATAATATGGATTCATGGACACATGCCCATTTCACACATTTGAATCCCATTAGATTCTTAATTGATAATATTCACAATGTATTAATAAAAGATCTCTATATTATGGGCAATTCTTTTGCTCATTCTAAATAGGTTTAAAAGAATCAAATCTTATCATCTCAATGCATAGAATATAGGCTTCTACTTATTTTAAAAATTTGATTTTAGAAGCAATAAATATCAAACACTCATTATTAAAGGTAGCATTGCATGTTTGGAGAGGAATGAGTGCTATTGTTAAAAATAATTATCTTGACTATAACTATATTTCATTAAAAATTTGCATATAAACACGAATCAGAAGTTAAAATAAATTTGAAAATATCATGAGGTAGATTTTTCATAATATTTAATAGAAATAATTTTAAAATTCATTGTTATAGAGGATAAAAATGTTGTTACAAAGTAGAAGAGTTAATTTTTGATATTAATTGTGTTTATATGGTATAACAATTGTATATAGATAAAGTGTAGGTAGTGGAGATTACACAAGGACTCATTTATAGTATATGATATTAATTATTTTTATGCAAAAACTACATCTACAAATAGATAAGAGTCAAATAAGCATTGGAATATAAAGTAGGAAGTGGAGAAGAGATCGACAAGGTGATTACTCAAGGACTCAATTTCTAATTCTTGTTTTTTCCTAAAATAACATTTGGAGATAGCTTATTAATATTACACAAGGAGATTAATATGAGTTTACACATGTATTTATCATTGTTATTTTTTATGTCAATGTTGTTCTGGGTTTAAAGTCAAAAAAGGAAACCAATGTTTAAGTGAGTCTGATTACAACTGACATTTTAATTTTAGAATCAAATTCCATTTTAACATGTTGTAAATATAAGGAAGAAGATATAAGTAATTTTCAAAGAATAAGAAAATAAAACCTGGTAGTAGATGTTGTAGTTATTTTTCTTTGTGTTAATATAACTTGATGTATTTATTTTGTCCAACTAAATAAAAAACTATGATGTGTTATTTCATTATAATTATATAATTATTCCTATGTCATTCAGTGAAATTTTTCTTGCCTACAAAATAGATGTTAGTATCCCTAAAACCCAAATATTTATCTCTCTATACTATTGATAGGCTCCATTATAGTTGTTACTATAATCCTTGAAACTATACTATCTATTTGTTTTTACTATCAATAGGCCCCCTGATGGATGATGGTATCCCTAAAACCCAACTATTTATCTATCTATATTATAGATTAACTCCAAGATGGTTATTAGTATTCCTAAAACCAACTATCTATTTGTTTGTACTATTGATAGGCTTTAGGATGGTTTCTAGTATTCCTAAAACCCATCTCTATCTATCTAGTTTTGATAGTCTCTTATATGGATGGAGGTATACCTAAAACATATCTTTTATCTATCTATAGTGTCAATGCCTATATGGTACTCTCATTCACCTTTTTATATCTATTGTGTGGTTTCCTTACTTGCCTAAGAACAAAATAAGGAAGGAAACCTGATTTTTTAAATAATTAAAATTTTATAATTCATCTAACTAGGAATAAATGCTACCCAACATCCAAGTGCGGTAATTTCAAAAGTTAAAAAATACATGTTGCAATAAGTGACAAGCATATTTTCAAATTTGAAAAAACCCTCACCACAAACTTTTGAGATACATCCCAATTTGACAAATATATATGGTGTCATATATTATATATAGTGGGGACCAAAATAAACTTCAAGACCTATTGAATTTTTTACACTCATCTATATATAGGATGGGCTAGCCATATAATAGATATATAGGTGAGAAACCCATATAATAGATAATAATCCCTTATTTTATGGTTATGTCTACCTAATGGGAGGAGCTAGGTGTTCCCAAAGTTACTATAAATCTAGGATATGTTAAATTTGCACTTTATTATCAATGTAGGAGAGCTTGTTAATAAGGCATGATTTGAAAATTATACTTATTTGAGATGTGATATAAATTAATTAAATATCTTGTGTAATACCTACATAAAATATTTTTGAAATTCCCACAAATCTATTGAGGAACATAGTTATTCCTAATAAAATATATGACTAATTGTAGAATTTATTTTAACACATACCTTCAACATATTAATCAAATAATTAAAAATCAATAAGATTATTCGTATTTAAACATTGTATTCTAGTAAAAGGGCCACATTTATTATTGTTGGAATCAAAATTGGCATACCCTTCGAGTGTGTAAAATATTATTGGTGTTAAAATAAATTTACAAAATTTCAAGAAATATATACAAACATGAAATATTATAAAGTGGAATTCAAATCCCATCCTTCAGTGAACCATTAAGGATAGCATGCTTCAAATTCCATCTTGGTTTGAAAGTTATAAAGAAAGTACACTTCATTTTATTTGAATGATGTCATAATTTAAAGGAAATGGGGATACCAATGATTTTCTTTGAATTCAAATATGATTTGGTAGATCAATCCTCCCATTTATTCAATAATTTGGAATACAACATTTACACACATGCATCTAAAATGTATTTCTTAACATGCTCGAGGGTGCAAGTGAATGTAGTCATATGTACCTCAATAGTAGAAACTATTCCTACCTAGGCCCAACCCAAGCTTCCATGTTACTAATAATGTTTTGATAGATATTTGACTTTTTCTACTGCCAGTGAATTAATTGATGCCACATAGTAGGGACAAGTAGTTAAATTTTACATGAAGTTGAAAATACATGTGTGTAGGAGGGGTTAAAATGCATAGAGTCTTATACATATTATAAAATTTAATATTCACTCAACTATCATATTTCATACTTTTGCATAACACTTCATATATCTCCAATATGCATTGCCTACTAGATTTGGCCCTTGTGAGACAACATTTTAAATTTCCCTATCAGGGGCTAGTTTCCCATCTAATTAATGCCCAAACTTTGTAAGTGCATGGATATATCATCCTTGAGACTTACAAGTATATACATGGGTAAGATGTTATGTGACCATTATCATCTTGAATAACCCTAATTAGCTAGGAATCTGATAGGTTCTAACATCTCTATCAATGATATATGTGGTGCCCTTCGATTCAACCACTCCTCTTACTAAAAACCACAAAAAAGATAGATTAAAATAAAATAAGTTGGACATATTTAAATGCTCATATGGACCCTATATAATCTCTTTAGGATTCCATGTAGGACTTTAATAGACTAAAACTCTATGAATCTCAAAATAAAAACAAACTTGCAAAAAAGCTAGCACATTTAAATATTCTAAGAAAGAAATCACTTAGTTTATTTTAGGATAAAATTAGGACCCAATTAATTTATATTCAAAGGAAAATTTTGATTTTAATAGGGTTCATCAAACCATCACAAACACTTACTATGCTAAAAAATCTAGGGTAAAAAAGGGACCTTGATTATTCTCTTATAAAGGAGCTGATAGGAATGAGACTAAGTCTAAATTTGATAAATTTTTAGAAGGGTCCCCCACTTCTATGAAGATGCGGGTCTATTGGCCAAAACAAAAACCAAATACAATAATACAAACTTAATATCATTTGGTTATAATATTTTTTAGAATTTTATAGGTTCATATTATTGTTATCTTGTTTAGAATAGGCATGTGCCCATTCTACACAAGATTGGAATACTATCAATTGCATACTAGCATGATTCCATTGAAGAAACACCCAAGCTTGTGTTGTAAAATATTGTTTAAAATTTTAGATGTCTATATTATTCTTATCTTATTTATAATGGTCATGTGTCCATTTTACATAGTGAGATCCCATCTACATAAGATTGGAATACATTATCAAACTACATACAAGCAATACTCCACTGAAAAATCCCCCCAAGTTTGTGTTATAGAATATTGGTTAGAATTTTGGATGTTCATACTATTTTTATATTTTTAAAAATGTATATGTGCCCATTATACAAAATAATACAATACTAGCAACTGCATGTTGATGTCTTTATGCCATTGGTCTAAAAAAGAATCAACTTTTGCTTGTAAAAACTTGAACAATGTCCTTATCATCTTCATGAGTCTTTTGGATGTCATGGTATTCTAGGAGAGGGTGATTTATAATTATGTTCATAGGTAACACTTTCATATGGTGTGTTAATGTCAAAGAGTGTTGTGGTATTCACTATCTCATCTTATTTGGACTTGTGTCAAGGTTCCATCTTATGTTGACTATGTCTACGAGTCTACACCAAGTCTTAGTGTGACCTTTATAGTCTATGATCATCCATGTGTTCATTAAATATAACAAAGACCTACATAATGTGTAAAATTAGGGGGGTTTGAGCTAATATGAGGGAAGAATGGTAACCTTGTTTGGAATCTTTAGCATCTTTTAAGGTTTTTTATCAAATATTAAGGGAAATATTTCATATTATTGCATTTGATATCATGTGTGTATTTCCTTGGGGGTATGTTCAAACCATGTGAATAGTGTTAATAGGCCCTTGGGACATAATTTAGCCACAAAAGTCACCACCAATGGTAAAGTGTCCTCAAAAGTCTCATAGCCATTGTTAAGTCATTATAGGGAGATCTTATATTTATAAAAGGTCTTTTTAAGGGTCAAACATCCTTCATTCACCATAAAATGTCCCCACACACTTGATGAGTGAATTTTTAGCATCATTATATCTATTTCCTATGTTTAAAATTGTAATTGACCTCTCATTTCCCTCTTTCTAGTTTTCAATAGATTCTCAAGATCTCAAATGTGAAAAAATGCAAAGAAAAGATGTTTTGTAGGTGCTCTCAGGACATATACAGATAGGTACGATCAGGATAGGGTCAAAAAAGGTTAGGTATCTCATTAGGGATTCCTTATAAGCATAATAGAGGATAACACATGTTCATAGAACCAAAAGAAAGGTAGAGAATATAGTAAAACCTCCATCTACCTCAAGGCAAGCTCATAAGGGCCATTTTTAGGTGAATGGTATAGTCTGTACAGGTTGAGTCAGAGCCCAAGATATTGGTAAAAGGTAGAGTCCCTAGTGGTCTTTAAATTAGTGGTAATAATTTTTAGATTAAATTTTTAATATTTATGAACAATCATTAATATCCTAACTAGTCTTAAACCCTTTACAAACCCCAAAAACTCAGTTATAGGTAGTTTTTAGAGAGGTTCAAGCTCATTGTAGTAACTTGAGCATGGGGGAAGATATCCAAGGGTATAATTAATATCCTAAGCTTATTAAAGCATGTTCTCATGGCACCTTAAGGATAAATCAACATCAAATCTTCCATGGTTGGTAGGTTAAATGTTTGTATGTTAGAATCTCTATGTTTCATGAAGAAATAGAGCACAAGGATGATTAGTGAAGAGTTTATATACTATCACCATGAACCTCACATACTCTACATGGTCACTAATGGGTCATATTAGATATCCTTTAAGTTTCCTTAATGCCTATCATGTAAAGGAGAGAGAAAAGCTTCAAGCATAACTTAGCTTGATCTCATGCCAACAAATATCAAGGTTGTAATTCTATATATGGTGCCTTCTTTAGGTTTCAGGGGTGATTCAAGAACATGGAGGAGTTATTATTTCAAAAGGGACAAAATTTCATGTGGATCTTAATACCAACACCCAAAAATCAACTCCAAATGAGTTCATGGGCTATTTAGCATAGTTTAAGAGTTCTTTGTATTATTTAAGGTTTTTTAGGATTCCTAGGTTTCATTTTCTCCATTGAGATGCTTGATCCAACCAGCCAAATGCAATACCTTATTAAATATCCAAATGGATACTAATTAGGTTTCAATTTTTGGTATTGAGTATAGAGGTGTAGTCCATATGAGGTCTCTCAAAAACATATGCTTTATAATGACTATATCAAGCCATTTTCACCTTATAGTGAGCCTTATCTCACAAACTTAGAACTCTAAAAGACTATATAATACACCTATAGATCTATTTATGATGATTTCAAGGTAGGATTTTTAAGACTTGAAGGATATTATGGGTGAGATATATGGCTTATAATTCACTCAAGATTCATGGTATTAAGTCTCCAATATAGGGCATGTGCTTTATGAACCATCATTAAGATGGTGGGCCATTCTAAACCTTCCAAAACCCTCAAAGATAACTTGATAGCCAAGAAACTACTCATAATGGTTCTAGTGTCCTTGAAACACATTATCAACATCAATAGGACACCTACAAGTCATATTTTCCCCTTATAGACTAGGAATAGTGGCATGTGTGGGGAAAAATATTTGGGGAAAAGGCTTGTAATGTCTAATTTTGGGACTATTTTCATGATTCATAAGCATTTTTGAGTTACTAAGTGAGTTGGAAGGCCTTTTAGACTATGCATAGATTTAATGGTCAAAAACCAATCATTCTTGAACCCCTGCATTGGTACAAGCAAACCTAATGAGTAACTTGAAGTCGAGTGGAGAGGTAACCCTCATTTTCATTGAGAAGAGAGTGTTTTAGGTATAATCACTTAGTGAAAAGGATCTCTAGGATATAAGCATCCCTATATCAACCTCTATAATTCATTATCAATCTTAGCACAACTTGAAATTTTCAAAGTATCAGTTTTGTTTCTCACTAAGGTGACAAATGCATCATATAGGTTGTAAATGGCATGAAGGATGGCATCTAGGTGAGTAATGGCCATGTTTAAGGGCCTAAACATGTAATTTACTTCCCAAAATAGTGCATGGTCTCATAATATATATTCGAGAGTAGTGGACCAGTATTAATAAGCATGGTACTTTCATGAAGTAAACTATGATTAGAAATAGATCATCTACAACACTTCTACACCCAAAAGGCTCATTAAAGACCTTAATCATGTTAAAATCATGCATGGTATAATGAGTGTGGGATATTTCCTACCCCTTATTCATGTTTTTAGCTATTTTTGGATGCGTTATGGTCATTATGTCTCTCTCTCTCTCTCTCTCTCTCTCTCTCTCTCTCTCTCTCTCTCTCTCTCTCTCTCTCTCTCTCTCTCTCTCTCTCTCTCTCTCTCTCTCTCTCTCTCTCTCTCTCTCTCTCTCTCTCTCTCTCTCTCTCTCTCTCTCTCTCTCTCTCTCTCTCTAAATTGAGCTTGAAAACCCATTATACACATCCCTCTACTATGTAAGAAAAAACTATGCCCATTTATATCTTTAATCCTTTGAGATAATATAAGGATTGATTCAACCTTCTCCATACTAGTTTCTAATGTGTTCAATACTTTTTTATTTGCATTAGTGGTTGAATTCTTTCTCCCTTTACAATTCATTTTCTCCCACCTGGATGATAGTGGATTACTCTTATGTAGGTCACATGGTGTGTGAAGGTGTTCATGTTTATGCTTGTAGTGGAAAATAATTGGTAGTGTATTCTATCAGACATTTCATTCATCACCCTTAAGTTATAGGCATTTGGCATGGCCTCCATGTGAAATAGTGATGTATAGGAGTCATTTTTGAGAGAGTGTGTTAGTTATTATCCCTTGTTTTATCCATAAGTGTAAGATCAAGTAGAGGAAACCTAAAACATTAGTGCATCACCTCCTATATCTTAGATTTTATTTTCAAGTCTTTTATTATGCATTTTCCTTGGCAATACAAGTAGGATTAGTGATTTAAGCATAGATGATGCATTAGGGGAGATACCCCCAAATATAGAGACTCATCTCATTAATTAGGATACCCATACCTAGAGGTGATTCAGTTGTATTAGTTGGATGGGGTATGTTTGAAACCCCTACCTCAAGGGTTTAATCCAAACTAACAACACTACATATTGGTAGTATTCCACTAAATAATCCCCCTAAGATTGTGTTTCAAAATATTTTTTATAATTTTCTATGTTCATATCGCTCTTATCTTGTTTATAGTGAGCATGTTCCCATTCTACACAAGATTGGAATATTATCAACTACATAGTAGCTTGATTTAAATGAAGAATCTTCCCAATCTTAAGTTGTAAAATATTTTTGATAATTTTAGATTTTTTGTATTATTCTTATCTTGATTAGAATGGTCATGTTCCCATTCTAAATAATAGTTGAATACACTATCAAATTGAATACTATTAGTACTTATTGAATAATCCCCCCAAGATTATGTTACAAAATATTGGTTAGAATTTTGGATGTTCATATTATTATTATTATTATGTTCATAACGGGTATGTTCCTATTCTACATAGGATTGGAATACTATCAAATACATACTGGTAGTATTCCAATGAATAATCCCCCCAAGATTGTGTTATATAATATTGTTTATAATTTTCAATGTTCATATCATTCTTATCTTATTAATAATGGACATGTGCCCACTCTAAAAAATATTGGAGTACTATCAACTGCATATTAGCATGATTCCACTGAAGAATTATACCAATATTGTGTTTTAGAATTTTTGATGTTCATATTATTCACATCTTGTTTAGAATGGCCATGTGCCCATTCTTAACAAGAGTACATTATACACAAGACTAGAATACACTATCAAAGTACATACTAGCATTACTCCACTAAAGAATCCCCTCAAGATTGTGTTATAGAATATTGGTTAGAATTTTTTATGTTTATATTATTGTTATCTTGTTCAGAATGGGCATGTGCCTATTCTACACAAGATTGGAATACTATCAATTATATAATACTTTTTAAAAAAAATTTGCGTTCATACAATTCTTATCTTGTTCAAAATGGGAATGTCCTAATTTTACACAAGATCAAAATACTACAAACTACATACTGGCATTACTCCACTAACAAATACCCCCAACCTTATGTTGTATAATCTTTATTAGAATATTATATTTTCATATCATTCATATGTTGTTCAGAATGGGCATGTGCCCATTCTACATGATTGGAATACACTATAAACTACATACTGATAGTACTCCACTAATGAATCCCCCAAAAATCACCCAAAGAAAGGGGAAGATGGTTCAACCCAAGCCATTTTTTCCCCTTCTAATATGGCTTATAATTTAAAGGATGTCGAGGCAAATCCCCCATAGATCTCTAGAAGGATTTTATGAGGAGTCCCAGTAGTTTCTCCTCCTAAAGATCCTTTTGCACCTCAACCCTTAGCTCTTCCACCACCTGTTCTAGTTCAAGTAACTCATCCCTATGATCTTCCACCACCTCTTCTAGTTATATTAACTCAATCCCAAGAAATTTAGACTCATGTGGCCCATGCCCAAATAGCTTAAGCTAAAATGACTCAACCTCAATCCATGTAGACCTTAAGGTTTGATACCGATAGCACCCTAAAAACTAGTATGCATCAAGACCAATAGTTTGCATTAATAAAAGTCCCTTACCCCTCTCCCTCCACTCTCTAAAAACCTCTCATAACACCACCTATGTTCTCAACTTCCCTTCCATCTACTTAGGTGAAGCCTCCCTTGTTCCCCATTTCACCCATCCAAAACTCTTTTGAGTGCCTCTAGCTTTTGTCTTGCCAGTACCCTCACCTCTTCTTTCCCACTTGCCCCATCTATTTCACTTAGGACCCCCTCTATATCCCCATTAGTCATTTTATAGACCTAGGTGCTTATAGTCTCCTCACCTTTAACTAGTGTGGTTACAACTCATGTGATAAGTGGACCTACATGTATAGATCAAGTAGCCTAAATTATTCTATTGATGCCTTTTATGGTCTATCAACTTCCCTATTTAACCCTTAAGTATTCCACCACCAATGCTCCATCAATTGTAGTAACCTAGGCTGACCTAAGCAATATGCCAAGGAAAAATTAGAAGGGATTACATCTTCCTACACCACCCTTAATGGCTTCATGTATCAACTCATGGTCTCCCTTTTCCCTCATCCTTGGTTCTTATGGATTTGGCTTTAGCCATCTAATTTCCTCCTTTATTTTTAATGCCTCCTTCTGAGAGTCATATCTCCTCAAGTTAACTTGACTCAAGACCAGTGACTGGCATAATTATTTCCTTGGGCCTCCTCATTTGCCTTGCCTCCCTATTCCCCCATGTCACTACCTCCACTTATTTCTTAATTCATCCCTTCTAATTCTTCCATGCCCCCTTGACCATGTCCTCTACTTGCCACCACAATTTTTGTCACCCCACTAACACCTCCTCCAACCTTGGGTATGGATATAGTATCTTAGGAACTTAAGATGACAATGTAGTGTAACCCTAATCTAAAGTGGGAATTTTATTGCACCATGATAAATATGTGCATGATCCTTACTCAAAAATTCATATAAGAGGGGAACCCTTTAGTCTAATATACCTAACATGATCTACTCTCTTACCAAGGTGAGGACTCTCATAGGAGAAAAAAAGGTGTCTGAAGACCTAATCTTAGTTCTCTGATGTAAAAAGCATATAATAATTCAAATGATCCATAGGATCAACTTTAAGGACAAGATTTCAATGCAAATACCTGAAAATACTTATTATAAAACTCATAATCAATTTCCTATAAAAAAATAATGAAAACTTTGATTATTCTCTAGATTCAATTTATTTTATTGTAGAAATATATAACAAAAATAGTTTGTTATGTGACAATAAACTATTTTTTGTGAATACACATATAAATAAAACTAAAGATATTCAATTTTCAAATACTATGTGCAAAATATTATTGAGAGAATCTCAAAAATTAAACAAACTAACTAACCCAGGTAAATAAAATTAACCCTAGGTAAAAAATAACTTACCCTAGGTGAAAAAAACTATTTGTAGGTATGCTTAGACATACATTATTCCAACACCCTCCTATAAGTGAAACATAAGGATTATGAAATAGATATGGGTCCCAACTACTAGGCATGATAAGGTACCCATGTACAAACCAATAGAAAAACATAATAAAATAAGGAAGGACTTCATGGTAAATTCCCCCATACCAATTCCTTCACCCCAAGCATCTCTCTCAATTTAAAATAATGAGGAGAAGCTAAAGTTTTAATGAAGATGTCATAATCTACTTAGTTGTAGGCACAAAATCCAAAGAAAGAACTTCATCTTAAATAAGTTGGTAAATAAATTGTATGTGAATCTCAATATGTTTGGTGTATTGATTCTCAATAGGATTACATGAAATAGTAACCATACTTTGGTTATCACATCAAATAATAGTAGGACTAGACTGGGCAAAGCCAAACTCTCCAAAAAACTATCAAATCCAAAGGATCTTCTAACTGGCTTTGATAGCACCTCGATACTCTACCTCAATGGAGCATAATGTAATAGTTGTCTACTTTTTTCATGACTAAGAAAATAGAACAAAACCAAGTGTGAATGCAAATCTGTAAGTGGATTTGTGAGTGTCAACATCACTAGCCCAATCTAAGTCAGTATATCTAATAAGATGTGGAGAACTATGCTTTAATGTAGAATAAAATGGTCTTGGATGTTTTATAATGACTCTCATGAGGATCATGTGAAAATTGAGAGATAAGGTTCATAGTAAGTGTAATATTAGGACATGTATGAGTCGGGTATAAAAAACTACC
Organism: Torreya grandis; assembly: GCA_037957365.1. Lineage (NCBI taxonomy): Eukaryota > Viridiplantae > Streptophyta > Pinopsida > Cupressales > Taxaceae > Torreya > Torreya grandis. The sequence continues at coordinate 2,276,498 of JARHVA010002318.1, read as the reverse complement.
TACAAGTTGGTGATATAATGTTTAATCAATAAGAGGATTCATGCAAGTGATAGATAACACAACACCTAACTTATATAAAATGGGGGAAGGATTAAAATTATCCATGCCAAACTTGTGAATAAGATCTATCACACACTTTTATTTTATAATAAAGATACCCTCAGAAGATTGATGAACCTAAAGGCCAGGAAAATAATGCAAAAGTCCCAAATCCATCATGTCAAACCTATCTATCAACTTGTCGTTGATGTCCTGAATCATGGATTCTAAACCTCCAATGAGGAAAAGGTCATCAACATATAAAACCAATATCACAATACCCTCACCTTGTTTTAGGATATACACATTATGATCTAACTCACAATGATGGAAACCAATACTAAAAATAAAAGAGTCCATCTTCTCATACCAATATTAAGGAGCTTGTTTGAGTCCATAAAGAGAATGATGTAATCTAAAAACCAATGATGAGTCCTATAAAAATCCTTTATGTTGATCCATATATATCTCCTCTTGGAAATCACCATGCAAGAAAGTACTCTTCACATCCATCTAAAAAATTAACCAATGATGTGAAGCAGAAGTGAAAGTACAATCTAAATACAATCTATCTTAGCTATATGGGAAAAGGTTTCAAATTAATCAACTCCTTCAACCTGTGAAAAACCTTTAACTAATAATATATCTTTGTACTTATCAACTGATCCATCTGAAACATATTTGGTCTTAAAGACCAATTTACATCTTACAAGTTTCATTCACTTAGGAAGATGAATAAGATCCCATGTATGATTCTTCATCCATGAAGAATACTCATCATATATTGTAACATCCCACTTAGATTTACCAATAGCCTTAGAAAATAACACTAGATCATCAATAATGGATTTTCCCATAATAAAAATAATAGATGTCTATGACTGAGTGCAATGAGAATAAGATGGATCTCTAACACAAGAACTAGATGCCTGTAAAGTGATCTATGCCCACTTGGACATAGATGGTGAAGAATATGGTTATGGTGTCTAAATAGATGAAACATCAAAATCATCCTCATAATAATCAACATTAGAAATCAAGTCCTCACTATCATCTATAGAAGGAAGGGAAAGTAAATACTAGATGTAAAATCATGTGGAGTGGGTAAATCATCAACATGTATATCCCATCGAAATAATACATCATGTGAGATAAGATCAAAAAGGTTGTAAGATTTTACATATTCATAATAGATAATAAAAATAAGTGGTTTTTTTTCCTTCTCCAATGCTTTACATTTGTCATCAAGGATAAATTCCCATGCCTGACTCCCAAAAACATGAAAATTTGAAATATTACGCTTAATCTCAGACCAATATTATTTGGGTATCATATTCTACATAGCTTTATGAGGCATATATTTTTGAATGTATTTTTCATAATTTACTACTTCAGCACAATATTGTGGACCCAAATTTTTAATATGAATCATATCATTTTCCATCTCTTTCAATGTTTAATTCTTCCTCTCTATTGCACCATTTTGTTGGGGAGTGTATGGCACAATGAACTAATATTAAATGGCATGCTCATTATATAAATATAAAAAAAACATTACTATCATAATCACCCCATTTTTGGTGTGTATCTTCTTAAGAGGAAGAGATTATTATTTTTCAACAAAGGCTTTTAAAGCCTTGAAGGTCTCAAATACTTCACTTCTCATCTTGAGAAAATATACCCAAGTTTTAATGAGTTGGAAAATAATGAATGTGAATGCATATTTGGCCCATGAAAAATAATGAATTGGAAAAGACATCAAATCACTATGAACCAACTCTAAGGGTGCATGAACACATGTAGCCTTACTAACTAGAAATTAATTCTAGTGTTTGTTACCATCAGACATTCAGGACACACTCCATCAATACATGAGACCTTTGGAAGGCCATTTACAATATTTTTTTCACTCATTTGATTCATATAACCAAAAATTAAATTCCTTATCCTTTCATGCCACAAATTGATAATAATATCACCATGTGCTACAAGTGAAGAACCAGAAGTTCAAGAAGAAGACTCAAACTTATTAAAAGTGTCAATTCTTGTAGAATGATTTGATATACTTGTAGCAACTATTTTAATAGGATCAATACATTCTCTTATTAAAACATCATGTGGATTAAAATACATAGTTTTACCAGTAATAGAATGACATAATTGATACACATAGAGAAGATTATAAGAGATGTGGGGTACAAGTAATATATCATTAAAATAACCATCTTATTTGCTAATAGTACCTGATTCCAAAACTTTAATCTCTAAAGAGTTCCCCATGAAATTATGTAATGAACTACAATCTCTAATAGAAGACAACATATCCTGAGAATGTGTGAGATATGAGACGCACCTGAGTCAAAAATCCATTGATCATAAGATGAAGATATAGCTCTAGTTGAAAGTGCTTTCCCTTTTCTTGTAGGAGTAGAAGATGGAAAAGGAATAAAAATTTTGTGTTGTTTCAATGCTTCCTCTAATTATACCATCTTCTTAAAACATCTAATCTCATCATGATTAGGATTGCCACAAAATTTACAAGGAAAAAAAAATTATTCTTTTGCTTAAAATACTTTTTATTTTTAGAAGATTGAGGAGGTTGTGTAGTGTTTTCTATAGGTTTAATGAAATATGTTGGCCTATGCTTAGATTTAGGTGAAGGTTTTCTTTTTTAGGTATTAGCCATTAAGGCATGACTCAAACTAGGTAGAGCATCTAAGGGCATTAGTTTTGTTTGATCTCCAGTTAATCTTTCATAAAAAAACTTCAAAATAAGGCCATTTGAATACATCACCTAATGTATCCATCATGGTATAGAAGGCAAAGGAAAATATACTATATGGTCCTTTAAATTTAGATAAAATCATGAAGATTCACTCCTTATCATTTTTATCCTTATCAATAGCTTTCAATTATGATATAATATATTCGAATCTCACCAAGAATTCATCTATAAAAGGGAAATTTGATGGAGATAGAACAATTAATTTCTCATGTAATTAAAGCATTTTTAATTCATTTATTTTTCCAAATAGTTTTTTAAACTTATCCCATACCTCTTTCGGTGTTTTGGCATATGCAATGTGGAATTTAAGACTATCTGAAATGTTGAGGCTAATCAATCCAAGATCCTCATCTTGCTTTCAGCCATATACATATTTTTATTTTTTAGAGGTGAATGTCACAGGTGTGTTATCGTCAAAAATCCTCCATATGGCCTTTGATTGAAGTAGTCCTTGTATTTTTGGCTTCTAAGCATGGTAATTTATGCATTTTAAAGGTTTGGATAATTGATATTCCATTCCAAAAGAAGAAGATGATGTTGACATAAATGACCTAAATATTCCTTTATATAACTTTATTCAACAAAAATAAACCCTAGTTATAATACAAATGCCACCTCTTGGAAAAATAATTCAAAAAAAATCATTTTACAAGTTTATAATGTGGTCAATAAGGATTTTTCACAAAAAAGAATAAAATTTTGGTTTTTGAACCACAAAAATGACTTTGTGTAAAATAATAGGTGATTTTATTTGACCCTAAGACCTCTTACATTATCAAAGTCTTAGTAAAATCTTATTTTCCATTATGCCACTTTCAAATTTTGAAAACATAAGTCAAAAAATTAACTTTTAATCACTTTACAAAAGAAATTAATCATTAAAAAGGCCAAAATTAATTCACACATGTGGGAGAGGATGATGAGAGTTTACCAAGTAGTATAAAATAACTCCTTGAGTCCTCAAATTGCTTTATAAGAGCCCATAAATTTTTTAAAAAAAATAATAATTCTCCAAAATTTCTCCTAGGCATTAAGGGACTGTAAGTGAAAAAATTAGTCACAATAGTTGTATATCCTACTTAAATACTATATTTACTAGTTGGTAATGGATCATCAAACATAATTTTAACCCTCGCAGTATAAAAAACTTTAGATTTGTACTTATACAGCCTAAAACATGAATTTTATGATAGAATTTTTAACCAAAAACACTACCTAAAGATAGACATTTTACATGGCTCCCAAGAGGTGTATGACCTATTGTAAAATGGTAAATATATGTCTAACATTATACTTAACACAATTTAAAATTATACAATGGAATTAATACTGCTAATATGGCCCTGTATGACCTACTACACGGGTTCCAAAAAAGGTAAAAAATAGATTTTTTCCTTTGCAATTTTTTTGTGTTTGCTTTTTTAAGTAAAATATTTATCATAAATGTATGATATATAATATTACCAGAATATTTATGGCATTCATAAAATATTAAAAAAAAATTAAAAGTACAAGAACTAAAAAAGAATTGGATATTTATAATAATGCAAGCAAAAGAACCTGCAATCGAAGGCTTCCAAAATGCTCTAAAACCATATAAAAAGCATATAATAATGCAAATGATCCATAAGATCAACTTGGAGGATAGGCATTCATTGAAAATACCTTAAAATACTTATTATAAAACTCACAACAAATTTCCTAAAAAAATTAATAAAAACTCTAATTATTCTATGTATCCAATCTATTAGATTGCAGAAATATATAACATAAATAGTTTGTTATGTGAAAACAAACTATTTGTCATGAATACAAAAATAGATAAAAGTGAAGATATTTAGTTTTAAAATACTATGTGCAAAAATATTTTTGATATAATCTCAACATTAAAACAAACTAACTAACCTAAGTAAATAAAATTAACCCTAGGTAACAAATAACATACCCTAGATAAAACAAACTATCCTGAGGTAAGCTTAGACATACATTATTCCAACATCTAATCCACCCATGACATGTTTTATAAATTTATAGAGGATATTTAGTAGTATTTCTAGGTCCTTGAATATCAAGTGAAAAGTTAATTCTTAATGGGGCTAATTGGGAATGTCAAGGATGCTATCTTACAACTCTTCTCAATAATATTAAAAGTGGTGGAGACTCAGGTTGGCTAGGGGACACATATTTAGAGGACCCAGGCCTATTTGGAAAGGATCACTCTAGTATAGATCAAGTGTTTTAAGTTGACAATCATAGTAAACAATGGAATGCTCTTAAAGCTGAAGTTTATGCCCACTTTATACCTCAACTTATACCAAACATACATCGAGAGCATGAGGAAAAAATTAAGGAATGGCTAGCCCCAACACTAATTGTGATGAATCCCTTGGAATAAGGAAAGAATAAGATATTGGCATACTTTAAGGAGGTCAATATCTCAGTGTTATTCTACCTAGATGACACTCTACTTGACTAAGGTGAATTCGGAGTCTACCTAGGTCACTTCAACTAGGTTATGCAAAAGAAGGTGTCCAGGGCAAACAAAGATATATGTGACTAGGTTATGTGTGACTCTAAGAACATTTAGGGAATGTATTACAAAATATTTTTTTATAAAGTAGATGTTTGTATTATTCTTATCTTGTTTAGAATTGGCATGTTCCCATCCTTCCCAAATTATATTGGAATACTATCAATTGTCGATATTTTTTATGGTGTAGAATGGGATCAATTGATAAAATTATTATTAATGTCTCATGTAAAATTATGCATAATCCCATTATTTAGAAAAAAATTTAAAATATCATTTCAGTTAAAGTATAATTTATTTTAAATACCAAATACAATAATAAAAAATATCAACAGACATGATATAATATAAATTTAGAATAGACTTAATTCAAAATGGGTGTGTGCCTATTATACACAACTATAAGAGTATTAACAATAAGTGGCTAATAATAATGGATGTTTATGTTATATCATTCTTACATTGTCAATACTTTATAGGTTTAATAAATAACCATTCATTCAAAAAAATTATGATCTGATGACTAATTTATCTAAATAACATGTTTATACATGGTTTAATATACGTCAAATTTCAAAATGTCATCATGATATATTTAAACTGACAAATTTTGACTATATTTTTACAATAGGGATTATAATGGTTATTTTGGTTAGTGTTACCTATTGAGAAGTTGTAGTTATTGAAGGTGTATTAGACTGGGAGAAAATAGATTAGTGGTTTGTAGAAATCTACTCTCCATCTCACTGTCACAATGACCTTTGGTTGTTTTATTCCATTTCAAGGGAACATCAATCATTTAGGATAGTGTTAAATATTAAATACATTTCAAATAATTTAATAAGGGTTTAGGTGGAACACATAAACAAAAATGATTGCTTGTCCCAAATTTTTCAAATATAGTTAAAGGTTCCATTATATATAAAAATTGGCATGGTTCATTCAGCCAAACACAATAAAGAGTCTTGTTTTTATTATAGTTGTAAAATTGAATTATTTATAGATGGAGACACCAATGGAGTGGAAACCAGTGAAAATATTTGTAATGGAATTAAACTATAATTCAAAATATATTTTCAATATACATTCACTTCATCCATCACCCACCACTTAAATATGGACAAATAATTAGAGAAGAAATTTTTTCATTCAAAAATATTTACATATATGAGGTGGTAACTATTGGCAAAGTTGGAAAAATAAACTTTAGTATCACAATTCCAAGGGCTAAGGTCATCTAAAAGGGAGAAAAATCTATTTAAGCAAGCTAAAAAAAAATTATGAAAAGTGAATCTTCAACATCTAAAGAGATTCAAATTTTCCTATTCAATGAAAAATCATTCAAGATTGGAGTTGAACACTACTACCAAGCTCCTCTTCAATACCAATATTGATCCCTTAATCTAGTCAGTGTTTATAGACTAGTTATCTCAATGTTGTGTAATCTTGTGACTCTTCAGTGGGAGATAGTATTGCTTCACTTTATAAAATTAACTAGCAATATCTTGGACATTGAGCTTGATCATGAATTACATGATCTAGAGACTAACTTCTACATCATCGATGGACAACATATCATCATAGCTATGAAAATTATTTCTAAAAATCATGAGTTTTGATCTTTTCATAATGGATTAAAACAAATATCAGTTCATATTCTTTCTTCCAAAACCACAATAGAGTAGGTAATTAATATCTATAAACAAAAAAATATGGCTAATAAAACATGGGTTCCAACACACTTTAATGACAAGTTGTACAAAGACAGGGCATTATGGATCATGTAAAAAGGACCACAACACTCTAGTTTAGGCAATGAAAAGACATCTAACTAAAAGCTACTTTAAATATTGAATTTAGTTATTAAGCTAAATTATAATAAAACAAAAATAAAATTATAAAAATATTCATTCAACTACTCTATATGTCTTTCTAATAATGTAATTTCCTTTTATGTTTGCATATAGGTATTTGAAGAAGAGATTAATGATATTTTTGAAAAACAAAAGGTGGATAGCCTTAGTGATAAGCTGACATTTCTTGTTATTCCTAATGACATATGAGAAAAATGGGTTTGGGTTTTTTATATCTAAATAAATGGTGGGTTAAATTGCATCCCTGAGAAATATGGTGAACCAAATTTCAAGCCAAATTCATTGGATAAATTTATATAAAGTTTATTTAAAGTCACATGAGATATGGTTGTGAAAGAATTGGATGTACTCATAAACAAAGTTATGAGTGGACATGTTTGGATGAATGCAATTTTTAACCCTAAGGTGAAAGTATAAACATTATGTTTTATTTCAAAAGAGTGAAGGAGACTAGAGTCCCAAGGTCAATAATTATAAACTATTTGAATTCACAGGTTCTTAAACAAGTAGATATCCTAGGGTGTGATGCATCAAATGTGAAAGAAAAATTTCATATCCATGAAACTCATTTTTTTAACTCTATGAGGAATTCAGAAATGAAAAGAGAAAAAGAAAAAGAAATCAAATAGGGAAAGGTATCCAGACAATAGTAGAAGATAATACAATGATATCAAAGGATTCCATCAACCTCTTAAAATAGTATTATCATCTATTACAAAAAATTATCTACCAAGGGAGTAAGATACGAGTTCACGTGTTAGTGTGTTTTTCCTTTTATATTGGGTAGAACATTGGGAGCATTAGAACACCATATTTCTATTAGTCTAGAGGTGTTTATTGCATTTTTTTTACAATTATTTCACTAATGTAACAAAAATTGATATTATATACCTACTTTCCTTCATTGGGTCTAGTGTAATGACTTGTGTGTCCATATTTCTTGTTCTAGTGCTCAAAACCTACTTTTTCATAATTTTTTATGCATCTACATGGAAAAATATAAAGCAAAGAATGAAATAATTTTTGAAATATGTTATAATATTTTGAACAAGGAAGGTGGGTTCAAGGGATTATATGTGGTCTTTATCATTTTTGGTGTCCATTATTCAAATGACAGGGTTGTGTTAGTGTAGGTTTTTATTTTTCCCTATTATTTAATTAGGGAAATTATATATTTGTGCATACATGGAGTTTTCCTACATTTATGGGATAGGCTAGCTTATGTGGAGATGTGTGTCATAGATGTGTCATAGGTGTCATAAGAATGTCATATGTAACTCCTTTGACCGACTATTCCAGGTATGGGAGTTACTTCTCTATTCTTATCACCCTGTCACCACCTTTCATGGAGGAGTTACAGTCTATTCTTGGGGTGACTTGACCACCTTTTGTGGAGGAGTTACTTACGTTCTCTCCTATATGTATTCTTCACTTTGGCCATCTTATGTTAATCAAATATTGGGTTTTCTCCTATTTATCTTGTGCAATTTATCTCCTTGTATATTTCAAATTGCTTTAGCATCTATGTGATGTGCACTGGCTTCATCTCATGTGATCACGTCTCCATTGCATTCACATTATCCAAATTCTAAGACAACTCTGATATGGTATCAGAGCCACCCCAGTAATCATATGTCTGGTTATGCTACTAGTTTATTTTGAAATTCTTACTTTGCTTTCTTAGTATTTTTTTTTGTTTAACTTGGTTGTATTTGAGAGTTTTGGTAGAGTTTCTTGAAAACTCATGCAAATCCATACGAAAACTTATTAAAAAAATTACTTATATTGAGTTTCATTCAAATCTACCCTTTAGATATCTATGTTGAAATTTTCCAAGACATATTGTATAGATTTGTTGTGTCTTCAGCAAAGGCGGTGGAATTCCTTTTTTTGTCATTCTGCAGGAAAAGAGAGATCTCTCCACATCTGGTTTCTATTTCTTAGACGCCACTTTCAGCTTGGGGTAGCTTTCCAGGCAGCGCATCTACATATGGATGAGATCCATGTGGGGCATCTAGTAGGATGAGATGTGTGTGGAGTAGGACTCCAGCAAGGCGAAGTGGAGCTGCACGACATCCAGTGTGTAAGAGGCGTGTGGTGAGGTAGTGGAGAGTAGCCAATAAAACATAGAGTGCGTCAAATCTATGGTTAGGTACTGTGTCTCTTCTCTAAAACCTATGCCTGTCTATGATTTTTTCTTTTCTTCCAAGATGATGAATGATAGCATTCGTACAAGCTAGCTCACTGAAGTCTGCCATGGCGGCGATAAGGGCAACATGACTTTTGTGGGGATTTTTATGCCTGGTTTTAGTGGGACCATGCCCAGCCTCCATCTCCATTGGTATTTTCCTTTTTTATATTTTTAGTTATTAATGACTTTATCAAATTTCTACAGCATCATTTAGTATGCTGAAAATCAAAGTCATTTGAAATATTTTTTAAAAAGAGTAATATTTGAGTTTTTTAAAAGCTTGTATATTCGATTATCGAAGACGAAGGGTGAGGCCCAAATTGGCAGGAGGCCAATTCCCCATCATAAATACCTCTTTTAGATTCCTCACTCTATGCTAAGTCTAATGAGTGGTTGGAAGGCCACTTTCTCTCTCAAAATAGGCATTTTTTTAATGTTTTAGTGCTATTTTTTTACAAAAACACTAGTTTACGGGAAATTGAATCTTTAATATCTTGTAAATGGTAGCTCAGATTTAGCTGCCATTTTTTGAAAAAGTGTTTGTATTTTAAATTATCCATAGTTGTAGGCTTGTTATTTTTTTAAAATGCACTAGTTTATAAAGTGCCTAAAATTTGGATCTCCTGGGATGCATTTTCAGCTGAGTCTGACGTCTTGTTTGCTTAAATTCTTGCACTGATTTCTCTAAGATGCATTCTCAACTGAGACCTACATATTTTGAGTGTGTAATTTCATATTTGGGGGGGCTCAACATTTCTTTGGGGTGTGATAGCTTTTCAGCACTTGAAATCTTTGCTTTCATTTTCCTTTCTGCATAATTTCACAACTTGTAATCAACAAAAATTCATAGAAATTTAGCTTAAAATGGATTATTTTCAACTTAAACCCCTAACACACTTCAACTATCATGAATGGAAGGTTAAAATGTTAATCATTCTTAGAATTAAAGAGTTGTATAGGATCACCATGGGTATTGAAGTAAAACCCAACACTGATGCTGAAAAGGTCAAGTGGTACAACCGTAGAGATGAAGCCTATGAATTACAAAGCTTGTCCATGTCTCCAGAACTTCTCTTCCATTTAAAAACCTCCAAGACTCCCAAAGACATATGGGACACCCTATAAACCTTATTTGGGAAGCTTGATGAGATGAGAGGTCATGAGCTCGAAAACGAACTCATAAGTCTAAGTCCTAGTAACTTTGACACCCTACAGGACTTCTTCACTAAGTTTAAGGCCCTTAGATTGCAATTAAAAGAATGTGGGATAGAGAATAAAGATGATCAACTCATCCTTTCTATTCTCACAAAGTTAGGTCCAATTTATTCAGTCTTTGTCTCCACTTTCCATGCCACAAAAAGTGCCCTTGGCACTACATGGAAAATGCCTTCTTTGGATTCATTCATTGTTGACTTGACTAGGGAGCAAGATAAGTTAATTCAAATGGGCACAATGAAGTCCACTCAACCCCAAGCTTTGATAGCTAGAAATGGTAAGGATAAGACTTCAACAAAGGAGAAGAAGAAAAAGAATAAGGACCATGAGAAGAAGAAAGAAAACAACAATCCTGCCAAAAACAACACTGAGTCTTCCTCCTCCAATGCTAAACCTAAGAAGGAGAAGGTTAAGTGTGCCTATTGTAAAAATATAGGGAATAATGAACACAAATTCATGAATAAATAAATAGATCACCTAAGTCATCTTCTAGAGAAGCACAACATAGGTGTTCCTGAGTCCATCAAGCAGAATTCATCTACCCAAGATTCTACTAAGGCTAAAGGCAAGGGTAAGGAGAAAGAAAAGGGCAAGGCCCTTGTAGCTATAGCAGTTTCTACATCTTCATGGGTCATTGACTTGGGTGCTTCTCACCACATGGGCTCTTCCCTAGTTGAGTTTTCATCTTTAGAGCCTTGTAGCATGACTTCAATTAGTTTGGGTGATGACACTTCAGTTTCCATTATAGGGAGAGGGTTAGTTGAAATGGAAGGAGGAACATTCAATAATGTTTTAAGTGTTCCTTATCTTTCAACCAATCTCCTATCAATGTACCAAATCACTCACATTGGTCAGGGCATGAGAGTTGAGTTTTCACTAGATTTAATGGCTATCAAGGAGTTGCATAGTGATACTACAGTGGCAGTGGGTAGGGAAGATCACCAAGCAAGGTTATATACCTTCTCACATTTTGCACCTAATTCTTCTCCAATAGAAATACTAACTCATACAAATGGAGTTAGCAAATTATGGCATGAGCAGTTTGGCCACCTTAACTACCACTACCTTGAGCAACTTTGCAAACATTGCATGGTCATTGGCTTGCCTCGTGTTCAATTCTCAAAAGAACTTTGCGAGGGGTACTCCCTTGGGAAGCATCCCAAAGCAAAATTTGACAAAGGCAAAGCTTGGAGGGCTTCACAACCTTTGGAGTTAGTCCACAGTGATGTATCAGGACCCTTTCTCAGACCATCTTTAACAAGGACCAAGTACATCCTCACTTTCATTGATGATTTCTCTAGGTACACTTGGATATATTTTCTCAAACAAAAGTCTAAAGTGTTTGAAAATTTCTAGACTTCAAGGCTCTTGTTGAGAAACAGAGTGAGAAATCCATCAAGGTTCTTCAAATTGATAATGGAGTGGAGTATGTCAGCAAAAAGTTTGAATAGTTTTACACCATAGAGGGGATTGATTTGCAACACACAGTCACTTACATTCCTTCACAGAATGGAGTTACAAAATGCAAAAATAGGTTCTTGAAAGAGATGGGTAGTTGTATGATTCACTCTAAATCCTTAGCACCATAGTATTGGGCCGAAGCCATCAATTGTGCTTGCTACATTCAAAATAGGGTTCCTCATAAAGCTTTGAAAGGGATAACACCCTTTGAAGCTTCATATAAAAGGAAACCTAATGTTGAGTACCTTAGGGTTTTTAGATCCCCAACCATGGTCTGCATACCAAAGAAGAAATGCAAAGCTATGGAACATCAATCCAAGCCTTGCATCTTTGTAGGATATCTAGACTGTATTAAGGGGTATCACCTTCTAGATCTAGTCACTCATGAGTTGTTCATCGAGAGAAGTGTCCATTTTTAAGAGAGTCCTAGAGACTCAACACTTTGCACTTCTTCTCCCTCATCGGATCTACTTCTTCATGATGATTCCTCATCAAATTCATATCATCCATAACAAGTTCTTAAGCCAAAGACATCTTCTTCTTCTTCAAGTTTAGACAGTGAGGACAATGATGTAGAGTCATCCACCTCTAGTTAGTCAGAGGATGAGGAGTTAGCACCTGACTCACCCACTTTTGGGCCACTTTGGGCCAGACAGACACTTGAGAGTGCTGGCACTTGGGCAGGAGATCCTGTAGATGACAAACGTACTAGGGGGATTTTTAGAGAGATCCACATGCCTTCTTTGCCTCAATTTTGGATCCATAAACTTTTTGAGAGGCATCGGGGGTACTTGAGTGGGATAGTGCTATGGAGGAAGAATATTCTTCCTTAATCAAAAATCACACTTGGGATTTGACTTCACTTCTTAAGGGAAGGAAGATGGTTTGATGTAGGTGGATATATCAGACCAAGTTTGTAGCAGATGGGTCAGTTGATAAGTATAAAGCATGATTGGTTGCCAAGGGTTTCTCATAGGTGGTAGGCATTGAATACTCAAAGACCTTTTCACCCATTGCAAAGATGACTTCTATCTGACTCACCTTAGCTATTTCCACAACACATGGTTGGGATGTGCACCAGATGGATGTGAAGAGTGCCTTTCTTCACAAAGACCTAGAGGAGGAGATCTACATGGAGCAGATGTTAGGATTTGTTCAAGATTTTTCCTTAGTATGCACACTTAGGAAATCTATCTATGGCCTCAAATAGGCCCCTCAGGCTTGGTATGCCAAGATAGATTCCTTCCTTCTCACAGCGGGTTTCACTAGGTGCCATTCTGACCCCAATGTCTACTTCTTGCAGCAAGATGATTTGCTCCTAATTTTGGTTCTATATGTTGATGACCTTTTGATCACTAGGAGTTATTCATCAGCTATTACAGTGGTGAAGGCATCTCTCCAAGATAGATTTTACATGACAGACTTGAGTTTGTTGCACTACTTCCTTGGCATCGAGATCTCACAGTTAGATTTAAGGATTTCTCTTACACAGCCTAAGTATGCTCTTGACTTATTGGCTTACTTTCACATGGCTGATTGCAAGCCATCTCTGAATCCCTTTCTATCAGGAGTTAAGCTTGAGGCTAACTTTTCTTCACCATTGGTTGATGCCACTCGATATTGACAACTTGTTGGTAGTCTCATCTACTTGACTCACACTAGGCTCGACATATCATATGCAGTGGGATTTGTCTCTAGATTTATGCAAGAACCTCATGACCTACATTGGAAAGTAGCTAAGAGGATCTTGCATTACATACAAGGTTCACATAGATATGGGATTCATTATAGATTTGGCATAGAGGTTGATTTGGTTGGATATATAGATTCAGACTGGGCGGGCAATTCACAGACTTGCAAGTCCACTTTTGGTTACAGTTTCTCTCTAGGTTCTGGTCTTATCAGTTGGTCTAGCAAGAAGTAGAATGTTATTTCTATATCATCCATAGAGGAAAAGTACAAGGGAGCTATTAATGTAGCTACTAAGGCTATTTGGCTTTAAGGGATTCTTTTTGACTTTGGCATTCCTATCAGGCAGCCCACCATTAATTATTGTGACAACTAGAGTACCATTCAGATTTGTAAGAATCCAGTTCAGCACCAGTGGACCAAGCACATAGAGATTCACATGCATTTCATTTGGGAGCTTATTCATAGTTAGGTCATTGACTTAATCTTTTGCCAGTCTTTAGATTAGGTTATAGACATCTTCACCAAACCTTTCACCTAGAGCAAGTTCATTCATCTACGAGCTCTTCTTGGGGTGTGGTCTACATCTACAATAGCATCATCTTTAGGGGGGCCTTATAACTTCTTCATTTCATTTATGTCTCTCTTTTGGGGGGGGTGGGGGGGAGTTTTTTCCTATGGGTTTTCTCCTTTCTCTATCTTATGGGAGATTGCATTTGTACATGGGTACCTCATCAAGCCTAGTTGCTAGGACCCATTTTATATTTCCACACTGCCCACCTATGCTAAACTAATGGGGGGGTGTCAGTGTAGGTTTTTATTTTTCCCTATTATTTAATTAGGGAAATTATATATTTGTGCATACATGGAGTTTTCCTACGTTTGTAGGATAGGCTAGCTTATGTGGAGATGTGTGTCATAGATGTGCCATAGGTGTCATAAGAATGTCATAAGTAACTCCTTTGACTGGTTATTCTGGGTATGGGAGTTACTTTTATATTCTTAGCACCCTATCACCACCTTTCATGGAGGAGTTACAGTCTATTCTTGGGGTGCCTTGACCACCTTTTGTCGAGGAGTTACTTACGTACTCTCTTATATGTATTCTTCACTTTGGTCATCTTATGTTAATCGAATATTGGGTTTTTTCTTATTTATCTTGTGCAATTTATCTCCTTGTATAATTTCAAATTAATTTATCATCTATGTGATGTGCATTGGCTTCATCTCATGTGATCATGTCTCCATTGCATTCGCATTATCCAAATTCTGAGACAACTCTGATAGGTTGATGAAGAATTGGGAAAAAGAACTTGACTAATCATACATTGAACACTTAAACATTGTGAGGCCAATTGATATTAGGATTGTCTTGTCAGATCATCATTTCAAGTATGAGATATCTATCCATTTTTTGGAGCACATGTTATCAATAAGTAGCATAGACTCATCCCTTATTATCATACTTTATGGAGGCATAAATGGGATAAAAGTTACCACAAGTTTAAAGATGACTTCACTGATATACATAGTAGAAAATCAAAAGTAAGAGATTATGCTTAAACAATACTATAAATATATTATGACACCCTTGGGTGTGCACATGGTTTGATAATAATTTATATCATAAAACTTGCTTAGTTAGACACATTATTTGCATTATAAATTAGTATGTTTCATGTTAGTAAAAATTATAAATCCATTACAAATATTGATGAGCATATATGATAATGAATTAAATGAATACTCAAATTCAGCTCAAGGGGAGATAAGTAATTGACAATACAAACTTCAACATAACATGTATTTGGTTGTGGTAAACATATCAACTACGTTAGAGCATGTAGTAATAATTGTCACACTTGGCTTGCAAATAGGTATTAATAATTACTTAAATTTATAATCTATTATTGAAAACTTCATGACTAACTCCCAATACAATTGATTTTATTATGTTTATCAAGCATTAAATAATTATAATTTTAAAATATTGTGTAGACTAATTAGAGATGATATACAATATGTTCAAATTTCTAAGAATGTAGGTAAAACATTAACTAGCATATTACTATAATAACATTCAATTTATTATAACATTAATTGAAAACTTCATGACTAAGCCCCAATATAATTAGTTGTATTATGTTTATCAAGCATTAAATAATTATAATTTTAAATTATTGTGTAGACTGATTAGAGATGATATACAATATGTTCAAATTTCTAAGAATGTAGGTAAAACATTAAATGGCATATTACTATAATAACATTCAAAAATAAATTGAATGTAATGATGAGTCTTAAAATTGTTATTATCTAGAGTGCCTCTATAAAAAGTGCTTATTCTTGACTTAGAAGGATTGTTAAGTCAAAAACATTCTTAAAAAAATAGTAACACTCCATTCCAAGTTAAGAATGAGTATATACAACCAAGAGGACATTTGACCCAATTTTTATGGTTGTGAACTCATAGTTTTTATTAGCATTTTGGTCTACATTTGATACAGATGTGAATGTACAAAAATTACAATGAAACTACTGATAAATGCTAAAGTGGATGCCTATCCTTTGTTTTTTTGGAATTTTTATAATTTAAAAAATAATGTGAAAATATTTATTAAGAATTTGGACATGATTTAGAAAGAAAATATAATTATTTTTAGTTGTGGAACCACTATTGCAGCTAATCCATTAAACAAAGGTGTACCTAAATAAAATTTTATCATTCTAATGAAGTTTTTCTCTAATCTAAAAAAGAGTTTACAAAGAGAAAATGGCTTATGGCACCATTATTTACAAAACTAGCCTTGATTGGGGATGTAGATGATGTAAGATTGTTTTTGAAAGAAGATCTAACTTTATTTTTGATAAGTGTTGAACTAGTGAAAATAAAAAAAAATATTTCAAGTATTATTCAATTTACAATACTATTTGTTGTTAATACTGATTCTTAAAAGTTTTCATTGATATTTGGCTCAAATCTCAAA
This sequence comes from Torreya grandis, assembly GCA_037957365.1. NCBI lineage: Eukaryota > Viridiplantae > Streptophyta > Pinopsida > Cupressales > Taxaceae > Torreya > Torreya grandis. The sequence goes on along the minus strand of JARHVA010002318.1, from coordinate 2,259,727 downwards.
TAGGCTTTTTAAATATACTTTAAATTTAATGAAAAAGAGTTTTTGGTACTTTTACAATTTTTTTTATATTAAGGTTATTAAATTTGTATTACTACTCATGATTTATTGATACATATGTACAATTGAAAAAATGAATTTTTCTCCAATAATTTTTACTACCATGAGATTCTTCTCAAACATTTTTGCAACTATGAATTTCTCATAACTGAATCTTTAAAGTATATTCTAAGATTAGGGGTTCAACATAAACTATTATGCAATGGTGTTAAGAAATTTATTTTAGTAAAATATCGTTAATTAATCATTTATTGAAAAAAATTCTTATATTGGTTTACTATTTTAGATATTATCATTCAACTTGGAAGGAAGTTGTTGATACTGAGAGTAGAAAGAGTGATGTTCAGGGTTTCAGGGACCACTAAATTTATATCACATACCAAACACCTAGATCAAGGTTCATTTTAAGAGGCCATATCCTAAACCCCTTTAGATTCATGCATTGATAAATCGACATATCCAAAATGTTCTTCAAATCACCATTTATTATCATTATGTGTGTGTGTGTATTTATATTTATATATTATTATCCTTTAGATAATATGTGTGTGTGTGTGTGTGTGTGTGTGTGTGTGTATCTATATGTATATATGTATATGTATAACCATAATAATGATATATATAATACCTTGTTAGAGCTGAAGGCCCAAATGACTCTGTCTAGGCTCTACTCATGGTAGAGCTGAATGGCTCTACCAGTGGTAGAGAAGAATGGCTCTACACATGATAAATTCACATGGTGTTACCATGTTTAACTCTACCGAGGGAAGAGCCATTGGGCTTCACCACCAACTAAGTAATTTAAATTTGTTGTCAAGTCAAGTCGAGGGTAGAACCACCAAACTCTATCACTGGTAGAGTCATTTAGCTCCATCTTTCGATAGAGTTGTTCAGCTCTATCATTCAGTAGAGCCAATTATCTCCACCATTTGGTAGATTCATTTGGTTGGGCCATCTAGTAGAGCTATTTGGCTTAGCAATTTATTCAACTGAGCTATGCAATAGAGAAATTTGGTTGAGCCATTTAACTCCACCATTCTATTAAGCCTTTTGACTTTATCATTTGACTCAACCATTTGATGGAATCATTTGGATCTACCATTTGGATGATCTATTGTGAAAGTGGTACCGGTATTTTTGGATGAGTTATAGGTATAAACTTATGTTTTATCACTCTAGAATCCATTCAGAGCATACAAGCTTGCTCAAAAAAAGTCATTGAAAATTATAAAACCTTGGGTGACATAAACATTAAACTATTACATGGATTCAATCTTTATGTGATCAAGGGTTTCATATTTTTTAATGTGGACCATTTTTTTTATCAATTTTTTATGTCTCTAAATTCATTCTAAAGCTATCCAAATTTCTATGTGATGCAGGAGCATCATAAACGAATTTCAAAATTATTGTATTTCCTCTAAAAGGTTGAAATTAAGGAGAAAATGTAAAAAAATAAAAAAATAAAAGTAAAAAGGTAAATGTGGGCTGTTGAGAAAATCAAGGAATGGTTGAAATGATTTTTCAACCTTAGCATATTGTTGTAATTAAAAACTGTAATTTGTTTTACCTTCAGCTCAAGTTGGTGTAGAAGTTAGAGGGGAGGTTGTTAAAAACAAAAATATAGCAAAAAGAAATTAAGAAAGAAGAGAAGATGAACAGGGCGTAGGAGAGGAAGAGAGGTAGGGACCTCTCATTAAAAAAAAAAGTTGTTGTAAAAGGAGGATCTCCAGGAAGGAGAGAAGAGGAGGAAAGAAGAAAAGAGAGAAGGAGGATCTCCTCTAGAGAGAGGAAGAGTCATGAAGGCCATTTGGCCTGTATTCTACAATAAAAAAATATTATGAAGGGAACCAATGAAGGCTATTGGCTGGCGTCAAGAATTTGGCTTTAGAAGCCATTGATCTAGATTATACACTGAACTGTAAGTATCCTTGTTTGTTTAAGAAAGATGACTGTTGATTTTCATGGTAATGATTATGCAATAAAGATTTTATTGGTAGCATTCTGCTGGTACATTATCGAGCCCTGTGTGTGTGCTCTTTATGGTTTAAGGAGACAGATTGCCAATTTTAATCTTTGAGGTTATAATGATGGTGGATGAATCGGCATTGGATGTGTTTGTCATTGGTTCTACTCTGTGTAATTTCTGCTCTTTGTAATATTTAGTCATAATTCTTCCCTAAATTAATCCGGCGATTCCAAGTAGAAACAAATACACTATCCGCTGATCTTTTGTGGAGAACATGAACAGAAATAAAGTCCCTGATGATCATATTGGAGGTATGTTGCATAATTATGGTATTTGATATATTCCACAATTTTGAAGAATACATGCTATGAAATTGACAACGCTAAAAGCATTATTGAATATGGAAAGGATTTTGATGTTTACAAAGTTGTCAAAGATTATATGGGAGATGAATGGAAACAGAAAATAACCAGGACCATTGAAAGTCTCTATGCTTTGCCCATTGTGTGAGAGAGATTTTGCATGAAGCCTCAGAGTTACAACAAAGTGAAATCAAGACGAATGAGGAGAAGATTGCTGCAAAGAGGGAGATTGTTTGTTTGAAGAAGCCGTGACTGTGAAAGACCAGTATACAAATAGTCTCATTAAAATGCTCATAACTTTATCATTTATTAACAAAATTGAGAAATTCAAAATGTTCTAAAAACCTGGGAATGAACAGCATAAAACCCAGAAATCATTCTTAATGATTCGTTTTGGTGAGTGAGCAGTCATGTGTAGAGTGTGACGGGTTTTCCTATTGCAAATTTTTCTATTGCACATTTAGATCAGTCTTTTATCTAAATGTTTTGAATAGAATTATGAGTAATGGCTGATTTTGATTGGATTAATTTGGTAGAGCAGGAGACATGGAATTTATTAGAGTATGTTTGGCATATCTTCTTTTACTTGGGTTAATTTAAAACTTGTGGCTGGAAGAGCATGGAGAGCGGCAGAGTATGAACCTAGAACAAAATGAGATAAAGCATGAATGGATTCATTGATATAATCATAAGTGAATGTTTGTAAAGTATGCATTGGTTTCTATCATTTTAATATAAGACCAGACTAAGGACAGTTTCACCATTTTTTTTTTAAAGATAGCTAAGCCCTGTTTTCAGTCAAAGGTCAGTAATCATCATTTGGTATCAGAGCTGTAACTGTTTAAGGCTGTCAACACATCATTTGGTATCAGAGCTTGAAGCTCTTGGGATTTGCTAATTTGTTGCTACAGAATTAAGAAAAGAATGATGTTATAGTTGTGATAGGAATTGGCAAGGATCAGCAGGACAAACACTGGAAGACTCTGCTAAAGAAAAGGTATGAGCAACTTTGCTTTTGATATGAGTTTATTTTGTTAAGAAGCAAATAGGTGAAGAGAAAGGCAGCCAAGCCATTGAGGCTTAAGAGGAGAAGAAGCCTAGGAAGGCTTAGTGAAGATCCAAGAGGAAGCTTGGACTGTTTGCCAAAAGACTAAGGTGAAACAAACTTAGGTGAGGTAAAGGATGAAGTTCTAAGAAGAGTGATAGAGGGACTGCCTAGAAGAAGAAGATCCAAAGCAAGGTAAGCTTGGATTTGTAATTTGTGTTTGTTAAAGAGTTGTCTAAAGAGTTGTTGCAGGATTGAGAAGAAGATCAAAAGACTAGGATGCAAAAGGCCTAGGTGAGATCACGTGAATTGTCAAAAGACCAGTCAAGGAGAAAAGGCTTGGGTGAGACAAGGGATCAAGAGACCAAGGTGGAAAAGACTTGGGTGAAGATCTCAGAGATGGAAGCATTGTTGAAGGCACTGCAGAGCAGCAAGGCATATGAGGGCAGCAAGAGGAAAACAAGCATCAAAGGTATGACTAATGTTGAGTTTAATAAAGAAATTGCTAGTTTGAAGAAAGAATTAGCTAAGGTTAAGGATGAGTATGAGTCTTGGATGCAACTGAATAGACAAGCATGGATATGGCCAATGAAGAAGAGATTGAAGTGGCCAATAGTTCTCTTAATGAAAAGGAGAAGAAGGCAAATGAAGATTTCCATAAAGAGGGAAGCCCAAAGAGGCAAGAATATAAGAAGGTTGCCAAGTGGGCAGCAAGAAGAAGAAGTTGAGAAGAAGGTTCTCATTGAGGAGAACAAGAGAGGAGAAGAGAGAAAAGAGGAAGTTCCAGGAAGAACACTTGAGAAGAAGAGAGTGTCCATTAAGAGGATACTCATGGAGACATTATGGTCTCTTGTTTTTGTATTTAATGCTATTTTTGAGTGGGTAAATGCAGGTATGAGCAGCCTATTGAAGGTCAAGAGAAGGGCCTTGGAGAGTAAAGAAATTGGTACAGGAAAAGACACCAAATGCATGAGTGAATATGCAGGAAAGAGAAGAGAGTTTGTTGTTGTTGATAAGGTGCATTGGTTAATGCATGAGAGAGGAAAAGTAGAAGATGAAGCTGAATTCTATGATGCCATTGAAGGCCAGGAAGAAGAAAGAGGACAGCCAAGCACAAAGGAAGAGAAAGATTGCTCCGTGGAACAAGCTAACAAAGAGGTAAATGAAGTGTTAAGTGCTGATTTTGATTGTTATTATGAGCATGAAGATATTAATGCACAGGTTAGAAGAGGCAAGAGGAAGATGAAATACTCACACAAAGCAGTCAATCATGGCTACATAATGCCTAAGTGGATGGTGAAGCATACAAGCAAGCAACAAGTAAGCAAGCAGGCAAGTTTACCTTATAAGATTGATTTTTCTCATATGAATGTGCAAGAAAATAAAAAGACAAACAAAGTTGGTTTTTTAGTAGTGTCACAAGAACATGGTTATAGGATGCCTAAATGGATTGAGAAGAGAAATGGTAAGAAGGAGAATCTAATGTGGGTGCCTAAGAAGGCAAAGAATGAAGATGTGAGTGTTGAGACAGCAACACCAAGAAATCAATGGAGAAAGGTAAAGGATGACACAAGTACATGGAAAGGTAAGACAATTGTTTGCAATGAAAGGGATAATGATTTGTTTAAATCATTTAATGATATTTTTTTGAAAACTGAAGAATGGAAAGTGGCTGTAAGGACTAATATGCAGCAAGGAGAGACTTCCAAAGGGATGGATGATGAGGAAAGGAAAGAATGTGCAGCAGAACAAACAAGATGGCTTCAGGCAGCAATTGAAGAAAGCAAGGAGACAGAAGGTATGAATACTGTAATTGTTTTTGATGAATATATTGATGTTGGTGAAGAAGCGGATTTGTATAAATAAACTATAAAGTGGATGAATGTACTTAGAGAGGATGAAATACAATCTGGTCCTAAGTTTGATATAGGACATGAAGATTTAGATGAGTTTGTGTTGAGTGATGAGATGAAGAGTAAGGCTAGTAAGGAACAAGCAATCCTTCAGGTTGATAAGCCCAAGTTTGATGAAGATTGTGAGATAGATGAGATCTCACTAAAAGTAGAGTTGAGAATGATAGAAGAGTTGTTTGGTAATTCAAGAAAGTTGTGTAAAGGTACAAGCCATGGTGAAGACACCATTGGGAAGAGTAGAACAAGACAAGAGCAAAGCAAAGAGACAAGGACAGTTTTAGTCAAAGAACAAGAACATGGAGACAGCCTGATACCATTTTTTTAATGATGTGTTGACAGCCTTAAACAGTTACAGCTCTGATACCAAATGATGATTACTGACCTTTGACTAAAAACAGGGCTTAGCTATCTTTAAAAAAAAAATGGTGAAACTGTCCTTAGTCTGGTCTTATATTAAAATGATAGAAACCAATGCATACTTTACAAATATTCACTTATGATTATATCAATGAATCCATTCATGCTTTATCTCATTTTGTTCTAGGTTCATACTCTGCCGCTCTCCATGCTCCTCCAGCCACAAGTTTTAAATTAACCCAAGTAAAAGAAGATATGCCAAACATACTCTAATAAATTCCATGTCTCCTGCTCTACCAAATTAATCCAATCAAAATCAGCCATTACTCATAATTCGATTCAAAACATTTAGATAAAAGACTGATCTAAATGTGCAATAGAAAAATTTGCAATAGGAAAACCCGTCACACTCTACACATGACTGCTCACTCACCAAAACGAATCATTAAGAATGATTTCTGGGTTTTATGCTGCTCATTCCCAGCTTTTTAGAACATTTTGAATTTCTCAATTTCGTTAATAAATGATAAAGTTATGAGCATTTTAATGAGACTATTTGTATATTGGTCTTTCACAGTCACGGCTTCTTCAAACAAACAATCTCCCTCTTTGCAGCAATCTTCTCCTCATTCGTATTGATTTCACTTTGTTGTAACTCTGAAGCTTCATGAAAAATCTCTCTCACACAATGGGCAAAGCATAGAGACTTTCAATGGTCCTGGTTATTTTCTGTTTCCATTCATCTCCCATATAATCTTCGACAACTTTGTAAACATCAAAATCCTTTCCATATTCAATAATGCTTTTAGCGTTGTCAATTTCATAGCATGTATTCTTCAAAATTGTGGAATATATCAAATACCAGAATTATGCAACATACCTCCAATATGATCATCAGGGACTTTATTTCTGTTCATGTTCTCCACAAAAGATCAGCAGATAGTGTATTTGTTTCTACTTGGAATCACCGGATTAATTTAGGGAAGAATTATGACTAAATATTACAAAGAGCAGAAATTACACAGAGTAGAACCAATGACAAACACATCCAATGCCGATTCATCCACCATCATTATAACCTCAAAGATTAAAATTGGCAATCTGTCTCCTTAAACCATAAAGAGCACACACACAGGGCTCGATAATGTACTAGCAAAATGCTACCAATAAAATCTTTATTGCATAATCATTACAATGAAAATCAACAGTCATCTTTCTTAAACAAACAAGGATACTTACAGTTCAGTGTATAATCTAGATCAATGGCTTCTAAAGCCAAATTCTTGACGCCAGCCAATAGCCTTCATTGGTTCCCTTCATAATATTTTTTTATTGCAGAATACAGGCCAAATGGCCTTCATGACTCTTCCTCTCTCTAGAGTAGATCCTCCTCTCTTTTCTTCTTTCCTCCTCTTCTCTCCTTCCTGGAGATCCTCCTTTTACAGCAACTTTTTTTTTTAATGAGAGGTCCCTACCTCTCTTCCTCTCCTACGCCCTGTTCATCTTCTCTTCTTTCTTAATTTCTTTTTGCTATATTTTTGTTTTTAACAACCTCCCCTCTAACTTCTACGCCAACTTGAGCTGAAGGTAAAACAAATTACAGTTTTTAATTACAACAATATGCTAAGGTTGAAAAATCATTTCAACCATTCCTTGATTTTCTCAACAGCCCACATTTACCTTTTTACTTTTATTTTTTTATTTTTTTACATTTTCTCCTTAATTTCAACCTTTTAGAGGAAATACAATAATTTTGAAATTTGTTTATGATGCTCCTGCATCACTATGGATCCATGACATGGCTTCTAGAGACAACTTCACCAGTTCTTGATTCAAAGGTGTACATATTAGGTTTTGTTTGTATAGTTAATGCTTGTCTTTCAAGGGTTGAAATTTTGGTTTCCATATTCTTTTTTTGGTTTGGAAACATCATTTGGTACTATCATTCAGTGTTGTCATTCAACATTATCATTCGGCCATGTCATTTAGTTGATCAGGTTTTAGAAATGTTTTGTTATTTGATATCAGGATTGAGGGGTATATATATGTGATGAATTAAACTATTTTCAAAGATAATGCCATAATGGGTTAGTGAGTTGACCCCTAAAATAATATATATCCCTAAAATTTTGGTGATTTGGTCCCATCTATAGACCCTAAAATTTTATGAAAACCAAAATCTAAAAATTAGAATATTCATGAATTAATGAATATTCACCACATTAAAATGCCATATTTCTACTAATTCAGAGGTGTTTATTGCATTTTTTATAATTTTATCCCTGATGTAACACAAAGTGATATTATATATCTACTCTCCTACTTTAGGTCTAGTGTAATGAATTGTGTTTCCATCTTTCTTGTTTCAGTGCTTAAATCCTACTATTTCATATTTTTTTATGCATCTACATGGAAAAATATAAATCAAAGAATGAAATCATTTTTGAAGTATGTTATAATATTTTAAATAAGTAAGGTGGGTTTGAGGGACTGTATGTGTTCTTTAGCATTTTTGGTGTCCATTATTCAAATGATAGGGTCAATGAAGAAGTGGAAATAGAACTTGACTAATGACACATTGATCCCTTAGACATTGTGAGGCCAATTGATATTAGGATTGTCTTATCAAATCATCATTTCAATATTGAGATATCTATCCATTTTTTGGAGCACATGTTATCAAGATGTAGCATAGACTCATCACATGTTATATTAATTTATGGAAGCATACATGCGATAAAAGTTACCACAAGTTTAAAGATGACTTCACTGATATACATAGTGGAAAATCAAAAGTAGGAGATTATGCTTAAACAATACTATAAATATCACATGATACCCCTAGGTATGCACATGGTTTGATAATAATTTATATCATAAAACTTGCTTAGTTAGACACATTATTTGCATTATAAATTAGTATGTTTCATGTTGGTATAAATTGTAAAGCCATTACAAATATTGATGAACATATATGATGATGAATTAAATGAATACTCAACTTTAGCTCAATGGGAGATAAGTAACTGATAATATGAACTTCAACATAATATGCATTTGGTTGTGGTAAACTCATCAACTGCATTGGAACATGCAGTGATAATTATCATATTTGGCTTGCAAATAAGTATTAATAATTACTTAAATTAATAATCTTTTATTGAAAACTTCATGACTAAGTCCCAATACAATTGGTTTTATTATGTTTATTAAGCATTAAATAATTATAATTTTAAATTATTATGTAGACTGATTGGGGATGATATAAAATATGTTCAAATTTATAAGAATGTAGGTAAAATATTAACTAACATATTATTATAATAACATTCAAAAATAAATTGAATGTAATGATGAGTCTTAAAAAATTTATTGTCTAGAGTGCCTCTAAAAAAACATTTTCTTGTTCTCGACTTAGAAAGATTGTTAATTCAAAAACATTCTTAAAAAAAGAGTAACACTCCATTCCAAGTCAACAATAAGTATATAAAACCAAGCAGACAATTGACCCAATTTTTATGGTTGTGTCCTCATAGTTTTAATTAGAATTTTGGTCTATAATTGATACAGATGTGAATGTAAAAAAAATTACAATGAAAATACTGATAAATGCTAAAATGGATGCCTATCTTTTTTTTGTTGAATTTTTTATCATTACAAAAACAATATGAGAATATTTATTAAGAATTTAGACATGATTTAGAAGGAACATGGAATTTTTTATAATTGTAGAATCACTATTGTAGTCAATCCATTAAACAAAGGTGTACCTAAATAAAATTTTATCATTCTAATGAAGGTTTTCTCTGAAAAATATTTTATAAATAAAAAATGGCTTATGGCACCATTATTTACAAAACTAACCTTGATTAGGGATGTAGATGATGTAAGATTATTTTTGAAAGAAGATCTAACTTTATGTGTGACAAGTGTTGAACTAGGAAAATAAAATAAAATATTGTGAGCATTATTTAATTTGCAATATTATCTATTGTTATTATTGATTCTTAAATATTTTCATTCATATTTGGGTCAGATCTCAAATAGTATTTTTAAATATACTTCAAATTTAATGAAAAATAGTTTTTGGTACTTTTACAACATTTTTTTATATTAAGGTTATTAAGTTTTTCTGACTAATCATGATTTATTGATAAACAGGTACTATTGAAAAAATAAATTTTTCCCCAATAATTTTTACTACTATGACATTATTCCCAAAAAAATTTGAAACTATGAATTTTTCATAACTAAATATTTAAATTATATTCTAAGATTAAGTGTTCAACATAAACTATTGTCCAATAGTGTTAAGAACTTTATTTGAATAATGTATCAGTAATTCACCATTTATTGAAAAAGAATTCTTGTATTGGTTTACTATTTTAGATATTATCCTTCAACTTGGAAGGAAGTTGTTGATACTAGGAGTAGAAGTGATATTCAGGGTTCCAAGGACCACTAAATTTATATCACATACCAAACACCTAGACCAAGGTTCATTTTAAGAAGCCATATCCCAAACCCCCTTAGATTTATGTGTGTGAATCTGATTCGTATGTGTGCAAATTGGTATGTCCAAAATGTTCTTCAAATCACTATTTATTATCATTATATATATATATATATATATATATACATACATACATACATACATACATACATACATACATACATACATACATACATACATATATATATACATACATACATACATACATACATACATATACCAAACACCTAGACCAAGGTTCATTTTAAGAAGCCATATCCCAAACCCCCTTAGAATTATGTGTACGAATCCGATTCATATGTGTGCAAATTGGTATGTCCAAAATGTTCTTCAAATCACTATTTATTATCATTATATATATATATATATAAAGGATAATAATAAATAAATATACATACATACATATTATGTATGTATATTTATTTATTATTATCCTTTATATATATATATATATATATATATATATATATATATATATATATATATATATATATATATATATATATAAAGGATAATAATAAATAAATATACATACATACATATTATGTATGTATATTTATTTGTTATTATCCTTTATGTGTGTGTGTGTGTGTGTGTGTGTGTGTGTGTGTGTGTGTGTGTGTGTGTGTATGTATGTATATGTATATATATATATGTATGTATGTATGTATGTATGTATGTATAAATACAATAATGATATATATAATACCCTATTAGAGTCAAAGGTCTAAATGACTCTGCCTAGGCTATGCCCATGGTAGATCCAAATGGCTCTATCAGTGCCATAACAGAATGGCTCTACATGTGATAGAGTCAAATGGTGTTGTCACATTTAGCTCACCTAAGGGTAGAGCCATCGAGATCCACCACTAGTTAAGCCATTCAACTTTGTCACCAGACCAAGCTGAGGGTAGAGCCTCTAGAATCTACCATCAATAGAGCCATTTAGCTCTACCATTCAATAGAGTTGTTAAAAATTAAATTTTATTCTATTAATACTTTAGTATTACATTGAGCCTTGACTTGTTGAATATTATAAATAAAAATTTAGATATTGGGTTGTGGTTTATGTACTTGAACTCAAGAGTACAATGTTAATCATTCAACACTTTGAATGGATACAAAATTTGAAATTTATTTTTACATGGGGAATATCAGTGTAAAATTAACAATAAATATATCAGATCAAAAAAATATATCATGTCATTATACACTAAAAACATGGAAAATTTTATAGATAAGTACACACACTTATATGGGATAGACAGCATATTATTCGTAGGTGAGAAAAAATGTTTTGTTAGTGACCAAAAATAATCCATTTTCTTTGGATTTCCTCTAAGCTAGAAATTTTATGGCACACTAGATTATGATAAGAAAATATTCACACACTTATGTACATGTTTAGATCATGTGAGACTGTACCCAAATATGTTTCACTCTTTGGAATCATACAAAAGAACAATTAGTGACTTTTATTGAGTTATCTTACTACTATTACATAACTTGTATTTGTTATAAGATGATACAAACCCAATAATATTTGGTTAAATTTTATAGTGAGATATGGAATTATTTTTAAGTATAAAAGTGATTAGTACAAGCACTAATTGTGTTGTGTATTTAAATGGAAGTTAATTCTTTTTATAGTTGATAGTTGGAATTATTTCTTTATGTACAAACAAAGGCAATTTTTTTGGTACATATAAATAACTTTGTTAGCCTATTATGTTGTCTAATTTCTAGTAACATATTTTAAAATGGTGACTGTAGTGTTGGGATCTTTTTCTCTAGTTTAGCATGACTTATCCTAGTCATGCTTAATCTAATAGTCCACCCTGAAAATAAAATCACACTTGACTACAATGAATTCTTATTGATTCAAGCCTAACTGCCCCTATATACCATATATAAGCTAGTAATCATTGTCATGATCCCATCTTCTCATGGATTAGTGTTAGATTCATGCTTGGCTATTCTCCTTTGATACTCATATGAATTGTTCCCTAATCATATTTAAATTTTTTACCCTTATCCAAGTTATTCACCATTTTCTGAGTCTTTCACCCTTGGTTCCTTTATGTTTTCTAAATTTTTATTCCTCATCGTTTCATTCTTCTATGCCAATCACTTCCATGCCACGTCATTCCCACACCTTGGCTTTCTTCCATGTCAATATTTAACATGCCATTTTTAAAAAGTACTTAGAATAAATTGATATAAAATTTGGGGTTCAACACTTAGTCTACAATCTAAATCAAATTTTCACTCTCATATTGATCTATTTTGATAAAATTTGAATCGAGCCAAACCTAAACAAAGTTGACTATTTGGATGAAATTTAAATCATAACCTCTACATAAAATATATCATAGAAGATTCATTGGGAATAGTCATTTGCATCACTATTCTCATTTCATTTAATCTTATTAATTGATCATAATATTACCAAATTAATAATGACAGTGTATCGTATTCACATGCTATGCAATAGTTTATTAAGTGATCACATTATGCTTTGTAAACTACATATATAAATTACTTTTAGATTCATTGGCCTTTGGAGTTGAATGCATTAATTTTGTCAATTTATTGGGATTTGTTTTTTAATTTTGGGTCCCAAATATTTTTTGTTTCATGGATGTTATTAAAATATCTATCTATTTATCTTTCTACTTGAGTGATTATTTGAGTGATTTAATTACAATAGGTTAATGAGATAATGACATGTGTCATTATACATGGGTTCCACTTGCCTGGAACTTACAAAAATTTGAAGTTTTTTGTGTCAAAATCTAGGTGAGTGGGATTGTGACATTTGGAAAAAACCTAGGTTCAAAATTGGCATACTAGAAATATTTGGATTATAATGCCCAAAACACATGCTAAATAATTTTGCAAAAAGGAGCTTTTTTTTTCTATAATTTGTTATTTGCCTTTGATATATACCTAAATAACAAGATAATAATTAATCAAACTTATTAAACATATTTAATTAGTGAACTAATTAATATATGAAAAGTGATTAATTCATATATATAGAAAAACAATTAAATTTTATTTTTAATAATCCTTTCAAATAATCTTTTATAAAAATTAATCGGAATAAAATTATTTATTTTATAAAATAAATAAAGTGATTTTTAATCTAACTTTAGTTACCCACCACTAAATAAGTTACTAACACTCATTTACCAATCATTTTTATTTTCTAGTAAGAATTAATAAAATCATTTGAAGGTAAAAAGAAAAGTAATTTATTTAATAAATAGTCTAAGAGAACTCACATGGAAAATTAAATAACTAAAAAAATTACTATAAAATAATGTCAAAGTTTTCTCTCACTTGTAAGTGAAAGAATTAATGTGAGCCATGTGATCAGATGATTTTGAAACGTAGGATCTAGGGATTCCAAGAGTTACCCTAATTTCTCATGTAAACACTTAATTTTTGTTTTCTAAGTTTTCTCTCTCATTTTACTTTGATTGGTATACAGGTTGGAAACTTGAGAAGAGGAAGTTGAGGAAGGAAGAGTCTCCTACCCTAAATATATGTATATATTTATTTATTTATTTAATATGTATACTTATATGTGTATATTTAATTATATATACAAAACATAATATATATATATATATATATATATATATATATATCTTATTATTTTTATTTTTATTTGTAATTTATTTACTTACCCTTTTTTTTCTATTCAAAAATATATAATATTTTATTTTGATTTGTTATTATTATATTATTTTCATTTATTTAAATATATATATATATATATATATAATTTAAAACAATAATAAAAAATATCTGGGGAGGGGGGGAAATTTGATCCCTACAGACTGTGGCCTATGGCCACAACCACAACTGGGAGCCATTTGCCCCGAATCACATTGAGGTAAGGGTAAGTCAGCTAGTCGAGCCCCCTCCCTCCCTCCATTTAATAAGGAGGTGAAGGTTTGGGGCTGGTTGGCTCAGCTGTCACCCACCTCTCACCCCTCCCCTCTTCTTTTTTATTATTTTTTTATTTTTATTTTTATTATTTTATTTATTTATTTATTGGGTATATCGATTTATATATATCATTTTAATTTTTTTTATTTTTTATTTAATAGAATCTCTTGGTAATATTTATATATTTTTTAAATATTAATCTTTATAAAATATATATATTTATTAATATTTTATTTGATATATAATATAATATCATGTAGATTTATATATTATTTTTATTTATTATCTTATTCAATGTATATAATATACATTTTTAATTCAGTGTATAAATGCATAATTTCTTTGTTTAACCCTCCCTTCCTTTCTTTTATTTATGAAATTAATTAATTGTGTGTGTGTGTGTGTGTGTGTGTGTGTGTGTGTGTGTGTGTGTGTGTGTGTTTATATGTTTAGTTAAGTGTAATACATGATTTTATATATCCATTTTTTATTCAAAACTTTAATTTAACTCTTTTGATCTTAAGTATTAATATAAAAAAATTATCAATTTTATTCATTTGTTACATACTCATTAACTAATAAAATATTATTTTGGATAATCCACATTATAATGAATGTACCAAATTTTTTTCCATGTGAATGTAATATCTTAATAATTTTCATTTATGGATTCCAACTCTCAAATGAATAAAAGGGAAAAGCAAAGAGAGAAGAGTACATCAAATAGCATCCAATTTCAGAGAGAAATTTATCATTTATAGCTATAATCTTCTTTTGAAATCAAGGAAATAAAAACATGTAATATCTATACATATTTTAAATTTATTCATCCATTTTATCAAGAGTATGCATAACATTCAAATTCTACAAGGATATTTTCAACATCTCTTCTCATTCATCATATTCTCTTATACATCATATCAAGACTATTTAGTCATTTAACCAAACATATTAAAAATCTCAAGATAGAAAAGATTACAAGGAACATGCATCTTCTCATATTCATATTCGCAAAAAATAACTTTTTCATATATTGGTAACAATGACTAAAATGAAGGAAAGATAGTAATATTATTGCAAGTATTCATTCCAATAAAGATTACAACATTCACAAAAAAATATAGGAGAGATAAATCTCAAGTTCATTAAAATCATTGTCTCAATACATCCCATTACAAAAGTACAAGATTTTATCAAAAATCCCATTCTTCAAAAAAATAATGCATCACAATGGAGTATAATCTCCTCAACAACATGAAAGACTTGGGATGCCAAAATACATGTGAGATTAATCACCATGCTATAACAAGCTCCAAGCTCCAAAACCTACACGCAAGTGGCAAGATCCAAGAATACTCCAAAGAAACATTAAATATAGGCCAAAAGAAGGTACTTAACCACCCATCCTTTAGGCATCATTACATGAAAACCTCACCAAGTGAGGTTCATTCATAGCCTCCCCCAAGCCCAAGGGAAAGAGGCATACCTCAAATCATATGCACAAAGATAACCTTGAAAAGGCAATGGATTGGTATCAAGAGAAATAAAATAAAATAGCAAGGTGATCACAAAGAAAATAAAATGAACAAGGAATTCAAGGATTACTTCACTAAAGGGAAGAGAAGATGGATCTTGCTTTCTTATCATATAAATTTGTCAACAATGTGTGGTTTCCAAAGCCAAATAAAATAGAGCTTGCCAAGTAATAGTTTACCTCTTTAGATGTCCAATAAACATCATTCTTCCTTAGACCTCCCATAAACATCATTCCTTCTTATACCTCCCATATCTCATAAAGGATAGTAATTTTTCAACCTTGTAAAAAGGTTCCACTACTCATAAGCATCTTCATGCCACTAAGGCAAAAGTGGGCTTATCCAAGAATCATTAAACAATATCACCACTCTCATTCCCTAAATACATGCACTTACCAATCCCAACATGGGTGACATATAGGTGCTCTCAAAACCCATATCCAACACTCAATCAACAAAGAAGGAAAATAATAAGAAAGAGATAACATGATAACAAAATACAAATGAAAAGCAAAAAGGGAAACCAATAACAAGACCTCCAATCTAGTAAAAACATTCATTCATTTTCTATTATAAAATATTCATTCAAGAAAGGAAAGAGAAGTGAAAGAATTCAACAATAAAAAATTAAAATTTAAAGAACAAAACCTACCTCAATCAAAATCTCCACTTGATACTTCCAAAAGCCTCTTCCTTCAAGCATCAAAGATTTTCTACCAGCCAATAATGCATAAAAATCCCAAAAGACTCCAAAAGAAGGTTCTTAAAAGAAAAATACATAAAAATCTAAAGACTAATAAGAGGGTGACATATGGTCATCCACATCCGAAGGATAATAACAATCTCCTTAATTTCTCTTATAACTCTCATAAATGCACTTACACACCCACATAGGTGTTTCTTGCACAAAACATACAAAATTAAACTTACTTTTACTAAGTACAAGCTTGCTTGTGGAGATGAAGATATAGGTCATAAATAAAGACCTTTTTATGACTAAAAAGTGGTCAAAAGGACTTAGAAAACCCACCTACCTATTGGGTATGGGTATGGACCCAAAAAGGATTAGTAAGAGAAGCTTTTCTTGTCAAAAACTCAAGCTAAAAAGTAGTTGAAAGGACAAATCCGATTTTTCACTAATGGGTTGAGTTTTGAGGGTCAACCCAACTCTTTAAAAGGTTAGTTAAACTCATTGAGAATTAAAATAGGTTTATGGTGTTTGAAATTAGAAGAGAGGTTTAAATCATAACACTAAAATTTAATAAAGAGAAGAATTTAAAAGGCACAATTAATACAATTAATAATTTGAAAAGAAAGAAGGGTATAAAATTAAAGCTTTAATATGGTTTTAAATGTTCATATGATTCCTCTAGGCATGTCTAAGTCCCTCATAATCCTACCGTTGGCCCATTTCACATACACACTCAATGCAAATATCAAATACATCCATAAGAAAATAATTTATATCTAGACTAATATGAACTAGTATAAGTGTCACTATAAAAATTTGCCAGGAAATCATATAACTTGGTTAGTTCAACATAATAAACTATAAATTTTTAAAATATAACCTCATGTTATTTAGAATCAACATCTCGATAACTAGGTATATCCACTCATAATAACCATACATATAATTAAAATATATCAAACTGAAAATCAACGTCCATGATGTCAATAAAATATAAAGTGTGGTCACCCTATACCTATAAATAGTCTAACATATATCCATCTAGTCCACAAAATGTGTAATAAAATATATAATAGGATGATGATGTCAAAATGGGGTCTCACATCCATGTCCCCTAAAAGTAGACTTCCTCTTGGAAGTCACTAAAATAGGTGTGGATATCAAGCTCATAAGGGTGCCTTATCCTCCCAAGTAGCTATAGACTCATCATATATGTCCCATTGGACTCTAACTTAGTCTATATCATATCCTTGAAGGCCCAGCATCTGATGAGCCAAAATACGTGTGGGCTCCAATATCAGTTATCCATACCCCTTGAACTACAAAGCCATCCAATCCAAAATATGAGAAATATTTGGAACATAACTCCTTAAAAGTGAAACATTAAAAATATCATGGGCTCAAGATAGGCTAGGTGGAAAAGCTAAGTGGTAGGTAATTGGTCTAACGGTCTCCAAGATCTCAAAGGGACCTATAAAATGGGGTGTGAGCTTAGAGCCTTTTCCATAATAGATTGGGCTCTTATTTGGTCATACTCATAAAAAGACCTTATCCCTAACTAAAAATTATCGATCTAACCTCTTTGCATTAGTATATTTATTCTACCTATCTTGTGCCTCCTACAAGCATTATCAAATGAGGACTACCTGATGCTCCATGTCCTGCAACATAATGAATCTAATCATAACCCTATCCTTAAGCCTATCCCAACTTAGAGGAGTCCTACATGACCTAATATAAAGAGCCTCATATGGAGCCATCTTAATGAAACTATAGTAACTATTATTGTAGGCAAACTCAACCAAGTATAAGTAGTCCTCCCAACATGATTGTTGATCCATCACGTACATGCATTACATGTCCTTTAATACCTAGTTGACCCATTCAATTTATCCATCTACCTCTAGATGATATGATGTGATAAAGCTGAGTTTGGTGCCCAAATCACTTTGAAGGGTAGTCTAAAACTTAGAATTATACATAGGGTCTCTATCTAAAATAATCTTTCACAAAATCCCATGTAATCAAACAATGTCATCCAAGAAGACTTTTGCCACCACCATGGCATTGTAAGTAGTATTTATTGGAGAGAAATGGGCTACCTTGGTCAAATTATCCACTATCACCATGACTACATCATGTTGATAAGAAGAGATAGGTAGGCCAATAATAAAATCCATTAAAATGGTGTCCCATTTCCACTCTGGTATGTCATGTGGATACGAAAGACCTGTTAGATTCTGATGTTCTACCTTAACCCACTGACATTCAAAACATCATGATAAAAACTCTATAATGTCATGTTTTAATCTAGGCCAATGATATAACTATCTAAGTTTTGCATGCATCTCTTTAACCTAGGGTTTCTAAATAGGGGGCTCAATGAGCCTCTAACAAAATCAAGTCTTGTAGGCCACCTGTAATGGGCACATAAATTCACCCTATATGTCTCAAAAGGCCATTTAAATCTAAAGAGTATCCCATAAATTTTCCCTTTAGGTCTCTCTGTGACTCTAACATCTAATAAATCTCTTGATAAAGACTATCTCTAGGTAGCTGCTCAATAATTTTGCCTCTCAGATCAGTGTAAAAGGTCATAGCTAAATGATGATGTCATGTGTTCTCCAATGCATCCTATATAATCATGACCAAAATCTCATTTCATCACCTACTCAAGGCATATACTACAACATTTTCCTTCCCTTTGATATACTAAATATCAAAGTGGTACTCACAAAGGAATTCCATCCAATGTCATTGATGGGCATTGAGGTTGGGTTGAAGGAATATGTGTTGAAGACTCAACTGGTATGTCCTCAAAACAAATTAACTACCCAATAGAAAATGCCACCAACAAAGAAGTGCATGAACCACTACTGCTAACTTGAGTAACTCATAATCCTTAAGTTTTTGAGACTCAAAGGCAATGACCCAATTGTCATGTATGAGAATAGTTCCCAATCCTAATTTGGAAGCATAAGTACACACCAAGAATTCACCCTCTAGATTAGGTACTACTAATATTGGTGCACTAGTTAGATACTCTTTTAATGTCTAGAAGGCCTATTCACACTTGTCTAACCAAATGAACTTCTTCCATTTTTATTGAAGAGAAGTGATGGGGTGTGTTATTCAAGAGAAGTCCTAAATAAGGTGATGATAATAACCCGCCAACCCTATGAAGCTACGCACCTCTATCACATTGGTGGGTATAGGCCACTCAGTAATTACTTAGATCTTTGAGGGGTATACTAAGATCATTTCACCAGAAATGATGTGACCTAAGTACTGAACCTCTATTTGGAAGAAGGAACACTTGCTTCATTTCACATATAATTTGTTTTCCCTTAAAATATGTAATACTTGATGTAGATGCTCCACATGTTCCGCTTCACTTTGGGAGTAGATAAATATATCATTGAAGAAAAATAGAACAAACTTATCGAAAATGTTTCTAAAAACACCATTCATAAGGCTCATGAAGACTATAGGTGCATTAGTTAGCTAAAACAACACCACTATGAACTCATAGTTCCTATAACATGTCTGAAAGGCAATCTTATGAATATATGCTTTTGTTATCATCAATTAATGGTACCCTAACTTAAGATAAATTTTGGAGAATATCATGGCCCCTCTCATCTAGTCAAATAGATCATTAATTTATGGGAGGGGGTAATAATTTTTTATTGTTACCTTGTTTAGTTGTCGGTAATTGATGTACAAGCAAAGGGAACCATCTTTCTTCTTCACAAATATCATAGGTGCTCCCCAAAGAGATACACTTAGATGAATGATTCCCTTATCTAAAATTTCTTCCAACTACATCTTGAGCTCAAAAATCTCAGGTGTAGTCATCTTATAGGGAGCCTTAGCTATTGATTTTGATCTTGGCACAAGATCAATCCTAAAATATTTCTCCCTCAAAGGGGGTAGTCTAGGCAACTCATTTGGAAACACATCTATGAACTATTAAAGTATAAGATGGTCATTAGGTGTTTCACTTACACTCTCCTCATCTAATCTATCACTAACTATGATGGGAAACATTTGACATCCCTTACGTGAATTTTTCCTAAGTTACATAGCATAAATCATACAAAGAGATATAGGTCTCTTGATCCTTGTGATAGAATCCATGCTCCCAAGGTCATCAAAACACTTAATAACATTGTTATGGAAATCCACCTTGGCTAGATGGGTTCTAATCTAATCCATACCTAAAATAACATCATAAGAACCCAAGGGTATGATATGAATATTGAGAGTGGTGGTGAAAACACCCAAGTCCAGAGTACAACCACTAACAAAAGAGTCTATTAACATCTTAGCTCTAGAGGCTAACTCAACATCCTAATGATTACCCTACCTAGATGCCACTAGCCCACAATGATCCATAAGGGATGGCATAATAAAATAATAAAAATCTCCTAAGTTAATTAACTCTAATATAAAAATCCCATAAATGATACCTGTAGTCTCAATCACTATAGCCTGGTGTTCTACCTACTAATTATCCACTATCATGTACATGTGGTGTACACATCCCACATCACCAATAGTTTGTTCAGATATAGGAACCTTCTACCAACCATCAATAAAATCTCTAAGTGGACACTCTCATGAAAAATTATCTATATCTCCACACAATAAACATGCTCTCATGGTTTTCTCTTTGTTCATTTGCATCCCTCCTAACTTCTGATAACTTGATCATAAAAAAATTACAATCCCCTAATGATAAAATTGTGAGTCTATGTTGGTCCCAATTTCTATTTAGTAGGTCTTGTGTCTCTATTTTATCCTTGACCACCTTATCCTCTATCTCTTTGAGAACCATGTGGAGGGTGATGGTGCTACTACTGAGAATGTTGATGAGACTATTGAGGAGTCTTTGATGAGAACTAAGATTGCCTCTATCCAGCCCTAGGTGGGGGTAAGTGCCTCATGATCTAAAGTCTCACTACACTCAAAACTTTCCCTATAAGCATTCTCTAGCCTCTTATTATTTCTCTCTATTTTCCTCTACTAAATATGTTTTCTCCATAGGAACCTCAAGAGTTAGAGGGGATAGAAGGTGAACTGCTCCAGTTATATCTACATTCAAACCCTTGATGAACCAACTGACATGGATTTTCTCATCTTGAAGAAAACCCATTTACTGAAGTAAGTCTAGAAATTGACTCTCGTACTAAGCCACAGTTTTGGTACCTTGTCAAAGATTATGGAACTCCTCAATCTTCTTATTTTTGAAATTCTCTAATAGGTATTGAGTACAAAACCACTCCTTAAAAATCTCTCAGGTAATAAAGTCTCTATCTAGCTAAAGTTTTCACTCGTCATTCCTCAATTGAATACTCAATAAATCTTAAAAGAGGATATAAAATTTGTCTTTGATATTAGTCTCATAGGCTTACAATCTAAAGCAACTATCTAGACTCAAAAGCTATGCCTTTATAGAAAAACCATCTCCCTCTCCATGAAAGGTGGGCGGTTGAAGTCTCAACAAATCTTAGGAGAGAAGGTGAACTGCTCTAGCTATATCTGCATTCAAACCCTTAATGAACCAACTGACATGGATTTTCTCATCTTGAAGAAACCCCATTTACTGAAGTAAGTTTAGAAATTAACTCTCATACTAAACCACAGTATTGGTACATTATCAAATATTGTGGAACTCCTTAATCCTCTTATTTGTGAAATGCTCTAATAGGTATTGAGTATGAATCCACTCCTTAAAAATCTCTCAGGTAATAAAGTCTCTATCTATCCAAATTTTTCACTCCTCATTCCTCCATCGAATACTTATTGAATCTTAGAGGAGGATAGAAAATCTAGTTTTGATATTAGTCTTATAGGCTTATAATCTGAAGCAACTATCTAGACTCAAAAGTTATGCCTTTGTAGGAAAACTATCTCCCTCTTCATGAAAGGTGGGTGGTTAAAATCTCAAAAAATCTTGCATGATAACTCCTGGGTCACTCCTAAGTGATCGACGTTTCTCATGCCTCTCCCTATGTGGTGAAGGAACCCTCTTTGCCCACTACTATGATGGACTACATGACCTCTCTCTAGGTTGAGAGGCTTCTTATGATGGAGGTGGGGAGTGTCTTTATGACTCCTCCCTAACCATGGGTAACCTTTCTTGAAGTACCCCATCATCTATTATAGGGTTTGAAAAATCTAAGGTCCAAAATCTACTAGAGGGGGTGGTGGTGATCTTGCATCTTGTACATGAACCACACATTTGACCTTTTGCTACTTCATCTTACATAAACATAGGATGAACATTAGAATGTTGTGGAAGGAGAAGTTTAATAAAATATCTACCTAGAGTTCGCAATGTTGAACCCAAGTTTTGATACCAAAATATAATGCCTAAAAGACAAGCTAAATAATTTCATAAAAAGGAGCTATTTTTTTTCTATAATTTTTTATTCATATTTGATACACACTAAATAATAAGATAATAATTATTTAAACTTATTAAACATATTTAATTAGTGAACTAATTAATTTATGACAAGTAATTAATTCATATATACATATATATATATATATATACATATACATATATATATATATATATATATATACATATATATATATATATATACATATATATATATATACATATATATATATATATATACATATATATATATATACATATATATATATATATATATATATATACATATATATATATACATATATATATATATATACATATATATATATATACATATATATATATATATATATATCTTAATAAAAAAATAATTAAACTTTAATTTTAATAATCTATTCAAATAATCTTTTATAAAAATTAATTGTAATAGAATTATTTATTTTATAAAAGGATTTAATTCACAAATAAAGTGATTTTTAATCTAACTTTAGTTACCCACCACTAAATAATTTACTAACACTCATTTACTAACCATTTCTATTTTCTAGTAAGAATTAATAACACCATTTGAAGGTAAAAAGAAAAGTAATTTTAATCTAAGAGAACTCACATGGAAAATTAAATAACTAAAACATTTACTATAAAACAAAGTCAAAGTCTTCTTGTAAGTGGAAGAATTAATGTGAGCCATGTGATCAAATGAGCCCTAGGATCTAGGGATTCCAAGTTGTTTTCTAAGTTTTCTCTCTCATTTTGCTTTGATTGGTATGCAAGTTGGAAGCTTGAAGAGAGGAAGTTGAGGAAGGAAGAGTCTCCTACCCTAAATATATGTATTTATTTATTTATTTATTTAAAATGTATACTTATATGTGTATATTTAATTATATATGCAAAATATAATATTTATTTTCTATTATATCAATATATCTTATTATTTTTATTTTTATTTATAATTTATTTACTTACCCCTTTATTTTTTTTCTATTCAAAAATATCTAATATTTTATTTTGATTTTTTATTATTATATTATTTTCATTTATTTAAAAATAATAATTTTAAATTTTAAAACAATAATAAAATATATATTTGGGGCGAGGGGGAAGGGCACTGACCCTTGTAGACTATGGCCTATGGCCACAACCATAGCTAGGAACCGTTGACCCCTAATCACATTGAGGGAAGGGTCGATTGGCTAGCCGAGCCCCCTTCTTCCCTCCATTTAATAAGGAGGTGAAGGTTTAGGGGTGGTCAACCGCCACTTTCCCCCCTCCCCTCCCTCTCCCCCCTCTTTTTCTTTTGTGATTTCTTTGTTTTATTTTATTTAGTTTTTTTATTTTATTTTTATTTTTTGGTTGGGTATATCGATTTATATATATCATTTTATTTCTTTTTATTTTATTTCATTTATTTATTTAATAAAATATCTTGGTAATATATATATATATATATATTAAATATTAATCTTTATAATTTATTTATTTATTTATATTTATTGTCTTATTCAATGTATATAATATACATTTTTAATTCAATGCATTATTATTATTAATATACTCTCTCTCTCTCTCTCTCTCTCTCTCTCTCTCTCTCTCTCTCTCTCTCTCTCTCTCTCTCTCTCTCTCTCTCTCTCTCTCTCTCTCTCTCTATTAAATATTAATCTTTATAATTTATTTATTTATTTATTATTATTTTTATTTATTATCTTATTCAATGTATATAATATACATTTTTAATCCAATGCATTATTATTATTAATACTCTCTCTCTCTCTCTCTCTCTCTCTCTCTATATATATATATATATATATATATATTTATTTATTTATTTATTTTATTTTATTTTTCGGTTGGGTATATCGATTTATATATATCATTTTATTTCTTTTTATAATTTATTTATTTTTATTTTTATTTATTATCTTATTCAATGTATATAATATACATTTTTAATTCAATGCATTATTATCTCTCTCTCTCTCTCTCTCTCTCTCTCTCTCTCTCTCTCTCTCTCTCTCTCTCTCTCTCTCTCTCTCTCTCACACACACACACACACACACACACACACACACACACACACACACACACACACACACACACATATTTTTGTTTAATGTTTTCTTTCTGTTTTTGGATTTATGGAATAATATGTATTTTATATATATATATATATATAATTTGTTTAGTTAAGTGTAATACATGATTTTATCTATACATTTTTTAATTCAAAACTTTAATTTAACTATTTTGATCTTAAGTATTAATATAATAACATTTTCAATTTTATTCATGTGTTACATACTCATTAACTAATATAAGATTATTTTGGATAATCCACTTTATAATGAATGTACTAATTTCTTTAACATTTGAATATAATATCTTAATAATTTTTATTTATAGATTCCAACTCTCAAATAAAGAAAAGGTAAAAGCAAAGAGAGAAGAGTACATCAAATATCATACAACTTTAGAGAGCAATTTATCATTTGTAGTTATAATCTTCTTTTGATTTCAAAAAACTATAAACAAGTAATATCTATACATATATTAAATTTATTCATCCATTTTATCGAGATTATGCATAACATTCAAATGCTACAAGCATATTTTCAACATCACTTCTCATTCATCATATTCACTTATACATCATATCAAGACTCTTTTGTCATTTAAGCAAACATATAAACAATCTCAAGATAGAAAAGATTACAAGGAATGTGCATCTTCTCATATTCATATTTATAACAAATAACTTTTTCATATATTGGTAACAATGATTAAAATGATGGAAATCTAGTAGTATTATTTCAACTATTCATTCCAATAAAGATTAAAACATTCCCAAAAAAATATAGGGGAGATAAATCTCAGGTTCACTAAAATAATTGTCTCAATACATCTCATTATAAAAGTACAAGATTTTATCAAAAATCCCATTCTTGAAAAAAATAATGCTTCACAATGGAGTATAAGCCTTGGGATGCCAAAATATATGTGAGAGTAATCACCATGCTACAAAAATTTCCAAGCTTCAAAACCTACACACAAGTTTCAAGCTCCAAGAATACTCCAAAGAAACAATAAAGATAGGCTAAAGGAAGGTACTTGACCACCTATGTTTTAGGCATCATTACATGCAAACCTCACCGAGTGAGGTTCATGCATAGCCTCCCCCAAGCCCAAGGGAAAGAGTCATACCTCAACTCATATGCACAAAGGTAACCTTGAAAATACAATGGCTTGGTATTAAGAGAAAGAGAACAAAATAACAAGATGATCACAAAGAAAAAAAATGAACAAGGAAGTCAAGGAGGACTTCACTAAAGGGAAGAGAAAAGGCCTCTTGCTTTCTGATCATATAAATTTGTCAACAATGTATGACTTCTAAATCAAAATAAAATAGAGCTTGACAATCAATAGTTTACCTCCTTATACCTCCCATATCTCATAAAGGAGAGTGTTTTTTCAACCTTGTAAAAAGGTTCCACTACTCATAATCATCTTCATGCCACTAAGGCAAAAGTGGGAGTGTCGAAAAATCCTTAAACAAGAACATCACTCTCATTCCCTAAATACATGCACTTATACCAATCCCCACATGGATAACATAGAGGTTCTCCCAAAACCAATATCCAACTCTCAAAAAATAAAGAAGTAAAACAACAAGAAAGAGATAGAATGATAACAAAATACAAATGAAAAGTAAAAATGGAAACCAATAACAAGACCTCCAATCTAGTAAAAACATTCATTCATTTTATTTTATAAAATATTCATTCAAGAAAGGAAATATAAGTGAAATCATTCAATCATAACAAATAAAAATTAAAAGAACAAAACCTACCTCAATCAAAATCTCCACTTGATACTTCTAAAATCCTTTTCCTCCAAGCACCCAAACTTTTCTACCATCCAAAAATACATAAAACTCCCAAAAGACCCCAAAATAAGTTTATTAAAATAAGAAGACAACCAAAGCTAAAGACTAATAATAGGGTGACACATTCCTATCCAAATCCCAAGAATAGGACCACCCTCTTTAACTTCTCTTACAACTCTCATAAATGCACTTACACACCCACATGGGTGTTTCTTGCATAAAACATATAAAATGCAACTTACTTGTACTAAGTACAAGCTTGCTTGTGGAGATAAAGATATAGGTCATAAATAAAGTACTTTTTATGAATAAAAATTGGTCAAAATGACTTATAAAATCCACCTACCTATTGGGTATAGGTATGGGCCCAAAAAGGACTAGTAAGAGAAGCTTTTCTTGTCAAAAACTCAAGCTAAAAAGTAGTTGAAAGGACAAATCCGAGTTTACACCAATGGGTTGAGTTTTGAGGGTCAACCCAACTATTTAAAAGGTTAGTTAATATCATTGAGAGTTAATATAGGTTTAGGGTGTTTGAAACTAGAAGAGAGGTTTAAATCATAACACCAAAATTTAATAAAGAGAAAAATTTAAAAGGCACAATTAATACAATTAAGAATTTGAAAAGAAAGAAGGGTATAAAATTAAAGGTTTAAGATTGTTTGAAATGTGCATATGATTCCTCTAGGCATGTTTTAGTCCCTCATAATCCTAACATTGGCCCATTTCACCTACACACTCAATGCAAATATCAAATACATCCATAAGAAAATAATTTATATCTAGACTAATATGAACTAGTATAAGTGTCACTATAAAAATTTGCAAGGCAATCATATATCTTGGTTAGTTAAACATAATCAATTATAAATTTTCAAAATATAACATCATGTTATTTAGTATCAACATCTCGATAATTAGGTATATCCACTCATAATAACCATGCATATAATCAAAATCTATCAAACTAATAATCAATATCCATGATGTCAACAAAATATAAAGTGTGGGCACCCTGTGCCTCCGAATAGTCTAACATATATCCATTGAGTCTAA
Organism: Torreya grandis; assembly: GCA_037957365.1. Classification (NCBI taxonomy): domain Eukaryota; kingdom Viridiplantae; phylum Streptophyta; class Pinopsida; order Cupressales; family Taxaceae; genus Torreya; species Torreya grandis. Next base: position 2,231,980 of record JARHVA010002318.1, on the reverse strand, counting down.
AAAACATGTAACAAAATATAGAATAGGATGATTATGTCAAAATAGGGTCTCACATGGATCAACTGACATGCATTTAGGTGATTGGAATTATGACACTTGGTGAAATCTTGGTGCTCCATTTTCGTAGAGTGCTTTAATTATAAGGGGTTAATGGGATGATGACATGCATCATGATACATGGGTTCTACTTGTTTGGATCTTATAAATATTTTAAATTTGTTGTGTCAAGATTTTAATGAGTGGGATTATGGCATTTACCAAAACTCAGGTGTAAAATTTTCATACTAGTAGTATTTGGATCAGTTGGCATGCACCTAGATGATTGATATTGTGACGCTTGGAAAAATCCTAGTGCTCCACTTTATTAGATTGATTTAATTATAAAAGGTTAATAGTATGATGACATGCATCATGATCCATGGGTTCTACTCACTTGGAGCTTACAAAAATTGAGCTTTATTGTGTCAAGCTTTGGGTAAGTGGGATTGTGACATTTGGAAAAATATTGGGTGTAAAATTGGTATATTGGCAGTATTTTGATTAGATTGCATGTGCCTAGGTGATTTATATTGTGACACTTAGAAAAATATCAGTTTTACACTTTATTAGGAAAAAAAATCTCTAACTACATGAATGTTGAGATTAGTAGGTAGATGACAGATATCCATATTATTCTTTATCTTGTTTAGATTAGGCATGTGCCCATTCAACACAAGATTGGAATACTATAAATTGCCAAAAATATTTATCTTAATAATCCTAATTTTTTCACAATCCATAAGACTAAAAATGTGATTTCTAGGAATAAACTGTGCATATACTTATTTAGATCAGCATGTTTCAAATCACTGGTGGCATCATACATCCACATATATCTACTTTGGCATCCTATGGACAATTATTTGATTCCAGACACTAAATTAAAATGGGTTAGTTGATCGACTACAACTCCAAGCTTGGTAATTCTAACTTCACAAATTGAATGGAAGTACTGGGAATCACCTAGCAAGTGAATCGTAAAGCTATACATGTGAAAATTAAAAATATAAAGCAATCAATGGGGAGTCATAAAAATTAAGCAGATGGAAAAGAAAGCTAATTAAAATAATATGAGTAGTGAAAAGTTTACACAACAAGTGGGATCATCTTGCAAATTTAGCATCATCGCATTCACAAACAAGTATTGAGTTATTTAAACAAGTTAAAATAATACGTACTACTAGTTGATTAATAATTTTAAATTCCAAAGACATTGAAACTGGAATCCATAAAATATGATATTTAATTCCAATAAATTGAAAATTAGAATATGAAATAGTGAAATTGGAATCCAATTTTTGAAATAATTAATACTATAAAAGCCAATAATAATAGTTTTGTTTTTTAATCTAGATTGTAATATATCCAAATTTAATGAAATGATGGTTTATAGCCCATTTTGGGATCTAATTTATGATTATATCTATGGTTTTTTATTGTAATTATTAAGCAAACATATCATTAAACTTAATAAGCAAATTCATAAATATAATGAGATGGGTTTTAAATGAAAACAACACTTAATATCTCTTCATAATTCCTTTTTTAATATTATAGAGCTAGTATCTATATGCCATCGCACATGCTCTCAACCATTTTTTCCACCTATATCTTATGTGAGTTATATCCACCATCTCACACCCATAATTTGACCATGTATTATATTGGATTTTATTATCCATGTTATCACTACTTGAAAATGCAAAGGCATCCAAGCTAATATGCACCTATTAATATATGATAGTTGCCTCCTAAAATAAAATTGGTGATCAAATATAAAGGATATGACTTTTTGAGTATTTGAACAAAATGCATGCCAATATATCAATCTTCTAACTTCTAAATCAATCCACTATCTGTAAGGATATACTATATGAAGCATTGCATGATACCCAAGTTCCAAGTGATATTTAAATAGTTTAATTTTAAAATATCATGCAAGACCACAAAAAAAATATAAAACTCATTACCTTTGATCCAATAGATTTACCATCCAAATATATTATTGACCAAGATTTGCCATTATTCATAAAAGAGATTATGCATAACAAAGGAATATTTAGGGTGCTCATTGATAATGGATTGGTCCTAATTATTTGTAGCATAAATTTCCTAATAAACATGGGTATTAGTAACCTTCTTCAAAAAATAGTTATGTATATGAATAAATTTGATAATTCACATAGCCATGTAACTAGCCAAATAACATTATATGTGACATTAGAGCCAAAAATGGTTTCAACTACTTTTTAGGGAATGTCTCAATTGTTACATTATAATTTGATCTTTTGTAGACCTTGGATACATAAAATGGAGGTCATCCCATCTACACTACATTGACTTATAAAATTCATACATAATGGGACATTATTTTCAATGCTTATTGATGATGAACCTTTCAAATTTTATAAAATGATAAATTATGATATAGAGGGCATCCCTATGGAGGTTCTATCTAAATAATATATTTTGCTTTAGAATATAAATTTTTTGAGATAGGTGAGCCAAGTACAATGACTCATTTATGTCTAAATGCAAATAAATAACTAAACACTAAGGTACACATGGATGCACATCAAGAGAAATAACCATCACCATGTGAACCAATGATAACAAAACCAAAGTAAAATCAAATAGTTGAGTTATTAGTTAATACTAAGTATCAAAATAGCCATATTTTAAATTACTATGATAGTGATGATGATCTAGCTCATAATATGACAGATGAGACATTAAAAAAACTAAATTTTAATCCACTTGAGTATATTTTACATAACCTATTGTAGTCATATAAAATGTACAAATTGGTATCTTGAGTGTGTCTTATAACACCCAATCCATAGGAACTTATTACATGCTCTCATAACCCTTACAAACACCTTTTTGCTTATTCCCAGTCATTCATACACTTTTAAGACCTGATTCTAGCTCAACTAGGCTATATTTCATGTGTTAGTTCAATCCCCATAGGTCCTGAGCCTATAAGATATGAGCATTGGGGTTGGACTATAACACTAGACCCTAGGATGTCTCATTTCCAGCACTCATGTCCAATCACATTTTGAGCCCAAATGACCATTTCCTTCTAATTCCTCTTCTTCATTATGTCAGCCTAGTGTGAATACATTTAACCCATGACCAATAGATCTCTATAAAATCCCATTAAATTTTCATTTAGAATGGGTTGGAAAATATTAAAAAAGTAATCAAGATCATTAAGGTAAATTTTCCTATTCTCTACATACAACCATCTAATACAGCTACCGTCACATTCAAACCCTCACACCAGTCCCTAGCCACCTCATGCACTCTCAATTTGGCATTTTTACATCTGCATAACATTATTTCACAAATAACATCAAGTGAGAGAATTACATATGACATGATCCCTCTTTGGAGTATTGGTATGTAGGAAACGTACCCACACAAGGGGTGTGGATACACGTTCAGTTCATCTTACACACACTAACCCCCCTGTCAAAGTTTTAGTCAAACATAATGAAGGTCTAGGGTTAGATATTAAATTATCTCTATAAGGAACTTCATCGACATTCAGGACCTAAAATTTCATAGGCATGCTCACATAAGGATAGTGAACAAAACACAAAAAACTCAAATCAATATGACTAGTTTGTATAATAGTGGTAGGACTTAGACTATAGCATTGAACATCAAAGTGTCCTATTTTTGGTGCTCCTATCCTTTCACCAAATGAAAGTCAGATCCTAGTTCATGGCACTATCTTAGTCTTGCACAACCAGTTTCAACCTCTATCTCAGTCGTCTCTATCTAGTTTTAAGCTAAGTAGTATTTTTCCTTATTTATTGTTATTTTTAGAAAGGTTTAAAAGGCAATGTAAATTATATAAATTAGTGTTCTAATTATTGTAATATTATTTATTGATTTATCTATTCTAGACCCTTAACTAAATTAGGAATAAAAATCCATTATTTATAAAATAGTTAAATCACTTGGTGAACCTGACTTACTTCATTTGTGCATAAAAACTCTAGGGTAAATTCCTTGTTGATTTTTTCCAATAATTTTCTAATTTTTTACCTACATATTCAAATCAAAAATTCACTTTAAATTTTAAAATTCCATAGTAATTTTTAAAAATATATTTTCTTCCAAACCTTAGTTGCATATACTAGGTCCTTTTAAATCAAGAGTTTTTAAAAAAAATTGATTTTTTTACCTGCATATTCAAATCATAAATTCACTTTAAATTTTAAAATTCCATAGTAATTTTTTTTAAAATATTTTCTTTCAACCCTTAGTTGCATATATTAGGTCCCTTTAAATCAAGAATTTTTTAGTATTTTTCTATTTTTACCTAAATATTTAAATCAAATATTCACATTAATTTTTAAAATTACATAGTAATTTTTTTAAAAAAAATCTTCGAAACCGTAATTGCATATACTAGGTCCCATTGATTTTAAGGTATCACCTTACATGTTTGTGAGCTTTGTATCCTTTTTATACATTTTGTAGTTTGTTTTTTTTAGAACTTTACATTTCCTATATTCAATACTTTCTTTCTATATCACTTTGCCTATTACAAATTATTATAGAAAATTCAATTGAATTTTAATTTGTTTTCCTACTTTTACAATGGCCCAATACACTAGTTTGGATGAAACTGATAAAAGGGAACTTCAATAACTCTTAACTAAACACCCTAACATGCAATATGATATGCTTAAAATACTAAAAGAAGAAGAAAAAAAGTGAACAATGGCCAATCCTTTCAAACCATAGAATCACTAGTTACAAATGACATTACAAAGGCAACTATATCTCAATAATGCCCTATAGTAGCCCAACGTGTATCTATGCCACCACCAGCTATGACTAGTACATTTTTGTCTCTTGATGTGGTTTCCCTTGTGCAAGAGATAAAATCTCTTCAATCTAAGGTGCTACATCTTGAGCAAGGTACTTCTAGACCAATACAGGCTTTGGATTCTTTTGTTTTACTTTATACACCATTGGCACATCATATTACTTTGACACCCTTACCATAAGGTTTTGTTCAACCCAAGCTCATTGTATATGATGGAAAGGGTGATCTAGAGACACACTTGAGATCTTTTCTTGAAACATGCTTGGAATATGTGCCAAATGACTAGCTACTAACCAATCTATTTCCACAGAGTCTAAATGATTATGTTTTATAATGGTTCTATAGTCTATTGAATTAGTCAGTTAATGCATGCAATCCTTTAGCCAACATGTTCCCAGCTTATTTTAGAATTAACATTGGTGATAAGGGTTCTTATACCCAATTTTCACAACGAAAACAAAGGTCAAATGAGCATCTCACAAATTATGTTCTTCAATATAAGACTATCTTGGTTAAGATGACTAGTTCCATGGTCGATCAAGAGTTACAAGATCTCTTCAAATAGAGTCTTCTACCATCTTTGTATGAATCAATAATGTTCAAAAGATTCTCTTCCTTTACTGAGTCATGTCATACACTAAAGGAAAGGGAAGTCAAACTAATTTCAATGGGAAAAATCAAGTACACAAGCATATCTAAAATAATAAACAAGAGTAACAAAAAAGTCCCATACAAAGTAAAGATCAATGATATCAAAAATCAAAATCAACCGGTAGTTAATGTGGATTTGATCCCCCTCAGTGAGTGGTTTTATCTGCACCTCCTTAGCAAACTTTTTCCAATATACCAATATCTCCATCCAGAGTTTTACAATAGCTTTTGGAATGTAAAATCATATCTCTCCCTCCTATTTGAGAAGTTGATATAAAAAAACCTCTTCCATGGGGATATGATCAGAATGCATTTTATGATTTTCACAAGGTACTAGGCCACACAACAAATAGATGCATCAATTTGAAACACAAGAAATAGGAATTGAGAGATGGCAATGTTATTGATCTTGGCACTCAAGTTGAGCCTCCTTAGGTGAAACAAACATAGGACAAAGCTTTGAAAATATTATTAGATATTTTCCCATAGTATATAAACAAGGGATAGGGGACACATCAGGTGTTCACCATGTATATCATATGCATCTCCCACTAGATACATACTAGGTACCTTCAGTTGAGTTACACCCTTTTAGCAACATGATTGGTGTGTATAATTCTAGAGTTCTAGATAGACCTTCCATCTCCTTCTCAGAGTAAGAGATAGTTGAGGATGATTCAGATCACCATGCACTCTTTATAAGATCTTACATTAATCATCATCCTATTCATAGTGTTCTCATAGATAATGGATCTAGTGTGAACATGTGCATTATGACATTACTATAGCATTTAGGATATTTAGAGTAGGATATTACCCTGATGGACATAGTTATTAGTGGATTTAGTGGGCACATATAGAGTTCATTAATTGATATTATATTTCATATATAGGTTGGCCCAACACATATGGCCACACTATTTACTATTATTCTTAGTGTAAGATTTTTTGATATGTTACTTGGTTGACCATGGATTCAAAAACTTCAAGCAGTACCTTCTAGAGTTCATAGATGTATAAAATTCATTCATGCTAATTAGGGTGTAACAGTTAGTGGAGTTCCATATGAGTTAACACTCCCCACTTCAGAGCCATCTACTACTTTGCAATCACCAATTTCAACTCCACCACTAGTTTTAGTTTCTCCACCAATTATAGCTCTTCTTCTAGTTCAAATTTAGATATAGTTAAGGCCTTACTAGTATAGAGAGTTCATAAACTTCCATAAAGGCTTCTTTTAGAGAAGCCATAGTTTTAGGACTCTAGATAGTTTTCAACTATAGTGTTCACACACAGAGTAGTATCATTGAGGTCTCATGCCTCTATACATAGAGCACATGTTCATAGATCCTCTAATACCAGATGGGTCCCTTAGATCCCTATAATTGCATCCACTTCTTAGAGCTATAGGGGGATCCCATAGTTGGTTTCTACTATATATGTTTTAGAGCATTTATTGCATACATAGCTTTCAAATCCATAGTCTCAACCCTTCCATCATGTTTCATGATCATGCATGATTCCTCTCCTTGATATAGGAAACCATGATAGGGAGTCTCCCATGAGACTCATTAGTTAGTATCATCTCTCCTCAACCTTACTTGTACATAGTTTCTTCATGATTGATTATACATAGCTTATGTCAAAATACCAAAAACATTCAAATAACTCAAAATACCAAAAACATTCAAATATATCAAAAATACAAAAATAATCAAAATTTCAAAATCCAAAAACATTAAAATAATTCAAAAACAAAAAAACCTTTTAATTGTATGAATTATCCATGCTTTACCTTTATACTACCATGTTAGACTTAAATTTTTTGTTTTATGATATTGTTTGTCAATTTATTTGCATTACCATACTTCACTTGATCTTCTTTGAGTGTGTGCAGTGGCATTCAGATCCTTGATTACTTCACTCTGCCCACTGAGGGGGCATCTTACTTCTACATTCAAGACATACATTGATATATTTACCCACTAGGGGCATCTTTGACATGACTACACCATCCAAGTTATGTCATTCCTACACCACACAATCTAGTTATCATGTTGATGTACATTACTTACTAGCTTACATAGATTACTCTATCGACATTCACTAGTATATAGAACTTGTGTATTTATTAGCATATACCTAGTCTTTTACTCCATATCTTTCATAATTTCAATTATTTATTTTATTATTTAGATGTGATTGTATTTCCATTATATTACATGTCATCCTTTCTTGCTTTACACAGCTAGATGTGAGTGCATTTCTCAGTTCATATTTTGTCTCTTGTATGTGCCTTATGATATTTATCAATGTCTTTTTCTTATATTATTATGTATGCCTTATGACATTTTCCAATTTCCTTTGATTTTACTCTTCTATGTGATTATGGCTCTTGTGTCAACCTTGCATGTTTCCAATTATGTGTATATGTGGCATTTAAACATGCCTTGTATGCTTGCTTTCTAGTTTGGGTGACATGTGCCCATGTCCCTTATTTTCTTGGCCCCTTAACCACTTTCATGTGATTCTTGATTCTTTCCTTGTGTGATTTTTTCTTGTTTGCTTCTCAACTATTCTCAATGTCATGATCCACATCATGCATGATCTTGCTTTCTTGGATGCCATGATGGGCATCATGCTCCATCCCTCCTTGAAAACTAACAACTAACAACCAACAATTAATATTTATAGTTTCAATTCAATATATTTCACATGCTATTACATTGTTATATATATCTAGGCCTAACCTTTTTGATCTAAAAATCTCCAATACAAACTATGTTATATCTTGAGACATCTTTTTTATTATCATTATTATATCATGTATTTCTTAGCATAACACACTTGTAGGGCTCTTTATTTTAATTGTAGTCATTTTAGGGTCTTCATTCCTACCCTTAAAAGAGGGGGAAATAAATAGGGGTTTTGTCATAGAGATCAAAACTCCTACCAGTCAAAAAAATAGTTTTTAGAACACTCAAAATAGTAATCAGAGGTTAAACTAGGCAAAATAGATTAGAAAAATAGTGATGATTATAGAACGGTCATTAGATTTAGAAAAGGATAATAGTGTCAGACATGGATAAAAACATCGGACAGTAGGGTGTCCTATTTTTGATGCTCGTATCCAAATAGAAAAAAAACTAATTTTTTTAGAAATAGGTAAAAAGTTCAACTCAGCTACTATTTTGTCACATACAGATCGATTTTGATTTATTTTTTTAGTATAATTTTTCTTAGAGAATCTAGATATAAGGTGAATCATGTGCAACATGATGGCTCTTTCTTCCAATTTTAGATTGGGTAGTTGGTATAACTTCTAGATTAGAATCCATGTTTTAAACATCAGTGCTTGGGGGCAATGTGCATGGAACATTTGACTTTATTTATTTTCAATCTCATTAAATTACCTAGGTATTATCAATAGTTATGTGCCTTATTCCATCTACAGATGGTTGGCATCATTTTTGAGTGGCTTCCACATAAGCCTATTGCCTAGTTTTGGAGTAGATTTCATACAAGCCTAATATTCACCTTTTTATAAGTAGCGAAGAGTGACCTAGTTTCCACCACACATTCAGCTATCCATGCCACATTGTCATATTACAGAACAATCATGGGATTTAAGATCCATCTCATATGACACACATTCATATTGATATCATTTTATATCTTCACTTAGTGGGACATGATGGAGCTAAAGGACTAGCTAGCCTTTGTATTCTTGAGCCACCTACTTAGAGGGATTGGACATATAGTCTAAACATCAATTATCACATGCATGATCACATAAATTTATTTAGTAGGAAATGATGGAGCTAAAGGTCCAACCTTGGCATTCTTGAGCCACTCTTCAATAATTGAGCACTCAACTTTGTTTGTGATATTATTCTTGGTATAGTACATACCTAGCATTATCTAACATCACTCAATAGCACAATAGGTTTTGTATTAGTCTGCTACTTGGTGAGGTTTATTCATTCCTTTCTCTTCCTCTCTCTCTTAACCAAATTTTGTGCATTCTTATTTTAGATATAACATATCTAATAAGAATTAATCTAATCTTTGTTTTCTCTTATAGGTTTACACTTCCCAATGTGTTCTCTCTACATACACCTAGCATCATATAGCTTCATGGGATTCACCCTTATAGGTAAGTTCAAATACAATTTCTAGTTTCCTTTATCCTAGTATTTTACTTTGTTGCATTACCAGAATAAAGGGGGGGGGGGGGGGGGGGGGGATATGACCAAATTGGTAGCTTGAGTGTGGCTTGTAATACATAATCCATAAGACCTTGTTACATGCTCTCATAACCTTTCCAGATACCTTTTTACTTATTCCTAGTCATCTATAAACTTTTGAGACCTAATTATAGCTCAATCAGTCTAAATTTCTAATGCTAGTTCCATCCCCCTAGGTCCTGAGCCTATATGATAGGAGTGTTGGGGTTGGACTATAGCACTATACCCTAGGGTGTCCCATTTCTATCACTCCTATCCAATCACATTTTGAGCTCAGATGACCATTTCCTTCCAATTCCTCTTCTTCATTATGTTAGCCTAACACAAATACATTTAACACATGACCAATAGATATCTATAAAATCCCATTCAAATTTTATTTATAAGGGGTTGGTAAATATTAAAAAATCAAGCAAGAATATAAGTAAGACCATTAAAAAAATTCCTATTTTTTGTATACAACCATCTAATATAGTTACCAACATATTCAAACCCTCACATGAATCCCTAGCCACCTCAAGCACTTTTAGTTTGGAATTTTTACATCCTCATAACACTATTTCACAAACCACATCAAGTGGGAGAACTACATATGACTCGATCCCTCTTCAGAGTATTGGTACCTAGGTAGCATGCCCATAAAAGGGGTGTGGATACATGTTTAGTACATCTTAAAAAAACTAAACCCCCCTCTCTCTTAGTCTTTTATTAAATCACAATGAAGGTCTAGGGTTCAATATTAAATCATCTCTATAAGGAGCTTTATTGGTATTCATAACCCAAAAATTCATAGGCAGGCTCACATAGGGATAGCAAACAAAACCCAAAAAACTCAAATCTTTATGACTAGTTTAGACAATAGTGGTAGGACCTGGAATATATCACCAAACCCTGAAGTGTCCTATTTTTGACACTCCTATCCTTTTACCAAACAAAATCTATATCCTGGCTCATGACACTATCCTAGTCCTACATAGCTAGTTTCAGCCTCTATCTTAGCCATCTTAGTTTATTTTTAAGCTAAGTTACATTTCTCCTTATTTATTATTATTTTTAAAAAGGTTTAAAAGGCATAATAAATAATAAAAATTGGTGTTCTAATTATTGCAATATTATTTACTAATTTATCTATTCTAGACCCTTAACTGAATTAGGAATAAGATAAATTCCTAAAACACCATTATTCCCAAAATAGTTAAATCACCTATTCACACCTACATGTCTTGGTATATATAATATAAATTCACCTTTGGAGGATACTAAACAAATCAAGATAAAGGCAAAGAAAAAAAAGTATATGAGCATTTAAATGTTTTTTATTCCATAAATCCCTCTTGGATACATACATTGAGTTAATCTTACAAGATTCAAATGTAGATACATCATGTAAATAATTTGGAGGTATCTCATAATACTCCACAATAGACTCTATATATCATCATAAACAAAGATACTCTAGATACAAGACTTTCTATGGTACTTGAATATAAGATGGTATCTTTACCTCATCTACTCCAACACAACATATTCATATATCTAGAGAAACTAAAACTGTTCTTATTGCTACTACTTCTAATAAACCACATAGTGTTCAATGATGGATTTCATGAACCCCTACTTCTTTTACTATCTATTCACGACCACAAATTTATATTATACATACATAGAGAATTACATATTGATGCAATAGTAAGTGGTCCACTTACTCTCTCATCTTATTTAAATAAATTTTATCAACTTATAAACTAGACCTCTTTTTTATTAACTATCCTTTAATTATCTCAAGAAGATCTTGGGAATATTTGTCTTGATAGACCAATGATTTAACTCTCTAGCACTATCTCTTACTGGTTTGAATCTTTGTAATATAATCATGAAACACTCTTAATGATCTTAAATAGGGTACTTAGCCCCTTTTTATAGTAATCTATTACATAAACCCTTGATGATTCATAAGAAATCAAATAAACCACATTACTTCTTTTTGAACATGGTTATATGGGTCTACACTAAATTTCTAATTTAGTCTTCTTAGTCTTTCTTTGATCTTGAATAATCCCAACATCATAAAACAAAAATGATAATCCCATCTCATAAAAAATCTTATTAGGCCTAATTATGTCTCCTAGAACTGAAACTAACTTGAAGAAGAAACTATTTTATTTTCTATAGTCAGTACTAATAAACACCAACATATACACTTGTGTATAAAATTAATACTTCAAGCCCCAACAAACATAGGTCTAAATCCTTCAATTATGCCTCATCCAATGAACACTTATAACAAGCATACACATAGTCCTTTCTATTTGAAGATTCAAGGAACATCTAGTTCAAGGATAATATAATTATCTCATAATATTTATAATGATTTTCTTAAGATGTTTACACAGACTCCATATACTAGTTAAGTCACCACTGACCAAGAACACTTGACTTCATCCTCTATTCTAATACAATATTGCTCTTAAGCCTATTTTATCTAATTTAGACTTCTCAAGGTGAAAATCTTATGTTATTTATTTTATAAAGTCTATACTATTGAACTATAACATATACACCTTTTACAAATTCAAATATTCTAACTTTCAAAGTCAAATTAAATCACAACTTTATTCTTTATATTTTTTAATAAACACCTACAATAGTCATGTATATAGTCTTTTATAGGTGAATTATAAGGTTCTTTGATTGCTCAACAAGTATTTTAACATAAATACAACTAGTATGGTTCAATATAAGTATGTTGGATAATTTTAATGGCTCAAGACAATTTTTTAACACCAACCTTATAATCAAACAATAAGGAAACCTAACTCAGTCTTGATTTTGTCAGTAGGACTATGAATTGGACTTGAAATAGTACTATCTACCTTGAATCACCTCCCTATAATTTTTGATATATTATTAAAATTTTGTCTTTTATATAAGGATGAAACCAATCCTTGTATTGGTTTCACAATCATTTGAACACAATACTGAATTTATCCATTAGGCCTACATAGACCTAGTCTATCTTTTTAAGAGGGATTTGACTTAATTTTACCACAAAATAAATTGTATAAATACTTATAAAATTTTATAATGATCTCAAAAAATTAACTCACCTTTATGTAGAGTTTGGAGTCCAATCACAAAGTAATCAAAGTCAAATTTCAATTTCTTTGTCCTTGATGATAACCTATAAGTCAATTAAAACACAATCCTTTGTAAAAGTTTATTCAAGGTAATTGGACACTAATTAACACTTGAAACATATAAATATTATCATTTCCTACATATTTATTCAATTTCATATAATTTTAAAGGTTAAATTGGAAGATAGAGGGAGTTCATGCATATGTTCAGATGTGATTTGATCTGACTATGTTCAACTATGGATTGAAAATATAGAATTTCACAGGGTTTGTTTATTATAACATCAAATCTAGTAAGAACTTGCTTCAAAAACACTTGAAATTTATTACCTAGGATGAAAAATATATAACATGAATAAATAATAATTAAACTCTTGATATTCATGTGTAAAATTCCTTATAACAATACTTAGTCCTTTGTTATGGATTATAGACCCTCCATTAGTTATTACAGTCATGAATTTAGACCTTTTTCATGTTTGTATTCATCCTTGATCATCTCCTTCTTTTATGGGTTGATCATTATCAAAGAATTTAATTTTTTGGCTAAGATTATAATTATAATAACTTATCAAGATTCCTCCTCACTCACCTAGTCTTAATTTAGCAGACTGACTTCATGTGTTAATTTTGTAGTTACATTGACTATTTAGGATAAAAATATGAAATATGATTATGACCTTTAGAAGGTATATAAGACTCTTGATACATTTTGTACTCCCAAAATTCCTAATAAAAACTCATACAACTCAACATGACCTTGAACTATTTACATTTATTCATGAAATTACATCATAGACATTTAAAAAATCAAATTTAAAGTTTTGGAGGGAAACTCTTCAAAGACTCTAAATAACTCTAAACACACCTCTAATGGCTTCATAAGACTTATTAAGATGTAATAGACCTATAATACAATTGACAAGACCTTATATACATCTTGGTGGATGATTATCCTACATCATATTCCCTAGGTAAATAAATTTGAGCTCCAACTCAAATGTTTCTTCTTCTTCCTCAAGTTATATTACACTAGTATACTCATTATACTCTTTTCTACAGTCTTCTTCTTTGATTTATACGTGTTCTTCATTTTATCCTCTAATATGAGAATATTTTATTATTTTTATTTCATTTGATATTCCTCAAAATTTTATTTTCTTCAATTTTCTCCTCCTTGATTTCTAAACTTGCATAAATATAACTTAACCAATAGTCAGAAATAAAACATTGAGACATTTGAGTCTCATCTTGCATTTTTGGACCTTATTTTTTTTTTTTACCTTCATTTCACAAAATTAGATGTTTTTTATTCACATTTTAATATTTCTATGCTTAAATCATTCTCTAATTCTATTATCTCCTCTTCCAACTATTCTAAACTCTCATACACAAACAAAGTGTCAGACACTCCATCTCTTAAATACTCCTTGTTGTTTAAACCTTCAAATTAGCTTAAAAATTGTTATTCTTCACTTACTATCATGATTTCTACCTCATTTACTCTATCTTTCCCATGATACACTACTAAAAAACATAATGATTCATCAAAATCAACACCATTATCCAAACAAAAACAACTTTACCTTCATCTTTTACTTTTTATTCGTCACAAAGTTTGTTCTCCTCAAAATAGATCTCTTTTTCTACAACTACATACTCAAATACATTATTAAAATTAAAAATTTGAGTTTTTTTTTTCTTCACTTCTCTTATTTGTTTTTCCTTATTAGCATCCATAATATTTTCTCAAACTCATTTTATCTTTTTTCTTTCTTCTCCTTTCAACAATCTATTTCACAAGCTACTTGGTTGTCTTCTTAAAAACACACTTCTATAAATTCTGAATTGAATCTTCCAATTTTGTATACAAATTTTATAAAATTTGATTCATCAACTCTATTTCCTCTTATAAGTCTCCTTATTTCCTTTATTCTCTCTTTTTCTTTACTTTATCCATTACTTCATCACCAAGATCCTCACCCAAGTCTTTTGCACCTTGATCTTTTGGGTCCCCTTAGGTTCTCACATAGGTCTTTTGCACCCTGGTGTTTTGGTCCTTTTCAATGGATTCACTGAGCCTTTCCTTGATTCAATGGTCTGTAATTTCAATAAATTCATAATAACCAAAATAAATCATAGATACCTTGTCTTATTTTCTTGTTCCAAGTCTATTTCACCTTAGAGCATTACCATCTCTAGAGCATCACTTTGCTCTTACTCTTGAGCTTCACCATGCTCTATGTCTTCCCTTCAAGCCTCAATGGGCTATGATACTTCCCTTTATCCTGTTCTCTTTCTAATTTTAAATAAATTTCATAATTTCATAATATTTAATTCAAATAAAACATCAAATATCAAAGCATGTACCTTTGAATGGCTGCCAAGTTTTCCTCCAATAGGGTATTCAAACTCTAATCTTCTAAATCTTCTTATTCAAAAAAATATGATCTTGTTTGTCTACTTATTTATCTTAGATCTTATGAGCCCTTATACCATTTGATGCAATAATAAGTGGTCCATTTACTCTCTCATCTCCTTCAAATACCTTTTATCAGCTTGTAAGCTAGACCTCTTTTTGTATTAACTATCCTTTAATTATCACAAAAATATATTTTTAATATTGGTCTTGATAGCCCAATGACTTTACTCTCTATCACTATCTCTTATTAGTTTGAATATATGTAATCTAATCAATAAATACTCTTAATGGTCCTAAATAGGGTAATTAGACCCTTTTTATAGTAATCTATGTCACACAGACCCTTGATTATTCATAAGTAATCAAATATAATAGATTAATTATTATTTAACATAGTTATATGGGTCTTGACTAAGTTTATAAGTCATAATTCTTAGTCTTTATTTGATATTGAATAATCCCAACATCCAAAAAAATAGATGATAATCCCAGCTTGTAAATAGGCTTATTAGGCCTGATTCTATCTCCCAGAATTGCAACCAACTTGAAGAAGAAAACGTTTTATTTTATATAGTACATATTTATAAACAACAACATATACACTTGTGTATAAAATTAATACTTAAATCCCCAAGAAACATAGGTCTAAATCCTTCAATTCTACTCCATCTAATGAACACTTATAACAAACATACACACATTCCTTTCTATTTGAATATTCAAGGAACATTTGGTTCAAGGATAATATAATTATCTCATAATATTTATAATGATTTTATTAAGATTTTTACACATATTCCATATACTGGTTAAGTCACCACTGATCAAGAACACTTGACTTCATCCTCAATTCTACTACAATATCGATCTTAAGCCTATTTTGTCTAATTCAACCTTATCAAGGTAAAAACCTTATGTTATCTCTTTTGTAAATTCTATACTGATGAAATAAAACATATACACCTTTTACAAATTCAAATACTCTAACTTTCAAATTCAAATAGAATCACAACTTTGTTCTCTACTTTTTTTAATAATTACCTACAACAGTCATCATATAGTCTTCTATAGGTGAATTCCAATGTTATTTGATTGATCAATGATTATTACAACATAGCTATATTTATTTTGGATAATTTAAATGGCTCAATACAAGTTTTAAACATCAACTTTATCATCAACCAATAAGGAAACCTAACTCAATCTTGATTTTATCAATAGGATTATAAATTTGACTTGCAAGAGCATTGTCTACCTTTACTCAACTAAATATCCTTTTTTATATCTTATTAAAACATTTTATATTATATAATAATTATTAAACCAATCCTTGTAGTGGTTTCACAATCATTTTACCATAATATATAATTCATCCATTAGGCCTACACAGACCTAGTCTATCTTTTTAAAAGGAATTTGACTTAATTTCACCACCAAATAACTTATATAAACATTTATAACGTTTTATAATGATATAAAAACATTAAATCACCTTTATTCAAAGTTTTAATTCCAATCACAAAGTAATCAAAGTTAAATTTCACTTTCTTTGTCCTTTTTGATGATAACCTACAGGTAGATCAAAACACAATCCTCTGTAAAAGTTCCTTTAAGATACTCAGGAATTAAGTAACACTTAAATAATATAAATACAATAATTTCCAACATATATATTCAATTTCTTATAATTTTAATGGTTAAATTTTAATACACATGCTTTTTAAGAAGACTAGGGTTTGCTAGAAATCATAAAGCCTGAGAGCTTTTTAAGAAGACTAGGGTTTGCTAGAAATCATAAAGCCTGAGAGCTTTTTAAGGATAGTTCATAAAGGCTAAACACTTTATAATGGAATTAATTCCTATATGAGGATATTAATTAACATATTAAAAATTTACAACAATTATGTGTATTTCATGCATATATTAATACATGATTTGATCTGACTGTGTTCAACTATGGATTGAAAATACAAAATTTCATAGGGTTTATTTACTGTAACATTAAATCTAGCAATAACTTGATTCAAAAACAATTAAAATTTATTACCCAAGGTGAAAAATACATAAAATTAATAAATTAAAATAAAAATCTTTATATTATTATTTAAAATTCCTTAAAATAATACTCGGTCCTCTATTATGGATTGTAGACCCTCCATTAGTTGTTACGACCATGAATTTAGACCTTTTTCATGCTTATCTTCATCCTTTATCATCTCATCCTTGCAAGGGTTTATCATTATCAATTTTTAAATTTTTTTTTCTAATCTTAAAATTATGTAAACTTATAAATATTCCTCCTCACTCTCTTGGTCTAAATCTAGCAAACTGACTTCATGTGTTTATCTTGTAAATGCATTGACTATTTAGGACAAAAAGATGATTATGACCTATATAAGGTATAGAAGACTCTTGATACATTTTATACTCCTAAAATTCCTAATATAAAATTTCATAACTCAAAATGACCTTAAAATATTTACATTTACTCATGAAATTACATCATAGACATTTGAAAATCCAAATTTGGAATTTTAGAGGAAAACTCTCCAAAGACTCCAAATAACTCTAAACACACCTATAATGGATCCGTAATGGATTATTAAGACCTAATATACCTATAATTAAATTTAAAATACCTTATATACATCTTGGTGGATGATTCTCTTGCATCATATATCTTATAGTGCCAGATATTATACCTATACATGTTCCTTAGTAATACCACTTT
Source organism: Torreya grandis (assembly GCA_037957365.1). NCBI lineage: Eukaryota > Viridiplantae > Streptophyta > Pinopsida > Cupressales > Taxaceae > Torreya > Torreya grandis. The sequence goes on along the minus strand of JARHVA010002318.1, from coordinate 2,213,904 downwards.
TTAATTGCACTAGGTTTCTAAGGGAGATACCTATGATTGTCCCTTGGATAATATTATAATATATCATTTTATCTTTGAATATTTTTAAAAAAATAAAAAATAAATCCAAAATCCAAAAATAATTTTAGCATTTACATGTTCTATTAGCTCCTTGTCATCTATGTTGTTTGTTCCATGTTGGTAGATAACATATCAAATATTTTTATATACACATGTTTCATACAATTTTTGAGTGTGATAAAAGTATACCTAGGCATATGTCTATTTACTTTAATATTTTGTACCTTCTCTCTACTCATGTGATTTATGCATAGGGTTAATCCACTCCCTTGATCACAAAACACCTAGGTTGTATCATTCTATGATCATTTTTCATTATCAAGTTTGAGATTATATACTTACACATGCCTTTATCCATGTTCATATATTTCATAATGTACTTTATATGTTATGTACTTCATGTTTTTTTAAACACATATATCTAAGGACTAGTTTGATATGTTTATGCTAGTTTCTTATGTTCCATTCTTTTCATTTATGCACTTCCTTAAGTGTCTCCCTTGCTTGCTATTGTATTAATTTTTCAAGCATTTTAATATGCTACATTAATTTTGGCCATTGTTACTCTATTTATATATTATAAAATTGAAATATGTCATTTATTTCCTTGTATAAATTTTACTAAGTCATTTCCATTTGATTAGGTGGTATTTGAACATTCCCCTTATTTGAGGTCTCCTTAGATCATTGTATTTTGATTTGATTTTGAGTGCTCTTGTGTGTGTGATTGATTGATTTTTGAGCTTGTACTATTACTATCTACATTTTTCCATGATTCACATCATGCCTCTTAGTATTTGATGTGATCACATACTATGTACCTCATTGTTATATCTACCTAGACATACTACTCTAATATGCTACATGATTTATGTTGACGCAAGAGATTGCACCCTTTGGTAGGAAGTCGAGCTCTTGCCTTCTCCTTGAAACATGGAAACTCCCCTCTCACCTGTGGGACTAGTGAAACTAGAGGGGAGAGTCTCTAGATAAGGGCTAGCTCCCTTTGATGCATCATGTTTGTTCCAGCAAGTGCAAATACATACATACATACATATATATATACATATATATATATATATATATATATATATATATAAATTGGGGGATGAAAAGGGAGAAAGATGCAAGAAAAAAAACTAATCTAAAGAGGTGATGCACCAAAATAAAGTCAACCTTCACACATCCACTTTTGAAATCAGACAAATGCATACATACACTTCACACTTCGTAGAAGGACCAGGCTGCTAGAAACTGGTAGGGAGGCTTTAATGGAAAATACAAACATATAGAGACTTCACCAAGGTGTTGTAAAATGCACACTGTAAGTAACCTCCTCTATTCTAAACTTCTCAAATACTGCTCTCCTCCTATCAGCTACAAAATGGTGCCTTTTAGGTAATTGGTGTGTTGGTGTTGAACTTGTGAGAGCATCAAAAGACAATGACTAAACACAAATTAACACTCAGGACATACACAGAATAACTATCCAAGAAGAGGTAAAAACTGCGTTTATAGATTCAGGTGGAAATTTTAGCAGGGTTATGCCTTGTAAAAATGTGTAAGATTCCTTTTAAAAATGACAAGACTTTCATATATAGGAGAAGCAAGGAGGCCCATTTTGGTGCTCCTTTTTTACAAGTGGCCCATGTGTCCCTTCATTGGGAAGAGGAAAACACTATTGCCGATGTCATCTTTCTAGAAGAGCCCTGCTGGAACCATGTTGTATAATCACCAAATTTGACTTTGGCATTCAAGCATTAATGTGAAATGCAGGCTGTACCTCTCCTCTACCAACAAATTGAGATTTGGCCCCTTTTAAATGCATGAACCATGCCATTTGTGTCTTGCACCATTTGGGGATTATCAGGCAATAAATTGCCTTCCCCTTTCCACTTAGACTGCTTTGTCCCTTCCTGCACCTTGTCATTCTCCTGCTTTATCACTTGGGATTTTGTCCTTTTACCTATCTTGTCTCTTCTGGCTCCTTTGGCCCTTGGGGGCAAACATTCAAGCGGGTCGTTGCATTCTCGCCCCTTGGTTAGCTCTCTCTTAGTTGAAAACAAAAGGCCATTTCATTTCGTTAACTTTGGCATTTGTATGGCCATCATTGGATTGAAAACCAATGGATAACTTGTTCTATTGAACTTGACAGCCTCTGGGACGTCTTTGGGCCCATCAAAACATCATCAGGTCCTCATGGTTGGCCTTGTCCTTCTCAATTCTTCTGTGGGCATTCTTTCCTTTGTCTCTATCACCTTCCTAAAGGGAAGGTGACCCTTCGGCATTCAGAAGTGTCCTCTTGAATTTGGTTGAGAGTCCCCCGCTAGGGAACCTACCCTTCGAGGAACTTTGACAGGTCCTTATTGCCTCAAACTTTTTCCCGGGTCCCCATGGACAACTTTCGTAGGTTTCGTTTGCCTCTGTGTTTTCCACAGACTTTTATCTGTGAACATTTTTCTGCAAACAAAAAGTCCACAAAAATTTTGTCTGGCCTAGCCTTTGCATTGAAGTGCGCTTGAATTCCTTTAGAATTTTTATCTGAAGGAATTCCTTTGGGAAAAAAGTCTAAAGGAATTCGAGACTTAGTCCAATTTGAACTTAAACAAATTTTAGACTTGCCTAGATTTTTTCCTTTTGAAGCGCCTACCCTTCAGAAGGATATTAAACTTTTCAAACTGCCCCTCAACCAAGGGCATACCCTTAAACCAAGCCGTTGAACCAAAAATGGTTCAATGGTTCAATTAGTTCAACCATGCATGCCAATGAACTAGTGAACCAAGCCAATGAACTTCTTGCTTTGAACCAAGCCCGTTGAACCAAAAAAGGTTCAACAGTTCAATGGTTCAACTATTGAACGCCGATGAACTTCCTTTGCTGATTGAACTGCCACTTTGAACCAAATTCATTGAACCAGGCCGTTGAACCAAAAATGGTTCAATGATTCAACGCTTGTTGAATCAAGATGTTGAACTTGAATATGAACCTTTGAACCAAAGGTCGATGAACCACTTGAACTAGGCCATGAACCAAACTCATTAAACTTGTGCAACCTGAAGATGACTGGCATTAATCAGTAGGGGAAGAAGGTGACCAAAATTTTTCTTGTGGGCAAAATTGGTCAACAAATTGGTGACTCATAGGGGAAGCATGCCTGCTATGCTTAGAACCCAATTGCCTTACATTCCATTAGGTGCAGATTCAGATGTAGCTATGAAAGAGTTAGCAACAGCCCCAAAGATTTGAGAATCAATCATGAAGCTTTTACCCCACATGTAAAGGGAAACACACAAGGCTAAAAACATTACCTGTGTAACTGCACTTAGGGAAAATAGGGAAAGAAAACTGAAAGCAAACTACTATATATAGCTAACTAGGAATGCTTGCCTCCCTCCTGGATCAAAGGGAAAATTTCTTAAGTCCCCTTCTTGGCAAGAAGACTTATGGTGCCAGGCAAGTAGCTGAATGAAAAAGAGAATTGGTGACCTACTCCTCTTGCCCATCACCTGAGTTGGCTTGTATCCGAGTGGATCCAAATCAAACATGCTTCTGACATATATGTACTCTACTTGTCCTTGGAAGCATGTTGAATGTTGATCCTTCATATTAGTGCTCCTCACCAAGAAATTAATGGCTAATGGCTCATCACCAAAAGCCCTTTGATCTGCACATTCCTTCTACAATGTATCATGGTCTGATTTGTCTCCTTCTACCTCATTGAAGACTTTGTCAGACTTATCCTCTACTTCCTCTTGGCCTTCTTGAAGAAGGGTGACTATAGTGATGTCTGGAATGGACTCACAAAATGATTGCTCATCCCACATAACATTGCCTCTTTCTTCAAAACTCTCTTCTTCAAGGCATTCCTCCAAGAAGACAGACCTCTCCTTTCTTTCCTCCAGCTCAAGCTCCTCAGCGTAGTCATCCTCATCATCAAAATAGCAAGGAAGTTCATCAAATAGAGGGGAAGAGAGCTCACCATGCATTTGTTCCTCCTCGTATTGCTAGAACATTTGCATATATACAAGACTTGCATCTTCTCCACTGTTGATAAGGTCTTCACAAGAAGCATCAATGATGATTTCTTCTTCATTGTCGCTCATGACAATGTCTTTAGGAACTACAGATTGGATCTTCTTCTCCTCACCTGCCTCTTGCAAAATAGGTTCCTCCTTGAGAAGGAGTGAAGTGGGAAAAACACATGGAAGAGGAGGCAGTCCTTGAGCTATAATTGAATGATTCTCCTCCTTCCACTTGGTCAGCGCTTCATCAATATTAGGTGTGGCTTGATAGCTCTCTTGGAGGTGTGTGGACAGGCTAGGTTCAGACAGGTCCACCACACATTTGCTAAGGAATCTCATTTGGGACTCCAACTCTACAATTCTCTTAGCTATATTTTCTTGAAGGATCCTTTCTTGGAGATCACCAGCATCATCCTCTTTAAGGCTTTGAGCTAGTTCTTGGCATTCCTTCCTCCAACTTAGAATTTGTGCATTATTCTGAAGGACTTGGGGAGGTTGGGGAATGCAAGGAAGAGACTGTTGGTGTGATGGAGGAGTCTTTAGAAGAGGGACATGCTAGCTGGTGGTACTATTCTCAATGGAAGATTCACAATATAAGGAATTTAGAAGGTTCATCTCCATGGGAGGTTATTTTGATGTCTCCTGGTGATGGAAAGCCAGGCGCACGGGATTGAGAGCAAATGCATTTGATGAGCTGGAGTGAGCAAGTGCAATCTGATAGAAAGGATTGGGTGTAAAAGAGGGGGTTTTCTTCAGGATAAGAGGGAGCATGCAAGGCTGACTGCCTTGAATAAATGGATTTCTCCATTTTGCTCTTTCCTCCTCCATGGATTGCAAGGCCTATGCTTGCCCAAACAAGCTCTCCTCTTTATACATCAACTCATGCTAATATCTGTACTGCTCTTCCAGCCTGTTAATGTCCAATTCTAGTGCCATCTCCTTTATAGTTACAGGGCAACTAGGAGAGCTACTTGAGGTGATTCTCTAAAAAATTTGAGTCTGATCGAAATCATATGAAGGAACACAAGACCCATGATTTTGCGCAAAATAATTATACATACAAAAAATAATTTCTGAATGGCACCAGGCTACTTAACCAGCAGATTCAACTCAGAGTCACCATTGTTGTTTGATGTAAAGCCTCCAAAGGCTGGTCGATTGAAGAATACACCAAAAATTCTTCAACTCTTTGGACAAAACCTGTTCTAGTTGGTCCCATCAGGCATGCCAAAACTGTTGACACAAGAGATTGCACACTTTGGTAAGAATTCAAGCTCCTACCTTCTCCTCACAACATGGAAACTCCCCTCTCACCTGTGGGACTAGCGAAGCTGGATGGGAGAGTCTCTAGATAAGGGCTAGTTCCCTTTGATGCATCATGTTTGTTCCAGCAAGTGCAAATACATACATACATACATACATACATATATATATATATATATATATATAAATTGGTGGGTGAAAAGGGAGAAAGATGCAGGAAAACAAACTACTCTAAAGAGGTGATGCACTAAAATAAATTCAACCTTCACACATCCACTCTTGAAATCAGACAAATGCATACATACACTTCACACTTGGTAGAAGGACTAGGCTACTAGAAACTGGCAGGGATGCTTTAATGGAAAATACAAAAAAATAGATAATTCACCAAGGTGTTGTAAAATGCACACTGTAAGTAATCTCCTATATTCTGAACTTCTCAAATACTGCTCTCCTCCTGTCAGTTGCAAAATGGTGCCTTGTAGGTAATTGGTGTGTTGGTGTTGAACATGTGAGAGCATAAAAAAAAAGACTAAACACAAATTAACACTTAGGACATACACAGAATAACTATCCAAGAAGAAGTAAAAACTGCATTTATAGATTCAGGTGGAAATTTTAGCAGGGTTGTGCCTTGTAAAAATGTGGAAGATCCCTTTTACAAATGACAAGTATTTCATATATAGGAGAAGCAAGGAGGCCCATTTGGCACTCCTTGTTTACAATTGGCCCATGCGTTCCTTCATTGGGAAGAGGAGAACACTATTGCCATTGTCATCTTTCTAGAAGAGGCCTACTGGAACCATGTTGTATAATCACCAAATTTGACTTTGGTATTCAATAATTAATGTGAAATATAGGCTGTGCCTCTCCTCTACCAATAGATTGAGATTTGTCCCCTTTTAAATGCATAGACCATGCCATTTTCATCTTACACCATTTGGGGATTATCATGCAATAAATTGCCTTCCCCTTGCCACTTGGACTGCTTCGTCCCTTCCTACACCTTGTCATTCTCCTACTTTGTCACCTGGGATTTTGTCCTTTTGCCTATCTTGTCTCTTCTAGCTCCTTCGGCCCTTGGGGGTGAACATTTTGGTAGGTCGTTGCATTTTGGCCCCTTAGTTAGCTCTCTCTTAGTTGAAAACAAATGGCCATTTCATTTCATTAACTTTGAAATTCGTATGGCCATCATTGGTTTCAAAACCAATGGTTAACTTGTTTTGTTGAACTTGATGGCCTCTGGGACGTCCTCAGGCCCGTCAAAACATCATTGGGTCCTCATGGCTGGCCTTGTCCTTCTCAATTCTTCTGCATGCATTCTTTCCTTTGTCTTTATCACCTTCTTGAAGGGCAGGTGACCCTTCGGCATTCAAAAGTGTCCTCTTGAATTTGGCTGAGAGTCCCCCATAAGGGCACTTACCCTTCAGGGAACTTTAGCGGTTCCTTGTTGCCTCAAACTTTTCCCTAGGTCCCCGTGGACAACTTTCTCAAGTTCCATTTGCCTCTATGTTTTTTGTGGAGTTTTATCTATGGACATTTTCCCACAGACAAAAAGTCCATAGAAATTCTATCCGTCCTAGCCTTTGTGTTGAAGTGCACCTGAATTCCTATAGACTTTTTGTCCGAAGGAATTCTTTTGGGAAAAAAGTTTGAAGGAATTTGAGACATAGTCCAATTTGAACTTAGACAAATTTTAGACTTACCCATATTTTTTCCTTTTGAAGCACCTACCCTTCAGAAGGATATTGAACTTTTCAAACTACCCCTTAGCCAAGGGTATACCCTTGAACCAAGTTGTTGAACCAAAAATGGTTCAATGGTTCAATTGGTTCAACCATGCACGCTGATGAACTAGTGAACCAAGCTGATGAACTTCTTGCTTTGAACCAAGCCCGTTGAACCAAAAAAGGTTCAACAGTTCAACGGTTCAACCATTGAATGCCGATGAACTTCCTTTGCCAATTAAACTGCCACTTTGAACCAAATTCGTTGAACCAAACCATTGAACCAAAAATGGTTCAACAGTTCAACACTTGTTAAATCGAGATGTTGAACTTGAAGATGAACCTTTAAACCAAAGGTCTATGGACTAATTAAACTAGGCCATGAACCAAACTCATTGAACTTGTGCAACCTGAAGATGACTGGCATTAATCAGCAAGGAAATAAGGTGACCAAAATTTTGCCTATGGGCAAAATTGGTCAACAATTTATACACAGATTGTATGGTTATCTTATCCTTTTGAGGTAATGTAACTACCAATTTATAATTTGCATCACCTTAAAATAGGGGCAATATTAGTGGGTTCATGTCACAAAGTCATTAATTTGACACCTTCACAGTTTAATATTCTAATAGGGGCATGTAAAAAATACATGAAAATCCACACTTATTCAGTACTTGGCATTTATAGATTACAGTGGGGGTATGTTATGGAAACATGTTCTCCACAATAATACCAGTTCTTAGTATAAAATTTTATTTGGAGAATGTCATGGTAACATGTTTTCCACACTTTTAATATTTTAGATTAGCCAAATTGAACATTTATATGATTTAGATACACTTGTGGCAACATTATATACCTTGGTACCATTTTTATACCTAGGTTTCAGCTTGAGACATATATAAATTGCATATGTGAACATTAAATTACAAAATCAAATTAGATTTCATATTTTAAATACTTATATGAACTTTATCATACACCAAGATAAAATTTTATGAACTATTATTGAGCCAATATACTATAGTGGTTAGTTTAATTTTGGCAAGGTTGAGGTGATTACATCACTCAATCTTACCAATTTTATAGGATGGAGTAAATAAATCATACATGCTCATAAGATTTATATAATGAGTTGACTTGGATCACTCACACTCACTAGGTTATAATCATGATTGGGTTACACAGTTTAGCTAATCTTGATTGTTAGGTGGCAACTCATCTTTTCTCCAAGGTTGGGGGCAAGTTGTCATCCAATATTTATATGAATGAACTTGAAAGTTTTAAAAATTTCCTAATCTTAGTTCTAATTCTTCATATTGAATCATCTCTTCAAATCAAATTTCCAAAAGGCAACATGGTTGCATCAATACACATGTGTACTCCTAACCTTACTCTCTTTCCTTTCAAGAATTTCAAATTATTTCAATTTTATATTATATACACTAATTATATACCATAACGTGTTATTGGTTTTAGGTCAATCACCAGCAAAGAACTCAATATTTGACTCATACAAAATCAAGGTGTGTTATACACACCCAAGTATAGATTTCTTTTCCTTTAAACTAGTAATTTCATTACTATATTAAAGGGGGGGAATGTAGATACTAAATCTAAATTATATGTCACCTCAGTCTTGTATACTTGGCAAGTAATTATTATGGTTTACCCTTCAATTATAAGACATTCCTATTGTTGAAAGGTGTGCATCCACTATCTCTTATGCCTATTATTTATCTCTTAGTCCTACCATATCTTATTATGATGACTAGGTATTTTATACTACTCAAAATTATATAAACTTGACTATTATCATTCTCTATAAGTTTTGGACATGTACCCATTTTCTATCTTCCCAAACACTTTCATCACATCCAAACACCTATGTTTATGCTAGTGGCTTATGCCAAACTAAGTGTTTAGTGACCTAAAGTCATAAAATTTATAAATTTAATGTTTCATTATGGTCATCCTAAGTGATTTAATGTGAAATATTTCCAAAAGGGATTTTTATATGGTATGATATCAATCCTCACTCATTCCTCACCTAAAATAGACCTAGAAACTCACAAGGCAGCTTAGCAAAAACATTCAATCAAGCATTCAAGTTAGCAAAGATTCCATATTTTGATATCTATCATAAGTACATCTCATCTCTAGGACTAATGTATTAAAGGAACATTTCATGATCCATATTTTCCAATTTACAAGTTAGGTCACTCTATGAAATTTATTATCACATGTTGCATCCTTATATACACACAAGCCAACACATAGGGGAAAAATACATATGTTTGAGGCCCTCTTCAGAGTATTGGTTATGTAAGCAACACCCATTGATAGAGGGGTACTTTGGGTAGCTCAAAAGCATATGCCCACTAACCTATTTTTTTGATAGTCACTCTAAGCATGAAGAAGCTAGGGTTTGGTCATTTTATAGAGAGAAATAACATGTGTGTGAGATCTAAACACACTAGAGCAATAGAAACAAAAAACCTAGAAGGTTTCAAGTGTTCACACCTAGAACCAATTGATATTTTTTAGTGGACACCTATGTCCAAGTTAGACAGTAAATTCAACATAATCTTCTAGATGTGATGCAAGCATTTGAGGTCATAGAGTGCAAATTTTTAAAATATGAAATTGATCTAGAATTCAGATCTAGTCTCCTAGCCTGTTTTGTATCATATTTTCAAATGCATAGTAAACTAGCTAAGTATTCTTGTTTCAAATTCATTTCAATATCAATCAATACCTTTAATTTCTATTTTTATCATATCTTAGCATTTTAATTTAGAATATTGTTTATCTAAGTTTGTAATTAATTGACCTATTGTAGATTTGTTTATCACCCTTGTGCTTATTCATTTATATACTATTAACCATATACTATATTAAACCATCTTAATTTAGGGTTAAATAATTAGATAAATTTAGAGTGACAACTTCAACTTTACTTTTTATCCCCTTAGAAAATTATATAATTCCTTTCTTTCCATAAACCCCAAAAAATGTGTGGTAAATCCATAACCCAGAGAGTTTTGAGCTTATTACTTTTAAAAGGATTTCTCCATTGATACCATAATTTATAAAGAGAGGTAGGTAAGAACCAAACCACACCAAACTTAGAAATAATATGGCTTATTATAGCAAAGGTAAAGGGGCACTCCATAATATGAAAAATACACTCAACATTATTTACCGAAGGACATAATAATTAGGAATATATAACCCTCATTTTTGGAGGTTATCTACATTAATAATTTTATTTGGATAGCCAACCAAAAATATATATTTACCTTAGGGATTGACCTCTTATTAAAAAAATTATCCCAAAGAAAACCATCAGGAATAACTCTAATATCTAATTTATAACTTATTTTAATAGAGTATTGACCATCTAGAGAATCTTCCCAAATAAGCTCATCCTCTACCAAATATATTCCAATAGAGAAAATTTTTAAAAGAGTATTAATATCATAAATAATCTTATTAAGGTCATCATAGGTATTTTCCATATTTAAATATAATCCGTTCTCTTCGAACCCCCTATTCAAAGTATAATCCTCACTATCTATCTCTCTAATTCCTCTTCACATCACCATAAATATCACTCCAAGGAGTAACCTCTTTAAGTGTCTAACTAAAAAGTCACTTATCTTCCCAAAATTTTACTTTAACTCCTCTTCCTAATTTCCATCTAGATCACATCCTTAAATTTTTCCTATATTTGATCAACCAATTCCAAAAATAAGAACCTTAAGGAAGATGCTCATATTGTAACCAACCCACACTATCCCAACTGGTCAGATATTTATCCTTAAGCACCTTAGTCCATAAATATGCTTCTTTAAGGAATCTCTAGCCTATCTTAGATGTTAAATCATAATTCATTGGTTTGAATTTTTAGATACCTATCCCACCTTGACTAATAGGATAGTAGACTTTGTCCCATGATACCAAAGGAAACCTATTTATTAAATCAGTTATAGAACACAAAAATATCTTTTTAATACTCTCAATTTTTTATTAAAAAATACTTAAAACTTGGAAATTAACATGAGGTAAATATGCAAATTTTTAAGAGTGATTTTAATCAACAATAATTTACTAGCTTGATATAACAATGTACCTTTACATCCATCCTATTTTATTTGAAACCTATATAATAAATAATTCCAACTTTCCATATGCATCTTATCAATAGAGGCATACCACGATAGGTCAAAGGAAGATATTTTACCTTACATCCAAGAATTTTATTAATATTTCATTACCACACTCAAGGAGTGTTGACAAATAAAAGCTATCTCTTGTCCAAATTAATTTTTTGGCCAAAAGCAAATGCATAATCCATTAGAAGGTTTTTAGCACATTAGCCTCTTTAACTAAAGTATAATCAAGGATGACTGTATCATCCACAAATTATTTATGGGAAATAGGATCAACACTTGTCACTAGTCTAACCCATTTTAGTCTTCCCTTGGACATGGCTAAAATAAATCTCTACTCAACCCCTCAGTAAAAATAATAAAGAGAAAAGGAGATAAGGGATCTCCTTATCTAATCCCACATTCAATAGGATATATACTAACTAAAAAACCATTAATGAGAATAAAAAACATATCTATGGAAATACAAATACTAATGAGCCTTATAAAGTCCACATTGAAACCAAACACTTCAATAATTTTATCTAGGAAATTTCAAGATACCTTATCATAGGACTTTTTCATGTCCAACTTCAAAATCATACCATCTATGTTCCCTTTCCCCATATAATGAATCATTTTATGAACCAAAATAATCCCATATTGAATTTATCTACCCAACATAAAGCCACCTTATCGATAAGAGATGATATCAGGAAGAAGAGGCTAAAATCTCAAATCTAATAGATTATTAAATATTTTGTAAACAGTATTACATAATCTAATATGTGTGAAATTTTTGAAATCCTTGTCTCCCGAGACCTTAGGAATAATAGAAATAAAATTATTATTAAATTCTCTTATAATATTTCAAGATGAAAAAAATTCACTAATATAAACCATTAAAAAACCATTTGATAATCTCCTAAAAAATGCTAAAAATGATTGTTAGAAAGTCATTTAGGCTAGAAGCCTTATCTCCCTATATAGAGGAAACAAAATATTCAACTTCTTCAATCAAAACTAATTTATTAAGATAATGGTTGTCCTCCCAACAAGATATTTTTGACCTCAGTATCATTATTAACATCTTCCTTAGTGAATAGATTCTTGAAAAACTTAATGGATTCATCCTCAATAACTACAAAATTAGAAGTAATTTCCCATTATCTTTAATAATATCAATGATTATATTAGAGAATATATGATTTAATGGTAAATAAATGGAAAAAATCATATTATGGTCCCCCTATTTCAACCAAATCACCCTACATGTCTATCTCTAAAATGTCTCCTCCTGGGTATTAATCATATTGTACTTAGAATAAGAGAATAAGATTCTTCTTCTTCCAATACAAATTTTAATTCATCCCCCTACTTTCAACTTATTTTCAATAATTAATAAATATTCTATAATTTTATTCTTCATCTGTAATATATTACTAAAGACCTCTTTATTCCATTTTTTGAGCTGAATTTTAACATTCCTTAGCTTCTTAGCAAGCCTAAACATTGCCAACCCAAAAATAAAAATTCCTCATCATTCCCTAATTTTTTTAATGTAAATTATTATGTAAAAACCACATTTTATCAAACATAAAGGGATAAATACACCTCTTAGAACCAAAATCCAAAATAAGCACCAAACTATTATGATCCAACCCAATTCTAGGAATGGAGAAAAGAAAAAATTATGATCCAAAAAACAACTAGGATAAATAATAAATATAACTAAAAAAACCTAGATTAGATTCTCTCCTAACCATTTATTAGACAAATTAAATGAAAAAAATCCGCATTTCCACATCTAAAAAAACATTAATAGATAAAAAATTAGAGAAATCATCATACTTCTACTAAAATCTTGTCTCCCACCCTTATTTTCCAAAGGAGAAAGAGGGGTATTGAAATCCCCTAAAATAATCCATCTTCAATCATGAAAAGTTCTTTGAAATGTACAAAATTCCTCCCATAATTTACTTCTATCATATAATTTTTTGGGGCATAGATATCGTAAAATAACCAATATGACTTATCCAAAGTATTAGTAAAGAGGATAGCAAGATAATGATTATTTGAAAGAAATATATCACCCTTCAACAAAGTCTAATCCCAAAAAGTGACTAAACCTTTTGAAGCTCCATCTTATTTAACTGTATATCCCAAAGCATTAATCCAAAGTCTATTATCAAATTCCAAAATCAATTTAGTAGACATTTTGGTTTCTTTAATATCAACAATCTTAGGTTTATGGTTATAGATTAGGTCTTTTAGAACTCCATGTTTAACAAATTTGTTAAGACCTCTTATATTTCATGGAATATACATCATTTAGAAAAATAAATATAGGTTCTATATATTGGGAATGTCTCTTACACTCCATCAGCAATCTCTTTCTCAGTTGACTTAAGTTTAGACTCCTTTTTATAGATTTATTGACATTCCTAGTTAAACCCACATCTACAGACTTCCTCCCCCTGGTGATCCTCTAATTATCAAAAGATAAATATTCCTTTTCTACTAGTTTTTCTTGGGTAATATTTTTAATAACCTCTATATAACATGGTACACAATCCACTTTATTTGATTTTATCTTTTTTAGTTCCATCTTAAATTATGGAATCTTCAATTTCTTCAAGTAATTTTAAAGTTGAGGAAATTAAAAGATATTTATATTTTTCCAAACCTTATGAATGTTCCTTAATTTATTTTTCACTCATTCCTTCTACATTTCCATCTTGAATCACATTTAAATTTTCCTCATTATCCACTACCATGTTATGACCTTCAATATCCTTCTCTATAAAATCTAATTGTCTTACTTATGGATTTTCCTTCAAAATTCCTTTCAAATATTTAGTCTCATTTTCAAGAGATGTCTGAATATGTTCATCTTGTTGCATGTTTACTATGTTTTCTACTTTGTGCTAAGCTTTGTTCTCATTTATTATTGGTTATTGATCCTTAATTTTTTCCAAAAAACTTTTAGAATTATGACCCAACTTAAAATAAATGTTACACTTCATAGGATAATCCTCATATTCAATCTTATGATTCCAGTCCCTAATGATAGAATGTAACACAATTGAATCTAGTAGAGATCTACCAGTAAAAGAATTAACATAGAATAGAGCATAGATAAATCTTCATTTATCTCTCATTATCACATCTATATATATTAAAGATATAATTTTTTTAGAAATCACCCATAAGATTTATTCATCCCATAATTCCACTGGTAGCGAAGGTAATCTTACCCAAATAGGTAAAATATTGATATCTTCTTTATCAGGATCCAAATGAGGTTTCTACCTTCTCAAAAACATATCATTATTCTAAAGAACCATGGTCCTCCAAGAATCACCCTAGAACAATCTTATTCATTATCAAATTTAATGATAAAAAAATCCTTTCAACATTGCAAAAATGTCCATATGATATTTAAGTTTCCATTTATGCTCAACAAATTTACAAACATCATTGATATTTGGTCTAACACCCATAAATTTACCTATTAGTGCATTATTCATTTGAGAAATGGATATAATTAACAGAGAGTCCATAATAACAAAATTAAATCCATTATCCATTATATTAGGATTCATCATGACTTCCTTACCCTTCAAAACATTTAGATCTAAACTTTGGCCTCTAAAATATGATCCCATGATCTAATTCCATTCACACATTCTACTCATGTGATTTTACCTCTGAAGTCCTTATCCATGTCATTTTTATTAAATAATGGATCCGTTTTATAAATCCCTCTATGAAACAACATCCAATCACCCTCATCTTGATCCTAACCATCACCATCACCATCACCATTCTCCCACTCAAAATTGGCATGTAAATTTGAAACTCCTGGTCACTCTACCATCTTCACAAATTTGATATTGAACAAGTTTATTAGCTTGAATAGATTGATAGATAATTCTATGAAAATATGTCATACAAATTATGTAATTATATATAGATATATCATATTTTTGGAATGAATATTTTTCATGTAAAACACTTATTCTATTTTCTATATTGATATTGATGGGGAATGATGGTACTATGTAATCACTTTGGATAAAAAAACCATTTGTACAGTTTGAATCAGAGTTTTAATTTACGTACAAACCTATTTTTGAGTTCCACATTTATATACAATCTTATTTCAATTTTCCACATTTACATACAAACTTGTTTCAAGGTTCTACCTTTTTTTACAAACCTATTTTCAAATTCCACATTTACATATCAACTTGTTTCAAGGTTATACTTTTTTTCACAAACCTATTTTTAGAATCCATAACTACAAATAGATTTGGACACCTTTTTATATTTTCTATCTAATAAGAGATCAAGTAAATGATCACCTTATATTTATGGATTGGATCATTTTTGGGCCATGGAATTTCCACTCTAAATGGCATGAGTACACTCCAAGAGCAGCATAGAACTACATACCAATAGGTGTAGTCATTATTTTTATTATTTTCAATTTTTCATGTTCATTTTACTATTTTTTAATAATATATAATATTATTTACATAATTTATTTTAGGTGAACATTGGACATTATAGAACATAGGGAAATGAAAAGTCTAAAATTCAAAGACCACCAATGTAGGTTTGCATATTTTTTTATCCCTTTAAACTAGTATTTAGCATTGAATTTAAATAATATATTAACTGTGGACATTTTTAGACACTCAAATTTGGTGTGAACCTTCTTTGTACAAATATTTTTATGTGACTTTAAATATATTTAATCTTAATTTCATATGGGGCATTTATTAGCACTTTCATTTTGGTCTTACATTCTCTTGTCTAATTTATTTGACTATGCATTCATATATCTAAGATTTTTTAATGATTTTTACATATATCACAAGGATCCATGGTAATATTTATTCCATATCCATTTTTATGTGTTTAGGATAATGGTGGTAAATTAGGAATATGTTTTTTACTAGTAGTTTCAATGTTGTTGATAATGTCCTAGTGTAACTTTCATGTATTTTTTAGTTAAAAACCCTTTGGGTAAATTTTTTTAATCTTTTTGGGTCTTTTTGGTAGTATTGTGTGCACCAATATTTAATTAATTAAAAATTTAGAGTGACATATATAAATCCCTTAGGAAAATTTTAATGATTATAATTTCATTGAAATACAAAGACATACAAAGAGAAAATAAACATCTAGCTTCCTTTTATTATTATTTAGAATAGATATAAATTTTTGTAAATGAGTAAATTTTACTAAAAACATCAATTGGATGCTTCTACAAAAGGTGGACATAGAAAAAATTGCATTTAGACTTGCATTCACATGATTTGGGGTGCACACACATTTTTAGGAGAACTATGTGTAGTTTAGAACCTCTTCAAAGTATTGGACATAATAAATACTTAGCTATTCAAAACGGAGTGGATAAAGTTCATCCAACCCAAATTTATAACCCATTTTTCATGTCATCTTGGTTTCAAAATAATACCATTATGGTTTTTAATGAAAGAGGATGAAAACATAGATTTATTCTCATGACCAAAGTTCAATATTTATACAAGATATATTTATAGACATAAGTGCATTGATTTAAACTATCATAGATTGACACAATCATCATAAATAATACAAGCAGAGCCTAAATAGTGTCAATTGTCTAAAGGGCCTCAATTTTTTCTACAGTTTTTTGGTAGTTTAAAGATCATATTTTATTATCTAAATAATCAAAAAGCTAATAGAGAATATTTTGAATGACTATGACACAACAGTGAGAAATACAAATTAAAAAAATGGATAAGTACTTATATTATCTCTTATTTTTTCATTTCTATAAATAATAATTTATATATAAATCCCTCTTTTACATTCAAATTTGTATGCTAAATTCCTTAGTTTACTTAATATGAATTTAAATAGCTTTATGTTATTTAGATTGCATCAATCATAAAATGAATTGTGTGTGTGTGTGTGTGTGTGTGTGTGTGTGTGTGTGTGTGTGTGTGTGTGTGTGTGTGTGTGTGTGTGTGTGTGTGTGTGTGTGTGTGTGTGTGTGTGTGTGTGTGTGTGTGTGTGTGTGTGTGTGTGTGTGTGTGTGTGTGTGTGTGTGTGTGTGTGTGTGTGTGTGTGTGTGTGTGTGTGTGTGTGTGTGTGTGTGTGTGTATGTGTATATGTGTATGTATGTATGTATGTATGTAAATAATATAGTGTGAAATATCATTAATAATTCATTATATAGTGTGAATGGTAAGATATATTATTTATATAAGTTATGGATAATCTTAGTCTTTTATTTTCCATAAAACTATGTCAAATGATTGCATCCCTCTCCCTCCTCAACCTAGGAGCCAAGGGCCCCTATCTATATATGGGCCTCTTTCTCATTCCTATATAACTATCTAGATGGAAAGGGATAATTTATAGTAACCCTATAATTCCCAAGCATATATACTAAAATAAATAAAAATAAGGAAGTATCTAAAATAAAAATAAATTCAACATGAAGAATGCATAACATCATCAAAATAATACTAGGGTTTAGAAACCAAGGGCTAGGGATTAAGTAAGTAAATAAAAATGAAGATATGGATATTATTCTAATGATAAACAAATTAAACTACTACTATAAGTTTAGATAAATTTATATTTGACAATTGTGAAATAGAATTTAACCTTAGGCCATGGAAACAAATCATTTTTTATGAAACCCTAGAGGATTATCTAATAAAATATAGGTTCACTAAAATGTAATAGGGATAAATGAAATACACTTAAATACAACACAAACAATCCTTTAATTAATCTAAAACCAAATAAGGGAATAATTCACATATGGATTCAAGAGACATATATTTCATCTCTTGTCGATCCTTATGTCGACCTAATAATTTTATCCTAAATTTGGAGGTCCATTGTACTTGAAAATAAATCTTCTTCACCTTGACCTGAATGGGAAATAATAGATAAAAACTTAGGCTCAGAAACATGTGTTTCGGGTCTATAATAAACCAAATAATATAAAAAAACACATTGATATTTTTTAGGTTGTTAGACAATAACAATATCAAAATTAAAAAATATTTCCAATATCATGAAAACACAATCTTAAGTAGTGTGTGGCCTTCCTCCTTCTAATGACTGATCTAATATGAAGTAATGCTTTAATGATTGTTTGAAATATTCTATAGTGCTTGTGAGTGTTCTATTCTTTATTAATGATTATTAAATACTCATTGTCTAGATGAACTACAATGTTTATCTATTTACAACTGATATTTGAATCCAAATTAAAAAAATATGAATACTAATGCAAGAGCATTTAGGTTCATGCTTAATCTTGTATAAACCCAAAACTAAATGAGATAGGTATAAATAAGTGGAATTACATGTTTTTTATACTATAATGTTTTAGGAAAATTTTAAGCACTTTGGTGAAATTATGGTAAGCCTGAGTTCCTCATACTAACACAACACTTGAAACCTATAGTGAATTTGTTCTTTACCACATTTAAGATATAGTTCTTATGGTAGCTACAATTTTGAGGGAACATTATTTTGGTCATTATTAATCTATCTATCAAATCAAATATTAGATATCTATCATGGTTTGGATGGAAAATTAAAAATATACTACAAGTGTCATAGTAACCTATGGTTTTATAGAAAGTATGTTGACATCATTTTGAACCCATCTGTGAAATTAGTTTTTGTAAAAAAAGTCTATATATTATTTATGTAAAGGATTTTGTCTTGGAACCTATGTATAAATAATTTTTATCAATTCATGGCATGTTTTCGTGATCTTGGCATTATCAATAAGTATTGGTGATGTGTTATTATTCCTTGGGTGTGTAATGGTATTTAATGACTTTAGGGACTTTATTTCATTTAATATATGTTACCTTAGTGGGTTGGAAAGTAATTAATGCAAAAGGGGTGGATTTTGAGTCTATATAAACACATCCCCTTTATTTGAAAAGGCATTCAATTCCATATCCAGATAGGGAGATATTTTAAGAGCATTTACGAGTACTACAATAGAGATATGTGTGTAGAGATAGAAAAAACTACTAGAGTTGGATCATTTGGGTGATACTCCAGATCTAGTTTTTATAAGTCATCTGACATTTATGGAAATTTTAGTAGTTTTAAGGTTGTATCATTAGTGATCAGTCATATATTTCAATCTCTCATTAAATCAATAAAGGTTTTCTTTTTTTTAATGTATTTTCATTATGTAATTATGGGTTTCATGGTAGAAAACATCTCTTAGTAGGTATCTCTAATTATGACTACATTATATGGTATCAGAGAAAGGAAAATAACTCTTGGGTTTAGATATCAAGGTTGGTGTTATCTATTCTTTGTGAAGTTGGGTAGAAAAAAATAATAGTCTATAAAAGAGATATGTGTAGAATTATGAGTGATGTAATAGTAGATCTAAATGTTTTGAAAAATAAAAGTTTTTCCAAGAAGAGTAACATGTGTAGATAAAATGATGGTGAATATGAAAAGAATAATAGTTGAGATTAAAAAAATAATGTGAAATATGCATACAAGATTGACTGTAGTATATAATGATAAAATAATATGATTCATCTTGAGAGATGTGAGTGATGAAAAGGTTGAATAATAAGAGGGTGATGGTGAAAAATGAATCCAATATCTCCATTATTGGATGAGGGATAAGAGAGGATTATTAAGTTCATATATAATATTTAAAAAGGAGCGTGAATGAAGGTTTCATATTTTACTAAAACATTGAACCTAGAATAGTTAATAGACTAGCTCACAAACATGGAAGAATACTTTGAGTTTGAAGAAGTAGTGGATGAACAAAAGAAAATTATCATGCATAAAAAATTTAAATAACACACTACTCATTATTGGAAGGAGGTATATCTTGAATTGAATTGAAAGGGTAAAGGCAAAATCACCTATTGGGAATGGATGGTGGCAGAATTAAAAGTTATATAATATCTAATAAAATGAGATAAGTGTGAAATATTATACATATGAATTGTAAAATATCACTATCTATGGTGGTCATAGTGAGATGGACTAAGAGAATATATTGTAGTACATCAATGGACTATGTTGGGTCATCCAAGATGAGATCAGCATAGTGAAATTTTAAACATTAGAGGGAGTTTATCAATATGTGCTAAGATTATAAAATAAAGTGGCACATAGACAAGGTACTATGATAGGAAAATATAATTCTAGTGGCAACAAATAAAACTGATGGAAAAGAGAAGTAAAGATGTACACACTGTGTAAACATCACATGCAAGGGAAGGATCATCTCCTATGTAAAGTGGTAGAGGTGTAATATTTGGAGGAACATGTTTCATACGTGGGTAGATAGGAAGTTAATAATTTTAATTCTCTCATATGGAATTATATGGTGTAAATATAGGAAGTGGTTTTGCACAAGTCTTAAAAACATGCGCATAATCTAAAGAGATGCATGTATATCATTTATATGAACCTAAACAAGGAGAAATATTATTGGCATCAAAGAGATCTTGAAGATCACATAAAAGAGTGGAGTTTTAAGGTAATGTATACATATTTTTTAGATCAAGTGTCGTAAAATAGGTAAATTTTTCATAGTTGTGGTAGATAGTGTAAATATAGATAATTTATTATCCATAAAAAATGGTGAAGAAACTAGTATTGGTGCAAAAGTCACATCCAAGACCATAGAAAGTGTCACGGTTGGTAGAGGGTCTAAAAAAAATTATAAAATAATAATTAGAAGTGGAGATTAAAATTTTTAGCTACGTGAACAAGATTTTGTGCAATGTGCTAGAGATGGATGCAAGTCCTTTTTTTTAAGGAGTACATGATAGTATGATCATGAGATGGTATATGATGGGAAATAAAATATAGTGAGAGTGTATACATATTGAATAATCCATATTATAAATTTTTTTAAGATGTAAAATATGTAGGATGTGCATCAAAGTCATTTGGTCATGTATAATATAAAGGAGCCCTTGTAGGAGGTAGAGTGCATGAAGATACAGAGTGACACCTCGTAGAGGAGAGAAAGTAGTTGTGGAGAAAAATAATATTACTACATGAAGGAAGGTGAAAAATAAATTTAACTAAAAAATCATTAATATTTAAATGGGTAATGTTTCCACAAAGAAGTGGAAGAAGGGATCACAACATGGACAAAGGAGGTTGACCCAAAAAGAATAGATGCTAGTGAAATAGTGAGAAGCAAGGTTTCTAGAGGAGGAGCTCAATTTTTATCCCAATTTATCTTCTAAGAAAACTATAAGAGTGATTTATCTCACATGGCATAATTGTGTTCAAATAATTTTAGATGTAATCTAAAGAGTGGGTTTCCCACTCATCCTAAATGTGTGAGCACTATACTCACATATTTTCTTACCTAGGGTGTATGATATAGTAGAATATGAGTCCACGTCTAATATTGCATCAACCAAAAAAATGAATATGATAGGTAAAACTAAGTTAAATTGCATATATTTGCTACTAGAATGTTTGTGTAAATTTTTAAGTTCTTTGGTGAAATTATGATAAGCTCGAGTTCCTCGGACCAACACAACACTTGAAACTTATGGTGAATTTTTTATTTATCATATTTGAGCTATAGGAATTGTTGTAACATTTGGTTTAGAGGGAAATATTGGCTAATTTTTACCCACATTCTATTATAAAAGGTTTTTGGTTCAATATAACATGCTAAGGATGAGGATAGTTAAGTTTTATTAGTCTACACAAGATAGTGCAAAGAATTCATATTTACCAGAAGAATGATAGAAATGAGTGATTATGTAATTAAAAGAAACTAAGATTAATTAGAGTGTTATTTAAGTTTATATATCATTCAGACTACTTTAAGATAGATTAAACCAAATCATTAAACATGATAACACATATAAGGAATAACATAAGAAATATGATAGGTAACCATAACCATAAAGTCTATATTAATCTCAACAAAAGGTCATCAACTTCTTCATATATACATACATATTTATAGTCACTGCAGTTCTTGACTATTCATATTATTCTTCATACATTGGTGTCAAAATGAGGATACCGTTCATCTTCTATCCTTTCATAAGACTAGAGGATAAGACAAAATACATATAGCTGACAATTTCATAAATAATGCATGAATATTCAAAGAATATCCTGCACAACTTTTCTTATCAGGTTTTCTTCTCCCAACACTTTCTCAAACTTAAAGTGTTATCTCTTCCTGAGACAATGTTTTAGGTTCATATAACTATGTGTTGAGGGTAAAATCCAAAAATTTGAGTATACTAGCAAGAGTTGTAGTAATCACTCAAGGCATCATTTTTGGTTTTTACCTCTTGCACACTACTTAGCCACCCTTTTTGGGTTTTCAACTAAGTAGTGTACTAACCTACCACCCTTTTGGGTTTTCAATAGGCTAGGATAACTAGGTGGATTCCCTTTATGAGTTTTCAAACATTCTAGCCCCATTTGTCTCATTAGTCATCCCAATATAAAAATAAACAAAATTTTACAAATCTTTTCAAAATTTGTGCATTATATAATACTCAAATAGAAGGAGGTGGTGTTTCTAAGGAAGAAGGTTGTCCATTAGGATCCTTGGCCTCTAGTAATCATGTGTTATGTGAGATATTTTTAGATTTTTGATGGTGGCATGTACACAATAACTTTGAGCATCAGGGTCACCTCAGTACAGAATAGAGCCAGGTCAGTCTTGAATGCATCCTAGTCAAGCATCACTTTCTAGACCATGCAGATCAAGATGTGTATTAGTTCATAACACCCAATCAGTTCCTTTAATTCTATATTTTGAGTGGTACTTAGGTTTTCCCTTGTATTACTAAGATTCAATTGAATCTTTACACTTAGCTTCTCTAGATTTTCTACATGTCTTTCTACCCATTCTCTCACAAATGCACTGCATTGTAGCTCCTATTTCCAACTAAGAATTTGATCATGCACATTATCCCTAGTATTGAAATATTTTTGGAGAGAAATTTTAGTTTCATCAGTAGATGCAGTCAATGTGTGCATGGTTGTGAAGGTTATGTTAGATATGGTGAATTTTATGCTAGATCTAATTAGGGAATTATTGAGATATTGCTTCTAATATAAAATACTACATGTGAGCTAATGGGCTTAGAGGGTTGTGATGTCAATCATACTTTGGTACTCCTCCAATAGAGTAATCAAATTCATGGTGTCATTCTTCAAAATTTAGCCCAAGTTTCTAAGTGCACAGAGTTTTTGTGTTATGCACCAGTCATTTGTAAGATCCATAACCAAGGTCATTTTCCTATTGTGATTTGACATGACTTGTTCTCCTATGACTTGAGAGGCCAAGGTTGGGCAAGTCTCTTTAATTGTCTTTGCTACTTCATGCATGTGAGCCCTAAGTTCCATGTTCTCGGCCTTTTATTGGTCCTACTCTTTCTCTAGGGAGGCTACTTTTTGTGTGATAGACTCTTGGAATATTACGGTACCCTCAAATTTTTCATTTAAAAGTAGGCGAGAGGCATATAAAGAGGCCTCCTACTAAACTAGAAGAGTGGCCAGTGTGATTTTCATTGCTATAGGATCTTGGAATGGCATGGTGGCTATAAGGAGGGAAATGGTGGTGCATCATGTAGTAAGTGAAGGAACATCCTAGAGCCATACACCTCTTAGTGAAAGCTACGGTAACTGATTTTGTGCCTATGTCATTACTAGTGTTTGTTGTTTGTTGTGGCCTCTACTAGTAGCTTATCTTGTTGTATAACATCCTCATCCATCTTCTATTTTACCTCTTCCTCCTATCTCTTCTTCATATCTTCTTCCTCCTTCTTCCTTTTCTCCTCCTCTTCTTATTTTTTCTTCTTTTTTGCTTCTTGTCTTCTCTTGTCCTCATCCTATTTCTTGGTCTTCTCTTCCTATTCCTTCTTATTTTTCTCTTTGGCTTCCTCTCTCTATTATTTCTCTCATCTTCTTCTTTCTACTTATTTTCTTGGTATTCCTTCTTCGTCTATTCCTCTTCTTTTTTATTCTTTTGTTCTTGAACCTATGTATCTTGGGCCTATGCTTAGGATTGTACTTGTGCATGCACTTATTGTTTTTGTAGTGCTTCATCATATTCTTCCTTCTTGGTAGCTTCATTTACCTATTGTTTCACCTAGTCTATTTTATCTTATTACCATTTTTCTTCTTCTTTTTCCTTCTTCTTTTTCTCTTCTTGTGCTTTTTATTATGTGGCAACTACTTCTTAGGCTTGTTAAGCCATCTCATGAGCCTTCTATATGTCTGCCTATGCATCTTTGGCCTTTTTGGAGGTCTCAACTTCTTTGACTTATTGTGTTAAATAATAATTTTGTGCTTCTTCTTTCTTTCTCTTCTGTTCTTCCTTCATGCTCCTACATTTGACTACATGAACAACTTCTTCTCTTACAACCTATTGTTATTCAATTATGATCTACTCTACTATAATGTATTCAATGTCTTGTGCCTGTGGTGATGGTGGGGAGTCTTCTAGTTTCACTTATAAACTCATAACCTTTTGTTTCTTATCGATGGTGACCATTCTATACCATGGTGGTGGTGAACAAGATTCAAGAGCCAGTTTTGCTTCCTACATAGTGACTGACCTACCAAATGTGTGTTCCTCTAGGGTAGGGGAGACTCTATTCTCCCATATCATTCATGCCCTATGCAAAAGTTATTCTAGTGGAATCTCTAGTAGGGGTGTGAAGATGACATCAGGTGCAAATTTTGGAATAGTCTATGGCTAGAAAAAGTCCATTCTATGCTAAAGTTGCTTCATATCTTCTTTAATTATATCAATAATGATGAAAGGTGGATAGGCTAGTAGTTCTACCCATAGTTTAGGTGAAACTTACTTATGGATTTACACTGTGTGTATCATGTTCTATAAAAAGGAACCTTTTTTCTTCCTCCTTGTAAAAGTCTCCATTCATGTCTACCAACATGACTTGGTAGACTTTCTATGCATCAGTTCCCATCTCTATGAGATCATATAAGCTAGTTATTTGTGACACCTTCAAGTCATCCTTCTATATTTTCATGCTATGTGTTATGTACTTTAGAGGAAGAGACACTAAATTAGGGTCTACTTTTTACTTCCCCTTGTACTATTATGAACTAGATTCTAGATCTAATGGTTGCATAATATAAATGTTTGCTCCTGGTGGTAGCGATTACAAAGGTGTTTCTCACCTAAGTACATGTTTTTTTTATATATCTACCTTATCCTATGTCATATCCATCATGATGAAAAATGGAAGTGGTTTGAAAGGTGAGCATGGTAGTTCATGAATTATGATGAAGACTCCCTTAGGTAGCAGTGTAACTATGGCATGTTGTCCCAAATATTAGAGGATGTCTAGTGATACTCTAGGGTATGTGGTGATGAGGTCTAGATATTCCTCCCACCAAGCTTTGAACTTACCCTCATGTGTAAGAGTTCCACTTTCTTACATCCATATGATGTTTTGGAGCTATTGTGTTAGTTAGTAGTCTATATTTGGATGTGCTTCCCCCTTGGGTGATTTCCTCTATGTGAAACAAAGGAGAAGGATTAGGAATTGATACTAGAAGATTTGCTTTGGAATGGTGTGGCACTTGTCGATGTTTGTGAGAAATTATTGGATAAATTATTTAGGCTATTTAAATTATTCACCACAATGCCCTTAAGGATTTATTTATTAGAATTGGTTGTTTAAGAAAATCATTTAGTGAGTCATTAGATGAGAATATGCCTAAGTTCATCTAGAATTTCATTGATTGAGATCCCTTAGTTTTGTCACACATATAGGTCCTAGACTTCTTGAAAGATAGGAGGCATGTTGGTCTTGTAGGGTAGCAGGGAGTCTTCACACATAGGTGTGCCCAATTCTTGGGCCCTGAATTGTGTATTGATGACCATCATCTCATTTGGTCCCAAATAGATATCACTATCATTATATCATCCAATCAATACTTAAACAATCTCTCCCATGTCATCAAATTTTTACATTCATAACAGACTCTCAATGTCTATGTTATAGAATATGTGGGGAGTTATGAGGGTGAGTGGTTGTGTAGCATAAATAGGGTTAGATGAAAATATCTTTTATTCAGCTTCATGCAAATATTGAAATGTCTCTTGATCACTGTATTTGGTCTATCGAAGCACTATGTCAACACCCAAGGATTTTTTTTATGATTCAAAGAGGGGTCAGATTAGCGACATGGTATCCATTGTGGTATGAGAATAAATTTGATTAATTATGAATGCTCTATGCAATTAAAATGGTTTGGCTCTTGATAGCTACATCTCTTGAAAATATGCTAAGGATGAAATGTGAACATTGAGTTCAAAATTAGATTTTATATATTTCATGCATCTTGGCTTCTGCATCCAAGCCATGCCTAGCTATTCACTCATCTTGAATTCAATGGTGGATGTGTCAAATTAATTTGTGATCTAGCCATTAAAGTAATTATTCATTGGCACATGTGTTTAGTTACATCATTATGGCCTTAGGTTTCCATACAAGGGGTACAAGATGTTGATATTGACTAGCCACTAATTTGTTAAAGATCACATCCATTGACCCTTAGATCATACATTTACTTCTAATGGATGATCATTATCTAATGGATATCTTGTTGATGTGATGTTTTGGCATCTTTCCCAGACTTAATATTTTCTAGTCACTCATTTTTTACTTTTCTGATGGTATACAGGGATCTTCATGTGCATGTCTAGCCCACGTGATGCTTGGTTTATGTACTTCAAAATTATTATTTCTGAGATCATCTACAAACAAATAAAACAAAAAATAAGCATACACATAAAACTTGTAAAATAGATAAATCTTAATCTACATGATGCTACTCAGTATCCACTCAACTTGTAGAATGAGATCAATAAACTATTGGTGGTAGGGCTTAAACCTACATCTATTTACTCACCCTAGCAATATGATTCCCTATATATCCCTTAAAACTAAAATTTCTTGCTACATTAAGTCATGTATAATGTAAGTCCCTTTCCATCTCATTTGTATTTTTCCTAGGAATGATCTAAACTGATTATCATACAACAAAACTAGCTGATCTTTATGAAATTATTTGTGGCATAGGTTCATATCATTCCATGTTTTTTGAATTTGTTTATGCGCTTCATGTGTCTATGTTTCTCTTCATCTAAACTCATCCATCCTATTTAGTTCTAGGATCCAATTAGCAAGATATTCATGATCTCCTAAACATATGACCATAGCAATGTACAAGTTGGGTACTAGATACTCCATTGGCATGATTGCTTCCATACCATACACCAATTGAAATGGTCTAAATATTGTATCCCTTTTATAATTTGTGAATTATTCCTATAATATCATATAAATATGATCTTCCTAGTCATCCCACTTGACATCATAGATTCTTTTGATAATTTTCCCTAGTACCTTATGTAAAGCTTCAACCTGTCCATTCACCTACAGATGATAGGTAGTGATTTTATGATGAGAGATCATAAAATATTCAATCAAGGCCTTGATGGTGTTGTTGAGGAAGTGCATTCCTCTATTGCTTACTAATTTTATTAGACATTTAAACCTGGTAATTATATTTTCATATAAAAACTTCACTATATCCTTCACACCATAACCAAGTGTGGCAGCATCTTTAACCCACTTAGTAAAATAATCTATAATAGTAATTATGTATCTAGATTTGTTGCACTTGTTTGGTGGGTTGATTGGTCCTACAAAATAAATACCCCACTATTTGAATAGTTTATTTTCTAATAGGGGTTGCAATGGCATCTCATTTTTCTAGAGTGGTTTTCCCATACATTGGCAAACATCACAATGCTTTAAAACTCTATGTTCATCCTAGAATAAATTTTTCCACCACAGTCCACTCTGTAGAATATTTCTAACTATAGCCTCTCCTATAAAATGTCTTATGACTCCTTGATGAGCTTCCTCCAAGAATTGAGGGCATTTATGTTTGAGGATAACCCTGTGTAAGACTTCATCTTTTTACAAGTGATATAATAGTCCATTAATGATAGTATATGGTAGTGCTCTTGTCACAAACTAATTTTTATCCCATTCTTAAAAGTACACAATGAAGATTCCTTGCTCAAATAATTTGTAAATGGATTCAAAGTTTTTAAGAATCGTAGAGACATGGAAGAGGTGCACATTAGGGAAATCTTCTTATATTTCTTTTAGCTCTTCATTGATTGGGATGTGACTAATGTGGTTAGGACCCACATTCTCTCTACCTAGTTTTACATTTATGCAAAATCGAAATTATTGAAACAACATCAACTAGTGAGATATTCATCCTCCTAACATTGGTTTGATGAATAGATACAACAGAGCTTGATGGTCCATGAAAACTTTGAATGGTGTTACCAAAAGATAGTGCCAAAATTTTTGAAGTGCAAACATAATGGTGAATTATTCCTATTTTGTGGTTATATAATTTATCTATACATCAGATAATTTTTGGATAGCAAAGTGGATGGGATGATTAAGTGCACCTTCTTTAGGATGCATAATTACAAAACCAACTACGATACTCAAATCATCTACATGACATTAAATGACTTACTCTAGCCTAGGAAAATAAGTATGGGTGCAATGACTAGTCACTATTTTATCTCAATGAAATCTATTTGGCATTCAGAAGTCCATACAAACTTAGCATTCTTACATAGTAAGGATTCTAGTGGAGATGAAATCACTGCATATCCTTTGATAAATTTTTGGTATTAACCTATGTTCCTGAGTAATAATGCACTTAATTGGAACTAAAAGGTGGTGAATTACTAAAGATTAATATAATTTTAGCTTGATCTACCAAGATGCCATTACTACAAATAACATATCCAAGTAAAACACCAAAAGTTGTAAAGAATAAACATATCTTCAAGTTTAAAGTGATGCATAGAGATTGGCATCATTATAACATCAAATGCCACTTGGAAAAATGCTCTTTGAATAGGGAGAAGACTACCCAATCATCTATGTAAACTTCTAGTAAATCATGGATAAAAATTTTAAATGTTGTAACTACTACACATGAGAATACCATAGGTGCATTCTTCAAGCCAAACAATATGACTTTATATGCAAAAGAACCCCACTTTGTTACAAATGTTATTTTGGCTCAATCCTCCTCTGCAATCAGAATCTAATGATATATATTGAACCCATCCATGAAAGAGTATACTTCATGTCCTAAAATATACTCTAAAAATTCATCTATAAATGGTATTAAAAAAGTATCATTTATGTAGGCATCATTCAGAATGTGGTAGTCTCTACATACTTGAATTTCTCCTATTTTCTTGCACTGAACTACCATTGAGCTTACCTAGTTAGCTTTTTCTATTGGATAGATTATCCCTAAATCTTACATTTATCCAATTCTACCTTTACATTTAACTTCATATTGGGATTGAGTTTATATGGTCACTTCTTGATCGATCATGTGCATTTCTTTAATTTAATGTACATCTCACCAAGAGATGGGTTGACTCCTCAAACCTCTAAGAATTTGGTGGGAAAAATGTCTTGGTAATCCCTCAAAATTTTTAGGGCTTCTAAAATTTTAGTCTCCATCCAATAGTCACCAACACTTGCTAGTTTTGGAACCTCTTCTATTTTGATGTTAGTGACATGCCTTTTGAGCAGCTATTGATAAATATTACATTTTCCTTCATCCATAGATTCTTGGATCTTTATTTACCCTTCATGTTCTAGGATTTTGATGTTATGTAGCTTATCTTATTTAGTTAGTGTTGCACCAGTGTCCTTGAGTGGTTTTATAGGCCACTTAGGTTCAAATAAATCATTCAAATCTAAATCAGCATCAGAATCAAAATATTCACTATCTTCTACCTTGTCTTAGATTCGGTGACAAGGCTACGTCAAAGCTTGTTCCTTAGTCTTATCAACTTTATACCTTTAAAGTAATAAAATAAGATTAGAGGATACATTTGTCTATGTAGCCAATTTTTTTGTGGTGCTCAAATCTTTTGTGTACCCATGGCATAGAAAATACTTGAGTTTCTACAGTGCATTATGAAGTAGAGGATTTTCATCTTCAAAGAATTTTTTTAATATGAAATCACTTTATACTTATGTCTAGTGCTTGGTTTCTCTCCTACAATCCTAATGCATGTATCATTTTGTGGGTAGTGGAAAAAGTGTATAGTTGAAAATGTGAACCAAATACTTGGGTGCCACATGTTCCTTATTCCAAACCTCAACACATTTATGTAATGAATCTTGGGGCACTCACCTTCTTGAAAAAATTTCCAGTTAGTACGAATGAATTATGGTAGCTAAAATATATTGATCATAAGTTCATAAGCATCATCCCACTCAATCTAATTGTCTGAATGAGTTTCCCACCAAGTTATAGTAAGTCCCTTTCAAGGCATAATTTAGTGTTCTAACCTGTTGATTGATAGTCAGAATATAGTCTTACAAGTGCAAAATAAAATCATTGATGTCCTTTATTGCATAGTATATAGGTAGTTAACATTCGTGCATAAATATCATCCTCATGGGTTGAAGTTCATCATCACCGTAAGCCTAGTTAAGGAGATGAGTATCTAAATCACCATTGATAGATGAATTTGTTTCCCATGGAAAAGTGCCTTCCCTTATTAGTTCTATGTAATCTTGCATGTGATCATTAGCTTGATATAGTAAATCAAATTCTGAGTGAGTGGGAGATTTTATATATATGGAGGCATAGTCTTCAGTAATAAACTAATTTACAATTGACTACATAACTACTGGTTTTGGTTTCCATTTTTTTGATGTTTTCAATTTATAGCTAAGCAATGACTATAGTTAAGGTTTGACATGCTAGTATAGGAATTTGCATTGTGTTATGTGCATAGCATTTAAATTCTTCTCAATATTGACCTTTATCCAACTAGTTTCTTGTGGAACATATGGAGATTCTATTTTAGCAAGAATTATGTATGTATTGTGCACTCTATTGAGAAGACTGACCATAACCTTATCACCTTGATGCACCTTGATCTAGTTGTGTAATATATTGATAGTCATATAACCATCATATGCCCATTTTTTTATTATCAATGCATGGTAGTGTGTTGTTGTATTTTTCATGTCTATGACCTCAAAGTCTCCTCATAGAGACAAGTCTGTGACTTTGATCTTAACTCCTCCAATATGCCAATACGCTCAAATTTTCTATAGTCAACCAAGCTTAGATTTATTAGGTTGTAGCTAAGAGATATTCATCCAATAAATTCCCATGTGGATCTGGGAATCATATTTAGTGTGTTGTTAAAATTAAAGATAACATTTAGGATCTCGTATCTAGTAACCTCAATATCAATCTATACATCAACATCTCATGGTTTCTTCATCTTGACATACCAGACCAATTTTTCTATCTTTTACTAGCCACATTATGCACATTATAAAAGATTATATAGTAGATTTGTGATGTTCTACAATATGTCTTTATTACATAGAGTAATCAAAAGTTTTAATAGATCTGTGATTGTAGGGATAACTATGTCTTGTTGTATGATGCACATAATTTGTCCATACATTTGTGCATCATTTTCTATAGCATCACCATAAATAGTTTCTTATTGTTGAACATTTTTCTTGTTGTTGAATATTTTTTAACAACTGAGCAGCTTCATTCATAAGACTCATTTCTATAGCTAGATTTGGGTATTTATCTTGTCTAAATTTTCTAATGCCCTAATCCTGAAGCATCTTGAGTGGAGGAAGTCCCTTTTTTGCATGTTGTTACTATGTCACAGCATTCAAAAACACATTTTATTTAGGTTTCACACTTACCATGTTTACATTTTAGACATATTTGTCCTTCATCTGCTTCTATAAAATAGGGAAATATTTTGTATCATGTTGATCATAGACTCTATAGTATGCACAATATGATTATCTATATAGATTCATTAGGAAATTTCTTCAAATATGATTGTACTCTTTGCATAGGTATCATTGTAGGGGAGGAAATTGATATTTTTTTCCTCTACCACCTTGGTATCCTCCTCTATAACCACCTCAACCTCCTCCTCTATTAGATTGATATCCCACTTGGTATCCTCCTTGTGGCTTTATAGAATTCCAATGTGGGTACTATTGATTATAATCTCACATACTGAATTGTTTTTTCATAGATGGAGGAGTCCAATTCGATTATTTTGGATACATTATGGGTGAAATCCAATGTGATTCATACTAGTATTGATGGGATAGGGTGTCCAACTTAGTGAAAAAGGGGTCCATCCAGCCAGACCATGAGGTTGGTACTATTGTGAACTCAGAATCCACTATGGACCTATTTGGGTCACATAATTCTTATAAACCTTTGGGCCTGGGATTTTTTTCTTCATCAAGGAGATTTTATACACTATAATGGAAAACAAATTTTTGGAGATACCCTCTTTAAGTTCCTACAAATCTCTACAATTCTTCTCATCATGGTTAATAGATTTGTAGAAATTACAATACTAATTTTGATGATTTTTGATATATTATTGTAGAAAATGGTATTGTGTTATCGCATGCCCCACTACTCGATAAAGTTCACAAAATTATATATTTACTTTAGGACATGGTACTATGTTATAGTATTGTGTAGTGTCCTTTTTTTTCATACTTTCTACACCATGCATGGTCAATTTAGGCTTTTTTGCTTCGTGATACTACTCCATTCTTTTCATGAAATATTGTAATGTGTTTTAAAATTTGGATTTATTAATAGAAGATTCTCCATAATCTTTGATCTATTCTACATGTAGTGCAACATCTCTGGTGTCTATTTTTGTCTCATTTTGAGTTTTCATAGTGGCAAACCGAATCTTGCCTTGTAGTCCTTCAATGAACCATGTTGCTTTGTTTTTATCTATCAAAGATAATTATACTTTATTCATTACATCAAAAAATTTATGATCATAGTTGTAGATTGACTCTCTAGACTTTTACCTTATTTCCTTTAGGTCCTATATTATTTGGCTAATGCATTTTCTAATCTTAAATTCTATGATAAACCAATCCTACACATCTTTTAAACTTACTTATTATAGATCTGTTTTGTATATGAACTTTAGTTCTCTCCTATCTAGAGCTCCTACTAATTTTTATTTTTGTAAATTTTTCATCAATGACACCCTTAACTTACCACTTCATGTTGTAAGTTAGTATGTATTATTCAGGGTCTATGAACCCATCATAAATGGCCAAAGTTAATAATCCTCCATACTAATTCATCATAGTGATTGGTATATATGGAGTCTTCTATGTAGCTATTATTTGAGGTCACTGCTTCCTAAGTGCTCTTACCTATGTACTACTATGTGCACCATAGGAATTTTTGTGTGCACTCTGCTTGTCTATACTTCCTTCTTATTATTATTACTCAACTTTAGCTAATCTTATATACTTTAAAGCATTCCTAATTTATTTTTTTTGAACATTCATGCTTCAATGGCTCATGTGCTTTAAAAATGGTTTTTCTCAACTCTTCTCCTCTTACTCGGCTAGCTGAAAACTTTTACTAGGATATATAAAATTGGGTTGAAAGGATGCATACACTTTTGGTGAATAATTATTTCTAGTGACTTATTTCTCTACTATGCTTGAGTCCTATGATTAACTTGTGACTAAGTTATATTTCTCTTTGTAATTATTATTCTTTTATCAATACCCTTTCCTATAGTTTTGCACTACTTCTATCTTCTATCTATTCTACTCCTAAACTACTATCATCTTCCTCTTCACAGTCTCTTCTTCTACTTGTTCTTCATCTTTTCATTCTATCTTCCAGCATCTAACATCATTCTCTTTATTCAACCTTCACTCATCAACTCACTCATCACTTTTTTTCACTCATTCATCATCCACTCTACTACTATTCTTACTTATATTCATAACTACTTAGGTATTCATCTATTTATTCCATTTATTATGTTGTCTTGGTTCCCATTATAAATCCATAATTTTATTTTGACTCTTCTTCCCTCACATTTCCATTCTAGATTTATGCTCAAGCTCTATTCACTCATCTATCCATCATTCACCATCATGTTAACACATACCCGTATGCTTGAAGTCATTACTCCATACTATCTGGAGTAGGCACCATTTCCTTTTCCACCACCAACATCTTCACTAGGAGAGGTAGTCACTGTAAAAATTTTCCTCTAATTCCTTGGATGAAGTGGTCCTATGCAGCTTCAAATTCTATATATCCTTGTACTATGAACTAAGTAGTGTATCTACCTATAGTGGTGGTAATATAGTAGTCTATTGCTCTCATCTAATTAGTTTCCAATTTCACTAACTGTTTTTATCTTTTCTTCGGTCTAGTAATGGTCTTTTCTACTTTGGGATGGAAGAAATAGTACTCTAGTCTTGTCAACTAATTAGTCAGCAATTCAAGTAGTTTACATTAGAAAATTTTATATATTTTGTTGTATATATGCTCCTAAATGATTTCACTCATGGTGAAACCCATCCTTTTGGATTCTTCTTCTGTGAAGTGTCATATTTTTTGGTTTAACCAAGTTTCAAAAATCATTAGCCTAGTAACCATCTTAGCATAACTTCCTTCGAAAGGAGTGTTTCCACATTCACCACACCATTGTTAGCAGAGGTTCCTAGTTTAATAGAACGTGTTAAGGATGAGGATAGTTAAGTTTTATTATTTTATGTAGGATAGTGTAGAGAATTCATATTTATTAGAAGCATGATATAAATGAGTGATTGTATGATTGATAGAAACTAAGATTAACTACAGTGTTTTTCAAGTTTATAGAGTATTCAAATTACTTTAAGATAGATTAAACCAAATCATTAAATATGATAACACATGCAAGGAATAACATAATAAATATGATAGGTAACCATAACCATAAAGTCTATATTGGTCTCAACAAAAGGTCATCAACTTCTTCATACAAGCATACATATTTATAGTCACTACAGTTCTTGACTATTCATATTCTTCTTTGTACATTGGTGCCAAAATGAGGATACTATTCATATTCTATCCTTTTACAAACCAAGAAGATAAGACAAAATACATATAGCTGACAATTTCATATATATTGCATGAGTATTTAAATAATATCTTGTGAATCCTTTTTATCTAGTTCTCTTATCCTAACACATACCAAGCTTTGTCTGGATTAAATAGATGATAAATTTTCATGTTTGAGTGAATGATAAAATGACTTGTAAAATATTTGAAGGACCAGACCATCATAGGATGATATATATAAATGAATGGGTTAGCTTGATTGTGCATTTAATAAATGCACTTAAAAGGTTGATCATGGCTAAAAGACCACATAAACATGATGATATTAGTCCTAGGATCGTGATATGTAAATTTTGTGACTTTATGAGATTGATATCTCAAGTTACAAACATTTAAAGTTGAACCAATAGTCTGGGTAGGCATGTAGACTTTAAGGTCAAGCTTCAACAAATAACATTTTAAATTTAAATATTCCTAGGTTAAACACAGAGCTGACAAGTACCCAAATCTTGGGAACTAAGATCAAATATAATGGTGAGAAATGATTTGATAGATGTCAGTGGGTCCCAAAGATCTAATTACATGCATGCAATCATACTGAAGAGATAAATTATGATCATCAAGTCAAAAGGCTAGAATTAATGTGTAAGTGACAAGTGTCAATATCTCATGTGCTTGAACAAAGATCTAATGATGAGTAGGTAATCTGACATGGCAATGGGTCTATAGATCAATGAACACATGCAATCATACAAAGTATATCGATGATGAGTATTGAGTCAAAAATTTAATATATCCTAAGAACAAATAAGTAGCTATCAGGTGTCATGACTACAGTAACTATTAGAAAAATCCATAGCTCATGTTCATTCATACAAGGAAATATCAACATTGCATGACCAAGAAGATCCAATGGTGCTCATTTAATATAGATCACAAATCTATGGTCAAAGATGAAGGTTAAAGGTGCTATAATATTTAAGGCCTAGATTAAGATCAATTACTAAAATTAAAGGTCAAAGCTAAGGGATTTTGACTGGAGGTCAAAACATGATCCAAGTTGAACTAGAATAAATGCTTCAAAATCATATGTCACCATTAGAGCTCAGTTGAGCATCCATTAAACATGGTACATGGTTATATATTCAAGATAATTAATAATGAATCTTTGATGCCATTAAATTTTAGTATGAAACTATGGGTCAAAGATTTGGAACATGCAGGGTCCATCTTTTGGGTTGTAGTATTATTCCCTGACTATATTCATTTTTACTTTAAAGAATATATATGCATATAATGAGTTCTTAGTTCTTGCAAGGTTCTAAGGTAGAATGGGTCTTTTTATACCTAGTAAATATTAAGAATGAGTCTATACAGTCTATAGGTCTACATCAATATTATAGCTATAGGAAAACCAATAAAAAAGATTAGTTTTCAATCTTTAGAAAAGACGTATGCTCATATATTAAATTAGGCACAGATATATGGTTATGGAGAAGTGTCTCATCTTTAGACAAATCTATAGCTCTGATAAACAACCTATAAAATCATACATGGTGATGGCTTTGTCAAGCCCAAGGATATAAGGACCTTTCCCTCATAATGAAGCAAGTGGAAATGGCATGGAGAATAAGAAAAAAGAGAGCTAGTGGTTAGAAAAGTAGCTAGAGCAATGATTATGTTCAGATCTTGAAAATATTTTCTTCAATAGACTTAATCATGACTCATCGTGAAAAATAAACCCTTGTCTTCTAGTGTATCTCTCAGCTAATGAGAAAGCTTGAACACTATTGGATAAAATGGAGGTTAGATTTTTGATAAAGGATTAGTCCTTATTAGAAGAAGGCATGCACACAATCAATAAACTACCACCACATTTATTCATCATAATGACTTCTTCTCTATTCTCCCACACATGTTCCCCATATATCTCATTCTTTTTATGCTATATATGCAGGCTTCTAAGCCTTGAAATCTAATCCCTCTCTTGGGCATGACTAAACTCTACCAAGATTGAGTTTTGTAAGGTCTTGAAATGGATATAAAACTATGTTAAGATTTCATTATGCATATATAGTGTGTTCATTTTAGTTGATTTACATATGTGGTAGAGTTTTCTTCCTTATCAAGTCCTAGTCTCACCTAGTTGGTATTTTGTCTTGTTATGTAGGTCATGTTTAGTGTTTAATGCCATTTGATTAAAGCTAGCATGTGGATACATTGACTAGTTAGTGCCTTGGATCAGGCCTTTTCATCACTTCCCTTAGGTTTTAAACACTTGGTGATCCTTAACATGAACTACTAATACATAACAAACATTTGGAGTTGTAGATCCAATCTTTGTCTTGTCTTATTAGTGTTTCTAGAGGTTTTAATAGAGCAGATGAACAACCAATTTAGATGCATCACTAGCATTAGCTTAGATTTCCCTTTTAGTTATCTTTCTCTCCCTTTTCACCCCAATAATTAGTATATTTTAGTGGAAATTAGCTAAGTGATACATTATAGGAGCTAGCTTTGTTAAAAATCCTAGAGATCTGACTCGAGATTAGGTAACCCATAGCCTAGAGTCATTCCCATGTTAGACTAGATTTGAGTAGAGGACCTGAATAATCCTTTACTCAACTACAGTGTAGTCTAAGTCTACAATATTTTTAGCATGCCCAATGGGATAAGTTTCATTATGAATTAAGTGAAGATTTTTGGTGTTCTCTTCATTAAATTAGCCTTTAGAGTCAAGTTTTTAGACATCAATGGTGACTATGAGAATTCATTAGTTGAAGACTCTAAATAAAAGGTTCAACTCTATCAACATTATGTGTCTTCATTTATAACACCTCAGCCCTCATACATGCCACCCATTCTTCCCCAAGAGGCCATTCCAAGTGTCCCAAGTCCTTCATGTATTCCTCAAACCTTTCCTTCTTGGAATTCAATATAAGAGAGCCTTCAAAGAAAGAAGGAGAATATTTTGGAGAATTCTATTATTGAGATCCAAGATTCTACCTATCTTCCTCAAGAGTCCTCTCATACCCCATACCAACCCTCTTGTGTTCTTTATGAGGCCACTAACCACCTTCAAGAAAGGCTTTTTAAAGAGAATATAGATAGATAAATAAAAGAATTAGAGATATAGATGAGGAAGGAGGAAGAGAGTCAAAATCAAGAAAAGGTGGTAGTGTCCTACACATTCCCCTCATGAAAAAAAGTCAAGGAAGGCATATAAAAAAAAAGTAAGCACCAGTTCAAGAGCCACCTAGAAGAGCCTTCAAAGTCCCTAGCTAGAAGGAGATGATCCACAACTACAAGAAAGGTGAACTTATTCACCCTCCCACCATATCCCTCTTAGAGAATGAACCTATTTTGCAAAGGATAGAGGAGGAGCTTATAGTCATAGGTGAGCATAAAGAGGATAATGCAAGTGTCTTTGATGAGGAAATCATGATAGGCTATCCACTTCATTTAAAAGGGGAAGAATTAGGTTTATACCAACCTTCTTGGCATGGAATTGACACTAATGAATTGGAACCTGATGAGGACCATCCTCAAATTGAAAATAGAGCAAACCTTGAATGGACTACTAAAGGTCCATTCTACATAGATGAAAAAGAAGATTAGGGCTAGAGACCAAAGGTTAGTTCACTTCAGGATGAGGTGCCAAATGAAGGTAGCCCTAATAGAGTGGAGCTAAAGGAAGGTAAATTATAACTTAGGTTGTACAAAGGTATCTTTTTGGACCTTGGTTGGTCAAATCAATCCTCATTTTCAATTGAGAAACAAGATGAAATCTTGAGTGAGGTTGATGAAGAAGACATATCAAGTGCTCAGGTGATGTATTTTGGTGAGATACCATCTTGTGTGATAGAGGAGGACCTTAAGGTTGAACAAATATTTAAATATGAGTATGTGCTTCAAGGATAATATCCTAATCAACTCAATATTAGCTTACATACACTAGCAAGTGAAGGGGAGTTGGAAGACTTATTTGAGATCATGGGAGTAGGCTATGTTCCTCTCCAAGGAGATTATGATCTAATTATGCCTAAGGAGCATGATGATGAAGAAAAAAAGTGGATTAAGGTAAAATTTGATTACAAAATATTTTTATTGACAAAAGGATGTCTTATCAAGTACCTATCTCAATTGGAAGATGACATAGAGGAGCCATCAATTGCGCTTAATTTAATGCACAAAGTTGAGCATCAAAATGAGCTAGATCTACTTGCCTATCCACTCTAAGATGATTATATGTCCAATAAACCATATTAGGTAGGTAATTTTATTTTTGTTCTTATTATTGGAGAAGTGTATCACTAATATGTTAAATAACCACTTCTCCATCTTTGGTTGGTTGACCTCAAACATGTAAAGCATATTATAATAGTGATAAAGGGTAACTATTTTGTACAACAAATCAATGGTTTTGTATGGGTTCTATTCTATTTGGTTAGTTTAGGGTAGGTAGGTTCTATGATTTCTTATAAGTGCCCTATGCACTTTTTATTTTCTTTTCTATTGTTTCCCTTCAATAAGTGCCTTGGGAAATTTATTTTGTTTTGTTTATTTTTTCCCTTATTGTTTTAAGAGGGAGTTATCTAGAGGGGTAGCTTTACATCATTTCATGTCAACTAAAACCAAAGATTTATGACTCCATGCCCAATGGATTAGACAAGGCAAATAGTCTAGGTTATTATTCATAGTAAGCTTGCTTCCCTATGAGCCACCAAATATGTTGGAAAATTTTGGCCAACAGAATAAATGAGAAAATATTTTGTTTGAGTGAATGATCAAATGACTTGTATAAGATTTGAAGGACTAGACCGTCATAGGATGTCATGAAAAAATGAATAGGTCAACTTTATTTTGTAATTAATAATTATACTTCAGAGGTCAATCAGGGCCAAAAGACCACATAGACATGATGATATTAGTCCCAGGATCATGCTTTACAAATTTTATGACTTGATGAGCTTACTATCTCAAGTTACAAACATTTAAAGTTGAACTAGCAGTCTAGAATGGGTGTGTAGACATCAAGTTCAAGATTCAACAAATAGCCATTTAAATTTAAATGTTCTTAGGTTGAACATGGATCTAACAAGTGACCAAATATTAAGAGATAAGATCAAATCTAATGGTGAGCAATGATCTGACAGATGTCAGTGGATACTAAATATCCAATGACATGTTTTTAATCATACCAAAGAGATCAATGATGAGCATCAATTCAAAAGGTTAGCATGAATATGTAAGTGACAAGTGTCAATATCTTGGGTGTTTTAATAGAGATCTAATAGTTAATAGGCAATCTGATAGGTTAGTGGTTCCAAATAGATCAATAAAGCATGTGAAATCATACAAAGTAGATTGATGGTGAGTAGTGAGTCAAAAGGTCAATAGATCCTAAGAATAAATAAAATCCATAGTTTTAATTCATTTATATAGTTAATTATCAATTGTAGATGACCAAGAAGATCCAATGATGCTCGTTCAATGCAGATCACAAATCGATGTTCAAATATGAAGTCAAAGATGTTATAATTTGGAAGGCCCAGATTAAGATCAATGGTTAAAATTAAAGGTCAAAGCTAAGGGACTTTGACTAGAGGTTGAAACATGATCCAAGTTAAATTAAAATAAATGATTCAAAATCATATTCCACCATTATAGCTCAATCGAGCATCCATTAAACATGAGACATGGTCATATAGTCAAGGCCATTAATAATGAAGATTTGATATTGAAGCTTAGTATAAACCTCTGGTTTGAAGATTTGGAACATGCAGGCTCCATCTTTTGGGGTTGCAGTATTATTTCCTGACTTTGTTCATTTTTTATTTAAATAAAATCTGTGCATATAATAATTTTTCCATTCCTACAAGGTTCAAAGGCAAAATGGGTCTTTTTAGACCTAATAAAGATTAAAAAATTAGGCTATATAATCTATAGGTCTGCATCGATATAATAGCTATAAGAAAACTAATAAAGGATATTGGTTTTCAATCTATAGAGAATACCTATGCTTAGATATTTAAAAGTAGGATAAGATATATGGTTATGGAGAAGTGTCCTATCTTTAGACAAAGCTATAGCTTTGACAAATAGCCGCTAAAAGCAAACATGGTGATGTCTTTGTCAAGCCCAAGGATATAAGGACCTTGTCCTCATAATGAAGTAAGTGGAGATGGTGTGGAGAATCAAAACAAAGAGAATTGTTGGTTAGAGAAGAAACTAGATCATTGATTTTGTTCAGATCTTAAATATCTTTTCTTTAATAGACTTAGTCATTAATTAGTAGCTAATTCACAATCAGATGTACTTGTATTAATCAAAATGTATAAGGAGAGTCACCATAGAGCTATAATTTTTACCTCATTTAGATGTCAACCCAAGGATGGGGACTTGATATGATGACATCACTATATGTGCACACTCAGTCTCTAATTTAAAATTCTACTAATTGTATCTAAGATGTTAACATGCAATAAATAAAATGTTTGAAATAAAACATGAAAAAAAATACTGTGAAATAAATGTTTATGCATTGGAATCTTCCTTAAACAAATATAAGCAATAATGTAAATCACATAATACTCCTTCCATTTTTTATCTTCAATTGTTCCTCTCACAACACTTACTTAAACTCAAAAATGCTTATTCATATTAATAAAAACTATAACAATGAATTACTACAAGAAGTTATAATAATTATTTCTTGACAAAATGTACTTATGATAATCTTTAATCAACATCTACTACATCTCAAATCTTCTGATACATATTTATATACTTTAGAGGAGATTATTTTATTCAAAATAATATACATATTCTATTCTAAGATACATTCGATTTAGAATAATCAAAATTGGTTCCTTTCATTACAGTCATCATTCATAGGAATTCTACAATATTGATGTAGGATAAACAAGGTTGTTTCATTCTTCAACCACTTCCTTATTAATCTCCATGGAGGTTAGAGTCATTTCTGCAAGTTGATTGGAAGAGAATCAAAATATATTCATCCACAGCTTTGGTCATGTAGTGGTTGCATGATGGTCTGCGTAATGAGATTCCTTTACTGTAGGACATTCTATGTTATATACCTATCTCTCCAAAACATCCTTAAAACACATTATATAAAAAACATCGTAAAGCAAAAGATAACCATCATATATTTAATTCTAATGCATACTTTTAATTATTTAATAGATTATAGAAACATAATGCTATATGGATTATGAAAGAAGCAAACTATATGGAAAAGAGTTCAAAAGAATGGTTAACAAGTAGGATGAGTAAAATAAATAGACACAAGAATAGGACATTTATGGGGCTCATCACATCCCCCAATTTAAGATCATGCACGACCTTGAGCATCATACTTGTTCATTCCCAATTCATAAAGAACTCTAAAATCCATGGGATCTATAGTACCCTTGGTAGCGTGAGCATAAAATCCCTACCTCTATTCAAATAGTTGCCAAATTTTTTCTCTGGCTTCATCCACTAGGATTTTCTCTTGCCAATATGGAATAGGATACCAAAATAGAGGAGTCTAGATTTGAGGTTCAAAAATTGATATGCCATGTCACCTATAAGAAGAATATAATTTGTGATCTTGTTAAATGTTGCGTTTAAATTAAAAGGGGAATAGGTATCCCTCTTCTTTAGTGTAGGAGTGAGCTAATCCCATCATTCAATATAGGATTCTTTGGCTACAAGACTAGCAAAAGTTCTTAATCCTACGTAAAAATCTCGAGCTTCATCACATTTCTTACCAAACCAAGTTTTGGCTTTTTACTTCAACATTATGTCATTCTATTTAACTAATACAACATGAGGTGCCATTGATTCACTCTTAATAAGTAGTTGGATTTCATTTTCCTTTTGCCTATATTCAGCTACTTCTCTTCCTTTTCTTTTCTCATTCAACAAATATAATGAAAAATCCTATAGTTGGACATCTCCAACATATAGATTAGGGTTCCATTCTCTATCATATGAAACAACATAATTATGAAGGTAGAACTTGCATAATTGTGGTTTCTCTTCCTGTGAACTTAATTTATAGATATAAAAGAAGGAGAAGGGATCAAAAACTTCATGGGGCATATCACAATAAATTCTCATAAATCTAAACTTATGTCATTACTCTTCAAGGTAGATTGAATATACTATGGTAGGAGCTCTATAGTCTAGGAGCTCTTGGGTAAGACTAGTCATATCTTAAATTTTTTATTTCAGTTTGGTGATGCTCTCTTCCTTCAAATTATTTTCTTCTTTCAATTTCTTATTTTCTTTTATTAATTCCTTAAAATTTTCAGATTGACTATCCATCTAATTCAGCAATTTATAATATATTGTAAATGAGGAGTGATACCTAACTTCTTGGGCAGCTTAGGTTCTTCTTGTTAATTTACTTCTATATAAGGTTGTGTAATGTTGATTATAGGATGGTATTTGATAGAGGGATGTAGCTAATAAGATACTATAGTAAATTCATCTAGTCCTCCACTAGATTGATCTTGTAAATACTTTCTTAGTTTCTCAATTTCTTGTAGGGCTTGCTCAAGAGTGTAAAATTATGTTTGTATAGTAGGTTGCTCCAATTGTTTAACTTCTTCCTGCATGGGTTCCTCGTGAAACTCTTCAAAACTATTCTCAAATTGTTCTACTTCTTATTGCATAGGTTCTTTAAGCAACTCTTCAAAACTATGCTCAACTTGTTCTACTTCTTCTTAAATGAATATTGGAGAACATTCTTCCCTATCTATTTTAGTCTCTAGAGATTCATTACTACTAGAAGTTTGTTCTTCTCTATATTATTTATTTATTTCAATAATCGAAGGTTTATTTCTCATTTTTCTTCTTAATCTATGAGATCTATGAGGAGTAGGGTTTACCTTGGCCTTTTTAGGAGAAGGTGGAAGTTCCTCTTCAAACTCATCTAAATCAAGCTAGAGAATGATTTTTTTCATTATCCTTCTAGATTCCCTACCTATGGAATTCCTTTCTTCAATATTTGCTACAGGTTCTTGTGTTGTTGTAGGAAGACCTTCTACAGGTTCTTGTGTGGCTGTAGGAAGGTTTTAAGCTACATATTCTTATGGATATGTAGGAAGGTATTTTTTTTTATCTTTGTTCTTTAACCTCTAATTCCTCTTCTATTTCATTTCCTTCTCTATCACTTTCTACATTTCTTGGTTCTTGGATACATTATTTCAAACTAATGTTGGATCTAGTTCTTTACAAACAATATTGAATAATCAACTGGATTAAGTAGTGATCGAAAAGAGATTTAAAATTCCTTTTCGAAATGCTTCCAACATTTTTTTGATCATGTAGAGAAAGAAGTTGGGAATTTTTATCTCTATTATGTACCATAAATGATTCATGAACTTAAAGTGTAGGGCATGTAGAATAGAATACCTCCCTTCACAAATGAAATATCTAGAGATAAACTCAGCAAATTTAGCCCATCTTCCTAATAGAGACAACCTTGCAGTGCCTTGCTTTAAAATTTTCAAGAATTAATTTCCTTTGATGAATTTTTGTCTCTTATCCTTGGCATCAAATTTGTTTTATCATTTCTCCCCTATTCTTGGTAGTCCCATTACTCTACTAATGGCAATTTCTATCAGCTGTATTTCCTT
Source organism: Torreya grandis (assembly GCA_037957365.1). Classification (NCBI taxonomy): domain Eukaryota; kingdom Viridiplantae; phylum Streptophyta; class Pinopsida; order Cupressales; family Taxaceae; genus Torreya; species Torreya grandis. The sequence continues at coordinate 2,168,947 of JARHVA010002318.1, read as the reverse complement.
CCCCTTTACTATTGCCAAACTATTATGTAATGTATCAACAAAAATCTTCTAAAATTCCTTCATCTAAGACATGTATTTTATAAAAATATTATGCCCATCCTATATTCCATAATAGGGCTAATATTTTTGGGTTTTTGGTTAAAGGGGTGATATCTAGTGGTTCATGTTTCAACAAACCTTCTCCCATATTATGTGAGTTAAAAGTATGGGTGATTGCAACAATATTTTTGGGTTATGGTGGAATGGTTTATGACTTTTTATTTGGGAGGAAAATAATCTATTTGAATTAATATAAAATCTCCCCCTCAACTTAGACTGTCACTTATCCTTGAGGGATGAAGTTGATGTGTGAAAAACACTCATGGTAAGAGTAAGGGGTGGCAGAGCAGTTGTGTTAATGGTCACATCAATCAGTGAAGGAGATGGTAACTAGGTATGATAAGGAAAGGATATGATGGTTAAATTAAGATAATTAAGTCCCATCACCTTTAAAAATAATTAAAATGTATGATAGGAAATATATATAGAATACCATGTTACTTATAGAAATAACTTTCATAAATATGCAAATAATGATTTGAAGTGGCAGTCATGGCATATGTTGGAATTTGAGTGGGAGAAAATGCTTGATGTAGAATGGAAAGTAGGAATACATCTTGTATAAAGATATGTTTCTTGTAGTAGTAAGTTTTATCCTATAGTAACAATTTTTATCTTGTATTAGTAAGTTTTATCTTACAACAACAAGTTTTATCCTGTAGCTGCAAGTGGTATCCTAAAAAACCAAGTTTTTCATCCTATAGAAAGAAATAAAATGTATTTATACTCCAAGAGAATGAAATTACAAGCAAAAATAGATAAAAATAAAAAGTTTTATTATTGTATTACCTTTTCTCGTTTTCACTTTTTTTTAATGAATGTCGATCAGCCAATGACCCAATTTTTTGAGACAACATCCATCAGTAATGCCCAAAGGTTTTCATTACTTAATTTTTTTATTTTTTTTAGATTTTCTGGTCCAAACTCAAATAGAATCATAAGAAATTAGAAGGTAGAATTTTATTTAGCCTGAAACAAGCCATTGTAAATGAATTGTTCTTGGCTACAAGAAGCTTTATTACTCTTATAAAATATTAGAGAAAGGCTGATAGAAATACCCTTTAGCTATAGGAATAGGTTGATTTGCTTTATGAAGAAGAGATGGATATTGTTCTTTAAGAAGTTGGAAAGTGAGAGTTTCCTTAGAAAATAGTTTCTTATGCATCTTGAGCTTGTGTCCATTAACAAGAAATCAGAACCAAACAAAGTTAATGGTCATGAACTTTACAGTGTTATTGTTAAAAACTTGTTTGATATCTTAAGGCCCAAGCCATCTAGACTACAGGTTTCCTTTATAATCCTTATATTTAGAGTCAAAAAGGAGTGCCTAGTCTCTTGGTTGGAAATTCTTAACCTTTAAGTTCTTATCATGCCATCCCATACATTATTTTAGTATGATGAAGTTCTTCCTTTCTTAGTTCATCAAGTGTATTCAACTGCATGATCCTATCTTGTTGAGTTTGGGAAAGATTTAAGCCAAAATCAAGTGTTGTCCTTAATGTCTTATGTTTAAACTCAATGGGTAGAATAATATTCTTACCCATAAATAGGTCATATGGTGTGAGACCAGTTGTGATTTTCCAAGTGATTCTGTAAGCTCAGACTACTTCTAGAAGACAAGTTAACCAATCTTTTCTATATATGTTGACAGTCTTAGTGAGGATATTTTTTAATTCTCTATTTGTCACTTCTACTTGACCATTTTACTGAGGATGTTAAGGGGTAGAATTTGTTTTTCTAATTTTAAATTCTTTGAATAAGGTACCTATGAGGTCTGATGTGAACTATGGGCCTTGGTTTATGACTATTTCTCTTGGTACTCCATAATGAGTGAAGATTTTTTCATACAAGAACTCAACTACTTTCTCATCTCAAATATGGGTTAGGGATTTGACCTCTACCCATTTTGTAACATAATCAATGCACATCAGTATGTAGCCTTTATTATTGGATTTAGGATTAATTGGACCTACAAAATCTAGTCCTCATTTGTCAAAGGGTTCCAAAACTAGTTGTGGCTATAATGGCATTTCATCAAAGTGAGTGGGTTTTCCCATACGCTGGAATTGATCACATCTATGGGTGTACATAATGGAATTTTTATGCAAAGAAGGCCAATAATATCTGATAGTAATTACTTTCATGGTAGTCTATTTGGAAACAAAATGACCCCCATAGGGTTCATCATGGCAATTTCTGAGAATATCATAAGTTTCATCTTCTCAGATACATCTTCTCATAACTAAAACTGGTCCAGTGATAAAGAGATATCCTACAATCCAAGAATAATGTTTGCTTTTTTGGATCATGTGTTATTTGTCTCTAAGTGAGAAATATTTTGGTAGTGATCCTCTAGCAAGATAGTTAGCAATATCTTTGAACCAAGGAGATTGAATTGTTACAACAAATAAACATTCATCAGAAAAAAATAATCATCAATAATAGGACTATGTTCCTCATTTTGCAATCGAGATAGAAAATATTCTACTACATTATCCTTACCTAGTCTATCCAAAATGGTAATATCAAACTCTTGTAGCAAAAGTAGCCAACAAACTATCCTACCTATGATAACATATTTATTCATTAAATACCTTATTGTTGCATGATCGGTGTTGATGAATACTTGGTAACTTGTAATTTAATGTTGAAATTTTTTGATGACATAGATGATGACAAGAAATTTCTTCTCTATTATAATGTTGTGAAATTTAGCCCCTTAAATATTCTTGTTGATAAAATATATTGCATAACTCAAAGATTCATATTTTTGGCCAAGGATAGCTCCTAAAGTGTTGTTAGATGCATCTACATGAATGTGAAAATGCTTCTTCCAATCAGGTCCTCTCAGAATAGGAGTTATTATGAGAAGGTCTTTGAGTTGTATAAATTTATTTTGATAATCATTAGTTAATGTAAATTCAACATCCTTAGTAAGCAATCAAAATAATGGAGTGGCAATTTTACTAAAATCTTTGATGAATCATCTATAATAACTAGCATGTCCTTAAAAACATGTAACATCTTTCTAATTTTTTGATGTGGGTAGATCCTTAATGATACTTATCTTTGTTGGGTCAAATTTAATTCCAATAAGGGATATGTGATGTCCCAACACAATCCCTTTAGTCATAAACAACTAGTATTTTTCATTACTCAGAGATAATAGGTGGTCTTGACAGCATTGAAGAACTTTCTCTAGGTTAGTTAGTGTTTCTTTGAATGTCTACCCATAGACAGTGAAATTATCCATGTATATTTTAATATAGTCATGGGAGAGACAAAAAATATGCTCAACATAGCCCTTTGAAAAGTATTTGGGGCATTGAAAAAACCAAATGGCACGATGACATACGTATAAATTACCCAAGGGTAAGTAAAAATGGTTTTATCTTAGTCTTGTGAAGCAATTCGTATTTAATTATTACCACTATATCTATCTAAGAAGGAAACGTACTTATTCCCTACTAATGTATCCAACACTTGATCAATAAATGGAAGGGGAAAGTGAGCCTTCTTGGTAGCAACATTCAACTCTCATCAGTCAATGCAAAAAATCCATTTGGCCCCTTTCTTAGGGAAAATGACTAGGGGAGAGACCCACTAACTGTCCAAGATAGGATAAACAAATTCTACATCTAAGAGTTTTTAACAACTTGGTTTTGATAATGTCTTTGACTACAAGATTAATTTATCATTAAGGTTGGTATATAGGTTTGCATTTTTCTTTAATGTAAATGTGATGCATGCATAAATCTAGGGGTATTCCTCTAATGTCATGGTAATATTAAGTAAATGTTTTTGTGTGTCTTCTCAACATTTTAAGCAACTAAATTTTTTAATGGGGTATTAAGGAAGTGCTGATGTTGACAGGTTTGTTCGGTAGGATGTCTACTTGCTTTGTTAAAGAAATCATGGTCTCTAGTTGGTAGTTAAAGGAGCATAATTGTATTGATGGGGAAGTAATTAATGGAATGTCCAAATGTCTCTTATGGTTTAAACAAAATCATTCTCAGGTAAGGTATTTTTAAGAGGGCATGGTATACATTCCAATAGGTTAGTGGCTATAAGATCCTGTCGATAGGTGTTTTGTAGGATACTAGTAAGGACAATGTCTTCTTCTTAGGCTTACAAAGCTAAACTCTAGTCAATTGTACAGAGAGACTACAAGGAGACATCTTCTTCAAATTCATCAATCCAAGGGGTTGGTCTATCATTTTGGAAAGGTTGAGCTAGTGGTATAACACTAATTTCTTGGTGTCATTTCTATTTTAAATTAGCATTTTTCTTGACCTGTAGCCAATAAAAGCATCAATAGTGACCAACCATGGGTGGCCAAGGATGAGAGGATAATCCCCCAAATTTATCTTTAACTACATGACAATAAAATATACTAGATATTACCAAGAATCCATGGTGATAATAAGGTCTTCGACAATCCCTTCAGGTTTAACAATTGATATGTCAGTGATCTAGAGGATGGTGGGTGCTGGATGGAGAATGGTAAGTTTTAGTTGTTACATGGTCTCCATGGTCATCACATTGATGGTTATACCCAAGTCAATTAAATTATTAGATATGGGTTGGTCATGGATGTTAACATTAACTACAATACTTCCTAGATTAGAATATTTTGGGGGAACTATATTTTCCAACATAATATCTACTAGTAGGCCAATGACTTGGACTATTTTAGGATCCTTCTTCTTTCTTCCTAGTTTTTTCAAATATAGCTCTCTAACAACTTTATTGTAGATAAGATCCTTTATTGCTTGAAAGAGTGGGATTTTTATGTACACATTATTGAGTTGTCCTAAATATCAAATTTGAGTTCTAGTTCAGGATGTGATATGTTCAATCTCTTTGAAAAAAGAGGATTGTCAAATTCATTTTGATTTTTGGATCGACTTGGATCAGGATTGGTCATGGGTGGCTATGGATTAGTATGGAGTGGAGCTCATTCAAAGTGTTATGTGATTATGGGTGAGGTGGGTTATGGACGAACATGACCTGAGTGAAATTGAACTTGATTAATATCCAAGGTATATGCTAGATATTACATTATTTTAGTGGATTGTGTCAGTTGAATCAAATTATTGGTAGAATTTGGGATGATCTAGGTGGGTAATTAAGTGGTTTGAATAGGCTACTAAGTGTTTGGCATTATGGCCTATTATTATTATGGTTATTGCATTTTTTGGTTAATCCTTGATTATCTCTCCATTGTTGTTGTCATGGATTAGAGGGATAGAACCATTACTGGTTTTGAAATTTCCCTAATTGAGTTTGTTGTCCATTCTATTGCATCTATAGCTAATTACAAGGTAGCTACCAACTTGTTTGAGACCAATTTTGATTAGGTACATTCATCCAAGAACCATATTGAGGATTATTTGAGAACTAAAAATTTACAAACATAAAGTTTGATGGTATACCTGATCTTTGTACCCATGATTTCTATTGAGCCACAAAAACACTTGATTCTTATTTTCTCCTACGACATGTAGCTCCACTATTTTAGTATTCTCCTCAGTTATAATGGGTACTTGAGCTTTCATGGAATGGCATTTTTAATCTTCCTTCTTCTTTATGTATTCAAGGTAATTGGTAGCTAAGTATTTTTTAGTTTCTTCTTACTTCCTTCATGTATGTAATGTATCAAGCTAAGTAGATAGGTGGCTAATGATGTTCTTCTTCATGTCCTAGAGCAGGTTGTTAACTTCACCTTTAGATAGTCATGTAGTATATGTTGTAGTAAGGGTTATACCCCTACTTTTGTTCATGGTTGATCTGGAGTAGTTCATACATATAATTATTAGTTCATCAAATGGTAGTGTAAAAACATCACCACCAGACATTAGATCTAGTGCCTCCAAACAATCATCTCTAATTCCTTTTAGGAATATCAACCTGACTAATTCCTTTTCCATTGTAGTTTTCTTAGATTTTTTCCAGTTGAATAAAAATCTTTCCATATATTCCTCCAATGACTCATCATCAACTTTTATCATTTAAAAAAGGTATCTCTCTTATAGTTTTTGCCCCACAATAGTCTTGGTATTTTGTCAGAAACTTTTCCTTCATTTCTTCTCAAGTAGAAATGGCATCCTTTCCAAGTCCCATGAACCATATAAGTGCTACATCTTTGAGTGTTGCTAGAAACATTTCAAGTTTTTGAGCATCTTGATTATAATCATAGTTACAGTATAAAATGTCAAACTCAAAAAAAAATGTATTTGGATCCTCAGATGCCTTTCCTCTAAAAGTAGGGAAGGTAGAGTGAGAGATATTATTCATAGGTGAATTTCTATCATAAGTAAGGATAGTAAATTAAAAAGTATCAAACTCATTGATAGTGTTTTCTTCTTGGTGATGCCCCTTAAATAATCTTTGTGTTGGTAGATGGGAGGTTATTACTACCCAATGCTCAAAATTTCTATCAATTCTTTTATTTTCATGTGTGTAGAAGATGGAGACTTTATATTTTACCTTAGGAATGCATGGCTTCCCATACAATGGGGATGGTGTGGAGGTTTTAGAAGATTTTGTTAGTGTCTCAACAAAGAGTCTCTCTAAATTAGAAGATTCTATTGACCTAGTGTTTCTTCTAGGGGAAAGAATAGCTTTGAATGCCTCCTTAGCAAGAAATTTGGGTGACAAAGGGAATCAAACTTTAGATTCTTGATTATGAAGTGATAAGGTGTAAATTCTTAGAGATGGTACATGTGGGTCTCTTCTAGGGGTATGAACCTCTTCAAAGTATCCAACTTGTGCTACCAATCCAGCCAAAAATTCTTCCTTCTCTACCTCTTATATTGACAACTATGAGTGATATTCAAGAATTCCTTGGTGTTCCTTAGTTTCTATAGGATGAATATCTGATCTTGCAATAATGTTTAATGATTTAGGTAAAAATATTCCTATATAGTCTCCTTCACTTTGCATATGTTAACCACCTTTTTTTCCCACCCTACCTGCATAGGGTTAGTAATATGGGGTTTTTTGAAATTTCCACTATCCTATTTACACAAAATGAGAAATTTAAACTATGAAATTATAAAATCCTTAATCTATAGAATAGAAAGATTTGGAAATAAAAACAATAAGCATTTATAAATAATGTCTATCAAGATTGACTATTATAAGTGTGTGACATCATTCCCCAACAATGGTGCCAAAAATGACTAGCAGCTGATTCAAAATCAGATATACTTCTCTTGACCAAAATGGACAAGGAGAGTCACCATGGACCTGTACCTTCTAGCTCATTTTGATGTCAACCTGAGGATGTAGACTTGATAGGATGATGTCACTATATGTGAACACTCAATCTCTAATTTGACATTCTGTTAATTATATCTAAGATGTTAAAGTGTATTAAATGAAATTCTTGAAATAAAATATGAACAAAATACTGTGAAATAAATGCTTATGTGTTGGAAGCTTCCTTAAACAAATCTAAGGAAGAATGTAAATCACACAATTTAGAATTAAATTACACAATGCATAAAGAAATCAAATAACATGCTTAGTTATTAAATTAGGTTGGATTGTTGATGTAAGGCTTCCAAAAGGGCCCTTCCTCTTTCTATATTTCAGCTTCAATCCTTCCTCTCACAACACTTAATTAAATTTAGAAATGCTTGTTCATATTAATCAAAACTGTAGCAATGAATTATTGTAGGAAGTTAAAATAATTATTGCTTGAAAAAATGTACTTATGATAATCTCTAATCAACATATACTACATCTCAAATCTACTACTACATATTTATATACCATAGAGGAGATTGTTTTATGAAAAATAATATACATATTTTATTCTAAGATACATTCAATTTAAGATAACTAAATTTGGTTCATTTCAATACAATCATCATTCATGGGAATTCTGTAATATTATTGTAGGACAAATAAGCTTGTTTCATTCTTCAACTACTTCCTTATTGAGATCCATGGAGGTTAGAGTCATTTCTACAAGTCGGTTGGAAGAGAATCAAAATCTGTTCATCCACAACTTTGGTCACATAGTGGCTATAGGATGGTCTGTGTAATGAGATTTCTTTATTGTAGGACATTCTACACTATATACCTATCTCTCCAAAACATCCTTAAAACACATTATATAAAAAGTGTCCTAAAGTATAGAAACATAATGCTATATGGCTTATAAAAGTAGGAAAATGTATGGAAAAGTGTTCAAAAGCATGGTTAAAAAGAAGGATGAGTACAATAGATGGACACAAGAACAAGACATTTATGGGGCTCATCAGTCATGACTCATAATGCATTACAAACCCTTGTCTTATAGTGGATCTCTCAGCCAATGAGAAAACATGAAGACTATTGGAGAAAATGAAGGTTAGCTTGTTGATAAAAGATTAGTCCTAGTTAGAAGAACACATGCATACAATCAATGAATTACCACCACATTCTTGATCATTAATGACTCCTTCTCCATTCTCCCATGCATGTTCCTGATCTCTCTTATTCCCTTTTTTCTATATATGTAGGCTTCTAAGCCTTGAAATCTAATCCCTCTCTTGGGCATGACTAGACTCTGCCAAGATTGAGATGTGTAACCTCTTATAATGAATAGAATATTGTGTTAATATTTCATTATGCCTATTTAGTGTGTTCATGTCATTTGATTTGCATATGTGGTAGATTTTTCTCCCTTGTCAAGTCCTGATCTCACTTAGTTGGTAGTTTGTCTTGTTATGCAAGTCATGTTTAGTGTTTAATGTCATTTTATTAAAGCTAACATGTAGATACATTGACTATTTAGTGCCTTAAATTAGGGCATTTCCATCACTTCCCTCAGGTTTTGATCACTTGGTGAACCTCTACATGAAATATTAATGCATAACAGATATTTGGAGTTGTATATCCAATCTTTTTCTTGTTTCATTAGTATCTTTAGAGGTTATAAAAGAGTGGATGAACAACCAATTTAGGTGCATCACTAGAATTAGCTTAGATTTCCTTTTTAGTTATCTTTCTCTCCCTTTTTACCCCATCAATTAGTAGGTTTTAGTGTAAATGAGCTAAGTGATAGATTAGAGGAGCTAGCCTTATTAAAATTCTTAGAGGTTTGACCCAATATTAGGTAACCCATAGCCTAGGGTCATTCCCATGTTGGACTAGGTTTGAGTAGAGGACCTGAACAATCCTTTGCTCAGCTAGGGTACAATCTAAGTCTACAAGAGAAATTTTCTTATGGTCATTCTTAAGCTATTTGTCAAAGCAAATCTTTGATAACTATCATGGTTTAGCTATAAAATGCAAAATATGCTATAGGCAATGTAAACATATTTTTTAGACCAAGTGCAGGATAAGAGGTAAATGTTTCATAGTTCTGGTAGATAGTGTAAATATAGATAATTTGGTATCTACATAAAATGGTGAATAAACTAAGATTGGTACGAAAGTCACATCCAAGGCCATACAAAGTGTCATGTTTGGTAGAGGGTCTAGATAACATTATAAAAGAACAATGAGAAGTGGAGATTAAAATTAGTAGCTACATGGACAATATTTTATGCAATGTGATAGATATGGATGCAAGTCATTTTTAAGGAGTACATGACAGTGTGATTGTGAGATGGTACATGATGGGAGATAAAATATAGTGAAAGTGTGGAAAGATGGAATAATCCATATTCAAACTTCATTAAAGATGTAAAACAGGGAGGATGTGCATCAAATTCATTTGGTCATGTACAATAGAAAGGATGATGTGCATCAAAGTAATTTGGTCATGTACACTAGAAAGGAGCACTTGTAAGAGGTAAAGTGTGTGAATATGTAGAGTAACACTGCATAGAGGAGAGAAAATAGTTATGTAGAGAAAAAAAATATTATTGCATGAAGGAAGGTGAACAAGACAGTGAACTAACAAAGAGTTAATATTTCAATGGGTAATGTTTCCACAAAGAAGTGGAAGAAGGGATTTCATTGCATGGACAGAGGAGGTCAACCCAAAGAGAGTGGGAGATGGTGAAATAGTGATATGCAAGGTTTTTAGAGGAAGAGGTCAGTTTTTGTCCTAGTTCATCTTCCAAGAAAACTATAAGAGTGAGTTATCTCACATGGTGAAAATGTGTGCTAATAATTTTAGATGAAGTCTAAAGAGTAGGTTTCCCACTTAGCCTAAGTGTGTGAGCACTATGCTCACATATTTTCTTCCCTAGGGTGTATGATGCAATATAATTTGAGTTCATGTGTAATCTTTCATCAACTAAAAAATTGAATAAAATAGGTAAAAATCATTGGAATTGCATATCTTTGATACTATAATATTTTTAGAAATTTTGAAGCCCTTTGATGAAATTGTGATAAGCCTAAGTTTCATAAACCATGACACCTAAAACTTATGGTGAATTTTTTCTTTACTGTATTTGATCTATAGGCATTATAGTAACATGTAGTTTGGAGGGAACATTCTTGTGACCATTCTTAATCTATATGTCAAAGTAGATCTTTGATAACTATCATGGTTTGACCATAAAATATAAAATTTTCTATAAGCATCACATTAGCTTACAGATTTATAGGGATCATGTTGAAATCATTTTGAGCCCATCTATCAAATTATTTTTTGGAAAAAGGTTATAGATTATTTTTGCAAAGGATTTTTTTCTTATAACTTGTGTATAACTAATTTCCAGCAATGCATGACATGTTCATGTAATCATGGCATTGGTTATAGGGCTTGGTGACATGTTCTTTTTCTTTGGGAGTGTAAAGGTAAACAATGACTTTAGGGTCTTGTTTGAATTTAATATTTATTATCTTAGTGGTTTAGAAATTAACTAACGTAAAAGGGATAGATTTTGAGTCCATATAAATACATCCCCTTTTATTTGAAAAGGTATTTGATTCTAGATACAAATAGGGAGATGGCTCAAGAGAAATAACAAGAAGTACTATGATAGAGATCCATGTGTACATTTAAAAATGGCTATTGAAGTTGGGTCATTTTGGTAACACTATGGTGTTCATTTGTTATTTGTAAAGATGTGAAAATTTGTAAAAATTTTAGTAGTTGTAACATTGTATCATTGGTGATTAGTTTGATATTATAATATATCATTAAATCAATAAAATTTTATTACTTTTTAAATATTTTTGCTATGTAATTGTGGGTTATATGGTAGAAGTCATCTCTTGATTTATATATATAAGCATGACTATGTCAAATACTTCTAATTCGAATAAGACCTCAAAATGAGAGAGAGAAAAAAACTAGTGCACTCAACTTAAAGGGGGTCTAAAATAAATAAGATTAAGATAAAAAGAGAATTTTAAAATAGAATAAGATAATTTAGAAGCTGAAAAAGAAAGATGAATTTTAATAAGGTGGGGCTTATATTTCCTAATTTGAACCAAAATACCTAAGAGAAGATAAGTGTGCTAAGTTGATATGATTAAATAATAAATAATTTTATGAGACCATTTTTAAGGTGTCTATAGTGCCAAATTTTGAGAAATATGAGTATTCACTAAAAATACACCATAAAATTATTATTAGTTATTATTTTTTGTGGAAGGTAAGGTAATTATAGTATTCCTTTAATTTATTATTTACTTTTCTCTTAACAAATCAAAAGTAAATATTTAAATTATATAAAATTAAAATTTTAGATTGAGAGAATAAAATAATATTATATTTACCATAAATATGATTTACTAATAATATTATTAGTTTTTATATATGTATATAAAATAAAAGAATATAATTTAAATTTTTATTAAAATTTAATTGAAAAATTAATTATGATCACACATTATATACTATGTTGTTAAATGTATGGTTTAATTTTTTTAAAATTTAACTACTAATATAAAAGTAACATCTAAATGAATAAAATAATTAATTAAAAACATTACATTTAAAAATTTATAGTATAATACATATTTATATTAGAAAAATAATGTTATTTAGTAGGAATTATCTAAAAATATTTTATTTTAAATTTATAATAAATATTATTTGCCATACATATATACATTTTAATTATTTTATTAAGTTACAATTTAAAATTTTACATTAATATTCATATATTATATTAATATTTATTTTATTTATTTTCATATAAAAATTGTAATGTAGATTTTAACAAATTTCACAAAATTTATAATATTTATAGATAAATACATATATTAATTTATATTATTAGGTAACTCTTGAAAGGTAAAATTCTGATTTGTACTTAATAGACAAATCAATTACATGTAATAGAGTGACTAGATTCCACATCTAGTGGTAGAACTTTTTTTTTTTTTTTTTTTGATAATATTTATGTGTGTCAAATTGTTAAGGGATATAAATACATTACACATGGCTTGTAATAATATATGGAATTAAAGAGCAATTCTATCAAGTATAATTAATTTATAAGAAAAATATATTATTAAAATAATTTATTTGGATATTTATTTAACAAATATATTATTATCAAATTTAAAAATATTAATAAAAGGTTATTATATTTTTTATACATTTTATTTGTTTGAGAAGTTGTTATTTAAATATACAAACTGATTAAACTGTTCAAAACATTTAACTTTGATTTTTTAATTAACAAGAGATAAAAAATAATATATTATATTAAATAAATTTACATATCTTTAAAATTATATTTAAGATAGAAAACTTCTTATTCTCAATAAAATTATGTAATAAAAATAAAGCTATAAAATTAATATCTTTTAAATTTTATAATATAAAAAATTGTAACAATATATTATTGAAAAAATAAAAAAAATCAAATTAATTTTTAAAAAATAAAAATACAAAACTATAAATATTAACAAAATCTAACTAAGCACTACATAACCCCTCTTAAAAGAAGAAGAAAAAAAAAATACAAAAAACTTAACAAATAATTTGAAAACGAAGGATGTTAAGAAATGTTTTTATTCGGAGAGTGAAAGGTTTGGAGGATGAAGGGATGAGAGTCCAGCTAATGGAAATGGGCTTCTAACTTGGTAAGGAGGGGAAGGGGAAGGGGAAGGGGAAGGGGAAGGGGGAAGGGGAATCCATGTAAGCGAACCTTGAGCAAATGAATGCGGTCATAAAAGTGATGCTGTAAATGACAAGGACGTTGGACTCCAGGGGGTGCATCAATGTTAGCCACGTATGTGGACATGGCCGCCCCAATCCTCCAGAGAATGTCGTCGAAACTGGCGTGGCCGTTATCTCGAAAAGCGCAGAGAATGAGGGGTAATTCAAATTTCCTGTGAGACTGGTTTCAGGATCACATTCTTATTCACGATCCCCCGAATCTGGCTGGCTGTGTAGTTGAGGCCGCACATATAAGGAATGTAGTCGTCTGGACTGAGGTCGTAGATTAGCCCTGGGTTGGCTGCTTTTTCCGGATTTACTTGTCCAGCCCGCTGTGATGTTGGTTGCACCGTCAAGGATTGGCTCGCCTTTCTTATCGACAACCTCTGCGGTAGTCATGAGGGCAGATTTAATGGCAGCGGGGCTCCACTCTGGATGCGCCGCTTTCAGCAAAGCGGCGAGGCCGCTCACATGAGGGCATGCCATGGACGTCCCGGAAATTATGTTAAACACGGTCTTTCGGGTGTCGTCAGGAAGAGGCGTGGCAGGGAGATGTGATGGCCAAGCCGCCAGGACGTCAACGCCGGGGGCTATCACTTCATTCATGGCTCGAGTATTTCCGGGTTGGCAGAGCTGGGTCCTCTTGACGAAAACGACGCCACTGCAGGCGCATCTTTGGTGCCCTCGAAATCAATGGTCGCAGTGGGCGTTTTTGTTGAGCCGATGTGAGCTTTAATGGCGACTCCCGCGGTGTAGCCAACGTACGTTGCGGGCAACACACGAGGATCTGCAATGGTGGCCTCGCCAGACGACTGGTCGGACACCAATATCATGCCTGCGCCTCCTGCTTCTCGAATAGGTGGTGTGCAAAGGCAGCACAGTATCAGGATAGGCGGTAACGAAACCTTGCACCTCTCGCATTGACTTCACATCCATCTCCGTCAACCGAGCAGCAAACCCGGTAATCACATTCTCGTAAGCATACACCAAACGCAAACGTTTCCCTCCCCTCATAAACGAGGAATAATACCACTTTTGGCGCTCATCCAAATTAGCGAACGCTTCTTTCTCTTCCACCTGAACAATGTACGTTCTTGTTTCCTCTGCACAAGCCAACGTGAGCATTACGAGTAACAAAATGTTTAATCTTTTCACTTCATTCATGGCTGCACTCAAACAATAATATAATTAAATGCCTATGTGTAAGAATGTCACAGTCCCGGCCGAATATATGAGCTTCCAATCCCATATATATATATATATATATATATATTTATATATAGGGTTGTTATTAAACCAACCGCCAGCACACCTCAAAAACAACGTTGATCCTCTTGTTTTGTATTATGATCCGCCAAGAAAGACCAAAGAATTTTTAACATCCATCCATATCTTGTCCACGATCGGACAACTCTATTTTAAAAACCAAGGACGGGAAGCAGCGTCTCCTTAATATATCACCGTAAATAATGTTTAATCAACATTTAATTCATTTAGACCCATAAAGCATTGAGTATAGAGAATGGAAGGTTTTCATCTTGATGTTCCGTTGTCATAATAAACTCTTCTTAATATTTTTTTACCTCTCATCCATAACATTGTGTGTAGAGGAAAATCCAAATTTCTTCCTTCCTTAAAATTCCTTCCTTAAAATGGTTCCGATGCAATTTTAAATAGCTGAAGTCCTTAACAAAATTAAAATGGTTTTAAAATTACTAACTTTGAATTGGAACTACAATACATATATTAAATAAATTTATGAAAATTAAATTTCATTTTTATTTTAAATATAATAAGGATGGGTGAGTTATAGGAGGTGTTTTATGTCCTCCATCCTTTCACTAAAATTTTCGATTTAAGGTTTGTTTTGGAAGAATGTGGCTCTAACGAATACCAAGAAAGAAGGGTTAGAGTATTATGGCTTATCTAGAGGATTCATGAGGTTTCAACAATTTTTATTAGGGTTTGTATTTTTACTTATTTGGTTTTACCCAACCAACAATGAAATTCTACCTTTGAAAATTGTTTTTTTTCACTTGCTTGGTTCTCCTTGAATTACAAGGGAGCGCTATGAGCGTTGATTAGTTTAGTTTTGTTATTTCCACCACCTTTTTTTCTCTAACTGTTTATGGACCACGAATATCCCAACTACCTCCTCTATGTAAACCAACCATTTTGTTTTTAATATATGTGTTTCCAATAGTAAATAAATTTATGTAAAAGATAATGAAAGTTATCATTCTTGATGTACCTATATTAATTAGATTTATGAAATAAATAAAATAGGCACCTTGAGAATGACAACTCTTAATGTATTTTACATAAATTTATCTAAAATATGTGTACTAGTAAAATAAATAGATATTACATTTTTATTAAATAAATAATATGAAGCATTTCATAAAAAACTAATCATGTAATATTGTAGATATTAAACTCTGATTTATATAGTACCTCAGTCCTGTACACTTGAGAAATATCTATTATAGTTGTATCTTTTAGTTCTAGACTTCTCATTATTAAAAACCTTACATTCACTATCTCTTTGTGCCTAAATTACTTATCTCTTAGTCCAACCATTTTTATTCCAATGATAAGGCCTTTTATACTGTGAAAAAAATCTAACCCCAATTATTATCCTTCACTACCAGTTCTGAACCTCTACATGTTTTCTAGCTCTCTTGACACTTGTGCCCCAAAAAGACACTTGCATTGACACAAGTGCCCACTTTTATTACAAAGTGTCCAATGCCCAAAAGTCTTCCAAACTTACAAAATAAACATACCTTAAAGGTTGACCTAAGTGATTTAATGTGAAATATTTCTAAAAGGGATATATATATATATATATAATATATATATATATATATATATATATATATATATATATATATATATATATATAAAAGATCAACCCTCATTCATTCCCTACTTATAAACACCTATAAATAACATACAACTCACAAGGAAATATACCAAGAAGCACTTAATCAAACATTCAAGTGATAAAACCTACCATATTTGTCCTTTTTCTATATCAATCATAGGAACAATATATCCATAGCTTTGAAGCATTCAAAGAGTAACCTATGAGCCATATTTTTCAAGTTGCAAACTAGGTCACTACATATATTTATTTATCATACATTACATCTTTGTGCACACACAAGACAACATGTAGGAGGGAACAACATAAATCTGAGACCCTCTTGGAGTATTGGCTATGTAGGTAGTGCACATTGATAGAGGGGTTCTTAGGGCAACTCAACATCATGAGCCAACTAACTCATTTTTGCCATAGTCACTTCAAAGGTGAAGAGCTAGGTTTTTATCATTTGATAAAGAGTGACAATATATATGCATGATATGAAGATATTATAATAAATACAACAAAAAAACTAGAAGGCTCCAGTTGGTCACATCTAGATCTATTCAGTATTTTGTACATGACACCTATGCCAGGGTTAGACACCTATGTCAATGTAACTATCTATAAGTTACATCTGATGCAAGTGTTTGAGGCCACAAAAAGAATATTTATAGAATTTGATGATTGTTCTAAGATAATATTGTAATCCATGTTTAT
Organism: Torreya grandis; assembly: GCA_037957365.1. Lineage (NCBI taxonomy): Eukaryota > Viridiplantae > Streptophyta > Pinopsida > Cupressales > Taxaceae > Torreya > Torreya grandis. The sequence continues at coordinate 2,152,193 of JARHVA010002318.1, read as the reverse complement.
CATGTTCCAGATCAGACTTGCATGTACACAGTAAATCAACTAAGTATTATTTGTTTCTAATTCATTATAATGTCTATCAATAGTTGTACTTTACTATTTTTATCAGTCATAGTTGTATAAATTCATAAAATTATTTGTTTGCATTTTATATTAATTGGCCTAATTATGAGGTTAGTTTGCCACATTTGTGTAAAATCTAATATAATCCCCTAAACCCTAGATAACATCCACATATCTAAATTTAGGGTTAAAATTTTGGTCAACCCAACATAATTTATTTTTCTTGTTTCACTAGTCTTTGTGCTCTATATATTGGGTGTGTTTATAAATTTTCAAATGGGTAAAAAATAACCTCTTCCTCCTCCTAATCCTAAGGAGGATGATAGCTACCATCCCTTTAACCAAGTCCATGATATCACTTATCCAAGGGGTAAGGTGGCCCATCCTATTGTACGCCCCGCCCCCCACACATCCCCTCTAAATGGTGTGTGTATGAATATTCAATCCTAAGTACATTTGGTTTTTGATTATGAAGCCTTAAAAGATCAAAATATCAATATAAGAAAGTTAATAGAAGTATTATAAAAATAAAACTATATTTTAAGTTCAAGGCTCACATCATTGAAAAATCATATTACATACATGAAAAATCCAAAACATGCTAGTGTTATTCATGTTTTTGCATCTTCATCTATCAATGTTATACCCAACAAAGTTTTTTTATCAAAATGAAAAGTTAAAACATAATACATATAAAATAAGTAATTTAAAAAGTGAACACAAGACTAATAAGAGTCCAAGTGAAATCCTAAGAGATATGCTTCGAAACAAAGTAATTCAAATACCTCCTATACATCCTATTAGAAGGTCAAAATATTATTTTGCATATCATAGAATGTATGGACATGATATCGATTATTATCTTGCCTTGAAGAATAAAATACAAAAGATAAATCTGATGGTAACCATATCATTGATACATCAATCAAGAATACCACTCACATTATGATCACCTCTCTTAAAACACAAGTGAAAAAAGAACAAGTATGGGTACCAAAGAATAATTTAAAGCCAAAACAATTACAAATGCCAAACCTAGATCAAAAAAATATTCAAAAATCAAAATCAAACCAAGAAAATGATACAAATATACCTCTCAATAATGATACTCAACTTTCAAAACAATATGATATTTGAAAATAATATTTAGAACATTTTGGTTATCATGGTCAAGGATTGGGAAAACATGCACAAGAAATCACTTGTCCTAACTCTACATCTAATCATAATGATTAGTAAGGATTTGGATAGTGGCAATATTGATGCAAATCATTCAAATATACATTTTGTAAATGAAAAAGAGAAAGAATATACAAATAATAACAAGTCAAAGAATAAAGCAAAAATAGAAAAGGTAACATTACTAAAAGAACAATGGGCACATCAAATATTTAAAACAAGGTTTCTAACAAAAGAGGTCAAAAAGCAAGAGACACTTGAAAAATATAATGATCCAAATATGGATATAAAGGAGGAAAATAAAATCCTTTCTTCAAATCAAGCTAAATTCACTGCTTATATAGATGGTAAACAATATTTAAATAAATATTTCAACAAACTATGCTATGATCCACTAGATAACTTACCACATAACTTATTCATTCGTACAAGACACACTACCAAAAGAAAATGAAAAATAAAATATAGATAAATGCAAACGAAAGATACCAAGCACAAAATTACCAAAAGAGCATGATACACTTTTTATTCTTTTATGCACACATATGACACATCTTGTCCAAGAAAGGTTATATATATTCTGCTCCTCGTAGATTCTTATACTCATATTGAGATAATTGGATAAATTATGTACATTCAAATAGTATATATTAAATTTACATGTTACTACTGCTATTACTCCAAACAAACCTAAGATCACTCAAAAATGGCTTCTATGAACCCATACATCTACTACTTCTACTCCTCGGCCACATACTTCTATGAGGGATACACATAGTGTTATGAGTTCTCCATATATATATATATATATATATATATATATATATATATATATATATATATATATATATATATATATATATATATATATATATATATATATATATGCTCCTTGGTAGCATCACCAATTTGATTCAATATACTCAAATTTAGATCACTTCCAAATGAGCATCCCTTAGGTGGGATAATTGGCTAGACTTTGCCTTCATCAAAAATTAAAAAAATTAAATATTCTAAAAATATAAAAGCATTCAAATAATTCAAAAATACCAAAAAAAAATCAACATGATCCTAGTTGTATACTTTTTAATATACATATTATTTTCTTCATTAGTAGATAGCATATCATCCCTTTCCTATATACACAATGTTTTACACTTCATTTGAGTGTGATACAATTAAACCCATATACAATATATGCACATACATATGTTGGGCCTTCCCTCTACTGCATCACAAATACATTGGGGGCATCTACTTATTTGATCATGATATACCTAGGTTATGTTACTTTATGATCACTTTATATTATCATGTTTGAGCTTGTATACTTATACATGATTATATCCATGTTTATACTTTCATAGACTTAATATGTTATGTACTTAACATTTTTTAAACACATATTTATAGGAAATAGAATTCTATCTTCATGGTGCTTACATATATTCCATAAGATTTTTGGACTATGTTATTTGCTTGTTATCATCTTACATTATATGGCATGTTTGAGCATTTAAGTATGTTCCATTGATTGCAGCCCCAATGCCTTTACTTGCTTATTTAGAAATTTGAATATTTCACTCTATGTTATATGTGGATATTTGAATATGCCATCCCATGATTTTTATAAATTTTACTAAGTCATGCACATTCAGTGGAATTTGAACATTCACCTTGTATGAGGTCTACTGACCATTATTTTTCTTTTATTTTGAGTGCTGTGTGTGTGGTTGATTTCTTGTTGATCTTGTATTGTTACTCTCTAGACATTGCAATCTACATCATGCCTCTTAAGATGTGATCACATATTACATGCATCAATGCTATGACTCACTACTCGTATATTCTCATAGTCTATTATACATGGTTAAATTATATTTCCCACCTCAAAATGGGAGGCATATCAGTGGGGGAATGTCATAAAAGAATGACTTCCACATTTTCATAGTTATAGATTTTAGTTTGGACATGTCATATAGGCATGACCTCCATGACACTCCTTTTTGGACATTTTCACATCTAAATGGACACTGGAGTGACTTTTTGCAAACAATGCAAGTTCAACCTAGAAATCACAAGAATGCCCTGATTCATCAACACACATCATGTACATATTCTAATTCATGTCAATGTATCCCTAACTGGGGTAATGTACTATATGAAATCATCATCTTCCTCTAATTTAACTTCTATCAAGTTGTAACCTATAAAATTGACCTTTTTGACCATGTGTGAGGGACAACTTGTCAAAATTTAAAAATAATTAACTTGATCAAGATTGCCTCAATTAAATGCATATTAAAATTCCATGACTAATTAATTGATGAGTTTTTATAATTCATAAATCTAGATGGACATCACATAAATATTTGAAATGATGACATCATCTTTTGTGAGTTGTCAAACACTCACAAAATATCAAACAAATATTTGGATTTATGAGCCATGCTCAATGTATTATTCCCTCCCAAACCTAACCATAGTTAACTCTAACCTAAATACACTTGGGTTAGAGTGACCGGGCAATAATTCAGGTGATGGGTCTACCCTAATTGATGACATAACTTCTGGGAGCCATAACTTTTGCACCGTAGCTCCAATTGACTCATCGTTTAAACCGTTGGAAAGCTAAGAATGAGGATAACGTGGTAAGATGGAATTGAGCTCCACTCAATGAAGTTTGACCCTAGAAAACCCAATAAAAGTGCCCAAAATTTCAATTTTAGTAGTGTAGTCTAAAAATATTAATTCCTCGAATTATGTATTATTATAAATCATGGAGGTTGAACCAATTCATAGCCCTCAAGATTGGTGACCTTCCACATCCTCCCCCAACATTCAAAACATGTATAAATGAAGATGTAACCCAAAATGGAAATTAGACATCTCTTCTCAGAGATAAGCATATGCTTGGGTCTACGAATTTGATCAATAAAACATCTCTTCTCAGAGATAACATTATTTGAATTGTCTTGTTCTTATTTCTTGAATTATCTTTGAACCAAAGATTTTAAGTTTTGGATCAGTGGTATCAGAATGGTTTGTCTTTAGAGTGTATGATCTTGAGGATGAGGTCGGATTACAAGAAGCTTGGGTGGAAAATATAACCAACAGACTATCCACCTATTCACTCCAAATGACTTCAAATGGTAGACAACACTAAGACATCCAATCCTTTCAAAGAAATGGTGAATGAAGCCCTCCAACAACAACAAGCATATATGCTAAAACAATTCACTCAAATTCTCCAACAAATCTTGATGGGAAATTTTGGCTCCTCATCTGCACCCCCACATCCTTTCAGTGCCCCAACACCCTTCAAGGTTCATGTGAATTTTGATATCCCTACATTTGAAGGCAAAATCAATGCTGATGTAGTATAAAATTAGTTGGATCAATTATCATCTTATTTTTCTATAAATAAATGCATCGATAAAGAGAAGATCACTTTTTCTCTTTTGAAAGCATCATTGCTTGTAAAAAATTGGTGGGAAGTGTACAAAAAGAGATTCAATGCAGATGATATTGGCCTTGAGATGGAACCTACCTAGGATGATTTCATAGAAGATATAAAGGAAGAATACTACCCCATTAGAGGGTATGATGATCTATATATAGAGTGGCAACAACTTTGCCAAGGTAAAGAACAATCTGTTCAAGATTACACTAACATTTTTCATTCTCTATCTGCAAGATTGGGCATCCAAGAAAGTGAGAAACACAAGGTTCTCAAATACCATGGTGGAATATAATGGTACATATGGGGAGAAATGGAACTCTTTAATTTGGAAACCCTTGGTGAAGTATACAAGTTCACAATAAAGATTAAATAGAAGCATGGAAGAATGAATACGAAGAGTTAGCCTTCAAAATGGAAAAGTGACAAAGAAGGTCAAACACGAGGCCAAAATTGGAAGCAAAAGGAAGAAAAGACTGGGAAGTGGACTGATTATCACAAATCTAGAACTCACTCCAAAGAAGAATGTCGAGCCATCAAATCCCTACTTTCTGAGTCACAATCCTCAACATCCACTGCTCTACCTCATATAGACCCTGTAGTCGACGTTAGTTTGGATTAAAGAGTTAGTTTGGAAGGTTATAAATACAAGGCCTCACCCATTGATCCATATGTTTTTTTATTTAATGTTATTATTCCAAAATACCTTCAAAAATCTCTCTTGGAGTAAATTTATCATGCAAAAATACATGCAAATCTTTCATTATTATAGTGTTATCATGCCCATTTGTTAAGCCAAGCCAATTCAATGTCAAAATCAACATAACCAAGGTGACAAAGAGAGGTTGTGCAAGGAGCTCCATCACCAATTTTTTTTTTGATCACACAACCAAGCACATCAACTCATTGCTAACATATAACACTTGCTCTCATGGAAGAGAAAAAATGAAGATCATGGCCAAGACATAGGGACATGAGTTTTGCACTTATGAGATGTGGTGTTTCACTATAGAGTTGTGGTACTATAAGTGTGGTATTTTATGCTAGATGCAATTTTGCACTATAGAAGTGTAATTTTGCATTGACGGTTTGATTTTTCTTAGAAAATATAGTATTGCACTGGATTGGTGGTATTGCACTATAATCAATAGTATTGCACTATGTGAAAAATAAACAAAATCCAAGAGCACAAAATGCAAGTTTGCTTGATGAGTAGCTCTTTTTCCAAGCATCAAGAAAACTCCCTAATGATTTTTGTAGGACCCAAGGCCAAGAAATAAAATTTTTGGCACTTTAAATTTTTATTTACACTTACATTTGGTGCTTAAAAATCATCTAAATAAACTTTGTTTTTATTTTTCAAAGTTTACAAATGCAAATAAAGCTAAGGGGATAAATTTTTCACTTCACACTTCACTTAGTGATTTTAAAATAAACATAAATCCTAGACTAAGTGTTCTTAAGAGCATTTGTTTTTGTTTATTGTTTGTTATTTGTTTTTTTTTCTTATAAACTAAAATTTGTGGATATGCTCTCCCCCTGCTCCCTTTAGGGAACTTAGATGACTAAAATCAATTCATTCATTGCCTTGTCACTTAGTCCAAGCCTAGAAGAAAAGTCATCTATACTCTCCCCAAAGTTAGAATAACTTGGGTGATCCAAAAAATGACCTTTAAAGTCCTAGTTTTATTTATTTCATGCATTTGGCTTGTGGGTAGGATTTCATCACCTCCTCAAAAGTTTTTTAAGGAAGTGTTGACCCAAGATTTCATCTCCCAAAATTGTTTCAACCCCACTCCATGGTGGGGTATATAAATTGAGGGTGACTTATTGGGATGTTAGTTTGAGCAATTGGACTAACTCCATTTGAGATATCTACCTTAGAACAATGGCTTAATTTAGACATTGCACTATTATAAGCAATCTAGTGGATGTAGTGGTTATAAAAAAGATAAGATCTTTTTACAACAAGTTGATTTTCTCAGATCCAAATGATGTGTTGAACCATATCATTAATCACACATATGGGACCATTTAAAAATGCTCAAAACTTGTAGTTTTTAGACAAACCTAACTTTTTATAGAAATATTGCCAATATAAGTAGAGTAGCCTGAAGTTCCAAGTCACTGTATAAATTTTTGAGAGAAGAGGGGGCCTAAAAAACCCTATATTTTATGCAAATCTAAATTTATTGGATTAACAAAATTATTTCCTCTCAAGAAGGAGTATATCAACGTAATTTGATAATACAAATCAACCTTATCAATTTTTAGGGATAGGATGATACACTTAGGTGTTTTTTGGGCTCTATGTGATAACGTAGTAAACGAAAATGTAGTGGTAAAAAACGTAATGGTAAAAATGTAGTATGATATAAATGTCGTGAGGAAAAACATAGCAAGGAAAAATGTAATGGTATTGGTAATGTCACAAAAATGTCGTGAAGAGCATAATTGAGACATTTTGTTGATTATCACATTGTTTATTTGTTATCTAGTTCAGTTTGGTGATATTAGTTAACATTTCATGGTGGAAAATTAATACACTAAATTTACAAGCAAAATAATAGAGGAAAATGTGATTTCATGAGTTTGGACCTTTAGTTGAAATTTATGTCATCTTCATGACATTGCCAATACCAATACAATTTTTCCTCACTATGTTTTATCCTTACAATGTTTTGTCATACTACATTTTTATCATACTAAATTTTTATTGCTACATTTTTATCTGCTAGTTTTTCATAGGATGCCATTTTTTGCATCTATTTATTTTAATTCCATTATTTGGAGTACTGTCATGAACCAATCACATTTTTATACACCACTTTTAGACTAAAGATGTGTTATTATGTCCATTTGATACCACACTTTGCCTTAGACTTTTTTCAAAAAAAATTATGTGTGTGTCAATTATTTTAAAGGGGCATCATTATTCTGCCCATTTCATCCCAAGTTTTTGCCTTAGAGTCTTGAAATAAAAACTATTTTCATACCTTTTGAATGAGATAGTGTATTATGTTGCTTGTATTATTTCAAAATCTTTACTTTATGTCAAAACTGAGTTTGAAACCACATATGCCTTTTGGTCTATGATTGGTATCATTATGCCATCCATTTTGGTCTAGAATGTCATCCATTTTAGAGACCAAGTCTTATAAACCAAGTTAAAAATTGGTCCTGTGAAATTTAGATTCAAAAGTTGAGTGGTTGATACCTACGATTTGATTAATTTTGGCTTAGATGTTTACCTCTTACTTTTGAATTGTGCAACTTGGACTAATTCATTGCTTGCTTTAAAAAATCCTTTGGATAGATTTATAAATTGGTCTCTATTTCATGTACCTCATGTCTATTTTGTTGCTTAGAACTAAATTTAAAACTCACTTTCCAAGTACAACCTTAAGCACATTTAGTTTACATTTGAGTTTTTCTCATCATTTGGGCTTGAATGTTTTAATCCTCATTCTTATTTTTGATTACTTGGGATTGAATTTTCTAACTAGTTATAGGCATGTACCTAAGGTCCAATGTCTTTTACCTATGGTCAAAGTTTATGTTTGAATCTATGTGCCTAGTTTGAGTCCAAGTGTTTTAAATTTTTAGATTTAATGCCTTTACTTACCTCGACCAAGTGTGTTTTCAACTCTAGCTTTGTGCCTTATTTCCAAAGACCTAGCATTTACCTTTAATTTTAGACCTAATTATTTTCAAGTCTAGATTTGTGCCTTGTTCCCAACATCCTATCATTTTTCCTTTCATTTTAGACCTAATTATTTTCAATTCTAGCTTTGTGCCTTGTTTCCAAAGACTTAACATTTACCTTTTAGTTCTTAGACCGAGTTATTTGAGAAGTCTAGCTTTGCACCTTATTTCCAAAGATCTAGCATTTACCTTTTAGTTCTTAGACCTAGTCATTTGAGAAAGTCTAGCTTTTTGTCTTATTTCCAAAGACCTAGTATTTACCTTAGTTTTTAGATTCTGCTCATGTTGTTTTGAGCCTAGCTTTGTGCCTTGTTTCTAAAGACCTAAAACCATTTTTTTTCTTAGACCTAGATTAGATTTGATTTTAAACACTTTGTTAAGATCACCATTTAGGTTTGTCTTTCAAAATTAACCATTTATGTGCAAGACATTAGACCTTGAGGACATTTTGAGACTAAGATTACCATTGATGATTTTGAAGAAAAGATCCATTTTAGGCCAATTTTAAACCATTTGCAATAGTATACTAAATACTTATTTCTAGATCAATGTTGCTTTCAAACCTAGACCTAAACCTAGAGCATTTTCATAGACCAAGACCACCCTATTTGGGCTAATTACCAAACCTATCCATGTTGATTATAATATGCCAAGACCACCCTTCTTTGGGATAATTAAAGTACCAAGTTTTCCCCTTTAATGATAATGGCATCTGATACCCTACTTATGCCAATAACCCTCCTTCATCTTGTATGAACAACCAAGCTCCATAATGCCCATTAATTACCATTCTAGGCCCTCTTCTTTTATCTTGCATTAATAACCAAGCTCCATATCACCCATTCATTACCATCCTAGGCCCTCTTCCTTTGTCCTATATCAAAGACCAAGCTCTAGAACACACATTCATTACCATTTCAGGTCTTTGTCCTTTGTCCTACATAAACAACCAAGCTCCACATCACCCATTCATTACCATTACAGGCCCTCACCCTTTGTCCTACATCAACAACAAGCTCCACAACACCCATTCATTACCATTCCATTCCCTCATATTTTAGCCTACATTATCAAATAAGCTATGTAGTGCCCAAGGATTACCATTCTAGGCCCTTCCAAATCTGGTAGCTCATTATCCCACCAAGGTTGTGCAATAATGACTAGATAGATCATAGTTGCCATCATAAACCCACAACCAATCTTTGTTGAGCCCATTATAAAAGCACCTATTTTCAAATAGCTCATTATTGAACCATAGGTCATTCTTCATCCATTACCAACCTTCCCCCACTTTAAAAAATCCAAGTTAGTTTTTGAGCCAAAATAGTGCCAATCATTACCTCTCCATGAATCATATTTTAAGGATCAAAATGTGTTCTAATCTAAGATTTTGAAACAAATTATAATCCAATTCCAAGAGAACAAATATAATCCATGATGTTTATGTTAAAACACCTATTTGTGATGAGTTAACCCATGTTTAATCACTCTTTGACCATTGCTTATTTTTTAGGAGCCTCACTTTGATAATCCAATCTCTATGGAGTTGTGTGTTGAACCTTTCCCTTTGGTTGAGGAGTTTCACTTTGACAAGCTAGTATTTATTGCGTTCCCCATAATTATTATAATTTCCTTTGGGAAAATCATTATCTTGACCATTGCCCTATTTTTAAGTATCCTCACTTTGACAAGCTCGTCTCTATGGAGTTGCCTATTGACCATTTTCCTTTTATTGGAAATCTTTACTTTGAAGAGCTAGTCTCCATGGAGTCCTTCTTAGGTGAGACTATTTATAAATATCCTATTATTCAACCCTAAGCCATTACTCATCCAATGTTAAACATTCAACATAACATATTTGCCAAAACACTAAATGAATAATTGAAATTAAAGTTAGGTTCTATTTTTAAACTAATATCAAACTTAACATCAAAAGCAAAATCAATGTTAGTCTCAACATCAGATTTAGAGTCCCTTGAGTTAGAATCAACTTTGAAATTAGAGTATATTCATGGTTGTTACAATATTAGTTGCACATGCTTTGTAGATCAATTTGAATATATTTGTGATTCATAATTTTTGAGGATGATTACTTTAACTTCAACACAAGTTCTCCTAGTATCTTCTATGAGGATTGTGATATCTCTTCCCATTCCATTATTTTTCCACATACGATTAAAACCACCCAACATAGCCATTATATTGGCATTCCAACTCCCACAAGTGTTGATTAGGACCGATAGAATCACACCTTATTGAACTACATCCACGGTGACATATCAGTTGAGGAATATTTGGGGGACCAAGACCACATTTAAAAGAAGAATAATCTCCTAATAAAACCTTTTTGGAGGCACTAGGGGGAAATAAAAGTCCAAATTTAGCATATTCTAGTGAAAACTTGTCTGAGAGTCAAAAGTCAATGTTTTAGATTATGGTAAAAGCAGGTTTAAAAGAAGAACAAAACTCCTAATAAAACCTTTTTGGAGGCACTAGGGGGAAATCAAAGTCCAAACTTAGCAAAGCTTCTAGTGAAAACTTGTCTGAGGCATTCGCTTCCTCATTCTATTGTCCTTAATTAGTCCCCAAAGGTTTTTCTCATAGGCTTTGATAATCAAAGTCAAAAGTCAATGTTTCTTAGTGAAACCTTGGGATAATCAAGACAAATTTTTGGTGAAAACCTCTTTGAAGCACCAATAACTAAGTACAATAGTTATTCACTACTTGATGAAGACATTATTAAAGATAACATTAGTAAAACTTACATTCTACAACATAATCATATAGTAGATATTCTCATTCCCAATTAATAAAAAAATTGGTGGTCCTAGCAAGAGCATATTCAAAAGTCTTCAGCCCCACCACAACTAAAATTATGTCAAATATATAATCAATAACATTATGTGTTCCTAAAAATCCTGATCTTTATTTATTACCCAACCATTATACATTATATTATGATCCACCTCTTCATTACCAAATTAGAACTTTTGTCCACTATTTATCCATATTTACCATCCCTGGTCTCACTTTCCTTTAAAGAGGCTACGAAGACATCTTGTCTCAAAGTTTGAAGGAAACAAAATCAATGACCAATGGAGATCACAATAATATTATTAGAGTCCAAATCAATATCAGGTTCTTGACATAACAACTCTTAAAAAGTGATGTGGGCTAGAAATTTACATAATTGACTATTCTAATTATATCATATGTTGATCAAAACAAGCATCTCCACATCATCAGGATCAATGAGATCATTTACCTTGCCTTACCATTTACCTTTCCTTGCCATTTACCTTGCCTTACTATTTACCTTACCTTACCATTTACCTTTCCTTACCATTTACCTTGCCTTTTCATTTGTCATTCACCTTATCATTATTTCATACCTTTTCATGTGCCCTACCTTGCCTTTTGCCTCACCTTACCATCCTTTTGTACCTTTCCATAACTTTGAACTTCAGTGACTTAAAGTAAATTTGGACTATGTAGGCAATGCTTGATTCATAATGAGGTTAGCTCATTCAACCCTTTCCCATCCTCTCTCCATTTTGAAAACAATTTTAATATTGAATGCTCTCTCCATTTTGTAAGCATGTTTAAGCCATGCTATCACCAGTTTTTGAGTTAAACCATTCGATGTATCATAATTATTGATTGAGTTGAGATTCTTAGAAATTTCCAAAAACATTTAGATAATTTTTGAAAAACCCAAACATTAGAAAATTGGCTTAAAATCTCTTAGAGAGATATAAATCACTAAAATCCAAAAAACATTTATCTTTTCTAAACCTAGTCATCCATCCTCAATCTACCATACTAGGTAAAATCCATTGTTGGTACCATCCATTCCATAACCATCAGGGGTGTGACCTTCCCTTTACATGTGTCCTTACTTAGGAGTACCATCCAATTCATACTTTTAGGGCAAGCTCACAGATTTTACCCTATTGGGGTAGAACCAAAACACGCAACTTATCTTGAGATATCTTATCCCCTCATGTTATTCCATTGATAATATCCTTTTTTAGGGGCACCATCTATTTATCATTCCATTGAGATATCACATGTAGGTATTGACTTGGTTGATGACATGATGTTTTCCATTGATTTTACTGTCAAGCTTTCTATGTGTTTAATTTCTTAGTATTTATTTGTTTGTTTACTTTTTGATTTAACCTTTTAGGGTTTAAATATGTAAAACCTATGTTTAGATTAAAGGGTTAAGATGTATAAATTAATTAAATAAATTTCAATAATTAAGCACTAATTTTTTATATCCTTTGATTTCCTTTGAATTTATAAAAAGAGTAATAAATAATATTAAACAAAAACTTATCTAAATAGTGACTGTCACAGCTGATTTGAGTTCTAAAAACTAGGTTTTGGATAGTTCTAAGTGTCATCAATAGGATTATAGTGTTCATCTACTCACTAAATAGTAGCACCCAGTATGGACAGTAGCACCATGTTTATGTAGTGTCTTCTAGGTGGTGGTAGGTCCCCCTTTGCAGGATTGTTCTTATTTTTTTAAAACACTTGTGCTTATGTTTTTAGGTCCTATTCTTGTATGCACAAGATCTAAATCTCTATGTTGTGCCTATAAAACCTGATTTAATGTGAAAACCTTAATCCTCCTTGAAAGTATGGCATGAAAAATAATTATGTTTATTAGTAGGATAGGATGAACATACTCAACACCCTGATGTGAAGAGAGTTGCATAAATACTAATACTCTGAATAAGGATCAAGTCAAATGTAGTTATCCCACCTAGTACTTGATGTAAGTACAAGTGAATGCTAGAATAAAATTGGGCTTGGATGCTTTGAATGTGCTTGAACTTTGAAATCTTTGAAAACTAGGCTTAGGGCTGCTATAGATGGTAGTATGTAGAAGTAGGGAAGAATAGGGATCAAATACCTTAATTTTGATTAACTTATCTTTGGTTTGAATGTGTTATTACATCTACTTTTCATCTAGTGAATAGAGGTCAATTAGACTTATATTTATATGGTTACATAGCTTGTGTAGATAAAAAAAATGTGCTTAAGTTGACCTTAAGAGGGGTACACATTTGAAAAGTATTCATTGGGAAGAGCTAGGGATAAGGAAAGTAATGCCCAATTGGGGACACTAGTGCCATGTGGCTGTAGTGTTCTGAATGTGGTGCTAATGTCCACTTGGTATAATGCTGAGCAAGTTGGGTTGGGATATAGGAAAACAATTTTAAGACTATGTTTTGAATGATTGTAGGTGACTGTGGTCTGCACAATGATTGGAAAAGTATGTCTAAGGCTTTAGGATAGGTCTAGAGCTAAGCCAGGATTAGGGTAACTCAAATGACACTCTTAGCATCCAATTACCACTTTTAGGTTATTAAAATTTCATTTTTGTGCCTTGACCTAGTCTATATGCATTCATTGGGTGATTTCTTACACATTATTCTTGAGTCTATCCATATTTATACATTAACATTGGCATCATGGTTTTTATCATTGGTGTGTTTTTTTAAATTATTTATTGGATTGGGAGTCAGTCCTCATTCAAATTATGAATAATTTATCATGGTGCATACCATCACGTGATACACCAAATTTTAGTTCAATAGAGATTACCAACAATGGTGCTACATAAACTTCTTATTTACCCTGGCAAATCCTTCCACCCCCTCAATCAAATCAACCTATTGATGATTTAAAATTGCACTTGTTTTAACACCAACAATGGGAAGTTTCAAGATGTGGGAATTGCGACTTGAAACAACCTCCAGATTTTTAAGAAGCTGGTCTCTTCTTTATATCAAGTGTATACTGGGAAAAGGGATAGGAATTTTAACAGAAACACAAATGCAAGAAAGAAAATCTTACTATGGTGATGCACCTGAATGTAATTCGACCTTAATCTTGAGCACAGTGAGACTATATGTAAGATTCATTTACATTTAAGAGCAAACAAGTGCATGATCAATATAAAAGATGGAAACAATAGAAATAGAGGCTCACAGCATAGACTGCTTTTACAGAGATACAAAAAATGTCAACAAAGGCACAGGGTTCAATCTTCTTATTTGAATTTTCTAGTCACATAAGAGGCACAAAAACACACATAGTTATATAAAATTTTCAACTCAATAAAATGGAACAAAGGCAAATGACATTCCTAATCACAGCTCTAGAAAGTCTAAACTCTTGACACCACAACCTAGATTACTTTTGCAATGACACAGAAAGTATCAACAAAGGCACAGGATTTAATATTCTCATTAATTCTCTAGTCACATAAGAGGCACATAAACACACATAGTTACATAAACCTTCCAACTTAAGAAGATAGAACAAAGGTAAATGATATTCCTAGGCATAGCTCTAGAAAGTCTAAACTCTTAACAATAATTCTCTCATAAAATTCTCTCTGGTATCTCCTACCTTCTGGTGATCTCTGCACCCTTATTTATAGCCTTGGATTTACTCTAGATTGTCTACTTGTTCCCAATCTAATGGCCCAACTAAAATCTAACCGAACTAGAAGTGTTTAATAGAAGATATTTCTTAGATTCTGAAACGCTTTGTCTTCTGACAGTTCATTGGTTGAAATAGATTGCAAGACACTCCCTTCTCTTAAACAGAAGATGACACTTAGCCAATTCTTTGAAAACCTTCTTATTACTTAGGAGACACTAAAAAATGACACTTGGCATGTTCCATAACACCTATCGAAGACACATGGCACTTTCTACATAACTTATACTCTTTTGTGTCTTTGCTTAAGAGTGTTCTTCCTTTGACACTTGTCACAATCTGCTTCTTTTAACTTTAGCGACTTAATAGAAAATAAGACCCATAGAATTTCTTGCCCAAGCAAATTTTTAAAAAGTCATAGGGATAGGTGGTGATCTCCGCTACTTCATCAAAAGACACATGGCAATCTTTGCTTTACTTATCTGGTGTTACGTGGTGGTCTTCACTTCTTTTAGCTACCTATTTAGAAACCTATGGAAGGTGACACGTGGTGGTCTCCACTTTACTCTATTTATATCATAGAAATAATCGGGTCTCATTTCATATTTACATGGACAATGACACCTGGCGGCTTCTGCTTGCTTTAGAAATAAAACTTGGGACCCACCATAGTCTTTATTATATTAGTGAAGCAAAAATGAAAATAATTTAGATCTCGACATGTGGTGGCTTTCACTCTCTTTTACTGGGATACGTGGCATCTTTCGTCATTTTTAGAAAAGCAAAATTGAGACCTTCCATGATTGCCACTTGACATTTTCTGCCTAATCTTGATACTTAGCTTGTTAAAACCTTTCACTGAAAAGAGATGAAATGCAAGTGCTAATATGAAATGTGGATGCTGACACTTGGCCTGTTCTATTGAGTCACTATGAAATATGTGGCACGTCCCAACCAACTCATCAAAAATATGAAAGGTGCCTCAGATGATGACACTTGGCCACTTCCACTTGACTTTGACACTTAGACAAAAATGAATCAAAAGGAAAATTAGCACCTGCGCTCTATTTCAAAACTTCTCTATCTCAGACCAAAGTATGTAGGAACCAAAATTTGTAGTCCACAACTAAAAAATAGAATGAAACGTAGAGTAATTCTTTACTCTACAGTTATTGGTGACCCCAAGGACTTTTGAGCCTGCTCAAAAATAAACCACAACTCTTGCTAGATCAAAATTTCAAAATTACAGCTTTAGTAATGCTGTTTGATAGGCTGACCACCCATCATTAGATAAACCTTGCTTATTCTACAATTTATTGAAGGCTAAATCAAAGTTAATAATATCCTTGTGTGAAAAATTCTACAAAATTTGAACTATAGCCTTTAATTTGAATTCGAGCTAGGAAATAGAAACCAAGACAACTTCTACTTCAGGGACTGATGAATCATCCCTTAGATCCTAGAAAACTGTCTGATCATTCTATTTGGCCAAAAACAAAGGTTTAATTTCATCTACCATCAACATGGTGTTATCATTAGGAAATGGAGAAGGAAGACCTAATTGCACTAGATCTTCAACATGCTATTTCATTTCATTGATTCCTTCCTTCATGACATCTAAAAGCTCTCTGCAACTGATGGCTGCAAAATTACAACTGAGAACTTCATTTACTCGATTAGCAGAGACCATTCTATTCTCAATTCCTGCTACTAAAAATGTTACATCCATTGCATAATAAAGCTTTTATAGCAATGTTTTTGAGTCCATTACTTCCCAGAGACTATAGCCAGAGTGTTTACAACTAAACTTTCCACCTTTATGCATAATTTTTATGCATTTAGTAGGAAGGTGAGAGAAGGCTTGAGTTGAATAATCTCCAAAGAGATTCTCTTCCACATGGATTCATATAACTCCTTCACTAGACTTAACACTCTGACATTCCTTGGCCTATTGGCCAGCTCCAGTGTCAATTATGCTACTCACTATTGCTCAGCTTGAAATTGGGCTAGGATAGCCACGATATTATTTTGTTGAGCTAGTAGCTTTTGTTGTAATAGGGTAACTTGCAATAGGTGTTCCTCACATTTTTCTTGCAATGCTATTTTTTCATGCCTTAGGGTCATCACCACATCCTTTACCTATGTGAGCCCTACTTTTAAAGAATTATTTTAGGCCCGAACTGCCTGGTCAGTCTAAAGAGAAATAGTATCTTGCAACTATTTATTTAGATTCTCTATTTCATTGTCTTTTCTATTAATCTCTAAGGTCAAACTGTTATAGTTTGCCTTTTCCTTGGCTAAATCAATGTCCATCTTCTGTAGCCTCCTTGATGTCTTCAAGTAGTCTTCAACAACTATAGAAGTGGATTTAGTTAATAGCTCAATTTTGTCTTGTGGTCTGAAGAGGGGCATGTCGATGGCCACTACATTCATCGTGTAGTCTTATAACTACATCTACTCAGTTGGCTTGATTACATTTGGTGATAAATGAGTCACCATTAATTGCTATTGAATAGGGTCAAATTGTGACCATAGATGGGGCGTAGATAAAGATTTATTTTCCTTAATCTTCTTTTTCTCTCTTTGGGCTTCCCTTGCCTTCCTAGTAGCATCCACTTGGGTCTGGAAGGTAGAAGGAGAGGCAATGTGCCCAATCACAAAAGGATGTCCCTATGGTAAGCCATATTGAATAACCAATTGTTGGCTATGGGAAATCTAAGGGGAAAGTTTCTTGGGAATAGAGGGGGAGAAATGAGGTAATGTTAAAGCTCAAGGTGGCATAGATGGGGTGAAGTGAGAAATGGGAATGATAAAAGTGGCAGGGGATGTCATCTAGCTAGATGAAATCATCATGCCAATAGAAGAATAAATAGATTGACAAGGAGGAGGAATAATACTTACCTAAGGAGAAATTATAGTACTCTGTAATTGGCACTATGGGGTGTCTATCTCCTCTTCTGAATCAAAATGAAATTTCACCCTCTTTTATTTCTTTGGTGTCTCTTCTTCTAGTTGCATTTATTTTCCTTTCAATGATGCTTGTGGAGAACTGGGAATATCTATAACCAATACTGATGGGGAAGCTTGTGATGGTGAAGGCACCACACTCTTCTACTTTTCCATGATGTTGAGAGATTGGGGCTAAATTGATACAGTTACTGTAGCTGCAGTTTGCTCTGAGGCTTGTGACTCTTGGCTTGACTTGGCCCTAGCTTCTTGCTCTACACTCAGTGTCAACAAATTACTTGTCTCTGGGCTAGATATAGGGGAGAGATGGAACTCATCCCATAGTTCTTCCCATCTCTCATTTGTGTCTGCATTCTTGAAAGAATGGGTTATTAAAAAATTTCCTACCTATATTTCCAATAAGCCTCTATTTTCTCAGCATCCCAATCTTTATTCTTTAATGTCCTTCTTAAGCCAAAAGTCATTTTGACTTTAGGATCATAATCCCTCTGCTTGACATAGAATGTTTCCCATGGCTTATTTTGTGGAAGGGGCAAGTCTATTAACTCAACATAAAATCCAGGAGCATCTTCTCTAGGATTTTTCTTAGTTTCCCAAAAGGGGCGGCCCTCATGTGCAATTCTGGTTGCAACCCTGTGAGTCCTTATATAGGAGGCTATAAAACCATTTGGGTAATAAACCCATTTGTCTTCTACTAGAAGGAAACCTAGAAAGGATAGCTTTTTGAGTAACACAACTTCAACGTCTCTTGTTTCCAAAACCATGCCGGTTGTCATCCATGGGAAGTCATACATTTTTATTTTCCTCTTCCCAGAGCCATAATCATTATCTAGTACTAACACCTGCCTGGTGACCTCTAAGAATGCTAACCTAAGAGTCAAGATCTTAGGTAGCAACAATGGTTCCCCACAAAAACCATGGAATCTTATAATTGTATGGTGAGACCCAAAATATAAATCATAAGGAATTGGGACACTGGCCAGAAGATTTGAAACACTTGGGAATAATCTATTCATAACTAATTTGAGGTTGAGATGACAAAAAGCAAGGATAACAAATAATTCCCAAAATTCATATGGGTCACTAGTCTTTGAAAAAATATGTGTCCATGCAGACACAGGAATGGTCCTTTGGAGATCAAAATTTGAGTCATACATATCAAGATACATATGTTGGGCAAAGAGGTCAGAGTTATGAAACAAAATGAGGTTAAACAAATAAGAAGAGTACCTAAAAAATGCCTTTTGATTTGAAATGGGCTAGTTGTTCCACCATTGAGAAAGTAATTTGTTCAAAAAAGTCAAGCCTATACTCCTGAGTTTTTTCCACAGTCTTCAGCCTGAAGAGGATAGCCATTTGTTCTACATAAACTACCATATCATATTTCATGCCAAAGATGAAAGCCATCATAAATAGTGTGTCTTGGCTAGCTTGTGTGAATTGGGCTCTTACTGCAGGGAGTGTGGGCACCGTAGTGTCATCATCACCCATTTATAATTTAGATCTCAAGAACCTTGACTGAGTATTGATGTTTTCCCATGTTCTTTGCATTTCAACAATAGTGGGAAACATAGCTGTACTATCATGATATAGGGATAACATATCCCTGATAGCCTGCAGTATGATTTGCACTGTGAATGGACCTCATTGAATGGTGCATGGAACAAGTTTGCACATAATTCAACCAAGTCAGGGCATGGATGCATAGCTAGGACAATGAATTGTGCTAGTTTTGAAGTCCATATCCTCATGGAATATGTTTCATATTGCCCTACTCTGGCTCTCTATAGACACATTTGATGTGCCCCTTCTCTAAGAGTTTTGCTACTTGCTCTTTGAAGGATTGGGTCCATGATGCCATCTGCATAATCTTTTATCTTCACTAGGTCACTTGCTTGACCAACTTCAAGGATTTTGGTCCTTGGATAAGTCTTCAATGGTTACACAGGAGCTGAAGCATATGACTTACTTGCAAGAAACTTATCAAGGGATTCATACATCCTGGCTCCTTGTTGTGAAGATTATGCTCCCTCCATCTCTATATCTTTTCTGTAATAACTTGTATGAACATTTGCAAAATAGAAACACTTTTGCTAAAGCAAGTTTACTAAGCATTGACAAATGCAAGTAGCAGGATATTTTCTCGCAGATGCAGGAATGTTTGATAACTTGTAAGCTTTAACTCTTACTAAGAGGTATTTATTGACCTATTAAGTCTCAAAATGGCATTAAACTCATATAAACATTATCAAATCCTACTAAATCTTTATAGAACAGTGAGATAAACATGTTATGCAAGTGGCAGCGCAAGGTACCTTGGGGATTTCTAAATATTTGGGAGACATCTTATGTCAAGTAGAGGGATTATGATCCTAAAGTCAGAATGACTTCTGGCTTAAGAAGGACATTAAAGAATAAAGATTGGGATGCTAAGAAAATAGAGGCTTATTGGAAATATAGGCAAGAAATTTGTCAAACAACCCATTCTTTCAGGAACTTAGACACATATGAGAGATGGGAATAACTATGGGATGAGTGCCATCTCTCCCCTGCATCTAGCCCAGAGACAAGTAATTTGCCAACACCAAGGTTAGAGCAGGAAGCTAGGGCTAGGCCAAGCCATGAGTCACAAGCCTTAGAGCAAATTGTAGCTGTAGTAACTATATTAGTTTGGCCCCAATCTCTCATCATCATGGAAAATTAGAAGAGTGTGGTGCCTTCACCACCATAAGCTTCCCCATCGGTATCGGTTATAGATATTCCCAATTCTCCACAAGCATCATTGAAAGGAAAATAAATGTATCTAGAAGAAGAGACACCCAAGAAATGAAAGAGGGTACAATTTCATTTTGATTCAAAAGAGGAGATGGACACCCCACATCACCAATTATAGAGTAATGTAATTTCCCCTCAGGTAAGTATTATTCCTCCTTCTCCTTCTTAGTCTATTTATTCTCCTGTTGGCATGATGATTACATCTAGCTAGATGACATCCCTTACCACTTCTATCATTCCCATTTCTCACTTCACCCCATTTATGCCACCTTAGGCTTTAACATTACCTCATTTCTCCCCCTCTATTCCTAAGAAACTTTCCCCTCAGATTGCCCATAGCCAACAATTGGCTATTCAATATGGTTTACCATAGGGACATCCTTTTGCAGGTGGGCAGATTGCCTCTCCTTCTACCTTCTAGACCCAAGCGAATGCTGCTAAGAAGGCAAGGGAATCTCGAAGAGAGAAAAAGAAGATTAAGGAAAATAAAGCTTTGGCTATGCCCCATCTACGGTCACAATTTGACCCTATTCAGTAGCAATTAATGATGACTCATTTGTCACCAAATGTAATCAATCCAATTGAGCAGATGCAGCTGGAGGACTACACGATGAATGCAGTGGTCATTGGCATGTCCATCTTTAGGCCACAAGACAAAATTGAGTTGTTAACTGAATCCACTTCTACAGTTGTTGAAGACTACTTGAAGACATCAAAGAGGCTACAGAAGATGGAGGTTGATTTAGCCAAGGAAAAGGCAAACTGTAACAGTTTGACCTTAGAGATCAATAGAAAAGACAATGAAATAGAGAATCTAAATAAATAGTTGCAAGATACTATTTCTCTTTAGACTCAACAGGCAGTTTAGGCCCAAAATGATTCTTTAAAAGCAGGGCTCACACAGGTAAAAGATGCGGTGATGAACCTAAGGCACAAAAAAATAACATTGTAAGAAAAATGTGAGGAACACCTGTTTCAAGTTACCCAATTATACTGGTTGAACAAAATAATACCATGGTTATCCTAGCCCAATTTCAAGCCAAGCAATAATGAGCAGCAAATTGACATAGCTGGCCAATACCAAGGAATGTCGAAGTGTTAAGTCTAGTGAAGGAGCTATATGAATCCATGTGGAAGATAATCTCTTCGAAGATTATTTAGCTCAGGCCTTCTCTCACCTTCCTGCTAAATGCATAAAAATTGTGCATAAAGGTGGAGATTTTAGTTGTAAACACTCTGGATACAGTCTCTGGGAGAGTAATGGAATCATAAACGTTGTTGCAAAAGCTTTATGATGCAATGGATGCAATGTTTTAGATAAAGGTAAAAATAGTTGATGGGATCCCGAAACCCAAGTACAAGGAAAGAAAGATAAAGCTTCAATTCCCATAGGTAGAACCTAAAAACTAATATAGAGAAGTAGCAAAAACAAGTTTTAAATGGACCTAAAACCACCAGAGAGACCACTAGTCAAAACCCAGATTTAACATAGATCTAGCTACACCATAATTTACAAGGACCAGAAAACATAACTAGCAAGAAGAACCAGACTATTCTTCCAGTTCCATGACCTTTCACAATAGTATCCTGAGTGGTAGTTGCCGCCAACTTGGCTCCCTCTTGTGTAGCCTAATCCTTTTGCTAGGCCCCTCCAAAGATTTGGTCTCCTCGCTATCTTTTTCCAATATTGGTCTCAACAAATGTTGGACGTTACTTCCTCCATTTTCGTTCTATTCTCCCTAATGAGTTCCCGAAGGTTATTCTCATAATCTTTGAGCTTGACTGCGATATCTCTTATCTATTTTTCCATGTTGTTAATTTTTTTCCATGCAGCTTTCTGGTTATCTTCCATAATTTCCAATTTCCTTTTGAGATCCTTAATCTCCTTACACATCCAAGAATCAAGTTGGAGAGAAGCCTCTGCTTTGCAATTAACCCAACTCATAGGTGTGTGCTTTCCATCATTCTGCCTTTTCTCTCTCCATTCCTCAAAATTCTTATTGGGACTGTTCTCGCCTTCTTCAAAGTGATCCTCTCAGCGCCTTTGATACTGTTCTTTTTTTCCAGTTTGAATTTCCATGTCCAGTTCTTGATTGTATCCTGAACTATATTTTCCCTTTCGTTTCTTGAAACAAGGTCCTCAATAGGGCCATCTTGGACAATATCTTCCTCTGACACTTTCTGATTTTCCTCAGTTTCTTCTTTACTATTTTCAGATTCCTCCTCTTTGCTGACTCCTTCTTTCTCATTCTTCTCTTGACATTCTTCGTCCTCTTTTGAATTTGTATTCCAGCTTTTAGTACCTTCTTCTTCCTCCATATTTTCCTCCCTAGGTTTATCAATTCTCTCCCACTCTGTATCTTCTTCTACATTCTAATTTTTGGCACTGGGGAACTTGATTTTGTCTTTCCCTTTTACAATTTCACTCTTTCTGCTCCCAGACTTTATTTTTCAATGGATAATGTTGTCAACAATAGGAATTGAGAATAGAATGGTTATTGCTAAGCGAGTAAATAAAGTTCTCAGTTGTAATTCTATAGGCATCAGTTATAGAGAGCTTCTAGATGTCATGAAGGAAGGAATCAATGAAATGAAATAGCATGTTGAAGATCTAGTGCAATTAGGTCTTCCTTCTCCATTTCCTAATGATAACACCATGCTGATGGTAGATGAAATTGAACCTTTGCTATTATCCAAACAAAATGATCAGACAGTTTCCTAGGATCTAAGGGATGATTCATCAGTCCCTGAAGTAGAAGCTGTCTTGGTTCCTGTTCCCCAGCTTGAAATCAAATTGAAGGCTACGGTTCAAATTTTGTAGAAATTTTCACACAAGGATATTATTAACCTTGATTTAGCCTTCAATGAATTGTAGAATATTTAAGGTTTATTTGATGATGAGTGGTCAGCCCACCAAACAGCATTGCTAAAGCTGTAATTTTGAAATTTTGATCTAGTGGGAGTTGTGGTTTCTTTTTGAGCAGGCTCAAAAGTCCTTGGGGTCACTAATAACTGTAGAGTAAAGAATTACTCTACATTTCATTCTATTTTTTAGTTTTGCACTAAAAATTTTGGTTCCCACATACTTTGGTCCGAGATGGCAAAGTTTTGAAACAGAGTGCAAGTGGTAATTTTCCTTTTGATTCATTTTTGTCTAAGTGTCAAAGTCAAGTGGAAGTGGCCAAGTGTCATCATCTAAGGAACCTTTCATATTTTATATGAGTTGGTCAGGATATGCCATGTATCTCATAGTGACTCAGCAGAACGCACCAAGTTTCAGCATCTGCATTTCATATCGACACCCGTGTTTCATCTCTTTTTAGCAAAAGGTTTTAACAAGATAAGTATCAGGATCAGGTGGAAAGCACCAAGTGGCAATTGTGGAAGGTCTCAATTTTGCTTTTCTAAAAGTGACAGAAGATGCCACGTATCCTAGCAGAAGAGAGTGGAAGCCACCACATGTCTAAATATAAATTATTTTCATTTTTACTTCACTGATATAGCAAAGACTATGGTGGGTCTCAAGTTTTGTTTCTAAAGCAAGCAAAAGCCACCAGGTGTCATTATCCATGTAAATATGAAATGAGACCCAATTGTTTCTATGATATAAATAGAGTAAAGTAAAGACCACCACGTGTCACCTTCCATAAGTTTCTAAAAAGGTAGCTAAAAGAAGCGAAGACCACCACGTAACCCCAGATAAGTAAAGCAGAGATTGCCATGTGTTTTTTGATGAAGCAGAGAAGATTGCCACTTGTCCCTATGCATTTTTAAAAAGTTGCTTGGGTAAGAAATGCTATGGGTCTTATTTTCTATTAAGTTGCTAAAGTTAAAAGAGGTGGATTGTGACAAGTGTCAAAGATGGAACACTCCTGAGCAAAAACACAAAAGAGTATAAGTTACGTGAAAAGTGTCGCATGTCTTCGATAGGTGCTACAGAACATGCCAAGTGTCATTTTCTGGTGTCTCCTAAGTAATAGGAAGGTTTTCAAAGAATTGGCTAAGTGTCATCTTCTATTTAAGATAAGGGAGTGTCCTGTGATGTATATCAGCCAATGAACTGCTGAAAGATAGAGCATTTCAAAATCTAAGAAATATCTTTTGTTAGACACTTCCAGTTCGGTTAGATTTTAGTTGGGCTATTAGATTAGGAATAAGCAAATAATCTAGAGTAAATCCAAGGCTATAAATAAGGGTGCAGAGATCACCAGAACAGGTGGGAGATACTAGAGAGAATTTTCATTGTTAAGAGTTTAGACTTTCTAGAGCTATGACTAAGAATATCATTTGCCTTTGTTCTATCTTCTTAAGTTGGAAGTTTTATGTAACTGGTGCATGTTTTTGTGCTTCTTATGTGACTAGAGAATTAATGAGAAGATTGAATCTTGTGCCTTTGTTGATACTTTATGTGTCATTTCAAAAGTAGTCTAGGATTTGTTGTCAAGAGTTTAGACTTTCTAAAGTTGTGATTAGGAATGTCATTTGCCTTTGTTCCATTTTCTTGAGTTGAAAATTTTATATAACTGTGCATGTTTATGTACCTCTTATGTGACTAGCAAATTCAAATAAGAAGATTGAACCTTGTGCCTTTGTTGACATTTTTTGTATCACTGCAAAAGCAGTCTATGTTGTGAGCCTCTATTTCAATTGTTTCCATCTTTTACATTAATCATGTACTTGTTTACTCTTAAATGTAAATGAATCTTACATATAGTCTCACTGTTCTTAGGATTAAGGTCAAATTACATTCAGGTGCATCACCATAGTTATATTTTCTTTCTTGCATTTATGTTTCTGTTAAAATTGCTATCCCTTTTCCTAGTATACACTTGATATAAAGAAGAGACCAGCTTCTTAAAAATCTGGAGGTTGTTTCAAGTCGCAAGTCCCACATCTTGAAACTTCCCATTGTTGGTGTTAGAATAAGCACAATTTTAAATCATCAACACAACCCATTGACAATTCTAGTTATATCAATGCTAATAAGGATGAACATATCCACAATGATAGGTAGGACCAAATTATTCACATTTATCAATTTTTATTCTTCTATTCTATTCCTCATTCCATTTTTCTCCCATTTATGGGTGAATTGCATTGGCCTATGGTCTATTTGGACTATATAGGTAATACTTAGATGCATGGTGTATCTTGGGTTAGCTCAACCACCTTTATTATTCCAATCATATCTTTCATCACTTTGCACATCCTCATGTGCCTAGTTGTTTATGGCTTATTCATTCATTAGACCATCACATCTACAACAGGTTATATCCTTGAGTTATGTCTATCAATTTACCCTACAAGGACACAACCACTTTATCACGATCAAATATTCCCTATTGGGGTAAAATAATCATTTAATCCAAGTCATCTTAATGATTATAACCACCCTTTGGTAAAATAATTATTTCAACCCATCCTCCCTATTGGGGCACATACCTGTGCCACTGATTATAACCACCTTTGGGAAAATCAATGTCTTAACCTCTATTACTGATTATAACTACCTTTAGGGAAATCAATATTTTTAAGTCAATATGTGCAAGCGTTATCTCGATCAGATTAATCTAACCCATGGGTTAATTTCATTTATTCTTCTTGCTTCCTTTCGAGGGATCATCCATCAATTGTATGTGTTAGCCACTCCCTCGAGGGAGAATCATAGGCTTCCAAAAATTTATTTGGAGCATCATTCCTAAATCATTATCTTCTTTTTCTTCTTAACAACTTTCTAATTATTTGAGAAGACATTACTATGCCTATGTCTTGTAACACCATCTTAAATAGGGGAAAACTATAGACACTCCTTTTTGGCCACTTCCATGTCTAAACAAACACTGGAATGACTTCTAATAAATAATGCAAGTTAAGCATAAAAATCACTAGAATGCTATGATTCATCAACACACATCACATACAGATTTTGATTCACATTAATATATCCCTAACTAAGGCAATGCACTATGTGTAATCACCATCTTCCTCTAATTCATCTTCGGTCAAGTTATGAAGTAGAAAATTGACCTTTTCGACCATGTGTGAGGGATAAATTTTCAAAATTTAGAAATGATAATTAAATCGATCGGGATTACTTAATTGGTTAAACCCAATTAGATACATAGGTGAAAATCACGTGGCTAATTAATTGGTGAATTTTTATTTTTAGAATTTCATAAATATAGATTGATGACATCATCATGACATCACATAAATATCTAAAATAATGACATCATCTTTTATGAGTTGTCAAGCACTCACAAAATATCAAACAAATATTTGGATTTATGAGCCATACCTATTAATTGAAAACATTAAGGGCTTGTTCCCTCCCAAACCTAATCATGATTAACTCTAACCTAATTACACTTGGGTTAGAGTTAGTTTGGAAGGCTATAAATACAAGGCATCACCCATTGATCCATAAGTTTTTTTAAAATGTTATTATGCCAAAATAACTCCAAAAAACTCTCTTGGAATAAAATTATCATGCAAAAATACATTCAAATCTTCCATTATTATAGTGTTATCATGCCCATTTGCTAAGCCAAGCCAAGCAAAATCCAAACTCAACATTACCAAGGTGACAAGGAGAGGTGATGCAAGGAGATCCATTGTCAAATATTTCTTGATCATATAACTGATCACATCAACTCATTTCTAACATACAACACTTTCTCTCATTGAAGATAAAAGTCTTTTATTTTATTTTCATTTGATAATTACTTGTATAGTTCACTAGCTCTTTGAGTGCCTAAGCTAGAGTTGTAATCTTTTATTAGTGTGTTTTATTTGATTTATTCCATACTAAAATGATATAATCCCCCCTCTATGTATTACTATTGATCACACTCATCATCTCTAGATTATAATGGGGACATGTTATGGAAACATGTTCTCCACATTTACACTAGTTCTCATATTATATAGATTCAATGGGGACATACTATAGAAATATGCCCTCCACACTTGCACCAATTTTGATTTTCTTTAGATTACCTAGTTATATGATTTATATACATATATGTGGAAACATTATATACATTGGTACTATTATTATACCTAGATTTTAGTTTGAAACATAAATGAGGTGCATATGCCATGTAAAGGGAACCTAAAATTGCAAAATCAAATCAATTTATAGATTTAAGATACTATTATAGATAGTTATCATACCCATGATGAACTATTATGGATTGTTATCAATCCAATCTACTATAGCACTTGGTTTACCTTTATAAGGTTGAGCTGATTTAATCGCTCAATCTTACCAAATTTATAAGTTAGTTTTGATTAAATCATTTATATTTTCCAAAATTATAGGTTAGATTTGATTAAATCATCTACCCTCAACATATATATAGTGTGATTTGATTAAATCACTCATACTCACTATATTATTCACATATTTAGGTTGCACGATTGAGATAAAAAAATCTCAATGGTCATGTTGCCACTAACCTTTACACCAAGGTTGGAGGCATGTGTCATCTAATATATATATATATATATGCAATTTTAGGTTTAGAATTGTCTTATCTCAGACTCAATGATTCAAATGAGGCATCCTTTCAAATAAAATTACCAAAAGGCAATATGATTGCATCAACACACATGTATGCATAACATTGCTCATTTTATTTTAAAAGATTTCAAATTATTTCAATTTTAAATTTCATACACTAATTATATATTATATCATTCTCTTGGTTGTAGGCCAACCATCAACGAATCACTCAAGGTGGGTTCAAATAAATACAAGGTGTGTTATACACACCTAAGTATACATTTATTTCATTTAAAATAGTAATTTAATTATAGATTAAAGGAGGATGTATTTACTAAAATATATATTTATATAGTACCTCAATCTTGTACACTTATAAAATACCTATCATGGCTATACCTTTCAGTTATAGACCTTCTTACTATTAAAATTCACACATTTAATATCTCTTTGCACCTAAATTATTTATCTCTTGGTCTGACCATTATTATTCTAATGACCAAGGCTTTTATATTATGTAAAAATATCTAACCCTGATTATTATCCTTCACTGCTAGTTCTAGACCTGTACCTATTTTCTATCTCCTTGGACACTTGCATCCTAGGTAGAAACTTGTGTCGATGCAAGTATCCACTTTATCTATAAAGTTTCCAGTGCAAAAAATTCATCTAGATTTGAAAAATAAACATATCCTAAATGTCAACCTAAGTGATTTAATGTGAGATATTTCAAAAATGGAATGGTATATAGACAAGATCAACCCTCATTTATTCCCCTTCTAAAAACACCTAGAAACCACATAAAATCATAAGGAAATATACAAATAAGCACTCAATAAAGCATTCAAGTGAGAAAACCTATCATATTTATCTTTATTTTTATATAAATCATAGGATTAATATTTCCAAAAATTTGAAGAAGTCAAGGAGTAGCCTATGATCCATATTTGCCAAGTTACTATCTAGGTCATTGCATGTGTTTGTTTATCACACATTATATCCTTGTGCACATAAAAGCTAACATGTATGGGAGAAATACATAATTATGAGGCCCTATTTAGAGTATTAGATATGTAGGTAGCACTCATTGATAGAGGGGTCCTTGGGGTATCTTGATACTATGAGCCCACTAACTCAATTTTTCCATAGTCACTCCAAGGCTAAAGAAATAGGGTTTTATCATTTGAAACAGAATAAATTATTCATATGATATAAAGACATAAATATAAAGATAACGTAAAACCTAGAAGGCTTTAGTTAATCTCACACACAAACACACACACACACACACACACACACACACACACACACACACACACACACACACACACACACACACACACACACACACACACACACACACACACAGAGAGAGAGAGAGAGAGAGAGAGAGAGAGAGAGAGAGAGAGAGTCAATATGAAGGAGTAGCCTATGAGCCATATTTGCCAAGTTACAAGCTAGGTTACTGCATGTGTTTGTTTATCATACATTGTATCCTTATTCACACAGAAGCTAACATGTATGAGAGAAATACATAATTATGAGGCCCTCTTTAGAGTATTATATATGTAGGTATCACCCATTGATAGAGGGGTCCTTCAGGTAACTCGACACTATGAGCCTACTAACTCATTTTTTTCATAGTCACTTCAAGGCTAAAGAACTAAGATTTTATCATTTGAAAGAGAAAAAATTGTTCATGTGATCTAAAGACATCAATATAAAGATAACATAAAACCCAGAAGGCTTTAGTTAGTCACATATATATCTAGTCAATATTCTATACAGGACACCTACAATAAGGTTAGACACTTGAGTTGATGTAACTGTCTAGATCTAACATAAACATTTGAGGCCACAAAAATAATATTTATAAAATATGATGACTATTCTAGGATCACCTTTAAATCCAATTCTATCCTATTATATATTATATTTTCATGTGCACATTAAATCAACTAAGTATAATTTGTTTCCAATTCATTGAAATACCTATCAATAACCATACTTTATTATTTTTCACAATCTCAATTGTATAAATTTAGAATACTATTGTTTTGGGTTTCCTTTAAATTGGCCTACTCTTTAGGTAAGTTCACCACCTTTGTGTAAAATATAATCTAATCCCCTTAACCCTAGATAACACCCACATATCTAAATTTAGAGTTAAACAAATATATATCATATTAAATAATAGTAAATGAAGTATTTGTAAATCATACAAATGCGTAATATAGTTAAGATAAAATATAAAATAAAAAATAATTTAGTATTCACTAAAATTGCCCATACACATCACATAAAAATGGAAAATAATGAATCATTTTATACTCATATAAAGAAATTTATAATAAGTACATGAGATTATTGATCTTCGAAGAACCTCAATCTCTCTTCCTCAACTTTATGTTTTGAAAGTTATTCTTATTTTTTCATATTTTAATAGTTGTCATATATAAATGATGGAAACATTATCAGTTCTTCCAAGGACTTTACACATGATATAACCACAAATGATAAGCTTGAAATTTTTTCCCCCATAACAATTATGTCATTCTAAAGAGTCAAACCTTGTTATTTGTGTATTATCAATGCCCAATCTAAATGTAAGGGTAGTTGGTATGTGTGTCCCATTTAGATTGGTGTAATTGGAATTATATGCGAAGTTTCATTTTTAAACAATATTTTGGAGTAACTAGAAAAAAATGATATTATTGTCAAATTATTCATTGGTGGTATTATAATAAATAACATTGGTTCTTATCATCAATAAATTTAAATCAACAATTTTCAGATTTATATCTCTCATATTTTTGAGGAGTTGACAAAAAAAAATTGATCCTTGATTTCTCCTTCTTGTTTAAATATCTTATCCAAAGTAATAACTATTTTTAATTATTATCATAATATTGTTTTTACATTTATTACTATTATATGGTGGCCTATAACTAACAAGAGGCACTTATCCCAAATCTCCATAAAAATCATAGATATACCTCCAAAACTCATTTTTATATTCTTAGGACATATTTGAAAAATTTGAGAGTCTAAAATTTGTAGTAAATTTGTTACAATGAAGCTAATTTTGTCAATCCATATGTATTTTATTTGCCAGATCTCTTAAGATTGGCATTTGAAGTTATGAATGGATGGTTGAGGCACCAATATTGAATGCTTAAACTTTAATTGGTAAAATTAATAAAATTAGAGAATGCTTTAGGAATATTACATCTTGAAGATCTCGATGAATGGTACCAATTATATATAGTTTCCCTATTTATGTTGTTCCTTGAAATAATTTTGCATAATGGAATTTTTTTTGGACCTTGATGACACATTATATCAAGTGTTTTATTATCACCTAAGCTTACATAATTAACATTTTGTGATTGTATAAACTAAATATAAATTATATAGCACCTCAATATTGTATACTTGGAAATTACTTTTCATGGATATACCCTTTAGTTCCTAAGACATTATTGATACTGAAAGGATAACATCTATTATCTCTTGTGCCTATTACTTATATCTTAGTCCAACCATATGTTATTCTAATTACCAAGACTTATATGTTGTGAAAAATGCTATAAACCTAGTTATTATCATCTTATGCAACTTTTGGACTTGTACCTATTTTTTAGCTTCTTAGACACTTGCATCCCATCCAAATGTCTATGTTGACATGTGTCATATGCAATAATAAGTGTCCAATACCCTAAATTTGACAAATTTTCAAATGAAAAGTATTAGAAAAGGTCATCCTAAATGATTTAATATGAGATATTTCCAAAGGAGATTATTATATAATATATACACAAGATCAACCACCATCCATTCCTCTCTTAACATAGACCTAATAAATCATAATTCAAATTACCAAAATCATTCAATCAAGCATTCAAGTGATTAAAGCTTCCCTATTCTTTCCTATTTAAATATAAATCATAGGGACGACCCATTTAAGGGTTTGATGTACTGAGTGAACATTTCATGAGCCATATTTCACAAGTTATAAACTAGGTCACTCTATATACTTGTTTATCACATGTTGCATCCTTATACACACACAAAATGACACATAGGGGATAAATACATAAATCTAAGGCCATATTTAGGTTATTATCAATGTATGCAGTTCCCATTGATAGATGGGTCCTTAGGTCATCTTGACACTGTGTACGCACTAACCCATTTTTCTCATAGTCACTCTAAGGGTGAGGAATATAGGATTTGATCATTTGATAAAGAGTGATAAATTATGTGTGAGATATTAACACACTAGAGGAAAGGTGATAGAAAACCCAAAAATTTCTAGGTGGTCTCACCTAGATCTAATTGATAGTCTATACTAGACACCTACATCTAACTTAGATCATAGTGTTGATGTAACCATCCAGATTTGACACAAGCATCTGAGACCACAGAATGAAAAATTCTAGAATTTTACAATTGATTTAGAATCTAAATCTAGTCTAATTATAACATTTTCTATATCATATATGCATGAACATAATGAACCATATAAGTACTTGAACCAAAACTTAATTGTTTTGATTGACATATATTTCCAGAACACAAAAATAACATAGTAATAATGAATTCTTTGAAAAGAGATGTTTTATTACTCAAGATCATATTACAACTATATGTTATCTCTAGGAAGAGATGTTTGATTTCCATTTTAGGTTACTTATTAATTTATAAACATTTTTAAAGTAGGAGGAGGATGTGGAAGGTCACAAATCTCAAGTTATATTAAGTGGTTTGACTTCAATTATTTAAAATAATATAGAATTAAAGGAATTACTATTTTTAGACTGCACTACTAAAATTGAAATTTGGGGAACTTCCATTGAGTTTTTAGGGATAAAAAACCATTAAAAAAATATACATGCAGTCTCACCACATTATACTCATTCTTAGATTTTTAATGGTTCAAATGACAAGTCAATTGGAGCTACGGTGCAAAAGTTATGGCTCCTAGAAGTTCTATCATCAATTGGGGTAGAACTGTCACTCGAATTATCACCTAAATTGTTGCCCAGATCATTCCTCCCTCCTTGAGAATAAATTTTCTCCATTGCATAAATATTCCTCATCAAGTGTGGTAGTTGTGTCTTAATTTGATTCTCTATGAGCCACTCACCTTGGTGGCTAAGCTGGCCCATTTTGACCACCCAATAAAGCAGAATAGAGCCTCCTCTTGTTGTCTTTATCTAGGTGTCCATAATATGATCCTCCTCCACTAGAGAAAAAATCTATGGATCAAGCTCATCAATGTCTAATTGTTTTGATATGACTAAAGTGTCCAAAAAAGGTGGATGATATGCTTTGAGGAACTCCATGTTGAATATTAGATGTAGACCAAGGTAGGCTAGTAGGTTCAACTCAAAAGCATTTTATCCAACTTTTTTGGTGATGGTTTAGGGACCATATTGTAGAGGCTAAATTTTTATGTGTGGGCCTGCAAGTAATTCCTTCTGAAGCCACAACCAAACCTTGTCACCCATAATAAAATGGTGTGCAATCTTATGTTTGTTATGGCATTACTTATACTTCTGATTCATCTTCTCCAAGATGTCATGAACTTGATGCTGGATGTGTTGTAATTTTTCAATGAACTTTGTTGCTTTTGCTACCTAAAATCTTATATGAGGTGTGTATTCCATGGTGGAGAATGGAATAGCTATATCAATTGGTGCCATGGGTTAAAACCTGAAGCATACTTGGAATGGACTATGCTTGGTCGAACTGTGTAGGGCCTGATTATATCCATGTTGTATGAAAATAAGCCCCTCATCCCATGTGCATGGATGTTTAGAGTGATACATCAAAATCATGTGAACAATCAAGTAATTCACCACCTCTATCTAACCATCAGTCTATGGATGGAAGGCTATGGAGTTCATCAGCTTGGTATCCATCATCTTCCATAGAGTGGACTAGAAGATGCTCAGGAACCTGTTATCTCGATCTAAGATAATGGAATAGGGGAGACCAAAATGGAGCCATACATGACTAAAATATAGCTAAGTGGTTTCTTCGGTAGATATATTTTTCTTACAAGTAATCATGATAGCCATTTTTGAAAAATGATCAACTACAACAAAAATACAGTCCTTACCATGTTTTAAAGTGGGAAAACCTAAGATAAAATCCTTTGAGATAGATTCCCAAGGCCTAGTTGGTTCTGGCAATGGTGTGTACACTCCTTGCTTCTTATTTATTAGCTTGGATATCACACATGGGGTGAAATATTTGAGATACCTTTCCACATCCTTTCACATATGGGGCTATTAGAAGTGTTTTTGAAGAACTACCAATGTATTTTCTACCCCAAAGTGTCTAACTATCCTACTATAATGTGATTCTCATAACATCTTATGTTGTTCTACAACTAGAACATAGATGTGCCCCATATGAAAAAGGACATTATCTTGTAAATATAAATCATAAACATGTTTAACTTTTTGAATCGCCTGATATGTATCAGCAAAGGTAGAATCTACTTCATACAGATCACCCCAAGTGGTAGTTTCATGTCCACATAGGTCAAGAACTATTGTGAGTGAAATAATTGGTGGGTGGCTCAGATAATATACAGTCGTATTTAAGCTCCCATTTTTTTATTATCAGATGGAATTGCTATAGATATGTGGCCCACTTTTGGTGCCTCTCATTTCATAGTTTGCTTTGTGTCTGGATGAACTCCAATGGTCTATGGTCAGTGTGGATGACTGTCTATTTCCCCAAGATGTAGTGTTTCCATTGTTTGTAGGCTTGCATAATGGCATAGAGCTCCTTATCATATGTTAGATGTTTCATAAATATATTAGTGAAAGTTTCATTGTGATATGCATTAAAATGGCCATGTCACATGATGATAGCTCCAATGGCATATTTAGATGCATCTATCATCAACTCAAAAGGTTGATGCAAATCTAGCAAGGCAAGAACAACAGTTGAACAAAGTCTATTCTTCAAATTATCAATTGCCCTTTATTATATTTCACCCCATTGAAATGTATATTTAGCTCCTCCTTTAGTCACTTGGGTTAGTGACCAAGCAACATGTGAAAATCCAAGAACAAACCTATGATATAAATTTGCAAGACCCAAGAAGCTATCAATTTCTATGAGGGTCCTTGGTGTAGGCCATTCTCAAATAACCCAAATCTTTTCTAGATCAATATGGACCCCTTCTTCATTCACAACGTACCCAAGGTACTAAATTATTTTCATCCTAAATGTGCATTATTGATATTTACATTCAACTTATGCTCCTGAAGAGTTTGAATCACCTTACAAACATGTTGCAGATGTTCCTCCCATATTCTATTATAAATGAGTATTTCATCTAGGTAGATAACCATAAATGAGTTGGTGAGGGGTTGCAGGATGTCATCCATCATCCTCATGAAGGTTACAGGTGTGTTAGTTAAGCCAAAAGGCATAACCAACCATTCAAAGAGCCCTTCCTTAGATTTGAATGTAGTCTTCAAGACATCTGTGGGATCGATGGGAGTTTGGTGATAGCCAGATTTGAGATCAATTTTGGTGAAGAACTTCACACCATAGAGTTGGTCTAGTAGGTCATCAATCTTAGGGAGGGGGTAGCGATTCTTCATAGTGATCTTATTCAGGGCTTGATAGTCAATGTAAATCTTCCATGTTCCATCTTTCTTTGGTGCCAGGATAATTAGGATACCACAGGGTGAAGAGCTTGGCCTGATGTGACCCTTTTGGATCAATTCTTGAATCTATATTTTTATCTCATCATTCTCTAAAATTAATCTATGATACACATGACTATTAGGCAAAGGTGATCTTGGGATCAAATCGATAGAATGTTTTACCTACCAATGCTGTAGAACTCTTGTGGGTGACTTGAATAAGTCATCATATTATCTTATGATTTGTCCCATCTATATCTATTATTGTGTTGATTATGTAGTTAGGACTGCAACATTAGCCTTCTTGGACTTTTGTGGTTTGACCACCATGAGAATGAATTGCTTTGTCTTCTCCACCAATCTCTTACATTGATTATCACTGATCAGGGAGACATATGTGGGAGATGGTACCTCTGGTACCCTATAACATCATGTTCCAAGAGTGAGGGTGATTCTCTGAGTTCATGATTCATAGATTCCATGGCAATCATACATTAATGAGCGACCAAGGAGTACATCAAAAACATCTAGATTGACCACATCACATTAGACTTTATCTTGGAAAGGTTTTATTACATATGAAAGAAGACACTGATGGGTGACACAAAGGTCTCTCCCTGGGCTCAACCATCCAATACTATATGGATTTGGGTGAGGCTTCATGGATATATTTAGACTTTTCACAACTTTAGCAGAGTTTAAATTCTTTTGACTCCCACTATCAAGAATGAAATGCAGAGGCTTACCTTTTACCCATAATTTGGAGTGAAATAATCTTTCCTTGTCATCTAGCCTTTCCTTATGGGCCTGTGATGATGGTATCGAGCTTAGAATATAAAATATCTTCTTCATCCTCTTCGACTGTAGGTTGTGTATGAGATAGAGAAGTATATGTCAAGTATTGTGACTCAGGAAGCAGTGACTTGATGGCTCAACATTCTTCTTTGGAGTGAGTTCTAGTTTTATGGTAATCACACCATTTTATAGCCTTATCCTTATGGGGTTTCTTATCTTGAAACTCCTTTTTCTTCCAATTTTGGTCTCATGTTTGACCTTCCTTGTCAATTTTCCATTTTGAAGGCTGACTCTTCATATTCTTTCTTCCATGCTTCTGCTCAATCTTCATTGCGAACTTGTATGCCTCACCATGGATTTCCAAATTGAAGAGTTCCATTTCCCCCATATGTACCATTGTAGTCCACCATGATATTTGAGAGTCTTATGTTTCTCACTTTCTTGGATGCCCAATCTTGTAAACAGAGAATGAAAAAT
This sequence comes from Torreya grandis, assembly GCA_037957365.1. Lineage (NCBI taxonomy): Eukaryota > Viridiplantae > Streptophyta > Pinopsida > Cupressales > Taxaceae > Torreya > Torreya grandis. The sequence goes on along the minus strand of JARHVA010002318.1, from coordinate 2,115,130 downwards.
GTCTATGTAATCTTAAATAGATTGGTCCTTACTTTGGCAAAGTTATTGCCATTTGTATGTACAGATCATCATATGCTCTAATGGGATAATATTCTTCCTTTACCACTTCCATGAAATCATCTCAAGTAGGTTCCACCTCAAGGCCAATGTCATCGATACTAAACCTCTTTTTGTACACTTCCCACCAATTTTTCAAGGGCAATGATGCTTTCAAACGAGCAAAAGTGATCTTTTCTCCATCGGTGAATTTATTTACAAAGAAGTAGGAAGACAATCGATCCAACCAATTCTATATTGTATCAGCATTGATTTTGCCTTTAAATATAGGAATATAAAAATTCACTTGAACCTTGAAGGGTGTTGGGGCATTGAAAGGACATTCCATGGACGAGGAGCTAGGAAGTGCATGATGAGGAGCCAAAATTTCCCATTAGGAGTTATTGGAGAATTTGGGAAAATTATTGTAGAATCTATGCTTATTACCATTAGATGGCTTCATTCACCATTTCCTTGAAAGGATCAGATGTCTCAGTGTCATTGACCATTTGAAGTCATTTGGAGTGAATAGGTGGATAGTTTGGAAGCTCTATTGTTCTCCACCCAAGCTTCTTATAGCTTTACCTCATCCTCAAAATCATAAACTCTCAAGATAAACCGACTCTGATACCACTGATCCAAAACTTATAAATTTTGATTGATAGATATTTTAAGAACACAAAAATAACATAGTAACAATGAATTCTCTGAGAAGAGATTTTTTATTACTCAAGATCATAATACAACTATATGCTTATCTCTCGGAAGAGATGTCTGATTTACAATTTGGGTTACATCTTCATTTATACACATTTTTAAATCAAGAAGAGGATGTGGAAGGTAAAAAATCTCAAGAAATATTAAGTGGTTTGACTTCCATGATTTAAAATAATATATAATTCAAGGAATTACTATTTCTAGAAACTTACTATTTTTAGACTGCACTACTAAAATTGAAACTTGGGACACTTACATTAGATTTTTAGGGGTAAAAATCCATTGATTAAAGATCCATTCCATCTGATCACATTATCATCATTATTATCTTTCTAATGGTTCAAACACTAAGTCAATTGGATCTACGGTGCAAAAGTTATGGTTCTTGGAAGTTCCATCATCAATTCGGGTAGAACCGTCACTCGAATTGTCACTTGAATTATTGCCCAAATCATTACTCTTGTTTTGAATTTATTATAATACCAATAAATAGTTTTAATTAATATTTTTAACATATGTCAACATTTAAATTCAAATTATTATTTATCTATGTTTATAATTAATTGTCCTACTATATATTTATTTATCACCCTTTTGCTTATTTATAAATATATTCTTAACCCTATACTATATTGATCCATATCAATTTAAGGTTAAACATGTGGTGAGCCTGACATGTCTAGATAAATTGTCATTCTTAATTTTTTTTACCCTAATATTTATTTCCTTTATTTTTGTCATCATGGATGATATAAATCATTTTGATGATTGTTGACAATTTTGACCCCACAAGTTAAATTGCCACCCTTGCTGTTTGAAACTTTGCAATGCCATTTTGTCTTCAGATCTCAATAATTAGTCCTGAGAAATCCTTGACAATCCATGATTAATAGGTCTTGAGGTTGTATAGGTTATTTAGGGGGCTTTCTTTCACTTATCTTGTTCTTTATAGGTAAGAACATATGTTGATTAGAGTAGTTGAAAGGAGCAAATTCTAAAGAAGACTTCAAAATTTACAAGAAGAAAGGTTGTATATGTTAATAGGTCTTGAGGTTGTATAGGTGATTTAGGGGGTTATATTTCAATTATCTTGTTCTTTATAGGTAAGAACATATGTTGATTAAAGTAGTTGAAAGGAGAAAATTCTAAAGAAGACTTCAAGATTTACAATAAGAAAGGTTCTTCTCAAAATGGAAACAATCATTTCAAAATTTTAGTAGGGTTTATTAATTTAGAAAAGATCATTGGAAAAAATCCCAAAGGGTAGAATCCCTTTGAGAAATTTATCTTTAAGAATATCAAAGGGGCACTTGGAAAAGTCTGAAAGACAACTCAAAAAGCCTAAAGTTAAAATTTTTCAAGGAAGTGGTCCATTTGGAAACTCCTAAAGGGTCACTTTCCCTTAACAAAATTTCATTTGTAAGAATATTGAAGGGTAGAGTCCCTTAAAGAAGGTTCATTTCAAGGAATTTCAAAGGGTATGTTCCCTTTAGGAAAGTCACTTTACAATAACTCTGAAAGGGTTGATTTGAGCTTCTAAAGGGAGACTTTAAAAAGCCCGAAGGGCACTTTCCCTTTAGGAAAGTCCGTTGTCAAGATCTTGAAAGGTGCATTTCATTTTGATGAAGGATCATTTGAAAGGTTTCAAAGGGTACCTTCAATTTGTCTGAAGGGATCATTTCAAAATCCTAAAGGGATATTCATATGCTGAGGGATCACTTTCCCTTTAGGAAAGTTCACTTCCAACAATGTCGAAGGGAACTTTCCCTTTGAAAAAGTCAATATCAAGAAAAGGGAAATAATTACATCAAACTTTTTGTTCAAAATAAATGAACAAAGCGAGTGGACACTTTGAAAAGGACACTTTGGAATCCTAAAGGGCTATTTTGAAAAGCCTGAAGGGCAATTTAAGAAGGAATGAATTCCTTTGGACTTTTTGTTTGAAGGAATGCTTTAAGACAAAGGCCTGAGACAATTCCTTTAGAATTTTTGTCTGAAGGAAATGAAAAATTCCTACAAGACCAAGCACATAGAGAAAATTCCTAAGGCCAAAAGATAGGAAAAATCTGAAAGGAAAAGTTTTTGTAAAAAGCTTGAAGGACAAGAATTCCTTCAAACTTTTTGTCTAAGGAAAAATATCTAATAAAAGGATCATTTTCATAAGCCCAAATGATAGATTTCTTTTAGACTTTTTGTCTGAAGGAAATAGACCAATTAGGAGCTAAAGGAAGGTTCCAAACAAATTATTCATAGGATATATGCATAGAAGCAAAAAACTAAAAATAAAATATAAGAGATTTCAATAGCCAATAAATAGATTGACATGTTATACAACATGCAAAGTGGCCCAAAGTAGGATTAGACACATCAAGAATATGTAACCATTTCCAACATGACTCTTTAAGTTTTAAAAATAGAGACTCAAATGCATGAAGGATTCAAGGAGTTTAACATTGGAGAGCTTAACACAAAATTTCATGCATGCACTCTTATTTGTCTCATTAATCTAAGCCTTTTAAACATTTCTAACAGTTCAAGTGGAGTTCTAAATTTAGATGTGGCATAGCTTTTCATGTAGGTGGAGATCATCAGATTTGACTATTCTTAATTTATAGAGTTGACTCATTATCAAGTGCCACATCTACTCATTCTTTCCACATAATAGAGGACATTCTCATGTTCCAACTCATATTCAAATTGGTTCAAACTTAAATCAATACATCCAAAGTTGGAATAGATTTTATGCATGAAAAATAATATCTCAAGATAGGCCCACCATCTATTTTCAATGATAAAGAGATTTTCATGAAAGATTAAAGATAAGAAAATATTTTTATAAGGTTTTATTCTCTTAGCATAGCTAAAACTGGACTTGGGCTAAAGCGGGAGTTGATCTCCTCTTATATTTTTAGTGCCAACCTCTTGGCTATTGTATTTTTTTCTATATAAGTTAGATTTTTAGCTTTGAATTGTATCCCTCTTTTGGCAAGATCAAATTCTGCCAAAGACTGAGTTTATAATCTTTTTTTAGATTAATAAAAGGACTATTTTTTTAAATTTTCTAGAATACTGGTATAGTGTATTCATGTCAATGATTTGCATACATGATATAATTCCTCTTCCTTGTCAAGTTTTGATTCTTACCTAGCAGCATAGTTGATCAACTTATGTAGGTCATGTTCTATGTTTGATGTCTCTTGATTGAGTTTACAGTGTATATAAGTGGTTGGTTAGTGCCTTAAATCAGGCCTATTCTTTCATTTCCCTCAAGCTTGGAACACCAGACAAAACCTTTTTGTGAAATACTAATGCATATTGGTCAAATGGATTTGAAAATTTAGTCCTTTTCTTATCTAAATAAGTGTTCTTAAGAGCTCAAATTGAGTGGATCAATCAAAAAATATAGGTGTATCAACATCATTAGATATGATTTCCGTTCAAGTTTCTCTCTCTTTTTTTAGTAGTTTATAACATAGAGTAAAGATCCTAATCGATACACCAAAGGGAGATAGCCCTTACAATCTAGAGATTCAATCCACTGATTAGGTTACCCACAACCTAGCATTGTTTCCATGTTTTAGCAGACTGTGAACGCATATAACTACCTTCATAAAGGTGTGAGTCTGATTGACAATAATTTTTTGCAAACTTGGTGGAACACATTAGAGCTAGTCTTGATGAAATTGTAGTTGTAACAGTGTTCTTCATGAAGTATTTTGTGATTCCAAACTCAAGAAATTGCTTCTAATAGTCTAGGCATGGTTTCCATATAAGTCTATTCTTATTGTATTATCATGAATGAGTTTTGATGGTTGTGTATGAAAAGAATTCCTATGCTGTGTTTCCTTATCATCCCTATGATGAATCATACCAGCCTTATTATGATACATATGAGCCTCTTTATGGGCTTAATCAGCCTTATCAGGAGTATTATCAAATCTATGTTGAGCCTTATCAAGTTTCTCATGATCCTTATTATCAAGAGCATGATTCTTACCTTCCTTATGATCCATATTAGTCTTAGGACCAGATTTAATCTTTCTCATATGGCTATGATGTTACATATGAGCAATCTTGTCTTTAAGAAAGAATAAATGAAATAGAGCTCAGAATCCTAACATATACAAGAAAAGTTTGTTCTAACTCTCAGTGTGAGGAAGTGAATGGCATATTTGAAAATGTGTCCAATGATCCATAAGAGATAAATGGGCTATGTATTATTGTATTGGAGAAGGTGGAGGCTTGGGAGAGGTTGAAAATCAAGTTGAACCACTTGTCTACAAAGGTTTCTTGTGTTCCTTATTCTCATGAAGTTATTAATCATGTCCAGTGTGTGCTAAGGGAGCTTCTTAGTTGTATTCAAGATCCTATTCATGAGGTTAAGCCTTCTTATAGTAACCTTTCTTCACCACTAATATCTCAAGCAAAAGTTATCCATGAGAACAATGAGATTTCATACTTTGATGAGGTAATGGCCAAGTGGAAGGAATATAATACAGAGATCTTTAAGAGTTTCTCTTTCCCTCCTCTCCAAAACTTCCTAGATAATTCCATTATTATCCTAATTCCAAAATATGATCATGATCAACCTCCCATGCTTCATTATCCCTATCAAACAAATGTATTTCGTCACCCTCCCATAATATCCCTTCTTTATGAGGAGCTAATTCTCTAGAAGATTGAAAAAGAGGTTACAACTACAAGTCAAGTTCTTGTAGAGTGTGTAGAGGATGATTCAGGTGTGTTTGAGGAAGAATTTCTTATTGATAGTTCACTTAAAGTTGTAGTTGAGAATCCAATTATAGTTGAGTGAGAAAGCTAGTCTTGATGAGAAGGAACTCCAAGAGGATTTCATAAAAATTGAAGTCATAGCTGAGTTAGAGATATCTCCTATGGAGAAGGATCTAGATAACTTTCAAGCTGATCATATTTAAATTGATCAAAATGAGGAACAAAAGGATGATTGGTAGCTATACTTGGAATCTCCACAAGAAATTAAAGAGCTCTGTATGGATATGTTGCCTATGGAAGAGCATGTTTATGATAAATTTGATCAAGAATCACCTATTTGAGATCATAATATAGATTGGTTTACCTATTCAAATCTCCTTAAAGATCTAGATGAACTTACAATAGTCGATAAGAAGGATGTGGTCACTCAAGAATAATGTATAGATGAGATATCAATTGACAAGGTGGTAGATGACAAGCAGTATGAAAAAGATCAGGAAGTACTTGATGAGTTTTTCTTTGTTGGTGACTATTTTTCTATTGATGACTCATTTGAGAAGATGGTAATATAGTTGGTGGATAAGAAAAATGCCTCATCAAAGGTTATGATTAAATAATGTCTTACCTTACAACTTGTACCATCTCTTGGGGTGAATGAGGTTATGAATTTCCCTTTTGATCTAGGAAAATCATGATTTGTCATGGTTAGCTAGGTTCTTTATTATTTTGGTTTTCCTCTAAGTGTTATTCAAGCACATTAGTTTTATTCTATTTTGTCCCAAATAAGTGCTTGTTTACACATTTATCTTGTGTTACTTTTCCCTACCTTGTATGTTTCCCTTCTTATTTTGGAGGATAAAGGTTACCTTTTTCAAATCAAAGGTTATACTTACAGTCATGGACTAGATTTAATATTTTTTTAGGAGTTTGATACCATGTTTTAGGTCTGAGTTCTCAAGCATAGAAGGCATGCTTCCTAGCTGAGTCACCAAAATGTTGATGATTTTGACCGCACAAGTCAAATTGCCACCCTTACCATTCAAAACTTTAAATTTCCATTTTATCTTTAGAACTCAATAATTGGTCCTAATAAATCCTTGAAAATCCATGGTTAATAGACCTTGAGGTTGTCTAAGTGATTTAGGGGGTTTTCTTTCACTTGTCTTGTTTTTTACAAGAAAGAATAGATGTTGATTAAAGTAGTTGAAAGGAGCAAATTATAAAGAAGATTTCAAGCTTTAAAAGAAGAAAGGTTCTTCTCAAAAGGGTAAATATAATTTCAAAGTTTTAAGAGGGTTTATTACGTTTAGAAAAGATAATCAATAAAAATCCCAAAGGGTAGAATCCATTCAGGAAAGTTCTCTTTAAGAAGATCTGAGGGGCACATGGAAAAGTTTGAAGGGCAACTCAAAAAGCTAAAAGTTTAAAAATCTAAAGGAAAAGGTCCTTTTGGAAACTCCAGAAGGGTCACTTTCCATTTGATAAATTTCATTTGTAGGAATATCAAAGGGTAGAGTCCCTTAGGGAAGGTTCATTTCAAGGAATTTTGAAGGGTATGTGCCCTTCAAGAAAGTCACTTTACAATAATTTTTAAAGGATTGGTTTGAACTTCTGAAGTGACACTTCAAAAAACCCAAAGGGAACTTTCCATTCAAGAAAGTCCATTTTAAAAAGTCTAAAAGGTACATTTCATTTTGATGAAGGATCATTTCAAAGGTTCTAAAGGGTACCTTCAATTTGTCCAAAGGGATCATTTCAAAATCATGAAGGGCTATTTCATATGATTAGGGATCACTTTCACTTTGGGAAAGTTCAATTCCAACAATGCCAAAGGACACTTTCCCTTTGGGAAAGTCATTATCAAGAAAAAGGAAACAATTCCTTTAGACTTTTTGTTTAAAGGAAATGAATGAAGTGAGTGGACATTTTGAAAAGGATACATTGGAATCCCAATGGGCTATTTGGAAAAGCTCAAAGGGAAATTTAGGGAGGAATGAATTCCTTAGAACTTTTTGTCTGAAGGAATGGTTTAAGACAAAGGCCTAAGATAATTCCTTTGAACTTTTTGTTTGAAGAAAATGAACAATTCCTATGGGATCAAGCACAAAGAGAAAAGTCCTAAGGCTAAAAGATAGGAAAAATCCAAAAGGAAAAGTTTTTGAAAAAAGCCTAAAGGACAAAAATTCCTTCAGACTTTTGTTCGAGGGAAATTATCTGATAAAAAGACCATTATCATAATCTCAAAAGATAAATTTCCTTTAAAATTTTTGTCTGAAGGAAATGGACCAATTAGGAGCTAAAAAAAGGGCCCAAACAAATTATCCATAGGATATATGCACATACATAAAGAACCAGAAACAAAATGCAAGAGATTTCAATAGCCAATAAACAAATTTACACATTCTATATCATGCAAAGTGGCCCAAAGTAGGATTAAACACATCCAAAATGTGTAACCATTTCAAACATGACTCTTTTAGTTTTAAAAATAAAGACTCAAATGCATGAAGGACTCAAGGAGTTTAACATTGGAGAGCTCAACAAAAAATTTCATGCAAGAATTCCTTTTTGTCTCATTAATCTAAGCCTTTCAAATGTTTCCATTAGTTCTAAATTCAGATGTGGTGTAGCTTTTCATGTAGGTGGAGATCATTAGAGTTGATTATTCTTAATTTATAGAGTTGACTACTTATTAAGTGCCACATCTACTCATGCTTTCCACGTAATAGAGGACATTCTCACATTCCAACTTAGCTTCAAATCAGTTCAAACCTAAGTTAATACATCCAAAGTTGGTGTAGATTTTATGCATGAAAAAGAATTGCCCAAGATAGGCCCACCATCTATTTTCAATGCCAAAAAGATTTTCATGCAAGATAGAAGACAAGAAAATATTTTTAGAAGGCTTTATTCTCTTGGCATAGCTGAAATTAGACTTGGGCTGAAGTGGGAGTTAATTTCTTCTTCTATTTTCAGTGCCAACCTCTTGGTTGTTGTATTCTTTTCTATATAAGTTAGCTTTTTAGTTTTTAATTATATCCCTCTTTTGGCAAGATCAAATTCTACCAAAGACTGAGTTTGTAACCTTTTTTTAGATTAATAGAAGGACTATTTTTTTATTTTATATAATGTTGGTATAGTGTATTCATATCAGTGATTTGCATAAGTGATAGAATTCCTTTTCCTTGTCAAGTATTGATTCTTACCTAGCAACATAGTTGATCAATTTATGCACATCATGTTCTATGTTTGATGTCTCTTGGCTGAGTTTAAAGTGGATATAAGTGGTTGGTTAGTGCCTTAAATTAGGCATATTCTTTCATTTCCCTCAAGCTTGGACCACTACATAAAACCTTTTTGTGAAATACTTATACATATTGGTCAATTGGATTTGAAAGTTCAGCTCTTTTCTTGTCTAAATCATTGTCTCAAATTGAGTAGACCAATAAAAAAATATAGGTGTATCACCATCATTAGATATGATTTCCTTTCAAGTTTCTCTATATTTTCCTTGAAGTTTATATCATAGAGTAAAGATCCTAATTGATACACCAAAAGGAGCTAGCCCTTACAATCTAGAGATTCAATCCACTGATTAGGTTACCCATAGCCTAGGATTATTTCCATGTTTTAGTAGACTATGAAGGCCTAATACTACCTTCACAAGGGTACAAATCTGATTAACAACACTTTTTGGCATGCTCGATGGGACACATTAGAACTGGTCTTGATGAAATTGTAGCTGCAACAATGTTCTTCATTAAGTATTTGGTGATTCCAAACTCAAGTAATTGCTTCTAATAGTCTAGGCATGGTTTCTATATAAGTCTATTCTTATTGCATTATCATGAATGAGTTTTGATGGCTATTTATGAGGAGAATTCCTATGCTATGTTTCCTTATTAGCCCTATGATGAATCATACCAACCTTATTATGGTACCTATGATCCTCTTTATGAGCCTAATCAACCTTATCAGGAGTATTATTAAAGCTATGTTGAGACTTATCAAGTTTTTCATGATCCTTATTATTAAGAGCTTGATTCTTACCTTCTTTGTGAGCCATATCAGTCTCAAGACTAGATTTCATCTTTCTCATATGGCTATGATGTTGCATATGAGTAGTTTTGTCTTCAAGAAAGAATGAACAAAATAGAGCTTAGAATCCTAGCATATGCAAGAAAAGTTTATTCTAACTCTCAGTATGAGGAAGTGAATGGTCTATTTCAAAATGTGTCCAATGATATAGAAGAGATAAATGGGCTATGTATTCTTGTATTGGAGAAGATGGAGGCTTGGGAGAGGTAAAAAATTGAGTTGAACCACTTGTATACAAAGGGTTCTTGTGTTCCTTATTCTCTTGAATTTTTTAATCATGCCCAGTGTGTGCCAAGAGAGCTTCCTAGTTGTATTCAAGAGCCTATTCATGAGGTTAAGCCTTCTTATAGTACTCTTTATTCACCACTCATCTCTCAAGAATAAGTTATCCATGAGGTCAAGGAGATTTCAGACTTTGATGAGGTAATGGTCAAGTGGAAGGAAAAAAATACATATTCCAAAACTCCTTAGATAATTCCATTGTTCTAAAGATTCTAAAATATGATCATGATCAACCTCTAATGCTTCATTCTCCCTCTTAAACAATGAATTTCATCACCCTCCCACCATCTCCCTTCTTCAGGAGGAGCCTATCCTCTGAAATATTGAATAAGAGGTTACAACTATAGGTGAAATTCTTTCAGAGTGTGTAGAGGATGCTTCAAGTGTGTTTGATGAAGAATTTCCTATTGATACTTCACTTAAGGTTGTAATTTGAGAATCCAATTATAGTTGAGAGTAAGAAGGCTAATTTTGATAAGAAAGAACTCCAACAGGAGTTCATATAAATTGAAGTCATAGCTGAGTTAGAGATATCTCTTATGGAGAAGGATGTAGATAAATTTCAAGTTGATCTTATTCAAATTGATCAAAATGAGGAACTAAAGGATGATTGGTAATTGTACCTTGAATCTGTGAAAGAAATTGAAGAGCTCTATATGGATATGTTGCCTATGGAGGAGCATGTTTATGAGAAATTTGATGAAGAATCACCTATTCAAGATCATAATATAGATTGGTTTGCCTGTTAAAATCTCCTTAAAGAGCTGGATGAACTTGCAATAGTTGATAAGAAGGATATGGTCACTTAAGAACAATTCATATATGAGATATCACTTGACAAGGTAGTAGATGACAAGAAGTATGAAAAAGATTAGTATGTGCTGATGAGTTTGTCTTTGTTGGTGGTTGGTTTTCTATTGATGACTTATTTGAGAAGATGATAATATAGTTGGTGGATAAGAAAAATTCCTCATCAAGAGTTATGATTAATAAATGTCCTAACTTACAACTTGTACCATCTCTTGGAGTGAATGAGGTTATGAATTTCCCTTTTGATCTAGGTGGATCATGCTTTTTCATGGTTAGCTAGGTTCTTTGTTAGTTTGGTTTTCCTCAAAGTGTTGTTCAAGCACATTAGTTTAATTTTGTTTTATCCCAAATAAGTGCTTGTTTTCACATTTGCTTTTAGTTAGTTTTCCCTACCTTGTGTGTTTCCTTTCTTGTTTTGGAGGATAAAGGTTGCCTTTTTAAAATAAAAGGTTGTATTTATAGCCATAGACCAGATTTACTATTAATTTAGGAGTTTGATATCATGTTTTTGGTCTGAGTTCTCAAGCATAGTAGGCATGCTTCCCAATTGAGTAACCAAAATGTTGATAATTTTGACCCTATAGCTCAAATTACCACCCTTTCCATTTGAAACTTTGCAATGCCATTTTATCTTTAGAGCTCAATAATTAGTCCTAATAAATCCTTGATAATCCATGGTTAACATGCCTTGACGTTGTCTACGTGATTTAGGGGTTTTTATTTCACTTGTCTTATTTTTTACAAGAAAGAACAAATGTTGATTAGAGCAATTGAAAGGAGAAAATTCTAAAGAAGACTTTGAGATTTCAAATAAGAAAGGTTCTTCTCAAAAGGGTAAAGATCATTTCAAAGTTTTGAGAGGGTTTATTACTTTTGGAAAAGATCATCGGCAAAGATCCTGAAGGGTAGAATCCCTTTGGGAAAGTTCTCTTTAAGAAGATCTGAGGGGCATTTGGAAAATTATGAAAGGCAACTCGAAAATCCAAAATTTAAAAAATATTAAGGAAACAGTCCATTTGGAAACTCTCAAAGGGTCACTTTCCCTTTGGGAAAGTTCATTTGTAGGAATCCCAAATGGTAGAGTCCCTTTAGGAAGGTTCATTTCAAGGAATTCTAAATGATATGTGCCCTTCAAGAAAGTCCCTTTGTAATAATTCTAAAAGGGTTGGTTTGAACTTACAAAGGGATACTTTAGAAAACCTTAAGGGCACTTTCCCTTCAAGAAAGTCCATTGTCAAGAGTCTGACATTTCATTTTGATGAAGAATCATTTGAAAGGTTTTGAAGGGTACCTTCAATTTGTCTAAAGGGATCATTTCAAAATCCTGAAGGGCTATTTAAAATGTTGAGGGATCACTTTTCCTATAGGAAAGTTCACTTCCAACAATGTCAAAGGGCACTTTCCCTTTAGGAATGTCATTATCAAGAAAAAGGAAATAATTCCTTCACACTTTTTGTCTGAAGGAAATGAATGAAGTGAGTGGACAATTTGAAAAGGACACTTTGGAATCCCAAAGGTATATTTTGAAAATATCAAAGGGAAATTTAGGAAGGAATGAATTCCTTTAGACTTTTTGTTTAAATGAATGGTTCAAGACAAAGGCCTAAGATAATTTCTTCAGACCTTTTATTTGAAGGAAATGAACAATTCTTGTGGGATCAATCACGAAGAGAAAAGTCGTAAGGCCAAAAGACAAGAAAAATCTAAAAGGAATTTTTTTTGAAAAAATCCCAAAGGATAATAATTCCTTTAGCCTTTTTATCTAAGAGATTTTTTTTGATAAAAGGACCATTATCATAAGCCCAAAAGATGGATTTCCTTCAAACTTTTTGTCTGAAGGAAATGGACCAATTAGGATCGAAAGGAAGGGCCCAAACAAATTGTCCATAAGATATATGCATAAAATTGAAGAAATAAAAACAAAATGCAAGGTATTTCAATACCCAATAAATATATAGACACATTCTACAACATGAAAAGTGTTCTTAAGTAGGATTAGACATGTCCAACATGTGTAACCATTTCAAACATGACTCATTTAGTTTTACAAATGGAGACTTGAATGCATGAAGGACTCAAGGAGTTTAACATTGGAGAGATTAACACAAAATTTTGTGCATGTAATCTTATTTTTCTCATTAATCTAAGCCCTTCAAACATTTTTAGTAGTTTAAGCAGATTTCTGAATTTAGATGTGGCATACCTTTTCATGCAGATGGATATCATTAGAGTTGACTGTTATTATTTTATAGAGTTGACTGGTTATCAAGTGTCACATCTACTCATGCTTTCCATGTAATAGAGGACATTTTCACATTCCAACTCAGCTTCAAATTAGTTCAAACTTAAGTCAATACATCCAAAGTTGGCATAGATTTTATGCATGAAAAATAATAGCCCAAGATAGGCCCATCATTTATTTTCAATGCCAAAAATCTTTTCATGCAAGATAAAATAAAAGAAAATATTTTTAGAAGGCTTTGTTCTCTTGGTGTAGCTGAAATTGGACTTGGGATAAAGTGGGAGTTGATCTCCTCTTATATTTTTAGTGCCAACCTCTTGGATGTTTTATTCTTTTATATATAAGTTGGCTTTTCAGCTTTGAATTATATCCCTCTTTTAACAAGATCAAATTTTGCCAAAGACTGAGTTTGTAACCTTTTTTCATATTAATAGGACTATTTTTTTATTTTATAGAATGATGGTATAGTGTATTCATGTCAGTGATTTGCATAAGTGATAGAATTCCTCTTCCTTGTCAAGTCTTGATTCTTATCTAGCAACATAGTTGATTAATTTATGTTGGTCATGTTATATGTTTGATGTCTCTTGGTTGAGTTTAATGTGGATATAAGTGGTTGGTTAGTGCCTTAAATCAGGCCTATTCTTTCATTTCCCTCAAGCTTGGACCACTAGATAAAACCTTTTTTTGAAATACTTATGCCTATTGGTCAATTGGATTTGAAAGTTCAACCCTTTTCTTGTCTAAATCAGTGTTCTTAGGAGCTCAAATTGAGTGGATCAATAAAAAATATAGGTAAATAAGGACATGATTCCATTTAGGTGAGGGTGATGATTTCATTTTTCCTTCATTTAATTTTTTTTGAAAGGTAAATAAGGTCATCATGGACTATTTGCCCAATAAAATAAAACCACCATGAAGAAAAGTGCATTACAAGCCTAAAGTGGAAAAATTCCCCAATATTCCAAAAGAAGCTCTTTTACCAAACCTACCTTAAATTACACTTTGTATATCATTACCAAAGGTAGGTGAACCTTTAAACAATATGAAAATATCAAATATTCTAAAATTTCCAAATGAAATACCAAAGGTTCCAAAATTCAATGATAATCAATGTGCACTTGTTTTTCATCGATATGCTAATATGCCTATCCTATGTTTTATGTGGATGGAAATTTTCAACTTAAAATAATATTTTCAACATTTTTAACAAACCATTCAAGCAATACTCTATCAATTATGAATACCATAAATGATCTTAAACAATAAATGGTTACTAAAAAACTTCAAATTTACTCACATGAGGCTACCTTCCATGATAATATCTTGATGGACTAACCCATTACCATAAATGTATTTGAAAATATATATCCTTATGAATTTATTATAAATTTAGTCGCTATCTTTGATGGCAAAGGAGATCCTAAAAATAATTTTAAACAACATATACACTCTTTTAGACTTTGGGTAAAGGATGGACATTTATTATTAAAATATTTTCATAGGAGCTTCACTAAAGAAGCCCTTAATTGGTTCTATATCCTCCTTGATGGGTCTCTATAAATATTAAAAAAATTTGAGGATGTATTTTTAATGCATTTTCATAATCATAAGTTTCCCAAGTTACCATTGGACCATTTGCGAGCATTGGCTCAAAATGAAGATAAACCCATTACAAAATATGTTATAAGTTTCGATGTTTTGTATTATTTAAATTCCATCCCCTTAGATTTGGAAATATAAATTATATTTAGTAGGGGTATATTTCTCCATTTAGAGAAAGATCATTTATATAATCCCTTTGTTTCTTTTGATTCATTATATTGGGATTTGTATAGATATGCATGTTCATTTACAAACAATCACTATACCAATGTTTCCAAGAAGGAGGAGGAACCTCAAGTTAAGTGAATTAAAAATCATCCAAGCCAAAAAGGTCTAACAATAAAATTATTCATGTGTGGTGCTTACTTTTGGCATAATCATGTTGATCCTACACAAACAAAACCCACTGTAATATAATATAGTTACAACAACTCAAATCTAATATAAAAGAATTACAACATAAAGGAAGTTGGAAAGACTCCTTAGGATACATAATAATACCAATTGATTTTAGCATAAAGTGATTCAAATAAAGGTTTGGTTTATGTTATAAAAATATCAATACACATTCACAGTAGGAACCTTTTGGTTATATCAAATAGAAGTATAAATTGAACGAAATTAGAAAGTTATCTCTTTTTCTCATGAGGACAAATTTATATATATTACACATGATGGAAATATCACTTATAATTCAAAATTAAATCATGAGGAGTAACAAGCCATGCACCATTTTCACCTATCCAACCATGATCCAAAAAAATAAAGTGATCTAACCTAAGGTTGAACATATCCAATATTCTAAAAATACCAAAAAATTTAAAAAATTCAAATAATATTTTTAGATTTTGCATGTTATATTTACTCCTTGGCATCTATGTTTCTAGTTCCATGTTGGTGGATAACATATCATCTATTCTTATATACACATGTTTCATGCATATTTTGAGTGTGATACAACGTACCCAAGCACATGATCTATACACTTTAAGATGTTGAGCCTTCCCTCTACCCATGTCCTTTGTACATTGGGGGAATCCACTTATTTAATCATGGTACACCCAAGTTATATCTTTATATGATAATTTACCATTATCATGTTTGAGATTATATACTTACGCATGTCCTTATCCATACTTATATCTTTCACAGTGTACTTGATATGCTATGTACTTAACATTGTTTGCTAACACATATATCAAAGGACCAGTATGATATGTTTATGTTGGTTTATTATGTTCTATTATTTATTTTTATGCACTCCTTTTTAGTGTATTATATTGCATTATTTTTCTTATTTGAGCATTTGAATATGATTCATTGACTGTGACCCATGTGCATATTATTTCCTATTGTGACATTTGCACATGTCATAGTTTGATGTATGTGAACATTTGAAAATGTATTTATATTCTTTTCGAACAATTGAATATGTCATGTCCCTTTGATTTTTTGGCATTTGAACATGTCCCTTCTTTAATGTCTCCTTGGATAATTGTCTTTTGATTTGATTTTGAGGGATCTTATGTGTGTGCTTCATTTCTTATTAAGATTTTATTTTTCCTCTCTAGATGTTTCCATAATTCAAATCATGTATCTTAATATTTTATGTGATCACATACTATGTACCTCATTTTTATATCTACCTAGACATGCTACTCATATATGCTACATGATCCATACACTTATTATACAATTATCTTATCCTTTTGAGGTAAGATAACTATAATTTTATGCTTCCCATCACTTTAAAGGGGGGGGGGATATCAATGAGAGCATGTCATAGAGACATGGAATTCAAAACTTCATAGTTTCATATTATAGTGGGGGCATGCATAAAAGGCACAACCTCCACATTTATTTAGTTTTGAACATTTTTAGATTACAGTGGGGGCATGTCATGGAAACAAGTTGTCCATAATTATACTAATTTTTAGTTTCATATTTCAGTGAAGGAATTTCATGGGAAAATGTTTTCCACACTTTAAAATTTTCAAATTGTCCAAATTACATAGTTATATGATTCATATACACATTTTTGGTAGCATTCTATATATTGGTATCATTTTTATACATATGTTTCAAATTGAGACATATATGAGGTGAATATGCCATGCAAAAGATAGCCTTAAATTGCAAAATCAAATCATATTTTTAGATTTAAAATAATTAAATGGAATTTAAACTACACTAAGATGGATTTTTATGGACTATTATTGAGCTAATTTACTGCAATAGTTGGTTATATATATATATATATATATATATATATATATATATATATATATATAATTTCCAAAATGTAATATGGTTACATCAATACATAGGTGTAATCCTAACCTTGCTCTCTTTAATTTCAATCATTTCAAATTATTTAAATTATAGATTATATTCAATGATTATATATTGTAACATGATGTGATCATA
The DNA here is from genome assembly GCA_037957365.1 of Torreya grandis. Classification (NCBI taxonomy): domain Eukaryota; kingdom Viridiplantae; phylum Streptophyta; class Pinopsida; order Cupressales; family Taxaceae; genus Torreya; species Torreya grandis. The sequence continues at coordinate 2,098,182 of JARHVA010002318.1, read as the reverse complement.
TCATCCACATACACCATATTTATAGTGTGAGTTGACTTGGATCGCCAATGCTCACTAGGTTATAAGTACAATTAGGTTACACAATTGAACTGATCTCAACTACCAGGTGTAAATTTACTTATTCTCCAAGATTGGAGGAAATTTGTCCTCTAATACACACACACACACACACACACACACACACACACACACACACACACACACACACACACACACACATACATATACATACATACATACATACATATATATATATACATACATATACATATATACACACACACACACATGTATATGTATATATATGTATATATATATGTGTGTGTGTGTGTGTGTGTGTATATATATATATGTATATATATATATATGTATATATATGTGTGTGTGTGTGTGTATATGTATATGTATATGTGTATATAGACACACACACACACACACACACACACACACACACACACACACACACACACACACACACACATATAATTTCCAAAATGCAATATGGTTACATCAATACATAGGTGTAATCCTAACCTTGCTTTCTTTAATTTCAATCATTTTAAATTATTTCAATTATAGATTATATTCAATGATTATATATTGTAACATGATCTTGGTTTTAGGTAAGTCACCATCAAAGCACTCAATTTAGACTCACACAAAGACAAGGTGTGTTATACACACCTAAGTATGTATTTATTTTCATTTAAGCTAACAATTTCATTACTAGATGTATACACTAAATATGAACTATATATCACCTAATTATTATATACTTGATAAGTACTTCTCATGTCTATAACCTTTAATTCATAAGACCTTCATATTGCCAAAAATCTCGCATCTACTATCTTTTATTCTCATCACTTATCTCTTAGTCTAATCATATGTTATTCTGATGACCAAGCCTATATATTGTGAAAAATTATATAAACATATTTATTATCATTCTCTACAATTGTTGGACCGTACTTATTTTATATCTTCCCAAACACTTGTGTCCTAGTTGGGAAGCTATGTTGATACTAGTGTCATGTGCCAAACTAAGTGTCCAATACCCTAAAGTCATTAAATTTCAAAATGAAATGTATCCTAAAAGTTCAATATAATTGATTGAATACAATACATTTATAAATGGAATTAGTATATATAAAAGATAAACCCTCATTAATTCCTTACCTAACATATACCTAACAACTCACAAGGTAGCTTACCAAAATCATTAAATTAATAATTAAAATGAGAAAAGTTTCCTTATTCTTTCCTATTTCAATATAAGTCATAGGGATACCCCATTTATAGGTCTGATGTACTGAAGGATCATTCCATGATCCATATTTTCTAAGTTAAAAGATAGATCACTCTATGTACTTGCTTATCACATTTTGCAACTTTATGTACACACAAGCTAACATGTAGGGGATAAATACATAAGTCTAAGGCCCTCTTCAGAGTATTTCATATGTAGAAATACCCATTGACAAAGGGGTCCTTAGGGTATCTCAACACTATGTTCCCATTAACCCATTTTCCTCACATTCACTCTAAGGGTGAGGAAGCTAGGGTTTGATCATTTGACTAAGATTGACATCCTATGCATGAGATATGAACACACTAAAGAAAATTTCATAGAAACCCTAGAGGTTATATGTGGCTACCCCCAGATGCAATTGATATTACATATTATAAACTTGCATCCAAAGTAGATAGTAGCATCGATGCATCCATCCAAATATGATGTAAGCTTTCAAGGCCCCAGAATGCAAAAGTCTAGAATCTGATGATTGATCTAGAATCCAGATCTAGTCTACTTTTGGGATGTTTCATATCAGACATGCATGGACTAGTAAACCATATAAGTACTCTTGTATTCCATTTATTATAGTACCAATTGATTTATGTACTTAATATTTTAGCATATTTCAACATTTAAATTTAGAATATTGATTATCTAAGTTTCTAATTGATTGGTCTGCTATAGATCTATTAATCACCCTTGTGCTTATTCATTTCTATATTCTTAGACTTATATTATATGGACCCATATCAATTTAGGGTTAAACAATGATATATCATCATCTACATGTTTAATCTTTAAAAATATAGATTAGGGTTATTTAAAGGTTAAAAGGGATAGAGATAGCCTATGGTAAAAGGGTGATAAACTATATTTTTAGCAATATAATTAGATTTTAAACTTAGATATAACATTTTAAAAATTAATTAAACTAAGATAGGTTAAAAATAGCAAGTAAAACTATGCTAAATATTGAAATGATAAAAAATTAATGTACTTAGTTGGTTCTGATGTTGATACAATTATAGATCTAGAATAGGTGGGAATCATACTAGAAGATGATTCTAGAACAATCACTAAATTCTAGATTAAGTGCCTCTAGAGCCTCAAACACTAGAACTAACTTTAGATAGTTATTTTGATGTTATTATCTAAACCTTACATAGGTGTTGTATATGAAATACATATTAGAAAAGTGTGTAACCACCTAGATACTTTTGGTTTTATCTTTACCTTCACTTTGGTGCATTCAGATCTGGGCATAGACTATCTCTCCTCATGAAAATAAAAAAACCCTAGTTGTTAATCCTCATAGTGACCTTGGGGAAAAATGGGTAAGTGGGCATATGGTGTCAGTTAATCCCAAAGACCCCTCTATCAATGAGTGATTTTTACATAACTAATATTTCAAAGAGGGCCTCAGAATAATGTATTTCTCCCCTACATGTTGGATTATGTGTGAATCATGTGTGTAAATCAATTAAAATAATGACCTATCTTATTGTAGACATTATAAAATTGTATGATCATAGTCGTTATCAAGAAAACCTTGGCCCCTTGGGTTAGGATTAATTAATAAAAATCAATAAAAATACCCATTTACCCATTATGGCTAAAATTAATTAATTAAATAAGTCTTATTTATACCTCAACTACCCAAATTGATGACTGACAAATTAACAGTTTTTTGAAAGACCATTTTTACCCTAGAATTTATTGCATTAATTTCCTAAGACTTCTTCCACACACATCCAAATAAGCTTTTTATTAACCTTGGACCATTTTTTAACCTCTTAACAACCAATAATTAGTACACATGGCTAATTTTAGTCATTTTAGACCTTTTCTCCCTGACCATCAATGATCACCTCTTAACTCATGTCAATTGAATAGGACCATTGATAGTTACTTAATGTAACCCAAGTGTTTTGCCTGAGGGAGGTTGAAAATTATCTTTTACATGAGATACTCTTACTCTTAGGTGAATCAAATCTCCCAGGTGAACCAAGAACCAAACTAGATATATCAGGTACTTTAACAACTAACCATAAAGATCCTACGTACCTTTACTCTGTTGACATTGCTCTAGGATCCCTCGTAGCTTACCACTCAATCTCAACACTCTTTAGGACAAAAAACTTAAAACTAAGTATCTATACTTTTCATCAAGTTTAGTATATAGTTTTATTAGTTTCATTGCATGTATTCATTCCCATTTATCTTCATCCCATTCCCTATGTTGGATTTTTATAACTCCAAGCACTTCACCTTCTACCCTAGACCACCTACAAACCATTCTTACCCACATGAATACCCAATCTATGAACTAGGTACTTATAATAATTCATTTTGATCTCATGACCAACATCCAACCTAGAAGACACCTTTAGAACCCTTCTACAACTCACCCCAACAACCATTCTTGTCTAAACTAGAACTTCCAAGAATTGTCACCAATCATCTATGACCACCAGTAGTCATTCCCCAACTAGTGACAGTTGTTTTAACCACCAATAGTTGCATAGCGACCATCAATGGTCACTATGTGTTTCATTTTGTTAAAAATAATGAGTAATTTTCACCAATCTCACCATACTAAAATTCCAATTTTTAAGTTTCTATTGCATCATAGAGGTTTAAGTTATTTTTTGAATCAAGTTTTAACATTTTAACATTTGTCTTTACCAATTTATAGCTATTTTAGTGAAATCACTTCATTCCTATTCAAAAGCATTTCTTGCATTGAAATTTTAGTACCTTCTATTATTTTATGCAAGCATCTACTTTCAATTTTTAGAACTTAACTATCTTAAAGTGTGGATTGACAACCTCCAAAGAAGCTTAGTGCTTCTTGGATCTAGCTCATGCTAGACAATCCACTAACTATCTCATTAATCAACCATTTTCTAGCGTCTTTTTTATCTGTAGCTCATCCTCCCTAGACAAAGAGGAGTATATACAATTGAATGGATTCATACATTCAGAACAAAACTAGGTTCTTATAGCACATCCTTATTTAAATTTTATTCTTATCTTATAAAAAGAAAATAAACAAAAAAAATAGAGAAACAGTATGGCATGCCCAATGGGACCCTTGAGTATTTTCTTGGGTTCTTAGTTGTTTAGGACATTTAATTGCATTAGTGGGATTTGCATCCATTTGTATAATTTCATGTCTAAAAATTAAACATTCTTTCTTTCATTATTGCATTAAAAATCTTAGTTTCAATTTCTTATTTTCCAAAAGCAAATTTAGTGTTTCTTCACATTCTAAGAAAAGGTTAAAATATTCACTTTTCTTTCATTTATAAAAGCAAAAGGCACTCATCCTAGGATTAGGAATTCAATCTTCATACTACATTTATTTGCATCTTAGTTATTTTTGTACTCATTGAAAATAAATCAAAATTTTCCTTTGGGTTTAAAAATAACTTGCATCGATTGCTTGCTTGCTTGTTTAGTTCACATAGTTTAATTTAAGCTATGAAATTCATATATCAAGTCACTTATCACACATACAAGAACAAACCATACATTAAAATCAAACATCAAACACTGACATAAGGTCTGACTAGGATTTAATAACCTAGCAGTAAACCTTTCCCTTTAGCTATCCCACTTGGATGTCACTACCAAGGGGAAAAACTAAGACTCAGTTCACTAGTTGAGTATAATCTTTAGAAATTTTGTATATTTTGGATAAGCACTTGACAACCTTATCACTATGGTGTGTGAAGTGAGGGGTTAAGAGCTAATATCAACCCACGCACCAAGTTATAGTACATATTTTGAGAGCCTTAAACTATCTAAAACCATCTTTAGACTACCTTTCCTAGTTCCCATTCTACAAGCCAAGTTGAGTCTCATAACTTTTTAAATTGAGGCATAAGCCAAAGAGATATTAAAAGTATTCTAGGACTTAAACGTACTCTTAGTGTATGCTTGTTTTCCTTGAATCTTTTATTTTGTTTGCTACTCTTTTGAGTGTGTGAGATCACTTTCACCTTTATTTCATCTTTTTTTACATGGTTTTGACAAGACAACAACTTAGAAATCAAGAAAACTAAAATATGCCTTCCAACCACCCTTCTTCTTTTTCCTCATCCATAGAGTACATATTAGATGCATAAAGTTCCTCCCATCCCTCTAGAAGTCATAGTATACCTTGAACATTTACCCAAGGAGATATGGATTTCACCACCCTTATTTATAACAATACCATATATCTCCAACACTACCTTTACCGCCATGGCTCACTATACCTCTACTTCAGTTCTTACCATTGAGCCACCATATGGCATGCCACCTCATCTTATGAGTAACACCTCTATTTACACTATCTCCACCCAACCTTTGGTAATCCAAGTCTCTTCCTCCACCACAACACCACCATCCAAAACCAATCTCTTCCACCAACCAACACGTGAACACCATCTACTCCAACCAATAACCCTTTTAATGTAAGATCAAACTAACCTTTAGTAACCCATACACCACTTACTATCAAAGTACCTTCCACTAGTGTTGTTAGCCTTTTACTTGTCATTTAAAATCTACCAACTTCCACCCATTTTAAAAATTTGTTAGTCTCCATACCTTCTACCCTTCCACCTATTAGCAATAAGGTTACTACCCACCTTCAACCCATCAACCAAACCATGCCACCTACCCAACCAATGTCTATTCCCCAACAAGTGCCCATTTTACCAAACCTAGGGTATGTCCCAAAACCACAAGGGTACATGCCTCCACCTTCTTCCTAACCTCCCATGCTCACTTACCCATACGTGGCATCTTATCAACCACCCATGTCCAATTACCAATACGTAGCATCTTTCCAACCCTCTAATAGATACCCATATGTTACACCTACCCAACCCCAACATAATATACCTTAAAATTATGGGGGTGCACAATCATAAAATGATATAATCAAGATGTTAATGGATAAGATAACCAATATAGAGTCATCTATTTATGGTACCCATAACCTCTTGTCATATGATCAAATTTTCAATGAGATAATTCACCGATCCATTCCAATCCGACCATACACTCCACAATGGGAGCTTCCAAAATTTTCTAAATTTCAAAGCAAAAAATATCCCTAACAACATCTTAGAGAGTTTAGGAATTCATTTTATTTGATTTCTTATGATGATGCTCTTCTCCTTCACACTTTCTCCATGTCCTTAGTAGGTCTAGCATTAGATTGGTATAGTGATATTACCAAGCATTCCCTATTCTCTTTTGCCCAATTATCCCAAGCCTTCTTAGATCATTTCTCTATAAATGTCTCTAAGAAGGTTTCTATCACTGATCTCTACTCCATTAAGCAATTTTAGGATGAGTCAATTGTCAAATTTTTGGCCCATTGGAGAGGTTTGATTAACCAACTCTCCTTCTCTTTGCCCTAACTCGAGTTTATTGATCTTTTATCTTGAGGTTGTGCTAAGCATATTTCCTCAATATTACAAGTTCAAAATTTTATAACCTTTGATGATGATTTCACCATGACACACAAATTGGAGATTAGAGATATTGATGAGGGAAAGATTAAATTGAGAAACAAAAATTCTAGTTTAAATTCAAATGAATCATCTTCATCCATAACCAACAATCATACCAACACTAGCACCAAATCCAAGTGGATCGTAAATGTAATTGTGCTTAAAATGACTCTACTGATTGTCAACCAACCCAATTATTCTAATTATTCCAACCAAAAAACCAAAAACCAAAAATTTTATAACTAAAAACAATATAATCCACTAGGGGTGTCATACACTTCAGTTTTGGAAAAGTTATTGAAATAAAATATCATACAACTTCCTCCAATCAAAATTCCATAACAATTTGATTCCTCTCGTCCTATACCTAGTTGGTATAAGGAAAATGAATTATGTGCCTTTCACTATGTAATTTGACATGATGCTAATAGATGTAATACATTCAAAATCATTTTCCAAGGGTTGATTGACAAGGAAGAACTTGTGTTAGATAATCCCAATGCACCCCAAAATCAGCCACTTAACATTTTTAGACAACCATTCCCTAACCATGCACCTTCCATAAATTGTGAAAGTAATAATTTGAAATCCTCTCAAAAGCATGAATTTCACACATTCAATGTCATTCTTAGTGAAATCATAGTTGAGGAAACCAAATCCCAAACCACCTCTTCCTCTCCACTTATTGAGGTAGTGGAGTTACCTTCCATTCAATTTTAAAATGAATTAAAGGAAGACACTATTTTCCCTTCTCCACTTATTAAGGTAGTGGAAACCACCATACCTTATCCTTTATAAAGAATAGAAAAGGAGGAAACTATTACTTCCCTTCCCTTTTCTTCCATGATAGATATTTCTAATCTTACTTTGGAAAGCATTCGTAAGGAAGAGGTTATCTCACCTACCCCTCTACCATGGAAGAATCACTTCCAAGACCTTGAAACTTTTGATAGAGGAAAAGGACATGGAAATTGATCCCATTTATCAACCACTTGGTTTATCTTTTGAGTCCAACATTGAAGGAACCAAGCCTATCTATAAGCCATTCTCTAGGTTGGTTCAAAGATTGAAGTACCTATCCCAACCCAACCTTTATCATGCCACATTTTGGAACCACCTTGGGATACATTATCCAACTAAGGAGTCATCAACCTCACCCTTGTCTACCCAAACTTCAAATTCCCTTAGTGAAAATACCATCACCCTAATTAAAGCCTCCACCTCCCAATCCATAGATGAATCATCTAACCCAACCTCCTACATAGTAACCAAAATACCTCCCATTATCCCCATAAAGCCCATCAAGAACCTAGATGTGATCATCACTTAGAATCTTACCCATCCTCCATTGAATTTAGATTTGACAACACCAAACCCACCTAATAAACCACAAGTCAAACCAACCAAGAAAGTGGAACCATCTAGGAGTCCAAAATCTAAAAAATTGCTCCCCATTTCCACTTTTCCTTCCATTTTAGGACCTTATCCTTCTTCCATCTTAGGAACTCACCCTTATACATTTATTAAGAAACCAAGTATCCTAAATAAATCTCAAACCCAACCTCCACTTCTAGATACACCTCTACCTATTCTTTCCATGCCCTCTACCTCCAAACCATCCATCAAACTATACATTACTAAGACTTCTATTTCTAAAACTTCTACTTCTAAACCATCTACCTCAAAGCCATTAACTTCCAAAAAATCTACTCCACAACCACCCACCAAGCACCCAAAGATCATATTGATAAGCCTATCCCTAAAAAGGCTTCTACCCCAACTATCAGAGCTAAAACCTCCACTCCCTTGCCACCTTTGTAAGAGTCATATTATACCATATTAAAATAATTTTTCTAAGATTCGTAGTTGGTATTTCCTCCTATCAAACCAATTTATCCCCTTATTCCTAAGCCATCTTAGTGTAATGATCATCTTATTTTCTCATACCATAGGTAAGGACATGATATGAATAACTACAAAGCTCTCCAAGTCATAGTCTACCAACTATGTGATGAGGATGACTTATTAATAGAATAAACTTTGATGAACCCACCACCAAGTCAAGAACCACTCATAACCACCCCATACCTACCAATGGTTACACTCTCATCTAAGAGTGAGGAGGAACCAAAGCAGTCCACTAGCATAATTCCTCCCTAAATCCATACCATTAATGTGGTCGCTTGATCACAAGCCCAAAAAAAGGATAAAGGGAAAGAAAAGGTGTCTATTCCATATACATTCCCTTCATTCACCACCAAATCACCCAAATAAACCTAAACACATTTTCCTAAACCTAAGGTTTTTGTCTTGGGTACCTCCTAATCCAACCCCTATAAATCAATCCAAAGATTAGTTCTAAAGAAACTTCACCAAACACCAGTGAAGATGACCTTATATAAGCTAATCAATACCTCACCCCATCACTATCAAGCAATGATTAAGGACTTATAATCTATAGACGTTTAACCTAAATATCCATAACCTCTAGAAGCCTTCATCAGATCCCTTTAAATTTCCACCCTTGTCACCTTCAAGGATTCAAAGATACCCCCTATTGATCTAGATGATCCAGATCTTCCCATTTTTATTACCAACCATATCAACCAAGATCATATAAAGAGGGTGATGATTGATGGGGGAGACAATATTAACATTATTTATTCCCATGTGTATGACCAATTAAGTTACCAGAGAATATCATGTCAAAAAATATAGCAATGCTCTCATCTTTCAATGATATTATGGCTATAACTTTAGGGAAAGTCATCCTTCATATTCATTTAGGACCTCACACTCTTCCTAAGCTCTTCTATATGGTTTAAGGCAAGTTCTAATATAAAAATTTTCTTAGACACCCTTAGATCCATTCCATGGGTTGAATTCCATCCACATTACATCAATACATCTAGTTTGAGTATGAGGGTCAATTCCATACCATACCAGCTAACCCAAGTCCTTTTACAGCATGGAATATGACTTACCAACCTAATGATTTTTTCCTCCTTCCATCAACCAAACTTCCATCAACTAAGGATGAATCATCTTCTTCCTCCATCGACCAAGCTTCCACCAGATCATCCATACCTTCTACATAAATCCCCATGAAAGACCCCTTGGATTCAACATTCCAAAATCTCTCACTTGGGGAGTATCATCTCTTGACATTACATGCCTTCTCTACTCCCCAAGAGTATGGGAACCTTGACCAAATCCCTGGCTATGATTCCAATATTAGAACCATTATTCCCTTCAATCCTCCTAATTTCCAAACTAATCTTGTTTGTGGAGGACTTGACAAACCACACTCTACCTCTACTACATCCTCTTATCCTAAACCATTCACCTCTAATTTCTCCTAATTAGATAAACTAGAGTTTGCCAAGACATACCTCAATAGGTGTGCTTGGAAAGGATTTGGTCTAGGATGCTATGAGCATAGACCACACAAGTTTCTACCATGAAAAACCCAAAAACCTAATGAATGATTTGGTATCAGATTCATTCAACCAAAGGAAATAACTAACCCACCTCCTGTCACTATCATTAAGGAAGAAATGATGTCCTCACCAACCCACTCTTCATTGAAATTTGAGGATCTCGATATCAATCCCTCTAACTTTTTTTTTCATCAACATGATTAGTTTGGGACCCATGACTTATGAAAAGGATAGGGAGACCATTACCCTTCCTTTGACTCATCTTGAGATGGTAGGAGATAATTCTCTTACCATTCATATTGTTCAATGTCAGGATGACAACTCCCTTCTCACCTATCTTAGTACTAAATATTCTTTCATTCATAAATCCCTTCCTCTTGAGACTTAAACCATGTTTAATGAATCCACTATGAATGTGAACTTAGTAACTTAGGATAGCCCATGCATCATCAAAATAGACAAATCCTTAGATTCCTTAGAGTGTCAGGACTTCTCTTCCTTATTGCAAGGCCATATCATAGAATTTATTTGGTCTTATAATGACATGATAGGAATAGACCCTACTATAGTCATCCACAACATCATTACCACCCTTGATACCAAACTTGTTAGGCAAAAGCTTAATAGGATGTACCCTCACATAGCCTTTCTTGTCAAAAAAGAGCTCTAATGCCTCTTATCCTTCAATTTCATCCAACCCATTGACTATCCCCAAGGGGTCTCAAATGTCATACCTATCACCAAGGTAACATGGGTCTTCAAATTTGTGTAGACTTTCATGATCTTAACCTTTCTTTCTTAAAGGATGCTTCCCTTTACTAAGCATTAACTACCTTATTGATCAACACAAATAGCAAGCCATTTACTATATAAGTCAAATGATTAAAGTATGAAACTCGATATACCCATAATGAGAAATTGTGCCTCACTTTGGTCTTTGTGACCTCCAAACTCTACCATTACCTTCTTAACCATAAAAATCATGTCATAACTAACACCAACCTACTCAAGTATATGTATTCTAAGCCATACCAAAATTAGCATATGGTTAAGTGGATCATACTCCTAGGTGAGTTTGATATTGAGTTCCTCTATAAAAAGTCAATTAAATGGCAAGTCATTGTTGACCAATTGGTTGAGGCACCCTTAATAGAAAACCAACCTTATCCTCTTGAGTTTCCTAATGAGTTCATTACAACTCTTTCTCAAGACATCACTTATCAGATGACCATATTTTTAGATGGATTAAAGTGTCAACATGATGGAGGAGATGGTATCATCCTTATTCCACTTGATAGTGAGCCTATTCCCTTATCCTTTAAGCTTGATTTTGATTGTACCAACAACATGGATGAGTACAAATCCCTAGTTATAGGTCTCCAAACCGATTTGGCCTTAGGAGTCAAAATAATTAGTATCTTCAATGACTCTTAGTTTGTGGCCAAATAAATCAATGGCTCTTACCAATGTAAAAATGATGTTTTAAAACATTACAAATAACTAGTAAATGTACTATTGATGTCATTTAAACATTACCTTATCCAAGACACTCAATGATATATGAGTAAGTTCATCGATATGATGGCTTGTCTTGCCTCCCAAATCCCATCTACACCTTCTGAATCTAAGATATTTGTCACTATCCATCACCTAACCAAACCTTATTACACCAAATCAGACCTTCCTTCCATCTATAGCATGAAAGAGGCCCAATTTGACATTTGGTATAAACAAATCTTGGACTATCTAAACCTAAACATTATTCCTTTCAATCTTTCTATAAATCATCTAAAAGAATTTATGTATAGTACTTATCATTACATCATACTAAGGGGAATTATTTATAAACAAGGCTTTAATGGTCTCTTCTTTATGTGCCTACATAGCCATGAAATATTTCATGCTATTAAGGAAATGCATGATGGGATTTGTCGAGAAAATTTTAATGGTCTAGTTCTCACTAAATTTATTCTTCACATTGACTATTATTGACCTACCCTTAACCAAGACTATTTTCATTACATAAATAAGTGTGTCAAATGTCAGCAACATGTCAATTTGCATCATGTGCCTTGTCATGGTCTTCAAGTTTCTAAATATTTTTGGCCCTTCTCATAATGGGGATTAGATCTCATTGGTGAAATTAACCCTCATTATTTGTAGAGACATCATTCTATCATCACTAAAACAAAATATTTCACCAAGTAAATGGAGGCTATTCCCCTTATTTTGATAAAATCCCAAAAAATTATCGATTTCATTAACCATCACATTATCTACCATTTTGGTGTTTCTCATAAAATTATCACCAATAATGATAAATATTTTAAAAATAAAAAATTATAATGTCTTTGCGATGCATTTGGTATTAAATTAATATTCTCAACACCTTATCATCCATAAGATAATGGACAAGTTGAAGCTTCTAACAAAACTCTCAATAAAATTATAACTAAAATGGTTAATGCATTTGGTCAGAATTGACACTTAAGAATTCATATTTTTATCATTTATTTTATTTAAAATCATTAAAGCTTTAGGTTTCACATTATGGGCATATCATACTATCATTCAAACCCCTATAGGTGCTAATCCTTTCTCTCTTGTCTTTGGATTTGAGGCTATCTTGGCTCTTAAAGTCCAAATTCACTCTCTTTGGATATCATTTCCAAGGATGATTATCATCAAGAACATTTATCCCAACTTGAGATAATTGATGATAATAATTTAGCCATGCTTAACCATCTTTGTGTCCATTAATAATAAATGAAGCATGCCTATAAAAATCACCTAAAAGACAAGAATTCAATATCAGAGACCTCATCTTAAAATAAAATCAACATGTAACCAATATGGAAAAAAACAAGCAGGGTAAGTTTAATTTTAATTGACTTGGACCTTATATAATAATGCATAAGTATGTGTTGGGAGCTTACTGGTTATCATCTCTTGAAGGGAAACTGGAACTTGATCCCCTCAATGCTTCACATCTACGTGATTTATTTTTTCTAAACAAGATTTAAATTTACCTTCTATCTAACTTAAGCTCATACCTTGTTTTCCAAGACTATCACCTTCATTGACTCACTTTGAGGAAAACTAATTAAAACATATAATCATGTGATTGTCCATCATAGTTATAGCCTTAATATTGAATATGGGTACCATGGATCTACCTATGGCATGATTCTCATGGATAATTTTCATTCCTAATAGGATGGAATCCCATGGTCAAAGTCTCTTAAAGTACCCTCTCATCCACTCTTTAACCTTATTATGCTATAGTTTTGCCTTCATAAAGGTTAGCCTTAAAACCTCTATAAATAAGTTTGTGTCTAAAATAGAAAAAGTATAAAATATTCCATCTTATGGGTCATATCTAGCATTACAGACTAATCCCTTGAAGGAAAACTACCAACACAACTCAAAGATTTCTTAAATAAGGTAGACCGATCCCTTGGAGGACAAATATCACATGCCTAAAATAAATCATGAAGCTAAGACCACTCCCTTGAAGGATGGCTAAGCTAAATATTTATCAAAGAAAGAAATTTATTGGAAGCTTCCACATTGATCATTTTCCCAAACCTCTCAAAACATCAATAGACCCATTGTGAAAAAAAAGGAAAAATATGGAAGCTTCAATCAACTTTCACAAAATCAAATTTGGAAGTTGCAATCAAATTTCATGAGTAAACTTCCTGCATTGATCAGTCTACACCATATATGATATAGACTTGTTTATAATGCCTCTTTAGCAAACTATAAAAGAGGCAAACTAGACCCACAAGAAGGATCCATTTTACTCCATCTCCCTTTTGCCCTCTATAAAACATGGGATTTTGAGCTTACTTGACACTATGTGATCAAGAATTTTTTTAACAAATCAATGAATGCAAATGTAAAGCATATGATGGACTTTTGTTCATAAGCCATTCTAGCTTACTATATTAGTCCTTTCCAATGAAAAAGCATTATTTCTCCTTATTTATTATGCCTACTTATTGATACATTCATTAATACACTTGTCTTTTGATTGTTTTAACTTTCTTCTCTATTCCTTCCATATAGTTTTGTTATCCAAACTTAATCTATGTGTTAAGATTAACCTTTAAAGTTAGCCTTCATCCAACTAAATTAAGATCATTAAAAACATCTAACAAACATTATGTTTTTTTTTAGTGATTTTAATTTACCTTATTTATTTAAGTGTTTTTAATCATGAAAACATATTTAATAAAAACATTGTCTCATCTAAGTAACAATCACATCCAACAAATTAATTCTATCATGTTTATTATAAATCATTTTTTACATTAAATAAATGAATCCATCAAAATATGTTATCCATCACATGTCTATCTAGATAAGGGATTACATATATTCATTAATTTAAAACATCCACATTCACAACATTTGATTAAACATACACTTGCTCATAGGAAAAATGCTAAATAACATCATAAACAACATCATCATATGTGCTAAAATTAACCATAAAATCATAACATAACCATAACAATAAGCATCATACATCAAGATAAAACATCATCACTCATAATAAAATGCCACGCACACACACATAATAATGTCCATGTCTCTCAAAATTATGTGTACATATTATTGCATTGGATCGTAGGCCGATATCAAAATTATATAAATAAAAAAAGGAGTCTAATAGGTTCTAGGGTGTCAAGGTACTACTACCCCTGGATCTTGTCCATCTCTCAAAACTATTTATCCACCTATAGATGTTGCCCACTGACCAAGTGTAGAACTACTAATCATCCCTCTCATCACTTGCTCTACTACATACCATATTGGGGCTCATCTAGAAGCTGAGTGAATACTAGTGCCTTATAATATCTAAGCTCATCCACTATGGACACATATTTGGACATAGGGATGGTATGTGTTATACCTATCAATGCCGACCCTCATATTTATCTTAGGACATCCCTCTCTATTGATATTAGAGTAGCCTATCCCTATACTTGATCCCTCTCCTAAATCACTAAGGCCAGTTAAGCTCATGTATGGTCTTGCTCCTGTGTTAGGGTCACAACCTATCCTCTTGCCTGATCTCTCTCTTGAGTAAGAGTATTGACCTATCCCTATGCAATTTCTCTCTCTATAATCATATCTAGTAATGCTTCCTATTTTATGGCCAATGCTAATCTTCCTTGATCCCTATCTATCTAGGGCATCAACATCCATCTAATCCTCCTCCTTCTCTATCTCAACATCAATAGCCTATTATTTTCCACCTATACCTCATACCTAACCCTATCCACCATCTCCTCTAAAACTTTGTAGTATCATAATGTCCTTGGAAACATATAATATATTCCTATGTAACACCAACATCATCCACTCCTACTACCACTAGTAACTCTTCATACTCAAAATCATCCTCAACTGGGTATGGTGGAGGCAATGGTGCCTTTGCATCCTCTCTTTCATACCTCAAAAAATTCCCTTTGGACACCATAAACTAATCCAAACTACCTCTTCACTTGATTAAAGGGGATCGGCTCTACCTCCTACTACCAGCTCTCATATATCCATCTATATCTTTGTAATGAAAATGCATTGATGGCATAGCCTACTCATAATGGGAATCTAATGTAAGGTCTCTAGATGACCTCCCCATTGACCAATTCTTACAATTTATCTTTAAACTAATCTAGATATCACCCCTCTACCCCTACTATTAGAAGTGCATAATCCACCCTCCACCTCATAAAACCAACCCTAAACCCCCTATAATCCCATGTGTTCTAGGGTAGTCTAGCTAGTCATAACATAGTGATGTGATCATAAGCCCAATAGTGCAATAAAAAGCCTACACTAATGCCATATTGCCTATATACACACCCCTACAGCTCATAATAGATCTAAACTAGTAGTATTAGTGCCCATGCAAATATTATCTATTCCTCCATCATATCAACTAAGATGCCTAATAATGCCCAAGGGAATCTACCTCCACTAGAATTTGGGAGGGCATAATAAGTCATGGATATAATCATCATAATCATGAGATGTCTCCCCACCCTATCCATGTAATACATATCTCCAAAGTAGAAACCTCTAACATGCCACCTCACCTACAAAAAATCCTCCCCAAATAGTTGATCCATATATCATCCTATTACTCATTATGGCTATGATCTATCACCTCACCTTATATTGATAGTCTCAAGATCCTATGGATATCTTGTAACATGATCATGATCACCCTAGTTAGTAAAACAAAAGTGTTGATAGCTAGGTTCCATATCTCAATGAGGGATACCATCATCATGGCATCTTATGGCATGTGATAGTAGAATCACATGCCACCTAAGCCCACCACTACCATATGCTCCCACTCCTTTAGATTCATACCTCTATGTATCTCATCCAGGTTTGACAACACTTAATCCTACATTTCTATCTACTCCCTCAGGAATAAAATTAGATTGAAACCTTTAGATAAAACTTTCCTAAACATTTCATACATTTTACCTATTTAAATTACCTTTTACTAACCTTTTCAAGCCTACGTTTAAAACACTACCCCTAAATTTAAGTTTTATACCCTCCACTAAGCCTAAACCCAACCTATCTTACCCCATTCCTTAAACATTTACCCTTATAAAACAACCATCAATGGTCAAATCTCAATCGATGTTAGTTCTTTGTGGAACTACTATTGACTGACCCTCGACTAATGCTGGTTAGGGATTTGGATCAATGATCATCCCATGTTGGTTTATTATCGACTAGTGACAATCAATATCAACTATTAATGGTCACTATGTGACCATTGACAAACCCCCAAACCCTACCTTCCTACCCAAAAAACCTAAACAACATAATTTCTAAATCTAACTCCCCCCTCTTAACCTATTCCACCCCACATACATTCCTTAATAAAATTTCCTCCCCGCACTATCCACATTTCCTTTACAAAATAAAACCCCAATTTTTAAACTACACCCACCCATGCTATAATAAATAAACATAATACATAAAGCAAAGTAGAACCCTTACTTCATTGCATGTGCACCTCCATGGTGGCACTATCAATACCACAACCACTACTAAACCCATGGATCATCCCATCTTGTGATGCATCCTAAAACCCTATCTACCTAATGGTACTTGGTCCCACTTTGTCCACACCTCTCTTAAGTCAACTCACACTCACCACTCATGAAGAACTTCCATCATTTTTGCATAATATAAGTGGTAAAATTCATGGAAAATAATAGTAGCAATGACATAAATGGAATACCATTTTCCATTTTATGTTCTCCAACCCTTTTAGGGTTTGTCTTTAACCATTGATGGTCTCAAGCTGATTATTAATGGTCAATTATGATCATTGCCAGTTAAAAGATTTAGGTTTTTTAAGACCTTAACCCCCTTTTTACCACTAAGACCCCTTTTTTCAAATTCAAAACTACTACCTAGTTTTCTTTTCGACACTTAGACCAATTTTTAGCTTCATATTTGCAACCACCCTTGATATCACTAATATTGACATCATTTTCAAAACCTCACCATATTTTTCCATAGTACACTTAACCATAACCTTTTTGAAACTTGACCTTTTAGACACCTTGGAACATATTGACTTTCAGCTCTAACATTTATGACCACTTCTATTTCTTAGGCTCACCTAACTTTTAGACCCTTACA
Organism: Torreya grandis; assembly: GCA_037957365.1. Taxonomy (NCBI): domain Eukaryota; kingdom Viridiplantae; phylum Streptophyta; class Pinopsida; order Cupressales; family Taxaceae; genus Torreya; species Torreya grandis. Next base: position 2,080,246 of record JARHVA010002318.1, on the reverse strand, counting down.
AATCTAGACACCTTTGCATGGAGACTTAGTTTATGAGTGCACCCATATCTGATGCCTAAATATGGTGGCCTAGTTCATTTATCACTTGGCCTCTTTGTATTATCCCTATTTTCCACTTCATTCCATATTACCCATTTTTTATATGCATGAACACTTGTCAAAACCACACTCAACTCCATTTTCACATCATCACATCTTGGTTTGAGGGGGAACACCTCCTCTCATACTTGAGGCATCCAACTTGCCACTGCACTTGTTTTTTTTATTTTTCATATTAAGGATGAAACCTACATAATAAAAAGGAGAAAAATGTAGAAACTAAAAAATCGTAATGTTATAGTCATCATTAATAATCCCTTGGCCCCTTGGGTTAGAATTAATTATTAAAAATCCTCTAACATACCCATTTACCACCTTTGTATAAAATTAATTAATTAAATAAGGCCAATTTACACCTCACCTACCTAAACTAATGACTAACTAATTGACACCTAGCCTAAAGACCATTTCTACCCTAACATTTATTGCCTTAACATCCTAAGATTTATTTTGCATGCATCCTATTAAGGTCTTTATTAACATTAGACCATTTCTTAACCTCTTAACAACCAATCATTAGTGAAAATGGCTAATTTTAGTAATTTTTGACCTTTTCTCCCTAGCTACCAGTGGTTACCCCTCGAGTAATGCCAATTGACTAGGACCATTGATGATTACTTAATGTAACCCAAGAGCCTTGCCTAAAGGAGGTTAAATACTATCTTTTATGTGAGATACTCTTATTCTCAAGTGAATCAAAGATCCCATGCAAACTAGGAACTAGACTAGAGACATTAGGTACTTTAGTAAATCACCATAAAGAACCTAAGTTCCATTACTTTGTCAATATTGCTCCAAGATCCCTCATAGGTTACCACTCAATCTCAACACTCTTCAAGACAACAAACTTAAAGCTAACTATCTGCACTTTTCATCAAGTTTAGCAGATAGTTTTATTAGTTTTATTGCTTGTATCCATTCCCATTTCTCTTCATCCCATTCCCTATGCTAGAGTTCTACAACTCTAGGCACTTCACCTTCTACCCCAAAACACTATAGACCATTCTTATCCACCTAAATACTCAATCGATAAGCTGAGTACTTCTAAGAATTCATTTTGATCTCATGACCAACATCCAACCCATAAACCACCTTTAGAACCCTTTTGTAACTCACCCCAATAACCATTATTACCCAAATCAAAACTTGCAAGAACCATCATAGATTATCTCTAACCACTAATGATCATTCCTTGACCAATTACAATTGTTTTAAACACTAATAGTTGTATAGTGACTATTGACGGTCACTATGTGTTTCATTTTCTTAAAAATAATGAGTAATTTACACCTATCACACCATACCCAAATTATAATTTTTAAGTTTCTATTACATCACAGAGGTTTAAGTTATTTTCTAAATTAGGTTTGAATATTTTATCATTTGTCTTTATCAAGTTATTGATATTTTAGTGAAATAACTTCCTTCTTATTCCAAATCATTTCTTGCATTAAAGTTTTAGTACCTTATATTATTTTATGCGAGTATCTAGTTTTAGTTTCTAGAATTTAACTATCTTAAAGTGTGGATTGATAGCCTCCAAAGAAGTTTAGTGATTCTTAGATCTAGCTCATGCTAGACAGTCTACCTAACTATCTCACTAATCAACCATTTTCTAGTGTATTTCTTATTTATAGGTCATCCTCTCTAGATAAAATGGAGTATCTACAATCTACTGGATTCATGTGTGCACAACAAAACTAGGTTCTTCTACCACACCCTTTTATTTTTATCTTTTAAAAAGAAAATAAATGAAAAAAATATAGAGAAAACTTTGTAACTTGGAAAATTAGACTCTTGGGATACTCCTTCAATACTTCATACCTATATATATGCAGTCTCTATGATTGATATGGAAATAGGAATAAATAGGGAAGCTTTGCTCAATTGAATTCTCTTTGGTATGAATGCTAGGTGAAGAATGAATGAGAGTTGATCTTGTATTTATATCAATCCATTTGGAAAAGTAAATAGCATAAAATAACTTAGTCTAACCATTAGGATACATTTCATTTTCAAATTATATGACTTTAGGGAACTAGACACTTGTATCAAAGTATGACACCTATGTTGATATAAGTGTATTTATAGTATGATAGTGTCTAAGGAACATCAAAGTAGGTATAAACTTAGAACTTGTAGAGGTGGAAGTTAAGAAGTTTTTAAGCATTCTGGTCAAGATAGAAGATCCAAGTCATCAACATAACACTAGTCAGACCAAAAGATAGGCCAAGGGGATCAAGATAGAATAGATGTGATACTTATAAAAATGAGAAAGGCTAGAAATAAAAAGAACAACCAAGGTCTGAGTTTTCTAAGTATACAAGATTGAGGTGATATATAAACAATAAATATCATCTACATTTACCCCTTTTAATCTAGTAATAGAATTTCTAGTTTAAAAAAGAATAAATGTGTACCTGGGTGTGTATAACATACCTTGCCTTTTCTTGAGTCCAACTTGAGTCCTTTTTTAGTGACTCACCTACAAATAAGAACATGTTATAGTATATAATTAGTGTATATAATCTAAAATTGAAAGTATTTTAAAGATTGAAATTAAAAGATCAAGGTTTAAAGGTACACCTATTTATCAATGTAACCACCTTTCCTATTGGCAAGTTGATTTGAAATATGTATCATTTTGAGGCTCTAAAATTGAGATTAGGACACACACACACATACACACACACACACACACACACACACACACACACACACACACACACACACACACACACACACACACACACACACATCTATAAAATGCATATATCTAAGGAGATAGATAAATAGAGAAAGAGATTGGAAGGCACATGCCCCCAACCTTGGAGAAAAAGTGATTTTCCACTCAATAGTTGAGATTAGCTTAACTATGAAACCTAATGATACTTATAACCAAGTTATTTAATCACCTAAACCATACTAAAAGTGAACCAACTATTGTAATGGAATTTCTCAATATAGTTCATAATAGTCTATCCTGAGTATCAATGCATTAAAGTCCATGATATGGTGACAGTCCATAAAAAAAGGTTTACAATATAAAACTTATATGGATTTTGAAATATTAGGCATACATTTCATATGATATGTACCTTAGATATATCTCATGCTGAAACTAATGGTACTAATGTATAAAATTTTACCACAAATACGATTTTAAATTATATAATTATTTTTTTAGCCAATTTGGAAATTGTGTGTGGAGAACATTCTAAAACATGCACCCAAATATATATGGAGAAATATGAAAATTAAAATAAGTGCCAATATAAAGGACATGTTTCTAAAACATCCCCCCACTGAATCTAGGTGTGTCAAATATTGAATAGGTGTGGAGAACATGATTTCAAAGCATGCCTCCACTGAATATGAAAATTTGAATGTATGGAAGCCATGCATATATGACATGCTCCCATTAAATCTGAAAATTGTGACAAATGTGAATAAAGTGTGGAGAACGTGCTTCCAAAGCATGCCCCCATTAAACTTAAAACTACATGCCTATATGCCATACTCCCATTGAATCTAATACTATGCCAAATGTGAAGAACATTCCTCTATGATATGACCCCCCTTTTAGGTGAGTGAAGAATATAAATTGGTAATTAACTCACCTTAAAAGGATAAGATAAATAACTAATCTATGAATGTAACCATATAACATATATATAACATGTCTAGGTAAATGTAGTGTTGAAGTGTATAAAATAATGTGATCACATGAAGGCCTAAGATGCATGATAAAGATAATGGTGACATATATATAGTAATAATACAATATCAAAAATTAAATAAAGTACACATAAGATCACTCAAAATCAAGTCAACATATAATGGTCCTAGGAGACTACAAATAAGGGGCATGTTCAAATACCACACAATCAAAGGGACATGACTTATTCAAATGTCTATAAAATCAAGAATGAAATATTCAAATGTCCATACAATAAAAAATGACATATTAAAATGTCAAAGAAAGTAAACATATGTACAGGGTCTAAAAATAGAGGAGCATATTCAAATTATCAAATAATCAAGACAATAGAAAGGCAAGATACTCAAAGAAGTGCATAAATGCAAGCATAAATAACTAACATAAACATTTCATAGTATCTCATGTATCAAACATGTTAGAAAAAAACCTCAAGTGAATAGCATATAAAGTACCCTATGAAAGATATAATCATGGATAAAGGCATGTGTAATTATATATATGAACTAAAAACATGATAACATAGAGTGACCATAAAATGATATAACCTAGAAGTATCATGATCATAGATGTAGATGTCCCCAATGTCCATATGACATGAGTAGAGGGAGGGATCAAAATCCTAAATAGGAATATATTATGTATCTATGTATGAATTTATCACCCTCAAGTAGAAGCATGACACACATGTGTATGCAGAATTAATTGGTATACTACCCATCAACATAGAACTAACACAAATGCCAAGGAGCCAATAGAATATGTAGGCATAGTAAATAATTTTGGATTTTTCAATATTTTTTTAATTATTGGAATAATTTAAATAGTTTTAATTAAGGAATTCCTCATCATCAAAAGGTGTAGATCCACTTGGAAAGAGTATCAATCTCAATTTATATCAATATACTACCACCACTATAATGTTTTTTTAATGGTTTACATGAAGTCAATGGTGTAGAAAAACAATCATGCCCATCATATTGTATGCAAATATGTGTACCAATATTAATAAAATCAACACACATGTTTTTAGTATACAGATTATCATTCCACTCAATTATCCATTTTTTTTAAAACATTAGTTTCAAATGTGGTTCATGGTTTAATATCCACATGGTTGAAGTTCCCACACATGGGCCACAAGAGATAGGTAACTTAATATATCCTTAAGATTATAGCATCAATGGAGAGTATATTAGTTAATATTTAGTATGTCCCAATCATGTGATAAAAGTGGTTCCACAAGTTATATCCCACTTATTATTATCAAACTAGAGATGGTGGCAATAAACCTCATTAACATTAGTAGTAATAGTTAAATCTTCAAGATTTGGTCATTTTGAGGGAGAGTTCTCTTCTAAAATATAGGAAGGATTTTGCCTTTTCCTTATGTTAGACATAATGTGTATACATCCTTCACTCTTATATTTATGAATTAGGTTCTTCAATGTATCACATAATTGGTATTATGGCTAATGATTTGATGATAATTACAATATGGTACTCCCTCTATAAGTAGAAGTCTATTCCCTGATTTGTGTTTGTTGGAAGGTAAATAAATCATTATATGTTTAAGTAACAAAGATATTATGGTATATTCATTATCATGTTGTGTTGTGATCTATAACATCTAGTGTGAATCCTTTTGAGAAGACTCTGCATTATTCACATGATGCACTTGTATTTAACCCTTGTACAACTGACTCAATGTTTTAAGTAAGAGGGATGTATGGAATAATAAACACTTACATTCTTATCTACTAATTTTTTTTCCCTTATTTGTATTCAATTAAATATTTTCTTCAAGTGGATTTAGTTTATGTGCCAAAACTTATAGGTTCAAATATATTATGTGATATGAGATCAAGTGGATCAAATTTTAATTTTCACATTTTTTCATCTATCATATCACAAGTTGTATCATCATTAGTATCATAGTAATCTTAAACATGGCCATATTTTTGCTCAGTATTGACTAATAAAGGAAGCTCAAGTGTTGGGGGCTCTTATAGTTTTAATGGATCTTTTAGTAATGGTTATTACACATGTATCTAAGAATTTAGGGCCTTATTTCTCCCTAGAGACAAAGAATCCATTGTACTTGACTCACCTATTTCATATGTGTGTATATGATCTAAAGGGATACATTGTTTAGGTGGTACTACTATAGGAATGCATTCAATTTTAGAATGTACAATTTTAAAAAATTTGAAATGTTCATAATTAGTAGGAATGGATAATAGGGTCCCATCATGTATGATTTTTACACATCGGTGAAGTGTAAATGGGATAGCTTCCATTGAATGTATCCAAGTTCTACCCAAAAGTAAATTATAATGAAATGATTAAGACATTACTTGAAAATTAGTTGAAACTATTTTTGGTCCTAATGTCACATCCAATGTGATTTGACCAACCAGAGGGCTATGTGAATGGTCAAATCATTTTATGTGCATAACCATTTTTTGAATAAGATTAGTACTAATACCCATTATGGCTAGGAATTTTATGCTATAAATGTTTAGGCCTGATCCATTATCAATGATCAGCCTTTTGATGCCTTTATTTTGCATGGTCACTTATATTAATAGAGGCAAATGTTGATCAAAAATGTCTTTAGATGGTAAATATATTGGATCAAAGGTAATGAACTTGGAATTGTTATTTAAATATTTCATATCTAAAAAATAAGTAGGATCTATATTACTTGGAACTTGTGTCTCACACAATGCCTCATATAGGATATCCTTATAAACATTAGATCACTTTAGGAGCTCAAGGATTGAAATTTTAGCATGTATATTGATCAATTATTCAATGGCTTCATATCCATTAGATTTTATTACAATATTAGGTTTAGGAGGCACATATTTTATATTAACAAGTGGTAGAATAGGTTGAGAAATATTACCACTTCAATTAGTAACAATATGGAATGCAAAATCCAATATAAGTCATGGGTGAATAATGGGTGTGGTATTGTAGATGTCATTAAAATAATATTTAGGTATAACAAATGGTTGAGTGAATGAACATTGGCATCTAGATACTAAGTCTATAACATTGAAAAAGAAATTTTGAATAGAGATAAAGTGTTTTTATACTTAAAAACCCTTTCATTATTTTCAAAAATTTGCTTAACATTTTTAACAAGGGAAGTGATATAGCAAACCATATCAACTTAAAAATTTGGAACCCAAAATATGTGATAGATGCATCCATGATGCACATATGTTATAACAATATGGGATAAATAATAGAAAAATCATAAAACCGTAATTAACATAGGGTTTAGAGTTTAAATATTGGGTTCACCAAATATTTAACCCTAAAAAATCTAGATTGGGGCTATCTAGGGTTAAAGGGGATAAATATAACCTAAGGTACAAGGGTGATAAACTATCTCTATAGCAGAACAATTAGATGTTAAACTTAGATATAACATATATTGAATTCATTAAATTGAGATAGACTAAAAATAGTAATTAAAACTATGCTAAATATTGAAATGATAAAGAAGTAATAGACTTAGATGGTTTTGATGCTAACACAATTATGAATCTAGAATAGATAGGAAGTAGAATAGAATAAAATTTTGGATTAGTCATGAAGTTATAGATTGATTTCCTCTAGATATATTGACACTAGCATCATTCTTAGATGATTGCATTGATGATACTATCTAAACTTGATGCAGGTGTCTTGTATGGAATACCTTCTAGAAAAGGATGTGACCACATGTTTTATTCTAGGTTTGTCTTCAACTTTATTTTGGGGAATTCAATTTCAAAACCCTAGTTTTTCATCCTCATAGTGCTCTTGGGGAAAAATGGGTTAGTAAGTAAATGGTGTTGAGCTAACCCTAAATACCCCTTTGTTAATGAGCATTGCCTACATAGACTATACCCTGAATAAGACCTCAGACTGATGTAGTTGTCCCCTATGTGTTGTATTGTGTGTGAGTCATGTAATGTGTGGAAATCAAGTACAAAAATGGCCTATCTTATAACTTGGTCAATTGAGATTATGGGTTATTTTTTAAGTACTCCATACATGTAGATGTATAGTCCTTATGAGTGATACAAAAATAGGAATAAATAGGGAAGCTTTGCTCAATTTAATGCTCTTTGTTATAAATTATAGGTGAGGAATGAATGAGGGTTGATCTTATATATATATACATATATATATATATATACAATTGGATAAGTAACCCACATAAAAGCACTTAGGTTGGTTGTATACAATATTTTATGATTATATGGTGCCTTCATATTATACACTTGAAAAACGTAGACCTTGGTTGTTCCTCTTGGTTCTAGACCTTTCCCACTTCCACAAGTCTCACATATAATCTATATTTTTGCCCCTTTGCCAATATATCTTAGTCCTAACAATATTATGTTGATGACCCATATCTTCTATCTTATATATAATATTTAAAATATACTTATCTTCCATCTTTGCAAGTTCTAAATCTATACCTTTTTTCCTACTCCCTAAACACTAACTTCTAGGGTAGATAGTAGCATTGACACTATTATCATATCTCGACACAAGTGTTTAATTCTATAAAGTCATCTAATTTTTAAATGAAATGTATCCTAATGTTTGACCTAAGTACTTTAATTCAAGTTATTACTCCAAATGGATTGAGATAAATATAAGATCAACCCTCATTCATTCCTCACCTAATAACACATAAACAATTCTAAGCATTCTTACCAAAGAGGATTCAAAGAGAATTCAATTGAATAATGCTTCCTTATTTCCATACCAGTCATAGGTATAACATATATTTAGGTCTGAAATATTAAAGGAATAACCCAAGAGCCTTATTTTTTGAGTTACAAGATATGTCACTATTATAATTACTTTTCACATATTTTATTATTCACACATAATAAAAGATGTAGGGGATAAATACATAAGTCTGAGGCCCTCTTCTATAATATTAGCTATGTAGGAAACACCCTCTAATAGTGGGGTCTTTGGGATCAGATTGACACCATGTGCATAGTAACCAATTTTTACTCAAGGTCATGATGAAGATGGGAAACTAGGGTTTTCAAGGAGTAATAGTCCATGACCTAGATCTAAATACACCAGAGCAAAGGCAAATAAAAAACTAGAAGGATGTAGGTGGTTGCATCCCATTCTAGTAGGTATTTCATACAAAAAACACTAGCAACCATCCCAGGATGACATTACTATCTAGAGCTCTAGAAGCATCAGATCCAAAATTTGACAACTATTATAGACTCTCCTTTTAGCCTATTTTTTGCTTGTTCTAGATCCATAATTGCATTAACATCAAAACAAGCTAAGTACATCACTTCTTTGTAATTTATATATCTAGTATAGTTGTACTTTCCATATTTAGACTATCTAAGTTTAATAATTTAAACATATGCTTATACCCAAGTTTAGTATTTAATTAGCTTACTGTAGATTTGATTATCACCCTTGTGCCATTTTATTTCTATATATACCTTTAATTCAAATCTAGGTTTAATGATAAGATTAAATAGAGATTGTATTTTAAGGTTAAAAGTTTGGTGAACCCAATTCATTTGAATGATTTTTTTATGATTCCTAGGGTTTTAATCTAGCTAGGGTTTTAAATTGATGTACTTTTTAATTTTGTACTTTTACTATTTTACATGCAAACTAGGTGTAGCCCAATTGATTGGGAGGTTTTACTATTAAACATATTGAGCTTCCCCTACAACCATCTAAGATGTCTCAAGATAATAGGGATATCATACCTTGGATCATGATGATACCCATTTTGATAATGAAAATAATAATAATAATAGGGTTATTATATAATAAGATTCTTATAATGAAAACTATGAAACACATTAAAATGAGTAAATAGACCATGATCAAGGGCATGCAATTTTTTTGTTGTATGAGTGTATTTGATAAAACCCTAAAAATATTGATGAGATATTAAAAAATATACTTGAAGCAAAAATTCCCAAAACTATAATGGAAACATCCCTCCCCTTTAACATATTACAACCAAATGCATCTAGTGGGGGCACCGATTATGTGTTTAAACCTTTGTTCCCTAAAACTACTATTGATACATCTATCATGAAATTACAATCTATTTCAACACAACTTCTAGTTTTTATGACTATTACTACTAAAAACATGTTTTCATCCCCTTTGGTAACTACTCAAATTACTAATACAAATCCCATTGGGCTTATAGTTCAATCACTCCTTTAAGTTATAAAGACCTTTGAGAACAAGGTTACAAATAGTAAACAAAATGCTTTAAAATAACTTCATGCTATAGATTCTCAAGATGTGTTTCATGACCCTCTTTCACTTGAGATATCTTTGTACCCTTTGCCAACTAGATTTATTGCACCTAAGTTCACATTTTATAAGTCTCGCATCTGCTCAATCTTTTTGCCCTTTAGATCATATCTCTTAGTTAGAATAATCTTACATTGATGACCTATGGATTTTATATTGTATATAATGCTTAAAATTTACATATCTTCAATCTCTACAAATTTTAAACCTATACATATTTTCCTAATCCCTAGACACTAATGTTTAAGATAGATAGTAGCATCAACACTACTATCCTATCTTGATGCAAGTGTCCAATGCTATAACATCATCCAATTTGAAAATGAAACATATTATAATGGTCAAATTAAGTGATTTAATGTGATTTATTACTCCAAAAGTATTGTTATAAATAAAATATCAACCCTCATTCATTTCTCACCTAACAACATGAGAACAATACTAAGTATTCTTATCAAAGAGAATTTAATTAAACAAAGCTTACCTATTTCCATACTAGTCATAGGTACAACACATATATAGGTCTAAACTACTAAAGGAGTAGCACAAGATCCTAATTTGTCAAGTTACAAGCTAGGTAATTATTTTACTTACTTTTCACACATTGTATGATTCACACACAAGATAACACATATGGGAGAACTAAATGAGTCTAAGGCCCTCTTATAGAGTATTAGATATGTAGGTAGTGCCCTCTAATAGTGGGGTCTTTGGGGTCAGCTTGACACCATGTGTCCACTAACTCATTTTACCTCAAGGTCACTATTATCATTTGAAATGTGCACCCATGGATGCTCCATAACATGGGGAAGCTTGGCAGTGGGGCATTGAGTGCGAAGGCCTTACATGGGGTGTAAGAGTCTAAGGCATTGGGAATGGAAGTATTATTACTCATCTATTCATATGAGAATTATTTGTCTCATCATAATGATGGAAACATACCTAAGACATGGGACCCTTGTGTTCCTTAGGATGAGCCTCCAGAGTAGGTCATATTCCTTCTATTTTAAGCACACCTAGTTTATGACCAACATGCAGGCCTAAAGATCAGATTGGTAAACTATCACTAATCGAAAATTAGGATATTTAAGAGGAAAAAGGAGGGAGAGGTAAAAGATGATGAAAGTAAAAGGCAATGTGCCCATAATAGAGCAAACACTCCTACTATAGACATAGTGTAAACCTTTGAGAATAAGACAATATCACATAATTTTTGCCAAGTAACTCCTAATGCATAAGTATTTAACATAGAAGCACAAGAACATAGTGTGACACTGAGAGGGATGAAAAATAGTCCATAAACAACATCAGTGTAAACCTGAGTATGTATAAAACATGACTTGCAAGTGAGATATGAGTTAAATTAGGAGGTGTTGGGGATGAATGACAATGAGAGGGGTAAATATTACCCATAGACATAAATAAAAAAACACAAATAACACATAGATAAATAGAAGTATGAAAGGAGGTGAACTTAATTCTCATTAATTTATAAGGTTTAGCCAATATAAGTTTTCATGGAGGGAAAATTTTGGCAACATGAGGCTACTGAAAAAAATGTTGACACTTTTACAAGTGAAAGACTAGGCTTTTATAGAGAACAAACCTATTTTATAATAAATACACCATTTGGGGTGGTGGGTATAGCTTTAAATTCTTTATCATCACTACAACTATGCTTATTGAAGTCTATCCAGTGATTAGATTTGGGGTTGGTGGCAGAATCGCTTATGGATACACATGCATAGGGGAATGGAAGATTTCTTTAATAAAGTTAGAGGGTGGTGTGAATTCAAATCTTGAGGTTTGATAACTACTTATATATTTACTATCTCTAACATGTCTCAAGCCTTGCTCAACTACCTCCAACTACCTCTTTATATCCTACTACCACTTATCACTTGTTTTATAGGCTCCCTTTTCAGTTTTCAACATCATTGATGTGTGCGATTGAATACTTGGTGCATGTTTCTTTCCTTGCATACTTTATGTTCACTAAATTATGTGTGCACCCTTTTTTTGGAAGTACTCTTGTACCAAAGTGCACACAAGATTATTAAAAAGCTATGAATATCTAGAAGGGGTAGTGCAAAACTTGAGATCGCACCTTGTAATGCTTAAGGGTGTAGATGTAGGATCATATGAACAAGTGTGGAACTACATTAGCTAAGTATATGAAAGCCTCTGAGTAATATCACACACAAATATTGGAGGTCTTAGGTATTTTATTCATGATTTACAATCGCTCTTACATGCCTCTTCTACTTGACCTTTTAGAACCTAAGGCTTGTGTTCTTAAACCTATGTACCTTCAAATTGAGTGATAGAGAGGTCATGTACCTGCACAAGGCATGCATTGAGGATTTTTTATTGGTATAGACAATTAATTTATTTTTGTACAAACTTGTGTTTCACTTTTTGGGCACAAACATGAATGGGGAGCATTTATGCACATCCTAGTTTACTTGAAACACTTGGGACCTCACAAGTGCATAAATTATATTAGGGGATCGACAAGTCTTGTATCAACTGATGGGGTAACTTAGAATTATAATAATTTTAGCAACCTCTAGAAGCCACTTTCTTGCTAATCAAGAATCTAGTAGCCTTTAAAGTGATCCATTGGGAATGAGGTCACATAAGTTGCATCTTTATTGACCTTGCACTTGAATAAACTAAACTGAGTCCACCCTAAACAAGGAAAAAGGGGAAAAACAAGCAAAAAATGCATGAAACATGCTTAGAGAAAAACTAAACTAAATTAAGACTATAGAATGTGAATGCGAGGCACTTAGGGAAAATAACAAAACCTACTCTAATATATACAAGGTTGAAACTTATAAGCACTTTCCTCCTAGATCAAATGGAAAGGTTATTGGATCACTCCCTTCATGAAGAGCAATATAATGAAATACACTCTACTTGTGAAACACTATGCTTACTAAATCATGTCTCTCATGAGGTTCAATTAGGACAAACATTTCCCCAATGTATAAGTACTCTTGAAATGACTCAAAATTGATCCCATGATGATCTTCAATATGAACAATGTCTTAGGAGAAGGTCTCAATATAAGTTGGGAGAGTAACTATTATCTCTTCACTTGATGTCTCTTCAAAGCTAAGAGAGCATCTCAACATGTCTATGACTAAAGCCTTGGCCTTTAAGGGCTCATTAGGCTCATACTTTGTCTCAGCAACCATTCAATCAAATTATTGTCTTGGGAGTGAAGGTTGGGTGTCCCAATTTGCACAAAAGGACTCTAAATCGTCCCAAAAGGTAACCTCCTCTAGGTCATTTGGGATAATGCTAACCTTAACATCATTCTTGTCCTAGATTGATATAACCATTTGAAAGCTTGGAATTTCCATTGGTGTTTTTGCACATGCCTCCAAACGTTGATTTGATGAAGAGAACACCAAAACTCTTCACTCAGTAAATAATGTGGTCCCATCGGGCGTATCAATTTTTTTTGTCATTTAAAACATTCACTCATGGATATTCCATAGTGTGGGGAAACTTAGTGGTGGGGCACTAAGCATGAAAGCCTTACATGGGGTGAAAGAGTCTAAGGTACTAGGCACGAAAGTATTATCACTCAGATGCATGCACGAGCATCATTGTCTCATCATAATGATGGAAACATCCCCAAGGCATGGGGCCCTTACACTCCTTGGGATGAACCTCTAGAGTAGGCTAGATTCCTTTAATTCTAAGTGCACCTAGTTTAATACTAGTATGTAAGCCTAAAGAGTAGAAATATAAACTACCATTAATCTAAACCTAGGATCTTTGAGAGGAAAGGGGAGGGAAAAGGTAAGAGATGCTAAAATTAAAAGGTGATTTGCCCATAATAGAGTGATAACTCCTACTACCATAAACACATTAAAAACCTTTGAGAACAATATAATATTACACAATTTCCACAAAATCACTCCAAATGCATAAGTGTTTCACATAGAGGCATGGGAATATAGTGAAATACTGAGAAAGATGACAAATGGTCTATAGACAACATCAACACATACTTGAGTATGCACAGATCATGACCTACAAGTGAGTTTTGAGTTCAACAAGGAGTTGCTTGGGATGAATGATAATGAGAGGGTGGACATAACCCACATATAAAATTAACAAACACAAATAACACATAAATCATCATAATAATGAAAGGAGGTGAACTTAATTCTCATTAATTTACAAGGTTTAGCCAATATAAGTGCTCATGGAGAGAAAAGTTTGACAACATGAGGATATTGAAGAAAATGTCAATGCTTTTACAAGTGAAAGACCAAGAATTTATAGAGAATAATCCTATTTTATAATAAATGCACCACTTATAGTAGTGGGTATAGATTTAAATTAATTAGCGACATTGCAACCATGCTTCTTAAAGTCTGTGCAATGATTAGATCTAGGGTTGGTGGCAAGATCACTTATAGATACATGTGCAAAGGGGATATAATATTTACCTAAAAAAGTTAGAGGGTGGCATAAATTCAAATCTTGAGGTCTGATATTTGATTCTATATTTATTATCTCTAACACATCTCAGGCCTTAATCAATGAACTCCAACCATCTCTTTATATCCTACTATCACTTTAGTCACATCATTGATGTGTGTGGTGGAAGATTTGGCACTTGCTTCTTTATTTACATAATTTGTGTGCATTGAACTATGTGTGCACCCTTATTTTATAATTAATTTTATACCAAAGTGCATGCAAGAGTTTTAGAAAGCCATGAATCTTTAGAAGGGAAAGTGTGTCACTTAAGATTGTACCTTGAAATGCTCAAGGGCATAGATATAGGATCCTATGCACATGCATGGAATTGCATTAGATAAGCATGGGGAAGCCTCTACATAAGAGTGTGTATGAATATTGGAGATATTAGGTGCATTATTCATGATTTACAATCATTATTATGTACCTCTTCTACTCGACATTTTAGAACCTAAGGACTGTGTTCTTAAACCTATACACCTTATAATTTAGTGATGAAGGATTTCATGTAGGGTGCACACCTACATAAGGCATATATCATGGCTTCTTGGTTGGTGTAGACCATCACTTTATTTTTGTGAAAAACTTCACTTGAATTTTTAGGTGTGAGTATGAATGGGGAGCATTTATGCACAACCTACTTTGATTAAAGTGCTTGGTACCTCATAGGTGCACAAATTCTCTTAGGGGCTCAACAAGTCCTGTACCAATTGAGGGGGTGAATGTCAATATTCACTATGAAGATGGAGGACTATGGGTTTTCCATTTCACAAGGAGTGACATTCCATGACCCAAATCTAAATGCACTAGAGTGAAGGCAAAAAAACTTAGAAGCATCTAGGTGGTCACATCATATTCCATAAAGTATTTCATATAGCTTAGAAATGAGATAATAAAATTGAAAATACCATCATAGTCTAACATTACTATCTAAAGTTCTAGAAGCATCAGATCCAAAATCTAATGATTATTCTAGAATCTCCTTCTAGCTTGCTTTCTATGTGTTCTAGATCCAGAATTACATTAGCATCAGAACAAGCTAAGTATGTCACTTCTTTGTCATTTATATATCTAGAATTGTTTTACTTTCCATATTTCAACTATCTCAACATAATAAATTCAATGAATCCTTATATGTGAGTTTAACATCTAATTGGCCTGCCATAGATTTGATTATCACCCTTGTACCATTTCATTTCCATAAACCCCTTTAATTCAAGTGTAGGGATAACAATAAGATCACTATAGATTTCATTTTAGGGTTAAACATTGAAAATTAGGATATGTTTCATTTAAAAATTATTATATGACTTTAGGGCACTGGACATTTGTGCTAGAGCAAGACACCTACATTGATAAAAGCAAGAAAGTAGGTACAAACTCAGAACTTGTACAGGTGGAAGATAAGTAGGTTTTAAGCATTTTATGCAAGATCAAAGGTCTAAGTCATCAAAATAATATTGGTTGGACCAAGAGATAGGCCAAGGGGCACTAGATAAAACAAATATGAGATTTTTGAAAGTGAGAAAGGTCAAAAATTGAGAGGAACAACCAAGGTATGAGTTTTCTAAGAGTACAAAACTGATGTACTATATAATCCATAAATATCATCTACACTATTACATACTCATTATTTTTCATGATGATTATGTTTTTTAACACTTTACTTGTGTATTCTTCACCTTGATATTTTTTATTCCATGGTGATTGCATATTAAGATATCTTCTTACTAATATGTCTATTTTAGTAACTTCCATAATCTAACTATGTTATAATGTAGATATGATTTCTCAGTCATGTTCCATTATGTTTTTTTGGATATCTTGATTATCTTCATCTTAAAAATCAATATGGTTTTCAACATCTTATAGAATAACCCTTTGTTATTCATGCCAAGGATTATAATTGAATGAATCCAATTTTTATTTCATTACGTCATCATCAAGTCCTATATCTCTTTGTATATGACTCCAATTTTTATTTCGTTACATCATCATCAAGTCCTATATCACTTTGTATATCATGAAATGATTTTTAAAGTAATAAATCTAAAAAAAAAATCAACACATTTATATGATTCACATGTAGGGAAACCTTGGAAATACTCTCACAATAGTTTCCATACTTTTTTTCTCACATTTTTTTTTTATATTTTTAATTTTTACTTAGATTATATTTATAAGATATAAATAATTAAATAATTTAAACACTTTCAATGTAAAAAAGGAGTTTTCTTGTATCCGTCAATTCAAAGATTTTGTATGTTTGTCATTGTCATATTCATTTTTTTATTACTAGTTTAAATATCTCATGTGAAATATTCAGATTTAAAAATACTCTACTAATTTTTGCTAATAGAAGTACTAACAATATGTAACATGTTTATTTTGTCCCAATGTCTCTTATGTATTTGGAAAGGATTGATAACATACCTATATGTTTCATTGGTGTGGATCTTTATGAGAATTCCATGCATGAACAATATAATAGAAGTATTTCTCAACATATTTTTTGTTAAAGATTTTTTTCCAATCAAGGTTATCTATATTTTATGTTGTATCTAACCTTATGAAACCATTCACATATGGTGAACCTCTATGTTTCCCTTCACATATAGACATGTAATATTTCACTTCCATTCCTTTTTATCATATCTTCTTTTGGAAAATTATATGTTCCAAGTGCATGTAGTGTGCCACTATATTTAAGGATAATAAATAATATATTTTTTCACCAATTTTGGAATTATTATGGATTTATGGTGGTGTTCTCAATATAATCACATGTAGATCAAGACAAAACATATCAGATACACTCAAATTGAATAAAATGGTAGGTGTCCAATTTGATTCAACATATCAATTAATTCACTATAACATTTTACCTAATAGGTTCCTATATCCCTGAAGGTGGTTCCAAGCCACATCAAATGATCAACTATATGAGAGTGGGACATATTGTCCATATGCTCATGTAACTCATTGATGGTGATTGAAATATCTTAAAGGCTCTTTTTAATAAACACTGTAGATAAATTTTATGCATGATGTATCATGATCATGTTCATCATGTAATATATAAATCATGGATGACATTAAAAACAATGATCTTATATCAAAAAATATGTTAAAAAGTTCATGCAGATGTACTTGTCTCAACCATGGTCCTAGCCAATCAAATATTCTATCAGGAAAAAATGTTGTGAATGCCATACCAAGTAGCCTGAAGTGACATGATAATAGATAGGGGATGACCCAATTAATGTCTAATTGATCAATGCTCCAAATTTTGCATTAGGGTTATTTACCCACACATGGATTAAATCCATCTCTCTTGAGGCATTAGGTGGTTTGGAAGCCATTATATTTGTGTGATTTAATTATTTATTATGATGAAGACCTCTATTTATAGGATGACATCTATGAACCAATTATAGATGATCTCCTCAAAGGTGATTCAGAAGATGATAATGATGCAGATGCTCTCGAGTCATTAGCTAATGACTTGGAACAACCGCTAACCAACATGCAACATCCATGGTACCACCCTTGGCACTATGATCATTCATAGCTACATTATGAAGCACATGGAACCCGGTCTAGACATCACCAAGAAGTACTAGAGAGACTAGAAAATCCAAGGATAAGAGGATACTCCAGAGGAGAAGGAACATCCAAAGGGAGACAACCCTCAATGCCAAAAATTCCACCAATAATGCAAAGACCTCAACATCCCCCTTTGCAATTTCAGAGCTCTTTCAAGCCCAGTGACTCTTGGATCAAAAACAAATTCACCAATAAAGATTGTCTAAGGGAAATTCCAGCACCAAAGATTGAGCCATAGTGGGATGTATTATTTCCCACAGAAGATAAAGAAGAGGATGAAGAAGTAGAAAGCTCTTTCTACTCAAACCAAGATTATTGCCTAGGTAAATGCAGTAATCTTCAGGAAGAAGAAGCATAACAAGAAGCATAAGACATCTACACTGAACAATCTATTGTTTAGGATCCAGGGAGACAAAAATTGGTATGTAATAGTATTCCTCCCTTAGAAATTCCACAACCAGCTTACTTGACCCAGCTGATTAATGGAAAGTTTGCCCAATTTATCACATTGGAAATTAATGGCAGACTTGTAGATGCTCAGATAGATACATGAGCTTCTCTCTCTTTTGCTAAATCACAACTCATCCATGACTGGAAGACATTGGATGATGCCATGGCTTATAAGAGCCTAGATGTCCAAGGGAACAGTTTTATCTGTAACAAATATAAACATTAGTAAACCCTTCAGATCCAAGATAAAATCTTCCATGCTGATTTCTTTGCTTTAGATAGAATGCTTGTAGATATTCTATTAGGTGTATGGTTCAACCACCAAGAGTATTATGTTTACTATAGAAAATGAAAGGCTTAGAATTCCTCACCTTATCTATGCCACTGAGCAATTTCCTAGTTTAATGGCTCAAATACCTAAAATAATAATCCTAGCTAAAATCCAAGAAATAGGAGAAAAGATTCGAGCCACTATTTATTTTGATAAGCCTCAATAGTTTTGGTCAAAATATATGCCTGAGATGAACATAAAAATCCTCGAAGGTAAACATATGAAAATTGGGAAAAAGATCCCAATACCAGCACATGATTATAATGATATGGAACTCTAGATCAAAGAATTGGAAGCTAATGGTTTCATTGAAAAATAAACTTCCCCTTTCTGTTGTTATGTATTCATGGTTAACAAACATTCTAAGCAGAAAAGAGGAAAGAAAAGAATGGTAATTAATTATCGACCATTAAATGCTATCACATAGCCATTTCCATATCCAATTCTAGATAAAAGCTATCTGTTGGATAAAGTTGCAACATGTAAATACTTCTCCCAATTTGATTGCAAATTAGGCTTTTACCAGATCAGAGTCGAAGAAGCTGATAGGGAAAAGATAGCATTCATCTGCCCTTTTGGCCACTTCCAGTGGATAGTTATGCCTTTCGACTTGATGAATGCCTCAACATATTATCAAGAACATATGGATGAAATATTTCAAGGCACTTCTAATTTTTTGTGTGTATATATTGATGATATACTAATTTTTAGTAATTCTCTTACTGACCAATCTACTCATCTCTCCACATTCTTTTAGTTGGCTCAAGATGCAAGAATTATACTTTCAAAAACAAAAATCTAGTTGTGCAAAATTGAATGTAATTTTCTCGGGATGATCATCCGAGATTCCAAACTACAGATCTAGCCACATATTAAGAAAAAAGTCATCAATTTTCCAGAGAAGCTAGATAAGTCTGAGCTTCAAGAATTTTTGGGATTACTTAACTATTTAAATAGTTTTTATCCTAATTCTGGTGAAGACAGGTTCATACTCAAGAACTTCTCCAGAAGAAGAAAGCTTTTTATTGGAAAGAAGAACATACAACAGTGATTCAAAAGATTAAATCGATGGTTGCTTCACTTCCAGAGCTTCATATCCCAAAATCTGACCAAATGAAAGTTTATACTCATGCCTCTGATATTGCATGGGGAGGAGTACTTGTTTGCTTACATAATAATAAGGAATTTGTATGCAAATTTTCTAGTGGAGTTTTTAGTACTGATGTTCTAAAATGGATTTCTTTTGATAAAGAAATCTATGCTATAAAGAAATGCCTTGAGAAGTTTATGTTAAAACTTCTCCATTTGCCTCATTTTGTTGTAATTATCGATTGGACTATATTTATGACCTTTAAATAAAAAGATCATGGTTAGAAGGATGGTCATAGTAAATATATTAGATGGAAAGCATTCTTTAATTAGTTTAATTTTTTGGTATAACACATCAAGGGTGCTGATAATATTATTGTAGATTGGCTTAGCATAAATCCTCCAACTACACTTATGCATCAACCCATTCCTGGTTTTAATTTGAACAAAATTTATAACCAAGGATTTCCATCCTTGAATATCCTTGTCCAAGAACAAATTCTACATGAAGGATTGCATCCACGATATACAAGGATTTCTTATGCAGCAGGACAAGATCTACAAATGTCTTCAGCAGCCACCATCCAAGCAAGCCACCATCAAAATTTTGGAGTCATCTATATTGAAAGATTAAATAGTGAATTCCTTTATCACCAATTCACTAAATTATTAAAACATCCTTTATGGACATGGCTGATTAAGATAAGGTCTCCACATAATGAACATTTGTATCAATGGGTTGCTAGGCATGGCCCACATCGTATTCATGAAGAGGAGAACCATGATCAAGACACCATAGTACATGTGATCATTAAACAACAACTAGAGTGGGAATCTTACTTTTATATCACTCCATAATATCATGCATGTGAAGCTGGACCCCAGCACTGGCATCTTTTTAGTACCTTCTAGCTAAGATGCCTTTTTAATCCCCTTAGTGAAGATGACTTGCTGACTGAAGCAGAAGCAATGTTGGACCCACCAAGCCAAACATCATCCTCCAATGCATCCAACAACATTTCCCTGTAGATTAACTTTTATGCTTTAAAGTATGATGGGACATGACACCGTCTTGGTAAAGATTCCAGATAGGACCTCCCAAAATACTATATATAGGCCTCTCCTCCATAGAGTTGATATCGAAAAATTTCTAAGCCTTATAAATTGAGTAGCCTTGTTTCAAGAGTATGCTCTTCTCTTTCCCTTTTCGAAGGATCTAAGAATTAGAAATTAAACAAGTGTTTGTAAAGTTTGATTTTATTAATAGTGTGAAGCCAGAGCCATTCGACCCCTGCCTACTGTCACGGGTTTTCTACAATCAGAAAGCTGTAAAAGAAGGAGGTGTCTACTGACGATAAAAGATTGCCATATTTCCTTCATCTATATCGATCAATGGACCTAAAAATACAACTTCATTTTCATAAATTTATCAACTTTCATATGGAAAAAGTCCAATAGACTAAAAATATTTTCATTAAAGTTAAGTGGAAGCTCACTAAGTGATTTTTTATCAATCTAAACATGTGAATAAAGCCTACCATATTCTATTTTGTATTTAAGTTCCTTATACACTCCCTCTTTATTGATAGTAATGTTGTAATCATAATCATTGAAAAAATGTTTGAAAAGTATTTAAATTCTTCTAAAGCATTTCTATATGATTAGTTATATTTTGTTCTCTTTCAATTTTTGAATTTTACTTTTGTATTCTTTTTCTAGGTTGTGATGTTAATTCTTCTTATAAATAATTATTTTTCATTCATTTTATTATAGGTTGTGATATTGATACCTATTTTATATCATTATTTTTTATATTATTTACAATATTGACATTCATTGTATCTTCAACTGCATTATTTGGTGTTTTGAATACAATATCTATTAATATTAATTTTGATTCTTTATAAATAACATCAAAATTAGCAATCAATCGATGATAGTGCCTTTGAAATGATTCATGATTAAGGTCTTGTCTATGTTATCTTTCTATCATAGTCAATTGATATGAAAGAATTTGTGTTTGTAATATTAATATGTATGTATGTATATGTATATGTATATGTATATGTATATGTATATGTATATGTATATGTATATGTATATGTATATGTATATGTATATGTATGTATGTATGTATGTATGTATGTATGTATGTATATTTGTGAATGAATTATTTTCATCTTAATTACATGTCTTTTTTCTTGTTCTAATTATTAGTTATCAATTCAGTCTTATTATCTATAAATATTTGTTTATCATTTTCATTTTGATGATTTCTTTGTTCTTATCTTTGTGCATGTATAATTTGATGTTGTCTTCATCCATAATAATATCTTATATATATATATATATATATATATTATAATTTAAAAATTCATTCTTGATTAAGTCAGTATAAAAAATATTTACAAAAACGTATAAATATTTTAATAATATTTATTATATATAAAAAATATATATTTATATCTATTTAATATTTAATTATCAAAATTAAAAATATTTAAAAATTTATTTTTAGTGATCCTTTTTAAACATACATCTATTAATTTTATCATTGACTACCCTTTTTAAATATGCATCTGTTAACTCTATCTTTACCTTCCATTTTTAAAAAAAGAATTTATAACATTAATTTTTATGATTCCTTAATATTTATTTTTTATATTTTTTAAATATACAAATTTCACTTAAAATCAATAAAATATTATATTAAAAAATTAAAACACATCTATAACAATATGCATTAACTTGTGGATGTAAGTCCACACTAAAACTCATAATTAGACGATATACACAAAAACACCAAAACTAATGAAATACAAATTAAAAAAATATATTTAAAGTATAACTAATAATAGGTTTATTGTAGATAATAAAACATTAATAAAGAGACACATTCAAAAAATTTACCAAAAAGATAAGTCAAATCACAAGACATAAAAATTCAAAGATAAAAATCTAGCCATGATTTATGGAGACAAAAAATAAAGTAACATTCTTATAATGGTTATTTAATATTAAATAATGGTTATATAATATTTGAATGTGAAAATAAGATTTTTATTTAAGGATGATGTATTTATAGGATGAGGATGTGATTGAATTGGTGTAAAGGTGAGTTATGATATGTAATGATAGGTTAGTGATTTTGGTGTTATGTATCATTAATTTGATTCACTTTGATTTACACCAAACTCTTTAGCGAATGAAATGTAGGTGGAGGGGTTAAGAGGTTTGGATGTGTCTAACCCTACTTAAGTTCAAATCTCAAATAACATATTATATCGATTATAGTTGTTGGAGATGTTTGAACGATTGAAACCATTGATGATGTTGATATTGTTGATGATAATATTTTGTCAAATAATATTAGTAAGACCAATAATAACTATTAATAATTGTTATAAAATAAATCTAAATTTTTTATTTATATCTCAAATTAATTCAAAATTACAATCTAAAAATAATTATATATATTAAAAAAAATAATACATCTAAATATAAATACTTAAAGGAAAACTTATAATGTATCTAGTTCATTTTAAATAAAAGTAAAAGTGCCTGAGGAAAACCTACAATGTATTATTTGGTTGATTTTGATTTGTTTGGGGGCATTTTTCTTGCATATCTTTTTTAGAGTAAATTTTGAATTTTTTAGTTTAAAACATGTAATAAATTGAGACTTAACAATATATAATATTTTAGATTCATTAAATAATAAATCTAATTTTTTTCGAATAAAAGATTTTGAAAAATTACACAAAAACTTTTCAACCTAGCTCCAAAAATTAAATAAGAAATAAACATAATATAAATAGAGTGTGACTATTAAGAATCATAAATTACTCCAACATGATCTATAAAAAATGCTCATCTAAACAAATCCAAACTTATTGATTTAATATCGAGCTAATTAATATCCATAAAATTTACTCATCCAATTAAAAAAAAAAAAAACATTCTAAAAAACTTAATAAGATATCATAAATCAACAAATTCTATAATTTAAATCTAACTAAAGAATAATTTTACAATGTCAAGGCAAAATCTCAAGAATATTTTTTTGTTAAATATAAAAAATCATAAACTCTATCATGGTCTAAGTAGCACACTAAAAACTCACAAATCATTTATAAATTCAAATACATGTATCCCTAATAAGACATAATACTTATTATAAATTATAATTAATTATTTATTTATATATATATATATATATATATATATATATATATATATATATATATATATATATATATATAATGAATTATTATTGGATAAATTGTCTTTATTTCTTGATTATAAATAAGTAAAAGAAAAATAAATAGTTAATATTCATGTGTGAAATGAAATATAACATATAATTATACTAATAATAATTTGTTATAAATTAAAATGAGATAACTTATTATGATTTATACCTCTTATAATAGAAAAAGAAAATGATTGTATAAATAAAGAGTGACATGGAAAAATGATAAACTGAAAATAAGAAAAAAAAAGTTTAAATAAAATCATATTTTTTGAAATGTTATACTATAATAATACTAATTTCATGAGATATAAAACACATTCACAAAAACCACCCATATATTAAATATAATACCTAAATCATAATGAAATTTACTATTAAAAAGGAAATATATTGACTTGAAATTCGCAAACATGAGAATAAATAACTGCATAATTTAATATCAGTCCATATAAAATGAATAATATTTTATCATTTTCTCTTTTAAATAAGTATGAATTATGATTCCCATTTTAATACATATATTAAAGTTTTTAACACCTCACTTTATAATATTTCTAACATTTAAGTTTTAATGTTTTAAATAATATTTCATCGTATTTTCTCTTAAATAAGTATGAATTATGATTCCCATTTTAATACATATATTAAATCTTTTAACACCTCGCTTTCTAACATTTAAGTTTTAATGTTAAAAATATCCATTACTAGGTTCAAAAAATAAGGACTTTTAGGGACTTAAGGTAATTGAGTCCAAATATCTTTGGCTTAAATAATGTTTTGATAGGAGAAACAATACCTTATTCATGCTTTGATTTTGTCATTTTGAATGGAACCTTATTTTGCAAAATTTGGATTTCACAATTATATATTAATTTAAATAATTTTGATGAACAAGGGAGGGAATAATAAATAATGAATATATAGGGATGAATGCTACTTGTTAGATATAAATAAATAAACAATATCATAAAAGAAATAAATTAATTAAAAATTAAATAAAATAAGATGATAAAATAATTGAATTTTTATATTTTTTAAAAATATTATATTATATTTTTTTAATTTTTTATATTATTTTATAATTATATATTAATTTTTTTATTTTATTTTTTAAATATAACATTGGTTAATAAGTATTTTTTTTCCTACCTTACAATGATTTGATTTGTATTCAAAAAGGCACGTGCTAAAATAATTTTAATTAAAGTATTTCTTTCAAGTATATAAAATTATATAACATTATGTTATACTTCCCCATCTTGTTGTCATTGTAGGTTTCACTTTTTGAAGTAATAATAAATTGCATAAAACAAATAGATAAATTTTATAACATACACATAATTGTATATGCCAAAATTGTTTCACAATAAAATTCTAACTTAAGCCAATGATCAATATTTTAATGATTGTTCAATCTTTATATATGTTTATGATTTTTTTTTGAATGTTAAATAAATTCAATGTCTTCTTAAATAAACTAAAATAAGTATACATGATTTATTTTCAATTCGGATTAAAAAAAACATTAATATTCATACCAAATTGTTATAAATAAAATTTAAAAATGGAAAAGAGGTGGACAAGGGTACCCAAATTAAAGTGTCTAAAGAATAATGTAAGGTTTGCACAAGATAAGATATAATATGTAAAATTGAGTGGATAAATAAATATACTAAATTATTAAAAATTAATATTAAACAAATGCTACATGGCCATTATTAGGTGTCAATATTTTTTTTCTAATTAAAGTATTTGATTAAGGATACACTTTAAAGTAGAAAATTAATTTATAAAAATAGTACAATTAAATCTATAGATATTTAAGGACAATGTTCCTCAAAATCATCATGTTTTAGAACTTACAAAACCATGTTTTAGTTTTTCAGTACATATAGGTAAATGCATGATAATAATAACTATGTAAATTTGAATATTAAAATAAGATACCTCATTATATAAAAAATAAAGATATGAATATGGAGTAGATATATACAACATACTAGAAGTGGGCTCTTAATTAAGATCTAAATAAAATTTGAGTAAAAACTAATTAAAATATGAGTCAATCAAGAATGAAGTTAGATACCATATCATACATGAGCCTTCATATCTGAGTAGAATTTAAGTCACTATAAATTGGATATGATGATGCATATGCCACCACTACATTAATTTTAAATCCCAACATCATTTGTGTTATATTTTCATTGAAACTTGATGTTTTTAGGTGTATAGAACTAAAAAAATATGAAGTTTATGTAGATTGATTTTAGGAACATAAATTTTGTTACATCTTAATTTTATTATTAAACATTATTTATTTATTAAAGAGATATTATGGGATTAATGTTGTTTAATTATTATTGTTATAAAATATTTTTCATTATATTGATGTTTGGTCAGACATTTAATGATTACTTTATGACTCTTTACATGAGTTATAAGTATATGAGTCTTATATGCATATGGATTATGCTTATTCAGTATTTTTGTACTTTATTAGACTTTAAATTGATTATATTGGTTACAAGGTAATTACCATTTACATTTATAAGGTAGATACAAGAGAAACTCTACTCTCTAGTTAGATATGGAGGGAGAGTATCATCAGGGAGGATGTTGTAGATAGAGATGTTGGAGGTTATTGAAAATCGATAGCAAACTTGGCACACACTACTTATAATAATAGAATGCATGGTTGCTTTAAGTTTTAGTGTGTTTGATTAATTTATTCTTGGATGCATTAATATGATTTAGATTCATGTTTGATGTTAATCAATCTTATCTTCAGTTGTGATTGGTTTCTATGATCATAGTGTTGCTAACATTTTGAAATATTGTATTTTCATATTTATATTTGAGTGTTTATATTATATATAATTATATGCACAATTTTTTAGATGGGTAACTGTAAGAATTGTTAGAATAAAAATATATAAGAAAAGGAATTAAATTGAATTTTAAACTTATGACAGAATTATTTTTATTAAGACTAACCTATACCTAAGGGGTGCTTAGGGTGACTAAGTTTAAATACCTAATGTTGATTATTGTTCACAGCTTAGGCTGGGATAGACATTTAAATTATTTTAAAAACATAATTATTATGTTAATTGACATACTATTATGTCAACCCTAATCTCTAGAAGAACATTTTGTCTTTGTTAGCTTGGTCATTCGAACCATGCTTAACATGGTGAGGACTAACTATGAGTTGGAGGAAATAGATGAGGAGTCTAGTAGTTTGGTATTCAAGCTGGGAAATTTTGAAGGCATGATGAGAATTTCTATCTTTATGGTGAGTCTTTTTGGAATTAATGGAGAAGGGGATGCCATGATTTTAGGGGTTTTCAAATGTATGTAATGGTTTGAGAAAATAATAAATAAGAATGAAGTTCATAGATTTAAGGTTAGCCATGGCAGACCATGTAAGGAAAAAAATGAAAGAGAATAATTTTAGTTATAGAGGAAGTCAAATTACTTTGAAAGCTAAGAGGTAGGGTTTGTACTTGAAATTATTCTATGATTTTGTATTCTTTTTATATGGTAAATAGAATAAATGGGTTTGGGGTTTTATTATTAGATTTAGAAACCCTAGTAAGGGTCATGGATTTGTCCCTATGGAGGAGTAATTCTCCCCACAAAATCAAATCCATGACTCGAATCATGTATAAAATTAATATGGAATGATAGTTTGAATAATACTTTACCTAAGTGTTACTACATATGGCTATTAGTATGACTGTGTGTTGTATTTTTATAAAGACTTAGTGTGTTACTATGTTAAATGATCGAGTGTTTTGAATGGTTAAGGTATTTTGGTATCAGGTCAGACATAGGGTTTCATTTATTCAACAATGGACTATGTATTTATTTATTATAATGAACTTAGTGAATTGATAGTGTATATGAATTAGGGCCATTTGGGATCATGTTATTTAGAGTAAATTTTGAGTATTAAAGTATGTATTTGGTTATGAATATATCTTTATATAAATAGACTGTGACAAGAATACGTTGTGAAGACTATATGTATCTTTTGAATGGACTGTTTATACTTTATTTGGGCTAATTATGAATTGATTTTGGTATAAAATGGATGGACTATGTTTTCAAGTTATTGTTATTAGAGATTACTTGGGTTATATCTTTTATGTTTTATTTTATAATGGCTGAGTATAATGATTTATTATACTATTAGTCAAAATATTAATAAACCAACTAAAATATATTAGTCACTTTTACTTGTTAGGTATCGATTTGGATAAGAAAGTATAGTTCATTTTTAAT
Organism: Torreya grandis; assembly: GCA_037957365.1. NCBI lineage: Eukaryota > Viridiplantae > Streptophyta > Pinopsida > Cupressales > Taxaceae > Torreya > Torreya grandis. The sequence goes on along the minus strand of JARHVA010002318.1, from coordinate 2,051,569 downwards.
ACAACACTATGAATTGACTTGTGTATGAAAAATTATGTTGGTTATGTATAAGCTCTATGTTGGTTGTATATAAATAGGATTTTCTTGTCAACTATGTTAATAGATTGTCAACTGGGTAAAATGGTTATATTTGATTATGTATAATTAATTTTAAGTTGGTTGAGTATAGACACTTGTGGTCAATAATATATAAAAGACTATATGACCTATGTATGAATACATTTAAAGTCGATTGTGTGAAAATATTTATATGTTGATTATATTTTGAATAATAAATTGTGAATTGGGGAGTTAAATTATTTAAAGTTATGATGGAACGTTTGAATGTTATAAAGACTTAACATAGTTATAAGATAGTTGTGTATGCATATAACTATTTAAGATGGATGTGTATGTATTTTATAAATTTTGTGAGTATATTATATTGAGTCGACAAAGTATACTTAATTATAGATGTTTATGGAATTTATTCCAATTGTGAACTATGTAAATATGTAAGTTCATAGTTAAAGAAATTATAGTCTAAATTACAATATAAAATGCAGGATATATATATATATATATATATATATATATATTGATATATATATATATATATATATATATATTCATAGTAATTGGATGGTTTCCTGCATTAGTTATATTGTAATTTAGACTATAATTTCTTTAACTATGAACTTACATATTTACATAGTCCATATATATATATATAGTGACTGGATGATTACTATTTATGATAATTCCCTTGAAGGGTATATTATCCTTTTTGTCTAGGGTAAACACACAAGTAATAAGTTATTATATATATATATATATATATATATATCAAGGGAATTATCATAAATAGTAATCCTCCAGTCTATATATATATATATATATATATATATATATATATATATAGACTGGAGGATTACTATTTATGATAATTCCCTTGAAGGGTATATTATCCTTTTTGTCTAGGGTAAACACATACAAGTAATAAGTTATTAGTATAGATGAATTCATAGTAATTGGATGGTTTCTTCATTTTCATCTAGTTATGTGAGATATGATTAAATAAATGTTTGTTTGATGTTTATTAGATTGTATGAAAATGTTCAAGTTTTAATTAAGTTTCATTATTATATAAGAAAATTGATTTTTTTTAGATAACTCAAACATATATACATATGTATATAAGTAATTATGGACTCTACATATAGAATAGTATATTCTATATGAATAGTTCATACATACATACATACAAATATGTTATCACTTCAATTGTATGCATAAGTATGTATATGTATGTATGTATGACCAGTTATATGTATATATATTATGTCATTTGGTTATAAATGGCAAAAGGGTTTTGAATGTATTTAGATATAAATGGACACATTATTTATACAAGTTTGTTTGAATAATTTGATATACGAATAGATGTTTGGTTATAGTGAATAGTTTTATTTATATCCAAAATAGATTTATATTATTAATTAATAATATGATGTTTTAATTATTAATTATGAGAGAATTGATTATTAGCTGATTAGAATGATAAATGTTGTATTTATTATTGTTGTTTTGCTTAGAATTTTATTGAGAAATTCCTAAATTGTGTTATTTAAATATAATTCATGTGAACATGGGATTTTTGTTAAGAATTGATAAATTCTTAGATTTTATGATGATTGTTAGAAAGCAATTTCATATACAATATTGATTTAATGGGAAATGGACATTGGTTGTTTTGGAACTTAAGAAATATATTAGTGATAATAAATTATTATTTAACATGAAATTATTTTTAGATTTCTTGTATTTAATTACCATGGTATTAAATACTAAGTTTTTATAATAAATCCATGGAATTCTTGTCTATAGATTATTTGGAACTTTGGTATTAATATCACTAATGATAATTATCAGGAGACAAATTCTCATGCATATAGTTAGAGGATTTAAAACTTAGATTATATGAGATCTGATGTGTGTGTGTGTGTGTGTTTGTGTGTGTGTGTGTGTGTGTGTGTGTGTGTGTGTGTGTGTGTGTGTGTGTGTGTGTGTGTGTGTGTGTGTGTGTGTAAGAGTAATTGATCTAATGGATCATTAAACTATATGAAAAGTTTATCAAAATTAATGTTTATAGTTAACATTATCATTTCACCTATTTGATTATATACATGTATGCATGATGTCATGTTAGAAAAAAAATTCTTTATGATATGTTGCATGTAGTTAGAATCTTACAACACATGGGTTCTATTTGACTTCTTGATACCTACACCATTATCATCTACTCATCCATGAAGGGAGGGCCATTCCCTAGTTGGGCATTGTACAGGGGATATATAGTTTGTGGTTGGCATGGAAAAACACTCTGATGATGCTCTTCCTCTCCTCTAGTAGTCAGTTGATAGAGACTCTTACTCATGAGTTTAATATATTTACATATAATGAGTTTATGGATACTTGTTGGTTTTATGGAACCTTATATTTATTATGCTCACTTTGATGTAAAATCATTATATTATTGTAATTCATGAACAACAGTTTGGATTATCTTAATTGTATAATATAATCGTATTGACTTTTAGTAATTCACTGAGTTATTATTAATTCAACAATTATATATTTATGATGGATTATATTTTTAATTATGTTAGCTTTGTTAATATGATCATTATCTAAATGAATCATAAAATATTTATTATGAAAGATGCATTTAGTTAAATATAATATTAACTAATCTATTTTGAATAATTTGATTTGATTATCGAGTAATTTTTTTTAAAATTACCATTATTTGAGTTAAACCCAGTGGGGTTCTAACATTGTGGTATCAGAGATAAGACTCAAAATCTAACACTTAATGAGTTTGTTAATGTATTTTTATTATCTTATTAATCAAAAAGGAGAATATTGTGTTGTAGAACTAGAGGTGACCATACTTCAAACACCAACCCTTCAGTAGATCCAAACCAATTTGTAGTAGACTAATCTATGAAGTTAGATCAAACTCTCACTTCCATGCATGAAAATAGGGATTGAATCATGAACTTAGATCATGAAGTGCATGGACATATCAAGGAAGTCATTTAGTAAGAGGCCAAAGAACACCTTGTTTAGTAAGAAGCTAAACATGAGGTTCAATAAGAGCATAGGCATGATGAGGTGACATGACACTCTAGGGCTCAAGTAGTTGTAGAACATACATGAGACATGAAGAAGGTAAATCCTCCTAAGTTCAATGAAATTGTATTTAGGGATGGTGTTGAAGCTTGGTTGATGGAAATAGAATTTTTTTTGAGATAAAAAAATAATTTAAATTTACTAAAGTAGTTTGGAGAGCATATCAACTTTTTGGAGAAGCAACAACATGGTGGGTGAATAAGAAGCTCGAGATGAACCTTGACTCTAACACCACCACTTGGGAGTAGTTTGTGACATTGTTTAGGTCACAATGTCTTCCTCAACTATATTTTGATTATAAGTTGATAGATTTTTATAGTTTAAAGAATGGATATATTTTAGTGAACGAGTACTAAGAACAGTTCACTAATCTCCTAAAATATGTTCCTTAATATTAGGTAGACAAAAGGTTTTGAATCCAAAAGTTCATTATGGGATTAAAACCCCAAATTGGATGCAAGGTAGATGTGCATGGGCCATATACAATGGATCAAGTTTTCAATAAGGTAGTCAAGTATGAGTCTAAGCTAAAATCTCTTGCTCAAGTCAGAGAGAAGTTTAAGAATAAGTTTGGAGGTTCCAAATTGATTATTAAGAAGAATAATCAGAAGAGGAATGGTAATTATAAGAATCATTTTAATAATTAAATTTCTAAGTTTAGTAACTTCTTAGGTGGCAAGAAAATGAATGGTGGTTTCAAATCCTAGATCGATATGAACCAATAGTCAGAAAGGAAAAGACCACCTGGAAGATTCTTCATCTATGGAGGTGATCACTTTGCTAGAGAATATACTAAAGAAAAGTTTGAAGGAAAAATAAAGGGTAATACGTAGCAAGGTAACTTCCAATAGATAATCCATGTGACAATTAACAATCATCAAGATGATTTTCAAGCTTCACCTATTGAGATTTTAACCAATCTTTTTGGTAAACCTATTACATTTTGATAGATACTAGAACTACTAGGTGTTTTATTTCTCCATGTATTCTTTCTAATATGTCTAGGAAAGTTAGTTCAATGGCAAATGCATGGTCAACATAATATGGGAATGATGTTAAGGTCAAATTTGATAGGTGTTTAATGGAAGATGAGATTGAGTTGATTGAATTAACTATGATGGTAGATATTTATGCATCTCTGCTAGGGTCTAATGATATAATACAAGTGGTGAATTGGATTACTAAGCATAAACCTAAAGTAGATTGTTATTTAAAGAAGAGAGAGTGTTAGGATGATTTTGGGAATCACACTCAACTTCAATATGAGAAAAGGGAGTTGAAACTTAAGAAAAGTTTAACAATTTAGCTTAAAAAGGATCAGAGGAAAGGATGTCAAACATTTATTGTTAAAATAAATGATATGGAGGAAATAAAAGAGTCATCCACTGAGGATTACCATTTATTTAAGAATTTTTAGGGTGTGTTTCTTGAATAATTATTAGGATTACCACCCAAACATGAGTTTGGTTTCTCAATAGACATAATACCCAGTTCAAAACCAAAATCCAAGGCACCTTAAGAGATGACAACTACAAATCTAGTTGTTTTGAAGGTTCAACTATAGGAGTTATTATCTAAAGGGTTGATTTGACCAAGTGTGTCATCATGGGGTGTATCAGTCATGTTCATCAAGAAAAAGGATGGTACTATTTACCTATGTATTGATTATAAGATGTTGAACAAAGTGACAATCAAGAATAGGTATCCATTGCCTCACATTAATGATCTTTTTGATCAAATGCATAAGGAAATAATATTATTTAAGATATATCCCTGAGCATGATATCATTAGTTGAGGATTTGATAATAATATATTCCTAAAAAAATGTTTATAACTTGATATGGGCACTATGAGTTTATAGTGTTGCCTTTCAGGTTAATAAATGCTCTAACAACATTCATGAATCTTATGAACAGTGTGTTTAAGGACTATATGGATTAATTTTTTTTAGCTTTTTTTAATGATTTCTTCATTTATTATAAGAATAAGGAAGAACATATACAACATCTAGAGTTGGTTTTGTAGCATTTAAGGAAGAAAAATTTGTATGATAAGTTGTCTAAATATGCCTTTTTTTGGAGGAAATTGAAATATTTGGGATACATTATCTCCACATATAAATTTTTAATTGATTCAACAATGATAGCCATTATGGAGTGGCCAACACCTAAAAATGTGCATGAAGTTAGAATTTTAATGGGTCTAACAAGGTATTATAGGAATTTGTTTCAAATTTCTCAAAAAAAGCTAACCCAATTACCTCTCTTAAGTGGAAGAATTGGAGTTTTGTCTAGTTAGACAAGTGTGAGAAATATTTTTAAGATTTGAAAAGGAGGCTTACATCAACACCTATGCTAAGAGTTCCTGATTCTAATGGTTAGTTCTTAGTAATCAATGATACATCTAAGGATGGTCTTGGAGGAGTTATTATGTAGGATGGTTTAGTTGTAGCATATGAGTCTAGGAAGCTTAAACCATATGAGACAAATTATGCTCCACATAATTTGGAACTTGTGGCAATTGTGCATGCTTTGTAAGTATGGAGGCATTATTTATTGGAAAAACTATTTGAGCTCAAGATTGATAAATTGGGATTCAAATACATCTTCACCCAATTAAACCTAAATGCTCGTCAGAGATGTTAATTAGAGTTATTATCCGACTATGATTTTGATATAACTAAATCAAGGGAAAGCACAATAGAGTTGTTGATGCCCTAAGTCATAGAAGGTATATAGAAATGTTGATTAATATTAGGAGTACCTTTCATGACCAAGTTATTGAATTATACCCTAAATATGAATTCTATGAACAAGTTAAGAAAGCTTTGTCAAAGGATGCTCAAAATCTTAAGTTCAAAGGATTCAAGTTAGATAATGATGGTATTTTAAGGTAAAATGATAGAATATATGTACTTGATAAAGATAATTTGAGGATCATAGTGCCAAATAAATTTCAAAATGCCCCTTATTCAGGTCATTTAGGAGAGACTAAGTTCATGAAAGAGATAAAACTTCTTTATTTATGGAAATTAATTAAAAGGGATGCAATATATTTTGTCTCTCATTTCTTAGAATGTTAGTGTGTGAAAGTTTAACATGTGTATCTCAAAGGATTATTGTATCCTCATAATATAATGGAATGGAAGTGGAAGGTAATTAATATTAATTTTGTCCAAGGTTTACTATTATCATATAACTAACATGTCATTATCTTTGTGGTAGTTGAAAAACTAAAAAAGGTATCCAACTTCATAATAGGTAAACTGATTGATGATGCACTAACGATTGCAAAGAGGTTTATGATAGAGGTGTACTAGTTACATGTTTTTCTAGATAAGATCATTTTAAATTAAGATTTGAGGATGACATTCAGGTTTTAGTTGACTCTAAATTCAACTTTGGGCACATAGTTGAATTTTAGTACTACATATCATCTGGAAATGGATGGAGAAATAGAGTGTGTAAATGAAGTTATAAAAGATATTATTCAAATCTATTTCATGGATCAAAAATATAAGTGGGAAGAGTATCTTCCATTGGTAGAGTTTACTTATAATAACTCATACTAATCAACTTTAAAGATGGCTCCATTTGAAGCATTGTATGGAAGAATGTGTCCAATAATAATTAGTTGGGACAAGTTAGAAGACAAGGTGGTCTTTGGTCTTGAAATGATTTTTGAAATGGAGGAGTAGGTAAATTTAATAAAACAAAGGTTATCTGAATCCAATGAGAGGAAAAAAAAGCTATGCTAATTTGAAAAGGACAACAAGATAATTTTTTATGGGTGATAAAGTATTTCTGAGAGTTAAGTCTCATAAGAGATTGATTAAATTTGGTAAATCAGTGGATATTTCACCAAGATATGTGGGACCCTTTGAGGTCTTAGAAGTGATCAATCTTGTTATGTTTAGGCTTGCCTTGCCATTAGTTCTAGATCTCTTACATAATGTTTTCCATGTGTCTTATCTTAAGAAGCATGTATTCAATCCTTCTCATTTATTAGATTAGAATTATTTATAGGTTCTAGATCCCAAGGTGATCATAGTAGAACAAGTCGTAATAATTGACATATGTAAACTTAGTATATGTAATAGAGAAGTGTCATAGTGCAAGGTTTAGTGGGACCAATATTCTGAGGATAATGCCACTTGGGAGGAGTATAATGCGTTCTATAGGTTGTTTCCACATTTATTTATTTAAGCATTTACTTTTGATTTATTTTGATACTATATGTTATTTGATTTTAGAATTGTAATTTTAAATAAGCATCATTAGGATGATGACCAATTTTAGGGGATAAAGATGTTACATCTCAATTTCCTCAATAAACATGATTTGATTATTAAACAAATATTATGGGATTAATGTTGTTTAATTATTGATGTAACAAACTATTTTTAATTATGGTGATGTATGGACATACATTTAATGATTATTTTATGACTCATTACATGATTTAGTTAGATTTATATGAGTTTTATATGCACATGGATTATGCTTATTCAATATTTCTATACTTTAGTAGCATTTATATTGATTATATTTATTATGGACTAACTAATATTTATATTTATGATGTGGATGTAGGATAAATTCTAATCTCAAGTCATATATAGAGGGAGAGCATCATCAGGGAGGATGCTACAAATGGATATGTTAGAGGTTGTTGAGAAATGATAATGAACCCAACACACACCACTTAGCATAATAGAATGCATGATTGCTTTATGTTTCAGTGTGTTTGATTAATTGATGCTTGGATGTGTTAATATGATTTAGATTCATGTTTGATGTTAATCAATCTTATCTTCAGTTGAAATTGGTTGTTATGATCATTGTGTTTCTAAAATTTTGGAATGTTTCAGTTGCATATTTTTATTTGAATGTTTATAATTTGTATAGTTGTATTTATAAATTTTAAGATGGGTAGTTACAAGTATTCAAAAAATACATTTTTAGAATATGAATATATAAGACAAATAATTAATTTGCATTTTGAACTTACAACAAAATGATTTTTATTAAGACTAACCTAGACTTAAGGGGTACCTAGGGGGACTAAATTTAAATGCTACTGTTGACCTAGATATATGGTAATGGTTATTTAAATGTTTTACTTATCATTCAATGCTTAAGATGGGATAAGCATTCAAATTATTTTAAAAACATAATTATTATTTTAATTGATATATTATTATGTCAACCCTAATATCTAGAAGCATATTTTGTCCTTATTGGCTTGGTCATTCAAACCATGCTCAACATAGAGAGGATTGACTACGAGTTGGAAGAAGTAGAGGAGGAGTCTGTTAGTTTGGCAGTCAAGTTGGGAAATTTGGAAGGCATGTTGGGAATTATATATTGATGGTGAGTCTTTCTGGTAGTAATGGAGAAGGGTTCACCATGATTTTAGGGGTTTTCAAATACATGAAATGGTCTGAAAAAAATAATAAAGAAGAAGGAAGTTTGGAGATTTGAGGTTAACCATGGTATACCATAGAAGGAATGAAGGAAAGAGACTAATTTAGTTGAAGTGAAAGGCACATTACTTTGATAGATAAGAGGTAGGGTTTTTATTTGAAATTATTTTATAATTCTATATTATTTTTATATGGTAAATGGAATAAATGGGTTTTAGGTTTTATTATTATATTTAATAACCGTAATAATCATTAGGGATTCGACCCTATGAGAGGAATAATTCTCCACACATAATCAAATCCATGACTTGATTCATGTATAAAATAAATATATAATGATTTTCAGAATAATAATTTACCTGAGTGTTATTACGCATGACTATGTGCTATATTTTTCTAAAGACTCAATGTGTTACTCTGTTAAGAAGTCAATTGTTTTGAAATGATTGAGGCATTTTAGTATAGGGTTAGACATAGGGTTTCATTTATTCATCAATAGACTGTGTATTTATTTGTTATAATGAACTTAGTGAATTGATAGTGTATACAAATTAGGGTCATTTAACATCATGTTATTTAGAGTCAATTTTGGGTATTCGAGTCTATATTTGGTTATGAATATATCTTTATATAAATAGACTATGATAAGAAGACTTTGTGAAGACTGTATGTATCTTTTTAATGGACTATGTATACTTTATTTGGGTCAATTATGAATTGGTTTTGATATAAAATCTATGGATGATTGAGTGATAGTATCTATCTTGACTATGTTTTTAAGTTATTATTATTGGATATTACTTGTGTTATATCTTTTATGTTCTAGTTTAGAATGGCTAGGTATAATGATTTATTATACTGTGAGTCAAACTCTTAATAAAAAAAATAAAAGGTATTAGTCACCTTTACTTGTTACATATTGATTTGGATAAGTAAGTATAGTTAATTTTTCATATAACATTATGAATCAACATGTGTATGAAGAATTATGCTTATAATGTATAAGTTTTATGTTGGCTATATATAAATAGGATTTTCTTGTCAACTATATTAATAAGTTGTGAATTGGGTAAAATGGTTATATTTGACTGTGTATAATTACTTTTAAGTCAATTGAATATAAACATTTGTGGTCAAAAATATATAAAATATTATATGACTTCTGTATGAATACCTTTGAATACAAATATGTGAAAACATTTACATGTCTATTATATTTTAAAGAATAAATTGTGAACTGGGGAGTCAAATTGTTTCAAGTTATGATGGGATGTTTGAATGTTACAAATACTTAACATATTTATAAGATGGTTGTGTATGTATATAATTATTTAAAATGACTATGTATGTATTTTATAAATGTTGTGAGTATATTATATTAAGTCTATAGAGTGTACTTAATTATGGATGTCTATGGAATTTATTCCAATAACTGACTGTGTAAATATGTAAGTTCATAGTTGAAAAAATTATAATCTAAGATAAAATATAAAATGTAGTTTATATATATATATATTGATTGGATGATTAATATTTATGATATTTCCCTTGAAGGGTCTATTATCCTTTTTGTCTAGGGTAAACACAAACAAGTAATAAGTTGTTATTATACATAAATTTATAGTAGTTGTATGGTTTCTTTATTTTCAATTAGCTGTGTGAGACATAGTTAAATAAATGTTTGTTTTATGTTTATTAGATTGTATGAGAATGTTTGGGTTTTAATTATGTTTCATTCTTATATTAAAAACTCAAGTTTTTTAGATAAATTAAACATATATGTATGTATGTATGCAAGTAATTATGGACTATACATATAGATGAGTATATTCTATATGAATAGTTCATAAAAACATATATACATATATATATGTTATCACTTCAATTGTATGCATAAGTGTATACATATATGACCATTTATATGTATATATATTATGCCATTTGATTATAAATGACAAAAATATTTTGAATGTATATAGATATAAATATACATATTTGTGTAGATAATTTGATATACAAATAGATGTTTAGTTATAGTGAATATTTTTATTCATATACAAACTAGATTTATATAATTAATTAATAATATGATATTTTAGTTATTAATTATGAGTGAATTATTATTAGCTAATTAGAATAATAAATGTTGTATTTATTATTATTTATTTGCTTATAATTTTATTGAGAAGATATTGAATTATGTTATTTAAATATAATGCATGTGAACACTAGATATTTATTAGGAATTCATAAATTGTTAGATTTTATGATGATTGTTAGAAAAAAAATTCATATGCAATATTTCCTTAATGGAAAATGGACATTGGTTATTTTGGAACTTAATAAATATATTAGTGAAAATAAATTGTTATTTAACATGAGATTATTTATATATTTATTGTATTTAATAACCATGGTATTAAATACTAAATATGTATGAAAAATTTGTGGAATTATTATTTATGAATTATTTTTAAATTTGATATTAATGTCACTAGTGATAATTATCATGGGACATATTCTCATGCATATAGTTAGAGTCTTTAATACTTAGTTGTAGGAAATCCAATTGAGTGCATGTGATTTGATTGATCTAATGGATCATTAAATTATATAAATTTTTTGTAAAAATTAATATTTATAGTTAAAATTATCATTTCACATTTTTAATTATATGCATGTATGCATGATTTCATGTTATAAAAATAATTCTTTATGATATGTTACATGTAGTTAGAATCTTACAACACACAGGTTCTAGTTGAATTCTTGATACCTACACTATTATCATTTGTTCATCTATGAAGGGAGGTTCATTCCCTAGTTTGGAATTGTTCAAGGGATCTATGGTCAATGGTTGGTGTGGAAAAGCACTCTGATGATGCTCTCCTTCTCCTACAGTAGCCAGCTGATAGAGACTCTTACTCATGATTTTAGTATATTTACATATAATGAGTTTATGGATACTTGTTGGTTATGTGGAACCCTATATTTATTACATTCACTTTGATTAAAATTATTATATTATTGTACTTCATGAACAATAATTTGGCTGCTCTTAATTGTATTAGATTATTGTATTGAATTTTAATAGTTGGATAAGTTATTATAAATTCAATAGTTATACATTTATGATAGACTATATTTGTAATTATGTTGGATTTGTTAATATGATCATGTTATCTAAATGAATTATAATAAATTTATTATAAAATATATATTTATTAAAAGATCATATTAACTAATCTATTGTGAATAATTTAATTTGATTATTTAGTAAAGTTTTAAGTTTTTTTAGTTTTTTTTTTGAAAAAAAAACAAACCATTATTTGAGTTAAATCCAGTGGGATTCTAACAAATTCATAAAAAAATCATTACTATGAAACACTTTTACTCATGTAAAATTGTCATTAGGTTTACACTATTTTTGTGCTGTAAAAATCAAATATCCTATTTCAACTCTTTTTTTTTTTTCATTTGTGAAGAATTTGGTGACTTAATTTCAATGCTAATAAAATAATAAGAAATAAAATAATAATTATATTATAATGATTATGAAATTATTATAATATATTATATAATATTTTATAAATATAAAAATTAATTATAATATAAGTATTACACACACACACATTGAAATATCCATTTATTTGTAAATTTACATACAACATAATTTGTTTAAGTAATATATATCTTATGTTTTTACTAATTATAATATTTTATTTGTAAATGTCTAGATGATGATGATGATGGAAAAATAAATAAGTTATCATCTATAATACAATAATATTGGAGTGAGTGAAATTCATGTATTATCCTTTCTAAAATAAAAATAAAAAAATATAGCTACCAGCTATACCCTAATCCTCATCACAATCATATATATTATCTCATTATTTATGCTATATCCATGAATGAAATCTCCATTGAACCAAAATCATTTGTATAATATTATTCAAAATTAGGGCCATCAACTATGACAAATAGTTTGTTGACCTATAATTTTTTTCTATAATTTTAAAAGTACTTAAAGTCAAAAAATTGATAAATAAATAATTACAATTGTAAACTAAAAAATTGGACACTATTGATTCTCAACTAAATAATGAATGTCTTTCTATCAAAAATCCCCTAGAGTGAGCCCACTCCTTTAATGCATCAATTTCTCTATCAAAAGGTTTTAAATTGCTCTTGCACTTGCATACTGAATTTATTATCAAAACACTTCTACTATGGAAAAATGTAAGTATTAAATTGAATTAAATTATAAACTAATTTATTTATAAAAAACTTATGAAGTTTTGCATAACATGTTCTATTCTCATGTTTATCAAGTGATGAATTATCAAATTCCCTTCACTCAATTTAGATTTATGAATATTTTCTGAGCTACTTTCAACCCTTACATAAATTTCAAAATCTAAATAATAATAATTAATAAATGTAAAGAAATAGATTTTTTTTTACATGCCATGGGTTTATTTTTTAAACTTATCTACTAATTTATCTCCTTACATCTCGATATTTATCATTGCATAATTTATCATAAGGAGATACATTTATTTGTGGAGGTTTGAGCCTTCACCTCTCCTCATCCATATTTTCCATGTATATCTTCTAGAAAAAAAACATTTTATAAATTATTATAAAACTATAAATATAAAAAAATATAACTAATATACAACATTACCCTCATATCCCTCCTCATCCTCTTATTTATATTTTCCATTTAAAAAAAAATTATATTCATATTAGAGTGGGCTATACCAAACTCTATTTGAATTGTACCAATCAACCATTTTTTATACTTAACCAACATGCAATTAAATTTGAGGTAAAATATTTCCTTAAATCAATTTATTGGATTTGAAAACTATTCTTTTTTTAAATAACCTTAACCAAAATAATAATCAAAGGTAAAAAAATCAATATTTCAATAAATAAATTAAAAAAATTATTAAGCTTTTTTGAAAATATATTTACTTGAACTAAACATCTTGTAGATTTTCCATCTCATCATTTATATACAATTTACTTGAAGAGTTTTTGACATTTATTTTTAGAAATTTTTTATAATGAGATGATATGGTCAATCACCATCAAACTTGATTGGAGTGAAAGTTCACCCTAAAATATGTAGGGAGATTATTGTCAAGGCTTTTGGTGGATGATCTTATTGCCTTGGTGTATAAGTATGATCAATATATTTATACATTACTACATTACCAATAAATATATTCAATCTTTTATTGGCCCACCTCCCCAACCCAAGATTTAATCATACCCTACCCCAGTCATGTAGAAAGATGAGATTTTTGTGAAGGGATTAAATGTATGGATCTGAAATTAAAATAAGGATGTCAAAAATAAAAATTAAAAAATTGATAAATTTACAAAACTAATCTAAATAACATTGTTGACATAGAATATAAAACATGGTTACATATAACTATGAGGTTTGTGTTGACACTAGTTAGAGATAATGTAGAAAAAATGTTAGTATTGAAAATAGTTAAATATTATGTGCATTTATACATTTTTAGAATTAGGTGTATTCATTTACATTCAATTTTTACATTATGTAAATATTTCCTACTCTAACTCTCTGTATTCATAGACATATAGTCAAAACAACCTTTGCACTTCCACATATGTATTTACCCTATACCGCCACACTCTCTACTACATTATCAGTATTCACTATGCTAATACAATTATCTCTATACTCTATAACCTATGTTTCTATCTTATCTCACTCTATTCATCTATATCCTGTCATATTACAATATTCTAGTATAAATACTGACTAGATACCTTTTTAAAATTAATTGTATTTATAAGACATGCATTTTCTTCATATAGATTATCTTATGTTATCATAGGTGACCAAACTATACTACGATGCCTACATCAATAGAATATTTTATCCCATTATATTAGATATGTACCTTGTTTCTACAACTAGTAAATTCTCTAGTGTTCTATAGTATGCTTCATGACCAACTATCTAAATTTCCATTTTATCCATTTGAGTATTCAATAATGGTAGATAATCATCCACTTATTAGAAAATTTGTATCCGATGGGATTATTTTTCCTTATATTAATTTTAAATGGTAATCCATTTTTATCATTCTAATTTAGAGGGAACTTTATTGGTGTAAATTTTTTAGAATTAATACTGAGTTATATCTCCATATCCTCCAACTCTTTCTTCTATTCTTGGGTCCACAATGACTAAATGATAGAATATGAAAAGTAGGTATTTTCCTATCCCATGGCTTTTTAAAGTTTGTCTACTTATTCTTCATATTAAATTTTGTTTTTCTAATTCCCCCCAATACTAGACCTAATAATTTATCCCATATTATTCTATAGCCTTAGATTTGATGAGGCTTTTTTCTAATATAGCTTTGACATTGATGATTAAATTCTCCATTGTTTCATCTAGTTATTACTCTATTGGCCATGTTGAATCCAAATCATATTGTAGCCAATCATTAGTTAAGGTCATGAGAGACCTCTTTATCCCTTCTAGATTTACACACCATGTTATCTATTCTATCTTTGTGCTCTAGATAATGGTTTCCCCAACTAATTATTTCTCTATTATAGTGTGATTTTGTGCAAAGCTAATATAATTTATCCTATTGTTATACACTGAAGGAATCTATGAGGTACCAGAATAAATTTTTGCTTTGATATTCTTAAGGGGTTCCTTGGAGTAGTTTAACTACTAATAATGGTGTCAATTTCACCCAAAACATTATACATTTATATCTTAATAGTTTCCCCCATATCTATGGATCTTGTAGATGGAGTACCTACTTATTTTTATCTTCTTTCCTTTTCCTCCATATCTTTTCTTTCTTGTTTGATATTTTATTGATTCTCCTTATCTTGTTTTTATTTTCTTAAATTTTCCTCTTCTTATTTATTATTGTTTTCTTTATCCTCCCTATTTTTGTTCTCCTCTTCCTCTTTTCTATTATGATCCTCTTCCTCCTTTTTTTCTTTTCTTGAGGAGAAATAAGTTAGAATATCCTAAATTTACTTTAAAACTGGTTCATGGAGGATAAAAAGTGTTACTAGTTTGCTTTGGATGAGACACTTTGTAATCTCATAATCTCTCCCTAACTTAAGACTTTTCAAGCCCTTTTGTGCACCATCTATCTCTTTGAATATTTAGGGATTATAGGAGTCTAGTGAAATTATAATCCTCTATAAAATTTCTTAAACTATTACTATCACTATCAACATGCCCTTCCTCTTATTATATTTTGGCCTTATATATTTTAATTTTTTTAGGGGATGTTCCCCATCCATGTGCCTTTAAGGGACATGTAAAAATATCAAATTAGGTATGCATCACATCCTAATCCATCCATTTTTTAATTGATATATTATTTTAACATGAGTTTTAGCCCTATTGAGTGCCCAACTAAGATTGATAAAATGGTTGAATTCAAGGTGCTTGTTTTATACATTATTTAATAATATGTTCCCTCTATAAAAATTAAATTATATTTATCTTTCATCTGAGGGATATAAGCCTACTATCTTAAAGATGAAATAAAATGGTCCAAATATAGATACTCATACCTCATCATGAGGCCTAAAATTTCATCTTTAACATCATATTATTTCATCCTATCATCTCATGATTTTCACATATGCATTCATGATCTATTTTTCATCATAAAAATAATGTGGATACTTGAATCATATTTTGAATAATTTCCATTTGAGGAAATATTCTCTTAATAATTCATATAAATGGGAAGGCTTTCTACATGCATAGAATAACTACATTTTGTCACTAGTACTTATGGTTTGTACCATCATAATTAGTTTGAACCATCCATACTTGAAATATTTTTTTCACTAATACATAAAATCTATTTATAAATTCTTTAAATCCTTATCATTTAGAGTGGGTGGCTTCCCACTCTAAGAAATTTATTTAGATGGAATTAGTATAAAAATGACCAGTAAACTTGTTTTTACTCTATGTAATGGTTTAACACAAAATATAAAGATTTTAAAATATAGTGTAAATAGGATTATTAGCTTCTAATTTAGATTTTGTAGACACCCACTCTAAGAGATTTATCTACATGGACTTAGTGAAAAAAGTACAAGTAATCTTCTTGTTACTATATATAATGGTTCAACATAACATGTAAATTTATAAAATATAGTGAAATTAGTAGGATTAATATCTTATAATTTAAAGTGGATGGGCACTATCTCTAAAATATTTTTTGAATATACTTAATTAAAAAATGACTAGTGAAATTTTTTAAGATAAAACAACATTAACAACCTTAAATTTTATCATTTGTTCTGAAAATTAGAAACTACTATAAGTAGAAGAAATAAAGAAATAATTATATAAACTAATACATCTATGTAATTCAACACATATTTCATATTGTAATACATTCCAATATGAGATTTTTTCTTCTTAATACCACCACATACTTTAATGTTGTTTATAAACTTATTTGGTAGCTTAGTGCCATAGATTATAAATGAATCATTTTTTATGCATGTCTAATTTTTGGATGAAGGTAGTTCCTAAGCATAAGTTTTAGAGTAAATTATACATTTCATGAAATAATTTTTTATCATGTAATATAATGCATTGAAGGATATATATGGTATAAAAGAAATCAATTATAAAACAAAATGTGATGAAATTTGAAAAATATTTATCATTTATTGAGGATAGAGATATGTGAAAATTGGTGTAAATTTGAGGTTGTTAATGTTATATAATATTCTAGCACCAAATCCCAATAGAAATATCGAGATATAATAATTTAGAGCTTATTCTAATATTAACTTTGTATGAGAATTTTGGAGTAAAAATAGTTCAGATCTAGACTTGAAGTAATCTTGTGAAAAAAATGACTAGTAAGCTTGTTGTTATCTATGTAATGGTGAAACATAGCATGTAAATATTTTAAAATCTATTGAAAATAATATTAGTAACTTCTCATATATAGTTGGTGGCCAACCACTTTAAGATATTTCTTTGGAAGTGAAAAAGGTCTAGTAAGTTTTTTGTTACTCTATGTAATGGTTCAATATAACATGTTTTAGTGAAAATAGGATTATTATCTTCTTATTACTAGACACTTACTTGTTGTTACTCTTACTTGTTTTTAATCTGTGTATTGTCTATTTATAGTGAAAATGGAATATTAAGCTTATTGTTACAATCTTTATGTAATAGTGTAATGAAATACCTGATGAGTAACTTCTCATTTAGAGTGGGGTGTTGCCCACTCCAAGAGATTTCTCTAGATGGGATTAGTGCAAAAGGACTAGTAAACTTATTTTTACTCTATGTAATAATTCAACATAACATGTAAAAATTGTTAAATATAGTAAAAATAATATTAGTAGATTTTTATTCAGAGTGGGCAACTACCCACTCTAATAACTTTCTCTAGATAGAATTAATGAAAAAGTACTAATAAAATTGTTATTACTCTATGTAATGGTTCAAAATAATGTGTAAATTTGTTTAATTTTAGTGAAAATAGTATTAGTAGATTCTTGTTATTAGATACATATTTGTTGTTGCTCTTGTTTATTTTTACTCTATATATAGTCCATTTATAGTGTCAATGGACTATTAAACTTTTTTTTAACTTTATGTAATGGCTCAACACAACATGTAAATCTTTTCAAATATAGTAAAATGAAATAGGATGAGTAGCTTCTCATTTAGAGTGGGTGGCTTCTCACTCTAAGATCTTTCTATGGATGGACTTTGTGAACAAATAACTATTAATCTTATTGTTACTCTATGTAATGGTTTAGCATAACATGTAAATATTTTCAAATATAATGCAAAATAGGATTAATATATTATCATTTAAAGTGGGTAGCCACTCACTTTGAGAGTTTTCTCTAGATGGAATTAGTGTAAAAAAGACTTATTACTAAGATTTCTATTATTAAATGTAATGGTGAAACATAACATGTAAGTATTTTCAAATATTATAGTGCATATAAATTTATTTGAATGATATTAATAATAAAGGATGAGTAAGCTTTTTGTTACTCTGTGTAATGGTTCAACATTATTAACATGTAAAGTTTTTTAAATATAATGAAATTAGGATTAGTAGCCCAATCATTTAAACCAATATTTAGTAATAATCTACATGTCTTTAATTATATCATTCAATATTAAATATTTAATACACCATAATAATAATTGTCATATGATTCTAACAGTGAATATAATCTTATAGTTTACAAAGAAATATAAGATTATTATAACTATAATAAAGTAATACCATTATAAAATATATTTTAATTATAGTATATAATTAATCTTATAATATAAATGCACATGTAATTATTACATTCAATATTAAACATTGAATTATAAAAAAATAAATATAAAATTGAAAAAAATGTGTACATGTATTTTTTTACATTCAATTTAAACTATTAAATTGTAATCATAGTTCAAAAGAACTTCTACTAAAAATTTTACACATATTTAATTCTAACATTCAATATAAGATATTATAATATTAAATTATAATAATTTTTACATGCTTTTAATATTCAATATAAAATTTTATAATATACTATTACAAAAATTGTTCCATAAATCTTATTATAAGAAACTATAATAAAATAATACCATTATAAAATCTTATTGCAACAATAATTTACCAATACTATTATAATATAGATGCATCTTTATATTTAATATTAAACATTGAATTATAACCAAAAGAAAAACATAAATCTAAATTTACTTAAAACAATATCAGTTATGTAAATTATGTTTACTCTTATAATATTGATGGACATGTAATTATTACATTCAATATTAAATGTTGAATTACAAAAAAATAAAATGAGTCCAAAAAATATTGTATAAAATATATAGAAATTTTAATTATTTAAAATATTATAAATATACATTTAATATGGTAATAAAATTAGATAATCGGTTGTACTACTAATTTATGCATTTAATAAAGTTAAAAATAGAATAGAAACATTTTAAAATATATTATATTTAATGTATTAAAAAGATTAAAAAGATTTAATTTTTTTAGTGATTTGAAAATAAAAATCTAAAGTATTGGTTAGGATTATATATATATATATATATATATATATATATGTATATGTATATATGTATATGTATATATGTATATGTATATATATATATGTATATGTATATGTATGTATATATATATATATATATATGTATATATATATATGTATATATATATATATGTATATATATATATATATGTATATATATATATATATATGTATATATATATATATATATATATATATATGTATATATGTATATATATATATATATATATATATATGTATATATATATATATGTATATATATATAACTCTATTTGACATAATTAAATTTAACAAATATTGCATTTTGAATTTAAGATAAATTCAAACATGACATATTTGAAATTTGAAAATACCACCTTAATAATTTATGCTTACATATTTTAATGCAACTCATAAATCTTATTTTCGACTATTTAAAATTTGAAAATGCCATGTTTTAATTTGAGTGGTAAATTTTAACACAACATATTCAAAATTTGAAAATGTTACACTTTGAATTGAGTAAGATTTCTTTATAAGACAAGATTTTTTTTTTTTTTTTTTGGATAAAAAAAATGTAAGGCTTGCTTTTTCATTATTTTTAATAAGGAAAAAGATAGGTGAATAAGAGAAGGAAGTATGCAACATTCAAACTAAGTTTAAAGTTTTACAGGGAGGAGCAAGGAGATGTATTTTCATTTCTAAAATGTAGCAAATAACAAGAGAAGGGGTATGAGATTCACATTGATAGTAATGACATGAAATAGTTGCAGATACATTTAATACAATTTTTTTTGAATATCTAAAACCATTTCAAACATAAGTGTTTCAATTGAGAATAAATTATATCAAAACCTTTGGTTTGTAGGGAATTTAAATAGTTAGTTTTAATTATTATTTTATAATTTTAATTTCAAATATGTTTTTTGTTTTTATAACTATTTCATTACAAGTGAAAGTAAAATTTATCATTCTATAAATGATTATCTATAAAAAAAATCATTTCTTGTATTTTTTTCCCCTTATAATTATTTTGTTACAAATTTAGGCAAACATTTTATTTTGTACATGAATACTAATAAAAAATTCACAAGAACAAATTTTAACTTGTTTCTATATATTCATTTCTATTATTTAAATATTTTATTGTATAGTTGAGTACTTATATTTTGTAGAATGATAATTTATTGAATATTTTCTCACTTCCTTGATTTGTTTTTATCAAATACTAATTTTTTTTTAAATTCCTTAATTTTTGTATGTTGTAAAAAAGATCCAAAATATAAAATGGTTGATATCTCTTTTTTATTAATGTTTATACCTTTTTCATCTTAATGGACCCAATATACAAAATTCAAAAAATGTTTTTCAAATAATGAAAATATGTCTTTAACTTATCATGATATGATTTTAAAATACTAGAATATTTTGTTTGTTTAATATTATATCATTTATATGACTTCAAAAATATTTAATTCATTTATTTGTTTCTAGCACACTCAATTAAATTTATCATAATGAATTTATTTTTAATATAATACATAATTGTTTTTTCTTATTTTTATGATCATCCTTGTGAGACTTGGTACCTACGATTAATATTTAATATGAATTCATTCTTAAAAAAATTATTTAGATTGGAGGCATAATGCCACTTGTAATTTTGAATCCTTAAAATAAGTGCCACTTCTCCTATATCCACTAAGATATAATATATATATTATGTTTAGAATATAGATCTTAGGTTATTATTTGAGAACCCTATTAAAGTTAACTCTAGATTGGTTTCACTATCCCTGCAATGGTTCACATTTGGAGTGGGTGGTTAGCCACTATAATAGATTTCCCTAGTAGAATGAATTCATTTAGAATATAAATCATAGTTAATAGTGAAGATAGGACAAGTGGTACATGTTTTTAAGGATTCACTTTAAATTATAGTGGAGGCATAGTGCAAATATATTCCACTTATCCTATCTCTACCAACACAATTTTTTTCTTGTTTTAAAAGACCTGTTCTCAATGTTTGAAGTGAGTGGCCACCTAATATGAGAGCTTGATAGACAAAGAGTAATATTGAAACATAAAAATGTATAATCACACACACACACACACACACACACACACACACACACACACACACAAGTATTTTTTTATTTTCATTTTCATTTAGAATTAAGTCATTTTCCTATTGGATGAGATTTGAAGTAGACAAGGTTGTTATTATTTGAGAACCATGTTAACCTAAGATTTAGATTGTTTTTAGTATCCCTAAAAATTATGGCTCTGATTTGAAGTGGGATGCCACCCACTCTAAGATCTTTTCTTCATATAAATAATTGATTTAGAATATAACTCTTAGGAAAAGTGGCACATGTTTATAAGGATTCACATTTAGAGTGGAGGCATAAAGCAAATAAATACCACTTTTCTTATCTATTATAAGACCTAAGATTTATATTATAGGTCTATACTTCATACTAAGGAAAGCTCTTAAATTGGGAAACAAATCATTTCAAATGAGAACCATAATTTTCATGGATACTAAAAATAATCTAGAGTTTATCTTAACATGGTTTTATAAAAATAAAAACTTTGTCTACTTTAAATTTCATCTAATATAAAAATGAATTCATTAAAATGAAAATGAAGATTCAAAAATTCCTTTAAAATAAATGTGTGTGTGTGTGTGTGTGTGTGTGTGTGTGTGTGTGTGTGTGTGTGTATATATATATATATATATATATATATATATATATATATATATATATATAACGTGTTTCATATTCATATGCTACAATATATGGTGAATTTCATTTGAAATGGCTATCATTCCACTCTAAAATCTTTCCTTAGTAGGATTAATTCTTTTAGAATATAAAGATTAGTTCTTAGTGAAGATATGATAAAGGATTCACATTAGAGTGGGTTCATAGTGCAAATAAATGACACTTTCCATATCTCCACTAAGAACTAAGATTTATATTCTATATTAATTTATCCTAGGAATGCTCTTTGAGTGGGCAGCCACCCAATCTTAATATAACTCTTTAATTTTATATGAGATCGATAAAATTTTTATGAAAGATCTTTGGAAAGATCAAAAACTTCCCCATTAATTTTTTTTTGGTTTTAGAAGAATTTTTCTCATTGTTTGAAGTGGGAAAACACCCAATCTGAGATATTTATAGATAAAGATTAATATTACAACATAAAAATATACAATACCTTATATATATATAGACACACACACGCACGCGCACACACACACACACACACACACACACACACACACACACACACACACACACACACACACACACACACACACACACACACACACACACACACACACACACACACACACACACACACACACACACACACACACACACACACACCTACCTTGCTTTAAAATGAATTTTTAATCTTCATTTTCATTTATAATGAAGTAATTTTCATATTGGATGAGATTTGAAGTAGATAAGATTTTTATTATTTGAGAATCCTATTAAGCTAAACTCTAGATTATTTTTAATGTCCATGGAAATTATGGATCTCATTTATAGTGGTTAACCACCCACTCTAAGATATTTAATTAATAGGAAGTGCATAGCTAGACTATAAAACTTAGGTCTTAGTGAAGGTAGGAAAAGTGGCACATGTTTGCAAAGATTCACATTTAGAGTGGAGGCATAATGCAAAAAATGTCACTTTCCTATCTCCACCAATACCTAATATTTATATTCTATATTAATTCATCCCACGAAATCTATTAGAGTGGGAAGCTACCCATTATTAATATATATCTCTAATTTTTTATGAGGTCAATAATTTTTTTATGAAAGTTATTTGTAAAGCTCTCAGAGTAGGCAAACAAGATTTCTAGACAAAGAGTAATATCACAACATATAAATATAAAATATATAAAATATAGACACCTTACCTTTTCATTTCCATTTAGAATGAATTCATTTTCTTGTTTGATGATATTTGAAGTAGACAAGGTGGTTATTATTTTATAAACTTGTTATGTTAAACTCTTTGTTATATTTCCTCCCAACATTTTTTACTAGTCTTACAACCTCATTTTTTAAATTACCAAGGATTAGTTAATCCTACAATATGTTCTAAAAATATTCAAGAGAAAAAATATTCTTTAAAAGTGTGATCAGGCCATAACTGTGTTAGGTTGAACACATGTACTTAACCAAGATTAAAAACTCTTAAAGGATTTTATTAGGAAAATAAAGTTACAAAATTGTTGCACAGATTAGGGTATCAATGTACTTAATGTACACTCATAAATTCTAATATGAAAATGTTAACTTCTATTTATTATTAATAAGACCATTAAAAAACCCTCAACCTTTCTTGAGGGCCTAATACAAATCTTAAATAGCCTATGCCCAATTTCAACAAGCACAAATTTCTAGATAAAACATGACTGCTAAACAAGCAACTAAGGTTACAAGCTCCTATTTCATTAAAAAGTGCTTCAAAATAATCAACATAAGAATCATCATACTACGTTATCTAAATTATTAAGTTCATTAAATGATGACATCAATGAGAATAATACTTCATTCAACATTTACAAAAGTAATAAAATTTAAGCCTTTTGAACAATCTTCATCTTCTTGGTTTTGAGTAGGCTATTACTTCCAACTATTGCTACCCACTTAAGTCATTTAATCATGATCTATAACTTTAGGGTCACTACATAATAATTTTACTCTACATAGCAAAGATATTAATTATAGTTTCATAAACTTATTAATATTATCACTCAATATAATTTAATCAATCGAGAGACAATAAATAGTTAATTATTCTTATTATTGACTAACATTACCACACAAATGGTTGTCTCATCAATATGAATCATAGTTCATTTTTCTCAACCAATTAAATAGATCCAAGTCATTTATACTAATCAAAATACAATGTGACCATCCCAAAAGTACAACATAGTATATATTTATTATATATTCCCTACTATCATATGGTCTAAATTTGCATGCTCATTTATCATGATAGAAAAAAAGATTGAATTTTTTTCAAAAGAAGACACAGTCAGTAAATTGATGTTTCAACAACTATGCTTATTAAAATTTTTATAATATAAACTTAAAAAATCTCAAGAAACTTCATATTAATTTTAGATTCACTTTTTTTTAGCTAATAAATCTTCACATTATAGTCTTTATTTAGCTATACATTGACATGCATGTAATTATAAACAACATGTGTCCACCAACATGATAAAAAACATATTTATTTACCAACTTTGCTTTTATGAATTCAATTCATCCCCAAAAAGTGTCAATAATTAACAAGTCATTATTAATTTTATTCCATGGATTCTATACCTTACTTATCTAAACCTCTTAACCTAGTGCAACAAGAAAAATCTTGCAATGAATTTTCAAAAATTCAAAGGTTAAAATTTAAACAAATGATAAACTAGATGAAAGATGACTGGTCCATATTTCAAGATAAAATGTTAACCTTTATTCATTACCTTACAAGTTAAAATAAAGGAAAATAATATTAATTGAAAGTATTTACTTAATTCATGCATGTCCTCTATACATTTATCTAAATGGAAAACCAAAATTCCAAAGAAGATAATAAAAGATAAATAAATATGATATTTAATTACAAAATTTTAATTAATAATAAGATTAATCTACATTTATCTATTGCTTTTGATAATTCTAATATGCATTCACAACAATCTAACTAACATGGAGTCTTTGATCAATAAAGGATTTAATACGAAACCCATATTTGTACTTCACATAAATATTAATGTTAAAGACTGAGTCAACAAGCCTTGATTAATATGAACAAATATAATACTTTATTTATTTTTTGTTATAATTCATTCATTTAATGATTAAAATATAAGCTACTCATATTCAAATAAATCCTACATAATATGTTTACAAATTATCATGAAAAACTATGAACTCATAAGATTACTAATAAATGGAAGCAACCAATAAAATAACACTTCAAAATTCCATTACAACCAACATGAAATGAAATAATAAGCTTATTTACTCTTACATCAAACACATAATGTAATTTTAACATTTTATTTTTGAATAAGTTACAAGATAACATCAATCGATAACCATTAAAAGAATCTAAGCATTTTCAACACATCTCAGTCAAAATAATAAGCCCACCCTTTCTATCCCAATGAACCCTCTATTAGTGTCCTTAAACCACCCCATAAATCATTTGGATGTGGAGTTCAGTAGCAAGAATAGAATATAATGGGTTAAATATGAACTAAATATTCTGAGCCAACTTAACACAAATGAAAAACATCAATCCATAGAAGACTCTAAAGAGAATAATATTTCCAAAAGGAATTTAACCAAAGAACATAATGATAAAATCCACTTAAGAGACAAGTATCTATGAATAAATTCAAATTATATTGTGTAACATATAGACTAAATAAGATTGACCTTCATGGAATCAATAAATGCCTATTGAATCCATCAACTTCAATATCTCAATAATTTTAATCAAGTATCTTAGTTTATCTTAAATATCATTATAAGTAACCCATATTTACTTTTACCTCCAATCAACTGTCAAAAATTAATGATACTAAAAAGAGTTTAGCCACATAGTCCTCATATAACTCTACTGATGGAAAAGAAAACTGAGAGTTCCACAAATAAACACAATTTACTTTAATAAATTGAAAGAAATCAAATGAAACAATGTGAAGTCATAATTCCAAAAATAAAAATAAAAAATCTCAAAAATAAGTTGCCCAAAAATGAGTCCTCTAGTTTCTCAACAAAACCACATAAAAAATAGTCAACATAGATCTTCCATAAAACCCAAATCAAAATTATAATTACCACTTCAAAATAAGACGGTTCTTTACTTCCAAAAATAAAAATGCAAGAGCACACCTATATATAGTCATAAAAAAACCTATTTCATGAACAATGCATAATATTCACTAAATAATCAGCACATACTAAAATATTGAACTCAATTAAAAAATAAACAAATAATGTAAGTCTTAAAAATAAACTTATACACAAAACCCATCATTTCAAGTTCACTCTTGACTGATAACATGACCCAAAATAGGTCATAAAATAATAAAATTTTTGCCACAAAGCCTCAATGTTTTTCCACAAATAAGGCCCTAAATCAAATAATAAACCTAGTTGAGAAACTATAATGCTCAAGAAAACTAAATAAATAAAATAACTTCATAAAATAATCAAGATTACCAAGAAAATTGAATTATATTAACAAAATAATTTTGAACTCAAGATTCAAAAACATAATTCAACTATTTCACATAAACCCAAAATTACACATTCACAAAACCACCATAAATCAAAACTATCTTGGCAATGCCATTTCATACAAAACCCATATGATTAAACCACACAATGACCAAATAACTCTATAACAAGGAATGAAAACTTAACCAGGCCTAAAAATGAATCTAAATGTGTAATGTAGGTCTAATGGGAAGTATTTCAACTTCCCATTACACTTACCATGTAATGTCTAAGTGAGTAATAAACAATGCATGACTAAAATAACAAAACCAACAACACAACTTACTTGTAAATCACATTGAAAATATAGATAACTTTGGCCTCCAATTAAAAGAGAAAAAAACTTTGTTACTTGTTCTCACTTTTTCCTCTTTTTCATTCACTTAATTGAGCTCTTTCAAACTATTATGGTTTCCATTAATGACCACTTTAATTCTACATTTTCATTATGAATAACTGAGAACGTGGGCCAATAAACAACCTCCATTTTCCCCCATAACTCCTACAAGTTCTTGGATAAAATACACCTACAAAAATAACTAATAATTCCTAGACCAGTTCAACCTAACCTCCATGGTTTTCACAAAAACATGACATCATTTTAGGTCAGGGTTTGAGTAAAATAAATTCAAAAAAACCAAAAAGACCCAAAAGCTAAGTCCACAAAGCTAATCAATTGTTGATGGCCTTAAGGATTTGGTCACCATGACCTAATTATACATTAAGCTTATACCCTATTGATTAAAAACATTAATAATCAATGTATGTTCACCCCATGACCTAGTCATGGTCTTTTTATAAGGTCAATAATTCTAGTCAACAATCAACATGATAACCAAGAAAGCAACCCAAAAATCTTACCAACAAAGAAACCACCAAGCACCAAGACTATAAAAACAATTCAATCACCAAAATAATGTAATTGGGGCAAAACATAAGAGGTAATCATGCCCACCAAGATAAAATTAATTAATCAAAGACTAATCACACAATAATTTACTAAAAAGTGGATTATGGCACAATAATCTAAAAAGTCAAGTCAACCACAAAACAAGACTAAAGATCAAAAAAATCAACTCAAAAAATGATCAAATAACTCATCATTAACCCCATATCTATTTTTACCAAAGTCCACAATCAACCTGGCTCATTTTACTTGTTCTAGTAGTCACCAAAATAATACATCAACAATATCCGAATGGAGTACCAATATCAAATATAATAAAGTAAATTATGAACTAAATTTATCCAATATGACAATATAACATTTCTATGATACTATCCTATCAAATATCAAGTAATTACATTAATTAATCACGTCAAATGCTAATGATAACAATTCATATTTATTTGAATCAATAAAAAAATGTTCTAATAATTTGATATACTAAAGTTCCATCTAATCAACAAGTAATGTCATATAAGAAAAAAAAATGTATCATAAAAATGAGGTCATGATGATTAGTTGGAATTTATGATGGCTATCTAATATGTAGCATGTTTATTGATAATAATGCCATAGTTTTCATAGCTAAAATATTATCCCTCAGTTGTTGGGTACTCATGAGTGATTCTTGACTTCCCCTCACAAAACAGTAATTTTTTTCTTATTTTTAAGGGGGAAGCCAAGAAACAAGCTACATAGTAGATAAACATCATAAAACAAGCTACATAGACACAAAAAATGTATTAAAAAAATAACATGCATGAATTGTTAAATTTTATTGGCATGCAAAATGACTTTATCTTCAAGCTCAAAGTTTAGAAAACTTTTTTAATCATACCAAAAAATTTCAAGATTCATTTAAAAACAACTTAAAATTCATAACATTTAATTTTAAAAATACCAAACGTACATGTAACAATGACCAGGGATTCAAGAAAGATCTAAAACTAAACTTCGAAAGCATGAGCTAAATTAAAAGCCTTGTATTAATGTTTTGATTCCAAGGAAATCAACAAAACTCAAGAATTATTGAGCTTAACTTCTACAAATTGCTTGCAAGTGATATGTAAATTGAGAAATTTGGTAACTATTTTGAGTTTGACCTCAAAAATCATTGCAATCAATGTTGAGTGGTGCCAAGTAGGACACATTAATTATACCACCTCCCATATTTTATGTTAAATTTGATAGTATATCAATGTTTTTCTAATTTGGTGGGGTCCCAAATTACAAAAAAATATATGTTAAAGATATTTGGTGAGTTGGAGATGAGAAAATCAAAATAATGAGTCCTTTGGAGCTAAGCTAATTTAGAAATTTCACCAACCTATAAAAATTTATTCCAAAAAAAACCATCCTCTTATTACTAGTTAGGGACATGGTTTATTAAATATGAAATTACCATTTAATATCTATCGATGTTAGTATTTAGATCTACTATTAATATCTTTGAACTATGCTTCTAATATTTAAACTAAGACTATGTACCATGTTTCATATTAGTTTGAACAAAATTTATGATGCCAAATTGTAGGCCACATTAATTATTTTTCTTCCCATATTTTATGATAACTTTGGTAGTCTATCAATGTTTTACCAAGTTGGTAAGGTCTTAAATCACCAATCATTCTATGTTGAAAATATCTAAAAACAATATTCAAAGATGGGCCATCAAACTATACAAATATCATGCCATTAAGGGAACTGATATCTCTGGTCTCTTTGTTATAGTACTTTGCATAGGAAAGAACTAAATATTTAAATTGTACCAATTTTAGAAAACTAAAAACATACATAAGACCACTCTCAAATATTTTTATGCAATAGCTATTATTTTATCCTCTTACATTATATCCTAAAATTATTATCTTAGAACCAAAAATATCAAGGAGATCTATTTCAAAAGCATTCATTCCCTTGTATCCCAAGTATTTATATTTCATTTTAATTGATTTCATAGTTGATAATTTCACACTTATTTACATATCAGGATGATTCTAGCTTAATCTAAATTCTCAAGGTTTATATTTGACTTAAGAATATTTGAAATTGCTCATACAATTTTGTTTTCAAACTAATAGTATCAATAGCTAATTCTCAATTGATTAAGCCTTTTAGGTATTAAAATTATCTACATTAGATACTCAGATGTGTCTCAATCACTTGTTTCAAGCCTTTATATATTCATTCTAATACTATTTAATCATATGAACATGTCCTTGATTAAAATTTAGGACTTCAGGACTCCTATCCTTTCAAAAAAATTCAACCGAGTTCGGTTTCAAGCTTTTTTACACTTATGTATATATATGTATAAACTAATTGACAAGGTCTATTAATGACTAAAATATCTCATAATATCTTATAATATCCTTCTATAATCCTTATAAAAATTTTAAAATAAATCCATGGGTTCATTTTAGAGATAAAAGACATTTTCTACACTCTAGGTTTCTCTAAATTCATAGAGGCCAAGAGTTAGTTACTGACCATTCGTAAATCTATGGAACCTTTTTTTATCAACTAACACCTAGGATGTGGTCTTATTAAACTCCTTAACCATTTATACTAATAAATTTAACCCCATACAAATATTTTCACCTAATTTTAGACCATTATGTACAACTATCGATAAAGAGAATAAGAAACCTGAAGATTTCAAGAATACCGTCAAAACTATAGTCCTTGAATTGATACAAAAATTACTCAAACATATTGAATTTCATTATTTTTAACACAAAAATCTTTATTAAATATTAAAATATTTTGAAAGCATACCAAACTTTTGCACATACATAGACAGACTTCACACTCTTGGTGAGTAACCCGTCATAATTCTTATAGTCAAACTATGATCATCATGCTTTCAAAACAATGTAGATCATGAATAGACATGTAACTTCAAATTAACATCTTAAGAACATATCAAAACTTTTAATACCCCTATGAAACATTGACCTATAATCCTTATATGAAGTTTAAAATAAATCCGTGGGTTCATTTTAGAGATAAAAGACATTTTCTACACTCTAGGTTTCTCTAAATTCACAGAGATTGAGAGTTAGTTCTAACCATTCATAAATTTATGGAACCTTTTTTTATCAACTAACACCTAGGATGTAGTCTTAATAAAATCCTTCACCATTTATACTAATAAATTCAACCCCATACAAAGCTTTATACCTAATTTTAGACCACTATGTATAATTGTCGATAAAGAGATATGAAACTTGAAGATTTCAAGAATACCATCAAAGCTATAGTCCTTGAATCAATACAAAAATTAATCAATCATATTGAATATATTTATTTTTAACATAAAACCTCTTTATTCAATATGAAAATATTTTGAAAGCATATGAAACTTATTCACATACATAAATAGACTTCACAGTCTTAGTGAGTAACCCCTCATAATTCTTATAGTCTAACTATGATCATCATGCTTTCAAAACAATGTAGATCATGAACAGACCTGTAACTTAAAATTAACATTTTAATAAAATATCAAACATTTTAATACCCCTGTGTAACATTGATT
Source organism: Torreya grandis (assembly GCA_037957365.1). Classification (NCBI taxonomy): domain Eukaryota; kingdom Viridiplantae; phylum Streptophyta; class Pinopsida; order Cupressales; family Taxaceae; genus Torreya; species Torreya grandis. The sequence goes on along the minus strand of JARHVA010002318.1, from coordinate 2,020,024 downwards.
CACCAAAAAATGATATCAGTCTATGTGAATCTTAATGACAACTTATTACTACTCATTTTATCCTTATAACAGTCTAGAATGGTTCAAACATATGTCTCTTATAAATTTGGGTGATTTTATCCTTTAAAAAAATAATTAAAATATATATACTCAGATGCTCTAGCAACATAATTCCTTTACATATAATCAATTACCTATCTCAGGCATTTATATTTTCAACAACGGTTCTAGGGAGTCCTATAATTTGAATTTACATCTATAAGTGTTATAGATGGTTTTCATACTATGTAAAAATAATAATTGAACACTCTTGTCTCCTTTATGACCTGGTTGATTCTTTACTAGAATGAAATTATTAACAAATGAATATTTTTAATAATCATAATGAAGGTATTAACCTTCTACAAATCTTGCTTCTAAAGATAATGAGAAAGATTAATTCATTGTTTGAAGAATAACATTACAAGCACCTCATTCAATAAGAGGTATTTTAAAGAGAAATAGACAAACTTCATAGAAGAAAACAATAAACAAATACAATTTTTAGTGCAATAGTAGAAGCTTTCAATGGAGATGACTTGAGTGGACAGGCAACAATGGTTGAAAGATAATGGTAGTCGATGGATCAATTTCAGTGGTGATTGATAGATTTGATTTTGGCATAGATGGGACATGGGTGGATTACAAATTTTTCCAACACTCCCACATAATTCTTACTACACATAGATTCAACATCCATAATGCCTAAATCTTGTCGTAGGCATTAAAAATTCTCTTGTGTTAATGTCTTTGTGAATATATCTGCAACTACTATTTTGACTTGAAAAAATGAAGCTCAATTTCTTTATCCTCAACCAGATCCCTTATGAAATGATAACAGATCTAATTGTGCTTTCTCCATCCATGGAAAACTAGATTCTTTGTTAAGGTTATTTAGGATACATTGTCATAATATATTATTGTACCACCTTCTTGTTCCTCATGCAAGTCAATTAGGATTCTCTTGAGCCAAATAGAATGACATATAGTTACATTTATTGAAATATACTCAACTTATACTATAAATAAATTAACTATGGATTGTTTCTTGGAAGCCCATGAGATGGCTTCTAAACCCATGTGGAACACATATCCTGATGTGTTCTTCCTATCATCTACACTTCCTACCCAATCGCTATTTGTATATCCAACCAAATCAAATTCACTTGATGAAATATAGAAGATGCCAAAATTATTTGCGCCATTGACATATCTCAAGATTCTCTTTCCTGCTTGCTAGTGTGTATCCTTAGGTGTCTCCATGAATCTAGAAACAAAACTTACTACATACATAATATCAGGCCTAGTGGCTATCAAGTACATTGGACTTCCAACCATGATTTTTAATAAGGTTGGATTCACCTCATTTCTACAATCTTATTTACTCAATTTTAGACCTGTGGCTATTCGTGTTGGTGCAAGCTTGTTATTCAACATTCTAAAAAAATTCAAGATCTCTGTGACATATTTATATTAAGAGATAAATATGCCAAGATCCATTTGGTATACTTATATGCCAAGGAAGTACCTTAAAAAACCTAAGTAAATCAGTTCAAATTCCCTTTTCATTTCTTTTTTGAACTCAACAATGAAAGGATAATCATTTCCTATAAAGATCAGATCATCTACATATATTAGAATAATAAAAATCTTACCATGGCTTGCCTTGATGTAAAGTGTGGGCTCACTGCTACTTTTGATAAATCCATTGATAGTAAAATATGAATCAATTCTAATATACCATGTCCTTGGTTCTTGCTTAAGCCTATAGAGTGCTTTCTTCAGCCTATACACCTTGTCTTCTTGTCTTGAAACTTCATAGCTAGGCAACTGATCCACATATACCTCTTCTTTGAGCACTCTATTTAGGAATGTAAACTTTGCATCCATTTGATATACCTTCCACTTATGCTAAGTAGCTATTGCTAAGATATCCCTCATAGATTCCATTCTTGTAGTAGGAGCATATGTCTCATCATAATATATACTAGGATATTATTTTTATCCTTTAACAACCAATCTTGCTTTATGCCTGTTAATCTTCCCTTCTACAGTGTTTTTAGTCTTATAGACACACTTAAATCCAATCACATATTTACCCTTAGGTAATTTATCTAGCTCTTATGTTTTATTTCTCTCTATTGCATCTATTTCCTCATCCATGGATTTACACCATTTTTCTTCTTTTATTGCTTCAAAATATGTAGGATCACTATGAGAAAATAAAGCAAATTTTATATTTTCATCATCATACCTTATATTATCATAAATATCCTTTAAATTAATTATATTTCTTGGCATTAGAGAAGCAAGGGTTGGATCTAAACTATTATTGGATCTACTTGACTGAGGAGTATGTTGTGAAATTGATGTAGATGGAAGTGTTGCCAAAGGTTCACCATGTCAATCTATAACTAGTTTAACTTGACTACCTTCATTTCCACCTTATACATCATCCATGGGTATCATTACTGAGATACCTAATTTAGTGTCAATAGTGTCATCCCAAGATTCATTCTCAATGACTTCAACATCCTTGTTGGTCATAACCTTTTTGGTCACAGGGTTATATAGTCTATATACTTGAGACTCTTTACTATAGCCAATGAAGATGCACTTTTCTCCTTTATCATCAAATTTATACCTCTTTAACTTTAACACATGAGAATATTCCATGCATCTAAAAATTCTTAGATGCTCCACAGTGTATTTTCTATTTGTTCACGCTTCTTGTGGAATCTTATTTGGTATGACCTTTATCAGATTTATATTTGACAAGTACACTATTATTTTTATATCTTCACCCCAGTACTCTTTTGAAAGTCCCTTGGCTTTTAACATGATTTTAGTCCTCTCCTAGATGGTTCTATTCTTCCTTTCTACCACTCCATTTTGATGAGGAGTTTACCTGGTGGTGAATTGTTTATCAATGCCTTCTTTCCTACAAAAACTCAAAATATCTTTAGAGATATACTCTCCCCCTCTATTTTTTCTTAGGTCCTTAATGAAGTGCCCACTCTCCTTCTCAACCAATTCCTTAAACCACTTAAATTTATCAAAGACTTTAGATTTATTCTTTAAGAAATAAACCCAAGTCATCCTGCTATAGTCATCTATGAAAGTCAAGAAATATGCATTCTTAGCAAACATGAAATTTTTCATTGGGCCACACAAATCAGAATGCACCAACTCCAATGGTGCTTTTTCCCTCCTAGTCATCCCTAATTAAAAGGGTTTCCTATGTTGTTTTCCTAAAATGCATCCCTCACATTTTCTATCAAGTTCTACTATTCTTGGTAGTCTCTTAACCATATCTTTCTTAGATAGAAGACTTACTATAGAATAACTTAAATACCCATACCTCAAATTCCAAAGTCTAGATTTGTCTTGGATGATTGTCTTGAAGGATGCTTGTTTTAATACCACCATACTCTTCATCTGCTTAGAAAGGCCAATTTGCATATTGAATGGAAACATGCAATTATTTGTCATTTGAACCATAGCAATCTTTCTCTTGTTTCCACCTATGTCAAAAATTATGCACTCTCTATTTTCCATCAAGAATCTATACCCTTTTTAGAGTAGTTATCCAATTCTTAAAATATTGTGTTTTAACTTTGGAGCATAGTAGACATCCTAGATTGCTCTTTTTTCACCTTTCTTGGTGAAAATGATAATAGTCCCTCTGCCTGCAACTGGAACTTTTTCATTTATCCCCATATTGATATCAGATTGAATGCTTTTATCAATAGAATCAAACAATCTCTCATTACCACTCATGTGGTTACTACAATAACTATCCAAAAACCAAACCTCATCATTGCTTTTCTCAACAATGTTACATATAATGAACATGTTTGGCATATGTTCAAATTTACTTACTCTCTCATTAGCTACATTTGCTCTTTGGCTTGACCAGTCATGTTATATCTTTAAGCAATCACAATTAAAATGTCCATACTTGAGACAATAATAACATTGAACTTTACTTTGGTCATACCTTTGATTTGAGGTATTACTCCTCTTGTTGTATTGGGAGTCTAACTATGAACTGATTACTCCATCTTGATTGCTTGAGATTATTCTTTGATAATAGCTTCTTCCTCTTCCTCTACTTTTTAAGCTTCTACCTCTATTTTTTCCTCTCCCCCTACCTCTAAAATTGGCCTGAGCCTTGAAGGCTTGATTTAGGGAAGAAGGAGTGGATCTGTTTAACCACTACTTATGGGTTTGTAGCAAACCCATCAACTCATCTATTGCCATTCTTGAAAGTTCTTTAGCCTCTTTAATTGCAATAACCACTAGATAAAATCTCAATGGAAAACTCTTCAAGATATTCTCAATAATTTTTTGATCTTCCATTATTTAACCATTAATCCTTATCTAATTTGTTAGACTAGAAATTCTAGTATGAAAATCTGAAATGGACTCACCATTATTCATCTGAAGAGTTTGAAAATCTCTTTTAAGCATTTGGAGTTTCACTAACCTTACTTAATTAGTACCTTAATAGGAATTTTGGAGGATCTCCCATGCCTCCTTTGAATAGTTCATTGTTGTTATTCTAGGGTATATGGCTTTTGCCATGGCTATCTCAATCAAATTTAAAAATTTTGCATATTTTCATTGATTCTCCTTCAACAGGGTCTTCTGGGCATTTGACAATGCATTATAGGTTGTTGGATCAATCACATCTATGAATTTGGTAATCAAAAAACCCCACAAGTCATTCACCACAAATATTGTCTTCATCTTTTTTCCCATATATCATAATTCTAACCATCAAACATTCATGGATGTTGCCAACTCTCTCCCTCTATGCCAACCATGATATCAATCTAGATTGCTTTTTTTGCTTGACTCACAACTCTCTACACCATGATATCTTTAGCATCTTCCCTTTACTTGTCTTATGATAAATTTATGCCAAATGGCCTATTGTCTCAATTGAGTCTTGATTGTACAGAGGATGTGGAGGAAAGAAACCACATTTTGGTGGTTTCAAACCACTTTAGCACAACTCCCACACTTTTGTATATGTATTTTTTATAATATTGTCATTGATGTCAAAGGTAAACATCAATGGAAATGTATAATATGAATAAAAGTGTCAAAATAAACTATTACAAAAGTGTTTTTGAAGGTAAACAAAATTTGTGATGGAAGTGATCGAATTCATAAAAATTTAACAAAAATATTGGACATAAATTGTATGTAACAAGGTTTTTATTTTCAAAATATAAATCTAACCCATATGAGGATAAAATACATATATTATATTGCTCAAATTTTTAAGGGACCAACATTCATGAAAGGACAATTTTTTAAAAGGCACATATACAACTGCATTTTTAATTAAAGACCATCATGATTGAAAAACTCATGGTAGCCCATGTAAAAAGGCACCTCTTGAGGAAGGATGCCCCCTTTGGAATTTTTTTAAGGATAAAATAATCCCCAACATTGGCCAACCTATTGGGAGGATTTGTGACCATTCGAATGGACCTTTTTATTTGAAGAGTCATGACTTTAATTTGTGGCTTTTCATGGGTTATAAATAAGTGCATAACGAGTGGAAAATTTATAGACTCAAAAGTAGAAGATATAAAATAAGATCAAAAATATTTGAAGGTAGATTTTTGTGAGAATATTGTAAGGAAAAAATAACAAGTATAAGGTAGAGCATAGTAGTGAAACCACTCAAGTGTAGATCGAATCAAAAGGAAATAAAGCAATGTTCTATCATCCATTATGTTAGCAATAAATCAGAGATAAAAGAATGATTATTGTGTGAAGTTTGGTGCCTTCATTTTGAAGAGATTGGTGTCACTTACTGAGTTGGTGCTCAGTGAATGGGGTTTGTGCTCCTGAAGGTTGGTGCCTATAAAATTTTTATTTGGGTTTGATACTCTAGTACGTTAGTGCCTATGAATATTTATATTGAGAAAATTTCTTCATGGTTTTCTCCCTAAAAGTTTCCACACATATCTAGTGTCACTTTGCATTGTGTTATCTTGTGTTGTGATTTGATTGATTTAAATATCTCAATTAGAATAAGTGATTAAGTATTAGAAAAGAAAAGAATATATAATATTGATTCACCCCCCCTCTCAGTATTAGCATGTGCTCAACAATTGGTATTAGAGTGATTCCTTTAGGATCAATTTAACCATAAGAAGGTAGATCCTGGAAGCACACATGGCCAATCATTAAATTTAAAAAGGTTTCTCCACAAATAAGGCTCCATTATTCAAGAAAAAAAATATGCATTCTAGAGTATAATAATGAGGACTTATATAATGGCCCTAGGGTTTGATATATGGTAATTTTATATAGATGGATACATGGCACTGTAGACTCCACCAACAAATACAGCTAGAAAAAAGGTCAGTGAAAACAATGCAAAAGCCATGAATGCTATTTTGTGTGGCTTATCAAAATTTGAGTTTGTAAATTTAATGCAATGCAACTTGGATAAAGAGATTTAGGATAAACTTAATGCCATCTATGAGGGAGATAACAAAGTAAAGATGGCTAAACTTCAAACTCATAGAAGACAATTTGAAAGCTTGAAAATGAAAGAGGATGAAAACATTACGGCCTATCTACTTCATGTAGATTAAATAATTAATATCATCAGAAGACTTGGTGAGAATGTCGAAGAATCCACAATTGTCCAAAAAGTTCTTAGATCTCTACCTTTAAGATTTGATGCAAAATTCTTAGTGATCGAATAAATGAAGGACTTGCACAAACTCATAATAGATGAGTTGCATGGTATTCTCATGACATATGAGATGTGGATTGAGAAAGAAAATCCATCAAAAAGGGAAGTAACATTTAAATCCTTGAAGAAGGTGAAGAACAAGGAATTTGAATCAATTGATGATACTAGTGATGAACTAGATGAGAAGGAGGCACTATTTGTCAGGAAGCTCAAAAAGGGGTTTGAGAAATACAAAGGTAAGTTACCTTTAAATTCTTTAATTATGATAAGATAGGTCATTTTGCTGCCAAGTGTCCTCATAAGGATGAAATTGAAGATGAGGACAATATTAATTATGAAAGGAAAAAGAAGGAAAGCCAGCCTTACTTTAAGAAGAACTTCAAACAAGGTGGATATAAGAAAAACTCTAGTAAGTATAAGAAAAGTCTCTATTCCAAAAGGGATAGTAGTTTAGCTAAGGAGAGTTATGAATAAATATCAGACAGTGATAGGGAGTAAACCTTGTTTATGAAAATTAAAGTGAAAGCCGAATATTCTAATACAAACATCTTGGAAGAAGAGGATGAAATAAAAAATTATGGAGAGGTAAATCTGGAAGAAGAATTAATTTATGCCTTGGGTGAAATAAAGTTGCTAAATAAAAATAATTCGAAACAAAAGCTTCAAGTTCAAAAATATGAAGAGGAAAATATTGATCTAAAAACAAAGATAACTCAGATGGATGAAGAGTTAGATAAGATTCTAAAAGGCTTAAAGACACAAGTAGAGGAGACAAAAAGAATCAAGAATGAGATAAGAGCCAAATTGAAAATAAAAAAGGACAAATACATTACCTTGAAATTAGAATTGGAGAGAACAGCCAATGAGTTGAAAACATATCAAAATTTGAAAAGAGTCCAAAGTATTGGATAACATTCTAAAAACCCAAATATCATCATCCATTAAGTTTAGTATTGGATATGATGAGAACCAAAAGAACACCGAAAAAGGGTAAAGTTTAATACCTATAGATTCAACAAAAGGGGTAGATGTAGAGAATCCTAAGACCTATGTTGATGCACTCAAAAATTCAATGAGCATAAGTGATAAGAAATCAAATCATGTGAAAAAGGAGCATGTCAATCCTCCTCATAAATAAAATAGAGGAAAAAACATTCTAGTTAAATATTTTAGAGGATCATTTCCATCAAGTTAGAACCATGTGAAAAGGTACACAAACTCATTCTATAGTTATTGTTACTCTTGTAATTATTTTGGGCATAGAACAATAGAATGTAAGACTCATGTAAGGAATGAATATTGATGGAACTATGGAAAGACTACTCATGGAGGTTTCAATAGGAGTTATAAGTCATTTGCCCCACTTTAGGATTACAATGAGAATAATACCATATGCTATAATTACAATAACTATGGACAAATAGCTTGATTCTATAAAAGTGTGTTTGTAGAAAATTTAAAATAGAATAAAAAAGTGAATAATCTTGTGGTAAATAAAAAATGAATCTACAAAAATATGGAAACAAAAGAAAGAAGAAGTTGGTCAAGAAAAAGAATAATCCATTCTCATGTAAATAACACTTCATGCATAAGATGAAGCAAAACATTGGTATATTGATACTAGATGTTCAATCCACATGACAGGAGATAAAGGTAAGTTTCTTACTTTGAAGAAAATAAATTAAGGTACAATGAAGTTTGGGGATAATGCTATGGCAAGGATTGCTGGAAAATGTACCCTCAACCTTGATAATGGAAGGATGAAAACAATTTTTTTTTTAATTTTCAAGGGTTGAAGCATAACTTATTGAGCATCAGTCAAATGTGTGTTCAAGGTCACACACTCACATTTTATGCTCAAGGTTGTGAGATTAGGAGAGAAGACATAGAGAAGCTAGTTACTGATGCAAATAAAACATCAAATAATTTGTACATACTCAGTGAAGTAAAAGGAGAAATGTTACATGAGCAAAATTGACAAAATTTGGCTATGGAATCGAAGAATGGGCCACATGAACTTTGAAAATATTATGAAGATAAACAATAGGCATGCTGTCAAAGACATGCCAAAAATTACAAAACCACATGACACCCTATGTAAACAATGTCAACATGGAAAGTAGACAAGGGTGAGTTTTAAGTCAAAAGAATACTCAACAAATAAGCCTCTAGAGCTAATTCATATAGACCTTTGTGGACTAACAAGAGTACAAATATTTCAAGGTGAGAGATACTTCATGTTGTTCATTGATGACTATTCTAGAATGACATGGGTCACTTTCTTAAAATAAAAATCTGAAGCATTCAAAAAATTTAAAGCTTTTAAAGCTATGGTGTAAAATGAAAAGGAGTTAAAGATCAAATGCTTAAGGTCAAATCAAGAATTTATTTAGTTTCAATCTCTCCAATGTGATTATCAATGTTCTTTGAATCTTCATCTACTTCTATTGAAATAACTAGCCTTTTAGGTGGGTTAAACAATTCTTCCAACACCCTCATTTTGTTTTTAATGAGAGCTCATCTATCTCTCCACTTTCTTCATAAAATTTAGGACCATCAAACTTAGATCTTGTATATTTTTATATTTTACCTTTTAGTTGGATTTTCTCTTTTTTGGAAATTGATTTCCACTCAACATTATTCTCTAAATTGCTTTCATTACCTAAATCATTAGTCTTTACCAGAGACATAAAATTGGAAATTTTATGTTTTTCATGTTGTTTAATCACTTGTTATGGAAATTGCTTCTCTTTGGGTGTTAAATATGATCTTTTTCATTTCTAAAAGTTAACTCTTATAATCATCTCATCACTTGATTCATTAGTATTTTCAATTAAATTATTTAATGCATCATTATTCAAAAAAAAATTCTTTACCTTTCAATTCACTGGCATTATTCTTTTTCAAAATTCTCCTTGGGCTTACCTCTATCCTTCTAGTCTCTTCCTCATTTCTTTTGATAGGTGGAGACATTTTTTATGCTGAGCTAGTCTAGAATTTATCCCAAAATCATTTTTTTCCTATACTGGCCTTCCATTTGAATTCCTAGCTTCAAAAACCTTTTGATTGAATCCTGCGTTCCTCACTTCAACAACTAGTTTCTTCATCCATTTTGGAAATACATACCCATGATTTATTGTAATTTATGGAGATTTAACATTGCCTTCATTTTGATTCATCTTCACATCAACAATCTTATTTTTAGATATAAGATTGAAATCAGAATTTAACTTTTTAATTACCTATTCCATGGCCTAATGCATTATCTCATTTGATTTCATATTTTATTTTCTTGTAATAACCCTTTTTGGGTATGATTACTTTATTTATTCTAGTGGGATGTGGTCTAAAGCATCATGTAACTCTACACTTTCTTCCATTTCTTTATCAACATGTTGAAGGATTTCAATTTCCTTCTTAGGAGAATCTACAACTTGCTTTATTTCACTATCAATTTCACTGTCAAATTCATTTGACTTCATGGGTGCTTTGCTTGCCCCATTCTTTGCAAACTGTAAGGCCTTATATTTGACCCTCTTTTTGAGGTTCTCCTTTTTTTCACACAAAAATTTAAATATAATGTTAAATAACTATATCAGAGACCAAAATGCCCCTTTGAGTGCCTCCTTTGATGACACTTTCCTTTTTCTTTTCTCAAGTGCTTTTTTGTACTTTTCCCTCTTTTTTGTTCTCCTCAATGAGAACCTTCCTCTGTTGCTTACCTAGAAACTCTCCACTCTTTAAGTCTCTGTGGCTTGTTTTCCTCATGGAAATTATCACTTGCCTTCTTTTCTTGACAAGTGACTCTATAGGATACTTAATTATTCTTTTTAAATGCCAACCACATGTTTGGCTTCCTTCTTTTGACCACTGACTCATCAAAATCTCAAGCTCCAAACTTTTTATGTCTAATTTAAGATTATTTCTTTCTCAATTTCCATTTTACAAGATTACAAGCTTCCTACTTGCACTTCAAATCTACTGCTATGTCCATTTGTCAAGAGCAAATCATGCCATAATTTTATGGAGCCACACTTGCACAAATCATTAGTTTCCAAAATAAATCATTTCTTCTATCAAATCAAATCAAACCCCAAGAGCTTATTGCTCTAATACCATCAAATGATGACAATTTCACACTTATTTACATTTTAGGACCATTCCAAATTGATTTAAATTCTCAAGGTTTATGTTTGACTTAAGAATATTTTCAATTGCTCATACAATTTTGTTTTCAAACTAATATTATCAATGGCTAATTCTCAATTGATTAAGCCTTTTAGGTATTAACACTGTCTACATCATATACTTAGGTATATGTCTTAATCACTTATTTTAACCCTTTATATATTCATTCTAATACTATTTAGTCATATTAACATGTCTTTGATTAAAATTTATGACTTTAGGACTCATATCATTTCAAAACATTTTAACCCAGTTTGGTTATAGGCTTTTTTACAATTATGTCTATATATGTATAAACTAATTCAAAAGGTCTGTTGATGAGTAAAATCTCTCAAAACATCTTCTAATCTCCTTCTATAATCCTTATACAAAATTTTAAATAAATCCATGGGTTTATTTTAGAGATAAAAGACTTTTTCTACACTCTAGGTTTCTCTGAATTCACAGAGGTCGAGAGTTACTGACCATTCATAAATATGTGGAGCCTTTTTTTATCAACTAACACCTAGGATGTGGTATTAATAATATATTTCACCATTATACTAATAAATTCAACACCATACAATGCTTTGATCCAAAATTTAGACCATTGTGTACAATTATCGATAAAGATAATAAAAAACTAGAAGATTTCAAAAACACTGTTGAAGCTATAGTCCTTGAATCAAAACAAAAATCAATAAAACATATTGAATATCATTATTTTTAACACAAAACCTCTTTATTCAATATCAAAATATTTCAAAATCATATCAGACTTTTGCATATACATAGATAGACTTCACAGTCTTAGTGAGTAACCCCTCATAATTCTTATAGTTGAACTATGATCATCATGCTTTCAAAATAACGTAGGTCATGAACAAACCTATAACTTCAAATCAACATATTAAAAACATATCAAACCTTTTAATACCCTTGTACAACATTTATTTTCCAAAAAATGATATCAGTCTATGTGAATCTTGATGGCAACTTATTACTATGCATTTTAAACTTATAATAGTGTAGAATGGTTCAAACATATGTCTATTATAAATCTAGGCAATTTTTATCCTTTTAAAAATAAAAATTTGAAATATATATATATTTCAAATTTTTATTTTTAAAAGGATAAAAATTGCCTAGATTTATAATAGACATATGTTTGATATATATATATACACATACTCAAAAAATTTTGAAACACAATTCCTTTACACATAATCAATTACCTATTTCAGGTAGTTATATTTTCATCAACAGTTCTAGCGAAGTCCTATAATTTGAATATTCATCTACAAGTGTTATAGATGGTTTTCAAACCATGTAAAATAAAATTAATTAAACACTCTTGTCTCCTTTATGACTTGGATGAATCTCTCCTAGAATGAAATTAATAACAAATGAATATTTTTTAACAATCATAATTTTGCATGCATTTAATTTTTTATTGGTGTCAACAACCATTAATAAATCATATTGGCATCATAAACATTCTGTGTGTCTTAGCAAAAACTATCCCTTGTTATAAAATGTCATTACTAAATTAAATTGAGTCCTTGAGTGAATACTTGTCTTACCTTTGACTGTATCATGTACTCTGTATGTAGACCCTAAAACATGTGGAACATGCATCAAATTATCATTCTTCCTCCTTATAGAAGACTCGATCTTTCTCCATGAGATTTGTGAAATATTTGAATACACAATATCTTTCCTTTATTGATAGATTAACATACAATCCAATTGCATACACATACAGGCCTAGAGGCCTTTATTCACTTCTTCTTTATCTACCTTTATCTTTTTTCTCACCTATGATCTATATATACATATATCTTGTAAAATAATACACACAACCTTTCTCTCTCTCTCCTGCTCAATATTTATCTTCTTTAGGTATTTATTTGACTATGAGCTTATTTTTTCATGTGTTGAAGCTTATCAAACATTAATGGAGTCCTTTATTTTAATAAATGACTTATCATCTACATAAGTATCTCTTAATAACTCAACAAACTTGCTAAATACACTTATGACAGTTCTAAAGAGACTCTTTTAGACTTCAAAATTTATCTAAATCACTCTCCATTTGACTCTCCACCTATTTTATTACCTTTTTATCTGCCATTTGACTTAAATTAAATTTTGAATGATAATTAAACTCTAAACCCTCTCAATAATCTCTCAATATGCCATTTTGGACCATTTACAATGTAGAATTTACCTCATGAGAGATTCTAAACTAAGTTATACATAATGAAAGATGTAATGACCTCTAATAGACTTTCAAGACTCTCTATATGGCTTTTCAACTTGAATAATTGACCCACATAGACTATTTTGTAGAAATTTACAAGTTTTAATTAATGTTCATGTATCAGTAGTGAGCAAGGATGTTCTATCTAAAAGTTATATGCTTTTTAAAACAAGGTCAAGAGCCAAGAAATATTTATGAGGGTAGAGACAATGATCAACAAAATTCACAATAATAATAATGAATTTATTTCCAATTAAAACATAGGGTTTTGAAAGCATAACATTTCAAAACTAATTTGAGAGTAAGAAGATTAATAAAAAAGATAGGAAAGAACAATATAAGGTTTTAGAAGGAAAATTGATGAGCCCATAAAATGGATCATTATATCCAAGAAATAACCTCATTTCCCCTAAAATACCTTTGTTTTGTGTGGATATATATGTGAATTCTATAACTCATTACCGATTCAAAGTAGAAAATAATTACTTTACATTGATCATTCTGTGCAAGTTAATGTTACCTATTTTCACCATTTTGTTCTAATTGTTGCATAGATTTCCACCAGTTTTACGTATACAAGACATCTAGATGTACTAGAGGAAACTAATATGTTTTGGAAAATAAAAGAGACTTGAGAATATTAGCTTAGACTAGCTCTGGTGACCACTAGGATAACTATGAAGTCCATTAGTTTAGCTCTGAAGATCACCAGTCTAGATCTAGAGATCACTATTCTAGCTACAAAGATGCTTAGATTGGCTCTGGAGATGCTCAGATCAGTCTTCATGGCTTTCAAGATCTCAATTTTTTTGAAGACTTTTCATCATGATGAAAACTATATCTACTTAATCATAAGCATCCTAACTTATGTTTGGAACATTTTAAAAAGTCATGTATAAAATTTCTAAAAATAATGTCTATTTTTAGCCATAGGTATTTATAGGAGTTTGATAAAAATAAATGTAAGTAGTATAATAAGGTCTGTTGTTAGAATATAAATTATTTCAACTACAAGAATAAGTTTTAACAAGTAGGAACCAAAGATAGCACATGTAAATTGATGCCAACTCTCTTCCAACATTTTTTCCCTTGAAACATGGAAATGATGTTGTTATCTTTGTATTTTCAATAAATAAGATCCTAGTTAGTTATGGTCTTGTTAGGAGGTTAATCTATTTTTACTAGTTATTTTTAAAATGTAGTTACATATAAAAAACATATTCTTACTGATATGTTAGTAGAGAATATAATGAGAATACATATAAATTAGGTGATTTAATAATAGAATTAAGCTTTTCAAACATTGTAAGCACCTCCAGAATTAATGAAAATTGTTTTCATAACATTTTTACAATTCTACTTTGATCTAATCATATTCCAAGGGAGAGTAAGGGCCCAGTCAACCAAACAAACATGATCTATGTTTAATCTTTATATATTTATTCAATATTGTTGTGAGTTTTGAATATTGTCATTCATTCCTTTATACAAAGTGTTATGTTTTGTGACTCACATGCAAGTCTATTTGTTAATGTATGTGATATAAAAAAATTTAATTTCAAAACATTTCATTTCAAAAGCATTTTCCTTTGAAATAAAATAGATCACTTGTGTGTTTAGTTTCAAAAATTTACATTTTTTCAAATAGACCAAAAGTGTGTTCCTTTCAAATCAATTTCAATTCTAGTAAAGTGTGTTTCTTTCCAAAGTACTTTCAATTACAATAATGTGTGTTTTCTTTTCCAAGAATTCTAATTTAGTTAGAGTGTTTACTTCTACAAAAAATATATTATATTTAAATTCAATCAAGTATATTAGATTTTAGGAGTAAATGATCTACAACCACCCCAAAATAGAAAACTTTCAGTCACTATTTTACATACCTTACTATTGATTGCCATTGGACACCGACCTTGGTTTGATATTTAATCAATCTAACGTAGTTGATTAAATGAAGAGGACACAATGAACCCCATAAAAATAATATGGTAAAATGACTAATTGAAGTGCTAGAACATCATTCTCCAATGTGAAAGATGTTGAAGGAGACTTAAGAGTGGGGTTGGCATTTTTGGTGAGACTAAACACCTCTAAAACCATTTTATAGTCTTTAACATGAATTTCAATGAATACAAATTGATTTTATTCTCTTTCAAGTGAACTATATTATGTTACGGTTAATAAAACATTTTATAATATTTATATTTAACTTATTTTAGACAATGTTAGGCCTATTGTGCCCCTCAAGTACTTGGGTACTCATGGTATTTAGCATTATTTAACCCAATCGAGTCTATCAGAAGTTAATGAAACCTATGGAAAAAACATCATTTTAAAATGATGATAATTTATTTTTCAAGATCATCGTGCCTATTAGGAACTTTAGGAATTGAAAATACCAAGAGTACTAAGAGTAAAATGGGTCCATCCGACCTATTTAGTACTCCAAGCACTTCACAAAATTTTTAGGCTCCATCATCCCTATCGATCCCATACGACACTTTGATCACTAGAGGTACTCATGAAACTAAACCTAATTAAGTATATCAATATTTTCAAGGTACTTACAAAATAAGATCCCAAATCAAACACTTTTGATTATTAGGAATCTAAGTTTTGAGACCCAAAAATAACTTTTTACACTAAGTTGCCATGGTTTTTTTAATGTTTGATTTATTTTGATTTTTAAATGCATGAACACAACTACATTAGCAATAAAAATTTGATCAAACTATGAAAAAAAATTTGTGAAATATATTCTAAAGTTTCAAGAAAGTATTTTGAAACCCATTAAAAAGGCAAAAAAAAAAAAAAACTAAATATCTCCACCATGCATGCATATATGTTTGTTTACTTAAAATATTTAAAGACATAGAAAACAACATATACAAAAATAATAACATGCATGTATAAGTAAAGTTTATTGGCACACAAATTGAATTTATACACAAGCTCAAAGTTTATAAAATGCTTTTAATCATACCCAAAAATGTCAAGATTCATTTACAAATAACTTAAACACAAAACCTTATATTTAAAAATAGAAAATAGAAAATGTACATGTAACAATGATTAGGGATTCAATAAATCTATAAAACTAAACCTTCAATACATGGGTCAACTTGACATCTTTATATTCTTGTATTTTTTATAAGAAAATTAATACAACTCAAGAATTACAAAGCTTCACTTCCATGTGTTGCTTGCAGTTGATATGGAAAATAAGGACTATGGTAACTATGTTGAGTTAGACCCTAAAAATAAATTCAATCAAAGAAAATTCTTCCAATTATGCCACATTAATTTTACTACCTCCCTTAGTTTTTACTTACTTGGTAGTCTATGAATGTTTTACCAAGTTGGTAGGGTTTTAAATTTTAAAAAAATACATTTCATGTTGAAGGTATCTACTAAATTGGCGATGAGAACAAAAAATAATGAGTAATTTGGAGCTATGATAAGTTAAAAATTTCACCAACTTATCAAAATTTCTTCCAAAAATGACCATCCTCTTATTACATAATGAGGACATGGTTTATTAAATATGAAATAACCTGTTCAATATCTATTGATGTTAACATCTATATCTACTATATATTTTAAGTAAATTATAAGTGTACTTAAAATTGTTCAAACCAAGACTTCATACTGTGCTCCATATTAATTCAAAATTGTATTCCAATTAAGCCATATTAATTCTTCCACGTCCCATAATTTATACTAACTTTGGTAGTCTATAAATGTTTTAACAATTTGGAAGGGTCCCAAATTACCAAGTATTATATGTTGAAGATATCTATTGAGTTGGAAATGAGATGAAAAAAATAATGAGTCATTTGGAGATATAATAAGTTATAAATTTCACCAACTTATCAAAATTTTATAGCAAAAATGACCATCCTCCTATTACCAACTAAGGATAGGGTTTATTAAATATGAAATCATGATTAAATATCTATCGAGGTTAGCACATAAATCTATAATTAATATCTTTAAATTAAATTAGAAGTGTACTTAAAATTGTTCAAACCAAGGATACATACCATGATAAATATTTAAAAAATAATTATGATGTGAAGTATTCCACATTGATTATATTGCCTCCCATATTTTATACTAACTTTGGTAGTACATCAATGTTTTACCAAGTTTGGTAGTATATCATGATTCAAGAAACATACCCATTAATGTTCTTAATATCTTATAGGCTAAAGGTACTAATGCATGTCAAAATCATCATGTCTCCACATGTGTATGATCTTAGTTTGAAGGGGTGGATTTTAATTAGGGTGATGTACAATTATACCTATAGAAGGGGACATAATTGCTATAATGAGTCTTTGGTGGGCTTCTTAAATCATACTTCTTTCAAATATACTACATCTAGAAACTTCCTCCTTGCTTCAGCTCTGCATACACTAATTCAATGGGAGAAAATAGGGATAAATTGGATCCCACCTCCTGTAAGGATCTTCACAGCTAGAAAAAAGTCTAGAAAAAGATAAAACATGGGGGTCTCACAGAGTTCATGGAGCGAGTCATGGATCACAATGTAGAGGTTGCCTAAAACTTTTCTATGGCTTGGAATAAGTGAAAAGTGACCATTTGAGGCATCATAATTAATGTTACAGAGGAATTCATCAGTGAAGTGATTGGTATGTCATGTGAAGGTACTAAGGCATTCAAGGACAAATTGAAAAAATAAGAGGCTTTATAATATTTTTTAAGGATAAGCAACTTCATTTAATTGGATAAAAAAGGCTTTCCATGTACTAATCTCCTACGCTACTGGCCTAAAATTTATATTCAAGTCATGCATTAAATAACATTTGAAGGAAAATACACTCTTATATATTCCCACCATTTTATACTGCTAAATCATTTCATCAGCTACAAAATTAGTTTGCCTTACTTTCTAATAAAGTACCTTGAAATCACTATCTTATAGCATCAAATAAATGGATCTAATCCCATCCTCCACCAACGTTTGATTCTCCTACTAGTCAAGCATGGCCAAGCCCTCCATGGTCGAGAGGTTCCCCTTGTGGGATCCTACTCTAGGGAGGACTCCCAAGAGGACTCCATGATGGAGTATCCTATCATGAGATCCCACTAGTCTACTATCTGATCCCCTCAGGACAACCAATCCAAGTCCATTTATGATGACCTCCCTCTTAAGTTATTTATTCCCAAACTTAAGCCTATCTCTCTCAATGTGGGTACCCTAGTAGAGACCACTTAGATAGGGAAAACCATTATAACTAATGAAATGGAAAGGAAAAAAATTGTAGCTAGAGAACTTTAAATATAAGGTTCAACAAGTAGGGATGGACCTTACCAAGCTCATTCAGGACTAGAACTCTTTGCACAGACAAGCTAAATCCATGGTTCAATATTTTGTTCAGTCTACCCAAACCGCCCTATCCCATACCATTTAATCACTTAAATCCTTAATATCCCCCCCTATAGGTTCCCCCAAGGGGGTTCTCCCTAATTAGTATTTCCTATAGGTTAAAGGACAAAATCATCCTTGCATGCTCTTCCTTGGTGAAGTTATTGAAGGCCCTAAGAACTACACTTAGGCAAAGGTTTCCAAGGTAAAGCATATCATCCCAGTGAATATTATTGAAGATGATAAAGATCTATTAGAGGGGATTTCCTCCTAAGTTTATTTCTAGTTTTCTATTTTTTTGGTTCTTGGTTTAGTACTATAGTTTTTGCTATTTTGGTTTCTCGACCTTGTTTTGGCCTGTTTAAACTTTTGTACTACACTTTGGTGGTTCCAAAATCCCTGTAAAACCTAGTTTTTACCTTATCAAATAAAAAATGTCTTACCAAGTTGGTGTGGTAAAAAATTACCAAACATTCTATGTTAAAGATATATATTGAGTTGGAGGTGAGACAAACAAAATAATTAGTCCTTTAGAGCTATGATAAGTTAGCAATTTTAAAAAATTATCAAATTTTATTATAAAAAAGACCATCCTCCGATTTGCACATAAGGATGGGGTTTATTAAATATGAAATGACCACTAAATATCTATCAATGTTAGAACATATATCTACTATTGATATATTTGAAATAAATTGGAAGTGTACTTAAAATTGTTCAAACCAAGACTACATACCATGCTCTATATTAATTCAAAAAAAATATGATGCTAAGTATGACACATTAATTTTATCATCTCCCATATTTTTAGCTAATTTTGTAGTATATATGTGTTATACCAAGCTGGTAGGGTCCCAAATTACTAAGCTTTCTATGTTGAAGCTATTTACTAAGTTGGAGATGAGATAAATAAAATAGTGAGTCATTTAGAGCTATACTAGATTATAAGGTTTTCCAACTTAACAAATTTTCTTATAAAATTTATTATTCTAATATTACTAAGTAAGGTAAGGTTTATTAAATGTGAAATGACTATTCAATATCCATCGATTTTAGCACCTATATCTACTATTAATATATTTGAGTTAAATTCTAAATGCACTTAAAATTGTTCAAACCAAGACTACATACTATGATCCATATTAATTCCAACAAGAATTATGACCATAGCATAGCCATTTCAAAATATAGCCCAAAGGTGATCAACATATAAATGCATTTATATTTTGGAAAGTATCAACTAATTTACCAATTATGGTGTATCATATACTATACATATATTGTTTGTCTATAACATAGTATATATATTTTAGGGTTAGGTTTAGAATTAGGGTTATGAGATTATAGATATAACTATATTAATAGAAATAAGAGATACATAGTATCTAGTCTCTACCTATTGTGTCAATTGTGTGGAAATATGTCAATAATTAGGTATAAACCATCCTATTCAACTTCAAATGAGGTGATATGTTTATGCATTTTTTTCATTTGTTTGATCATTATTTTGACATGGAAAAGTGATTGGATGTTAGGTTAATATTTTAAAACTATCCCATTATGGTAACCATTCTAAAGTGACAAATTTTCATTATACAACTTAGGATAAAGGATTTATTTGAACCTCTAAAAGGTGATTCAGACCTAGATGTTTCACCTAGAAACAAATTAGTTGACCAACCTATTCATAAATGGGTTAAATGTTGACATGCCTCTACCCCTAATTTTAATAACACACTTTTTATTAACACCCAAATTTTATTGATTCACCTATTCCAAACACTAGGTCAGCCTCTAACAATGTTCCAAGAATAGGGTTAGTTTCCAAAAATTACACAATTATTGACATTATTCACAAGCTATTACTGTGAGTTATTTTTTTTACCATATCTTTTGATTAAATGGTCCATTTTCAGTGCCACTATTTGTGTTTCAAAGATGGTTTCACTAGCTTTACACTAGTATAGGTATTGTATGGAGAAATTAAAAAGTCTAATTTGTCAATTTTGTGACTTAATTTATTTAATAATTCATCACATTTATTTATTTTAATTTATCTTATTTTATTTTATAAATGTGACGTTTTATTATTTATCGTATGTATAATTAGATAAGGAGAGGAGAAATACACTCAATAATACTACTCTTACTTGAGGATAAAACATGTTATCCACATTTAATGTGGTAAAAGGTGTATTCAGGAAGAAAGTTTTGTCTTAGATATGTATGTGATGTGTTATTACTCAAACAAATTTTGGACACTAGAATTAAAATTTGGGCTTCTTGTATTATTGATAACATTCATTGCCTTCATATTAGCCATTTGCATATTAATTATGGACCTTTAATCTTGACACATGCATTTAATGTTTCACCCACCTCATGAGTGGAGGGTTTGTCTCCATATATGGGTTGTTTTCTATATAATATTAGCCAAAAGACTTGGGAAAGGGATGGTTTATTATATTTATAGAGTACATTAGAGGACCAAATAATTTATTTTATATAATTTCTTGCTTTCCTAATTATATTTTTTATGAGCAATGATGTTCTTAATCATTTTTCTATATTTTAATTGATATTGGTGGATCCAAAAAATGTTTTTCATGTAAAAATGTATCAATTAAAAGGTATTTAATAATGTTATTCATTATCTACTCATATATATGGTTATTTAGTCCTTATTTATTCACATATGGTGTAACTTAGACTCATTCATCATATTTGTTCATGGTTGTATGCATACTATTCATAAACTAACATGATTCTATGGCTCAAATCTAATCAAATGATTCATATTTATCTTCAATATAAATAGGAATATTATTTTATCTAAACCCTCATGTTGTGCTCTTTTTTATAAATATGTTAAATTAGGTTAATATAGATCTAAACATGTAATATGTGTCTATGAATTTTATCTTATTTTCAAACCCTTGTCATTTTTTTTTTCATTGTTGAATCTATGTTTGCAATTAATAAGTTTTAAACTAGTCACATTTTCATGCCAAATATGAATTGGTAATTTATGGGAAATAAATCCACAAGACCTACATCATATTTCATTTATCTAAACTTATTCTAAGCATGCCCCTTGAAAAAAGAATAGTTTCAAATTAGCCATTAGGTTACCCAACAAGCTAAGACCTGATAGTAATATACCTTGGGGAGGTTTTTGTCTCCTTTCAAGTGAGGTTGGATAGTTCCTACCCTCCCTAATTTTGTGTTCCAAATGACACATCACCAATATGGTCATACAAAACTATCTTTATACATATTTTTGAGTATATGTGTACTAGTTAGGAGCTATTTAGAATAGTCTAGTAATAAATTCCTGTACAAATCCTAATTTAGAATAGTCTAGTGCTTGTTTTAGTTCTAACTTGGTATGATAATTTTGGAGTTAAAATAGTTTTGATCTAAACCTAAAGTGCCTCCAAATGCTCTAAATGTGAATGTATGGATATAACGTGTTGAAATAGGGAAAACCCACACACACACACACATTGAAAGGTTAATATAATATCTTATCAATCATACATATCAACATGTGATGCTTTCCCAATATGTTATATATATTATTTTGAAACATCATATTCCCATACAACCCAAATTAGATTTTACATCATCTTGGCCATAAATATGTCTAGTTATATCATAACCTTGATAAATAACCCAAAAAATGGCCTAACAATTTTATAATTCATGTATAAAAAAACTCTTTCTTATGCATTTAAAATCACCATTAAGTGTGGGTCATAATATTTTGAATCTCATGAGATGATTATGGGTTATTTAAATAAATTAAGGACTACAAATTCCATAATTATTACCTCTACACATTATAGAATAGCCTATTATCCCCACCTCTATCCCATGCATGTATCATATCCTATGAATCTTCAAACTTTTATTATCTTTGTTGGATATATACAATAGTTTTCATCATCAAATGTTTGCATATCCTTGATATAGTTATAACACCACTTTTATAAGCTCCAAAAATAAAAATTTGACCATTTCATGTTTATGAACTATTGACATGTCATATGGTCACATTAAATAATATTTTTATGCATTATGGTCATGTTAAATAATATTTTTATGCATTATAAGGATCTTGTGTATTAAACAAGAGCTACCCGGAATAGTCTGACACTAAATTTCCATATAAATCCTGATCTTGAATAGTCTGCCACTTGTTATAGTATTAAATTTGTATGATAATTTGGGAGTAAAAATAGTTTAGATACATTATTGAAGTGTCTCAAAATGTTCTAAATTTAGTATTACAACTAGATCTTTATTCTAAAAATTTAGTTCTCATTCCTCAATGGCTAATATAACATGTTTTTAAAAATACCAAACCTATTTTCCAAGGAAATGTTAGAAATATGGGATAATATAGACCATATTAACTCCTAAATAAAAAATATATCATATGTTTTACTTTAACTAAGTTAAAATCTCCAAAATCCACTTTGAAACTAGTTCATGGAGGAGAAAAAGTGTTATTTGTTTACCTTAATTTCCACACTTTGTAGTTTCATTGTCTCTCTCATTGTAAATTTTAGGGATTCTAAGAGTCTAGTGTAATTTTATATTTTATAAAAAAATTCCAAATATTACACTAACTATTAACACTCCCTTTGTTTTCTTCTATTTTGGTCTTCCATATTTCAAAGTTTTGTAGGGGATGCTCCCCATCCATGTGCCATGAAGGTACAAAAACTAATAATAAAGGAGGCATATATCTCATCTCAATCCATTCATTTTGTAAATAAGATATTATTTTAACAAGGGTTTTGTCCCTCTTTATTGCCCACCTAAGATTATTTTGGGAGATTTCCTTTTTATTGAAGGATTTAGTCAACCCTTCCCATCTTCCACTGCAAGCTAAAAATGTTCAATTGAAGGTGTTTTTTGTATATATTTTGAAATCATCTATGAATTTTATTAAGATTTAAATATATTTATATTTTAATTATGGGATGTACGTATGTCTAAAAGATGTAAAAAAATAGTCTGAACCTAGATACTCATGCCTTATCATGAGGCCTACACTTTCCTCTTGGATTTCAAAGTATGTCATACTATAATCCTATGCTTGTTGGTTCTAAAACAATGAAATTTAAGATCTTGTTTGATATTCTCACACAAAATATTTATTATGAATGATTCAAGCAACATTTTAGGTGATAATTCAAGTGACATTTCTACCCCAATTAGTGGTAGAACTTCTGGGAGCCATAACTTTTGCACCATAGCTCTGTTTGACTCCCCGTTTGAACCGTTGGAAAGCTAAGAATGAGTGAAAATCCATGAGATGGCACTGAACTCTAATTTGTGGGTTTTTACCCCAAAAAACCAAATGGAAGGACCCATATTTAAATTTTATTAATGTATTCTAAAAATAGTAAGTTTCTAAAAATATTAGTTCCTTGAATTTTGTATTATTGTGAATCGTGGAAGTGGAACCACTTAATCTCCCTCAAGATTCACCGGTGACCTTCCACATCCTCCTCCTACCTTAAAAATGTGTATAAATGAAGATTTAACTTGAAAATTAAATCAAACATCTCTTCCCATAGATAGGCGCATGTTGTATCTACAAATTTGATCAATAAAACATCTCTTCTTAGAGATAGTATTATTATAATTATGTTATTCTTGTTTCTTGAATTATCTTTCAACCAAAGCTCCTGAGTTTTGGATCAATGAATTTTATGATGTGGTTAAGGAAAAATTTATTTATTTCTATTCAAATATGCTTTCATGAATTGTTTTTTTATTATAAAATTCATGTGGCTACCTATATGATTGTTAGAGTATGTATTTCTCATGCTTACTGGGTTCGAGCTAGGTTGTTTGTATTTTCCTAGTTTTGTCCTATGTGTGGAATTATCCCACATTGCTTAGTTAGTCTTGATTCTAGTTTTTCCTTACCTACTTAAGCAAGGGATATCCATTATACTTACATGTTTTTTATGAATATTATTTGATTTGCCTTGTCTTTGCATTTGATTTATTTTCAAGCTTATCATGATGTTCTTATTGTCAATACTTCAGACTCCTTGCTTGGAATGATATTGTTCTCATTACTTACACGGTACTATATATTTGAAGTGTTGTAACCAGCCTTTTTTTAAAAAAAATTATACAATCCTTCTCTTCTTGTCCTCATTCCATTATTCCTAGGTTAACATGGATTTATCTACAAATTTTTAGTGTGTTAGAGCATCATCCTTTTCCTTTGGAATCTTCAACTTGGTTTACTACATCAAAGGTGAGGAGGAATATGCTAATGGAGTGGATGGCCTATGTTGAAAAGCTAGGCATTGGAACAAAGAGAGAGAAGAACCTTTGCATTAGGCATTGGAAATTTTTTATGGACAATGGATCATCTTTTGTTTGAGGAAGTATTGGAGGTTTGTCATTGGGGTCTAATTTTTTATTGAATTACACTTTAAAACATATTAATTTATCCTTTTTTGGAGTGTAGTATTTGTATTATGCACTGGAAATACCTTTTGGTACTGTGTTGGAATTTTTTCCTTTAAGGAGTGGAATTTTATTTCTATATAGCTGCATTAGAATTCTTGCCAAGTGTTGGTCATTTCCAATGAGGAGGATACCACCAGATAGAACATGGCATTGAAGTGCTAAAGTTTTTCTTGTATGAGTGTTATGAAAAATTGAATTGGAACACTTCTATGTTTAAATTGATAATTGATCCATTTTACAATGGTGCACCATTTTCTAGGTTTGCATAGTAAACATCCATGGTACATTGGAATTTTCCTTGAAGCTGAGTGTTGAAGCATCAAAGTTTTTTTTATCAGCACCTATCTAATAATAAGACACCTTCTCTACACATTTAATTGTAATACACACTTTTATCCTCTCAAAAATATCCTGTTAATTCATTTTTTGCTTTTGTAAGCTGTAATTTTTCCTTAAATAGGAAGTGTCATTCACTTGCATGCACATTGAGGTCACCAACTAGTTTTTTTTTAAATTCTATTGCTTTGAGTATGTACATAGAGAGATTGCAATTTTAATCAGTAGTTGGAATGATACCTTACTTTCCAATTTGGTCACTAAAATCATATTATTGTGTAATTTTTAATGTTTTTGACCCATTTTATGGGAATTCATAAATCCTATAAATTTTGAATAGTAACTCAAAATCAAGTTTCATTTTTTACCAAAAGTGTATGGTTTTCAATTATCTATCCATTTATATCATCATTTGGTCTAAATACACTAATTTTATAAAGTTCTAAATTATGGCGGGGGGGGGGGGTCTTACACATTTTTTGAGAGTTTATTTATTCATTATCATTTTTTTAATCATAAGTTATTATTTGGAGGGGATCATTCTTTGTTATTCTCAAAAAATTTCTTTTATTTTAAAAATGGAGCCCCTCAACACATCAAATTATACCACTAAGAAAATAATAATGAAGATGCACCTTTAGCTGAAAGGCTTATGGAGAATGGTACTTGGAAATCTTCCTAATTTCGATAATGAGGAAGATATTACCTATATTGCATATATGCAATATGAGGCTATTTTATTGATTCACCTCAATGTTTTAGAAAACTTTCACATTCATATTATGGATGCCACATCAACAAAAGGATCTTGGGTTTCTATTTCATCCTTATTTGAGGAGAATATTAAGTTTTTTGGGTTTTATACACCGTCTCTTACTCCACCTCCTATTCCACTTCCTTACCTCCTTTTAATGAGGATTTATGTTTTTATGGTAATATGGATGGTGATTCTCCATCTCCTTGTCCTCTTATCAGTGAGGTTTTATCTTTTGATGATGTACTCTCTCTTCCTACTATAGTTTCTAGAGATGACACATTCCTGATGGACATTGCTCTTATTTTTTTGATCCACCTTTATGGGATAAGTTTTTGCCAAATTTGGGATGTCTATTTGTAAAACCTCCCTTTGTTCCTATGCAGGATATTAATCCACCACAAATTATCACTACAAAGGACTCTACTAATTCCAATGAGAGTACACTTGTTTATAATTATGATCCACTTCCCATGGACATTATTTCAATGAATGTTCCATGTATTTCTTCTAATTAGTCCACTTCCATGGCATTACATCTAGATCATGTGCATGATCTTTTTAAATCTATGCCACACTTTGGATTTGGACATGATTTAGAGATATTTACACTATTTCCTTCTTTAACCTCATTTGTGGAATGGGTAGACTTATAGTACACCATTTGTGTTCTTATTTTAGCAAAAGCAATAAACATTATTTGATGCAGATGGATCTTCTATAATCTTTTAGTTGAGGATCTAAACATCAACACTAGTCATCTTATGATCCTAAATTATAGTATCAATAGCTTCAATATCAACAACACTTGTCTTTGTGGTGATTCTACATTAAGTCCTTACATCCTTCCTTTCCTTCATTCTTTTACATCTTTCTAGGGGGGTTTTATTTCATGTGGGTTTTCTCTTTTTTTCCACTTCATGGATATATATTTTACATGAGTACCTTATCAAGCCTTTTTTTTGGGACTCACACTATGGATATGCCACTTTTTTTACTATTATTATCCCCTAACTTCACTTGAGTGGAGTGTTAGACTATTTATTTCTCATGCTTGCTAGGTTCTACCTAGGCTGTTTGTCTTTTCCTAGTTTTTTGCTATGTGTGGAATTATCTGACATTGCTTAGTTAGTCTTGATTCTAGTTTTTCCTTTCATACTTAATCAAGGGCTCTCAATTGTACTTACATTTTTTTTTCTAAATATCATTTTATTTGCCTTGTCTTTACATTTCATTTGTTTGAAAGCTTACTGTGATGTTCTTTCTAGTAATGCTTTAGACCTATGGCTTGGAATGATATTGTTGTCATTCTTTTCAATTATATCATGAATCAATACCATTTGAGGAACCAATATCTTAATAATAAAACATATGAATAGGAAATATTTCTATAGGAAAGGAGAGCTTCCACAATTTGATAGGTTGTAGTTAATCTGCACTCTAGCATTTCATTGTGTTATTTTGATTTACAAAGTTCCTCCTTCAATATTTTATTTTGTTCTTCCAAATTTATTAATACATAACATATATTTATATATTTTTTCATTCATTTTGTCACTACTACTTGTGTAAAGACATAATTAGTTTGAACCATCTTATCCTATTTTCATGAGTTATAATAGTTATTTGTTATGAATTTAGTAACTCCTTAATTCTTGTTCTTGTCATAATAATCTCTTTATGAAACACAATAATGAAATACTTAAAAATTTGTGCTACCATTTTAGTGAAAGTTTCATTTTCTCTTAGAGTATCTTCTAAATATTTTAACTTAAGCTCTTTTTCTTTAGAAGACACTAATACCTCTTGCTTAGTATTTTCTAATTCCTCATTATACTATTTAATTTTATCCTCATATTCAATAGCATTTAATTTATATTCCTTATGTTCTTGTTGTAATGAGAGGATAGTATTATCCCTCCCTTGGAGGAGTTGTTTTTATAAAAATATTTATTATTGTTGCATTTGTAAATAAAATTCAACTTTAGATAAAGATAGTACCTAAAGGGTTTATTACACTTATTCAATAGGAATACTAGATTTACCTTCATATTATATATGCATGGGTGATTTTACTTTATCAACTAGGATCTATTATGATAGAGGGACTTTAGGTGGTTTAAATTCCTCATTTAATTCTTATTCATGGGAATTTATGGGTGGAGTCTCTATAAAGGTATCACCAATTTGATGCATTGTGTGAATAATCATAACTATCATACATTCTTCCTCAAATTACTCATGTGATGAGAGGAAAAGTATTGTTATTTTACTTCTCCAAAGGAAAGGGATTTATGCCTTTTATTTATGCTACATTTCCATTTTCAATTATTTAGAGTTAGAATCAAGGATTCATAGGCTTATGGATCTAGCTATGGACTGTAACTCCAAGCTAGTTTTTAATTTAGTTCTAATCTCTAAAGTTATTTTTATTTCTAAACTCCTTATAACCCTTCTTTCCAAAACTAAGCCCTATGCATCAAATGAAGGTTTTGAATAACACTCATTATTCCTACATTTTCCTTAAAACTTTATGACATTTTTCTTCCCCATTTGGTTTCTCAAAAAATGATTCTTTCAGATCAATTAAACTAGGCCATGATGCTTGAGAGGACCTAATCCATATATAAATTTCTTGGCCATAGTTTTTAGGGAAGATTGCAAGATCTAGGAAAATTAACCTTGTATTCAATATGTTCCACCCCATATATAATATGGTTCAACATTTAAATTATAGACCCTAATACAATTATATACTGACCATCACATGTAAAATATTTCATTACACATACAAATACAAGTTTTCATGGATTTAGAAGACTATTTATAACAATCCCTTTGATTTTCTCCTTTTTTCATAAACTACCTTAGGGGTTGACTCCACTTCTTTACAAAAAATGTTAAATACTTGAATATAAGGGGATCTAGTGTCAATAAAGCATTCTCCCTCCTTTGGTATATTATATATTTTACTTATGATAATAGGACTTACCTGAATATTCACACCTCACATTGTGGAGTGTTCTTCATCGATATTTAATGTGAATTATTAAAAAATTTCCACTTCAAATCCTTCAAATTTCTTTAGAAACTCAAACCACCCTGCATCTTTAAAGATTTTAGGAATAACTACATTTATTTATACCTTCTAGATAAAACTTGGTTCAAATTTATTCTTGATCCTAATTATGCTTTCATTTTTTCCAACAAAACAACCACATTAGTTCACATAAAATTAAAATGCAAAGCATCAAGGAGCAATTTCAATTTAAAAATAATGAAGCAATATTCAATAATGTAGAGGAGAGAATGCATGCTTTTGATTGAAATGACCGTTTCTCTTTTCCTCTCCTTTAGAAATTAGTTAAAAATTGATTTTGTTAAAATTAAGGGGAATTATTAAGTTATTCATATCATATCAAAAATAACTGTTAATCTATTCTTAATTCTTCCACCAATTTTCATTTAAATATATATCCATACAATCCCTAATGTACCATTTAAATTTATTAATGCAATTTTCACCTTATTACTATTAAAGAAAATATAAGGCTACTTTTCCCTAGGTTAAAAGAATATTTTACTAGTATTAAATAATTATTATGTACCATTTAGATGAAAATAATTATGTAAGAACTATAAAAATAAAGGCTCAAATATGATTAGCATATATTTCTCATTAATTTCTTTGTGCAACTTAACTCATCTAGTCAAACTCAATATATTCATAAGCTTTAATTTTTTATCATTGTACTTAAAATGATATAAAAAAGAGTAAAATATTATTTTAAAGTTAATGTATGGATAAAAAATATACCAAATCTTTAATCCCAAGACATATATTATAAGCATTCTACATCAACAATCAAGAACAACTCTAAGATTCAATTTACTTTTAATCATTATAGAAGTAAGAACTTTAATTAATTAAAACCATATAAAAAAATTCTTTGTTATACATAAAACAAATAAATCAAATAGTTTATCCAAATAAAATCTATTCTATGAGCATGCAAAGTACCATATACTATTATGCACATAATTTCATATATTTTACCAATTTAGGTCAAGACATTATTACCATCACCCTACTTAGCTAGGGTTTTATGAAAAAACATAGTAAATATAAACATAAAATATATAAACACACATGGAATTCCAATATGAAAAAACTATTTTCATAATTAAGAATGTACACTCATTATTTTTGTTGCATGAGATCATCAAAGATTCTCATACTTAACTAAATGTGATTCAATAGAATTATATATGTACAAGAATGTATTGATATAATAAATATCCATTACATATTTAGGTATAAAGAGAAGACTTGTAAACTTAATCATATTTTTGCTTTATCACTTCAACCTATTTCTATCCTTCAACTTATGAGGATTTTATCTTATATCCTTTGAGAAATTACAGTACCAAAACTATCACTTTCTATTTTGGGATAACTATGTTTATTGTATAAACTGACAACATCCTCATTATTCAATTCAGTTATTTACTATTCTTGAATAAATTTAACAATTTATTATTACATTTAACAATGAGAGAAAAAATATCATTCATCTTATGTATTTCCCCCAAATTGAAAATGTTTGCATTGAATAGCTCCTCTTTGATCATTTTATGAAATTATTTCTTTATATCTACTACTAAATGTAGTTCAATGCTATATTATTTTAATAATTCAAAATGAATGGTTGAGATATTTTATTAAATTTTAGGCTTCAAATTATCACACAATTTACAGGAATATTGAAAATATTTTGTAGCTTCTTTGAGAATGGTTATTTTCCATTCTACACTATTGAATTATATGTGTGAATAATTCTCTTTTGATTGACTGAACACTTGTTTATATATGATATTTGTGTTATTGGTTAGATTCCTATGTTTAATATCCCTAATAACATTTTTCCATAGTTTATCTTCTTTATTTGTATCATCGCTTTCTTCTTTGAGTCTCTTTTGAACATGTTCGATCAAAGCATATACTTTCCTATCTTCTTAAATGAACTTAAGTCCCTAAATGGTTATATATTACACCCAAGCTTATTTTACCTTACCATATATTTGATACTTGTGAATATTTTTAATGGTATCTTTGTCAATATCTTCTTTCATATTTGAATATTTCACTATTGACAAAGGAATTTATTAAAGGGGATTTTCACTCACATGTATGATAGATTGAATCTATGCAGAGAGTGTGTATTACTTTTTTTGAAGTTAATCATGAGTTTGGCTTACTTATTCAATAATTTTATTTAATTTTACTGCTATTACTTTTAAATTGTGAATGTCTCCCTCATGGGTTGATTCCCCAAGATCTATTATGCTAAAAAAAATAATATATAGTAATATCTTCTTCATTTTTCTCATATGTCAGCTTGGAAATTTCTATAATTTATGATCTAGAGGAATTAATCATTAATATTGAATTAGTATTAGCCTTATTAGGTGTAATAATTTTCAACAATCTATAAATGACATAAAACTTAGGAACAATAGCCTTAACAATGATTTTCCTTTTTTTTTCTAATCATTTGTTGTATCCAAGGAGAAGATTTAATGCTTGAGTAAACAACCATATGAGTATCAAATATGGAAGTGATGGGAGGAATGGGAGGAGTGGAAAATTGAAATTTTACAGTATAAACTCGTGTGGAAATAATTTGTTTGGGAGTGAAGAAGGAATATTTAGTGGATAAGACATAAGAGGTGGAGGAGGAGAAGGAATAAGAGATGGCAGTGGAGAAGGTAGAATGAAAGGATATGGAATGTGAGGAGGCTATGATAACAAATAATTTTACACAATATTAGTGCTAGGAGAATAAACTTGTTACATTTTAATACCTGTTAATAATGAATAATCTATGCCTTGAGTTGGCTTTTAAAAAATTCCTTGAGATGTACTTTGAGGTATTTTGATCTCAAGATAATTTCATGGTTCATCTTCATAATTTTTTTGGATTTTTTTTCTTTCTTGAATCATCATCATTACCTCCTTAAATTATATTTTTATTTAGACTCTTTGAATACACAATGACTCTTGGTTGAATTTAATAAAAAACAACTCTTTGTTTCTTTTTATTTGACGATTCTCCTTTTGATAAGCCTAAAAAACTAGTGTATTTAAAAAGTTCCTTATATAACCATGTGAATTTTATATTTGTATAAATTGTTTTATCCATTATTCAATCTTAGATAATTATCAAATAGACCAATCAATTAGTGGAAAAAAATAAATTGGAAACTTTTAATGAATACTAGATCATATGTATCATTACCATCATATTTAACACCTATAGTTATCCATTCCAATGTAAATGAATTCATTTGATTTAAATCAATTTTAATATAATATATCTTCCTAACCTCAAAATCATTTTCAAAGTTTTCCCAATAATCTTCAATTTCAGGTTGGTGTGAGTATCCTACACCAAATCTAAAGTTGTCATCCACATATTTCTTACCATCAAATGTGAACCTTCTTTCATGAAAATGCATTATGAAATTGACAATGTTTTTGCATTATTCATTACATGATTTCTTGTCTTGAATATGTACTAACTCAACACAATAGGAAATGGAATTATTGCCACTTTCTTTTTTTTTGTATTTCTTGTGCAATTCACCCAATTGTTTTTAAATTTAAATAAAAATCATTTTATAATTAACATATATTATAAATATATATGAAAACCTCTCAAATCCACCTACTATGATATATGTGAACTTGGAAAAATGTGTTAAATAACTACCATAACACATAACTAATGTAGTATCCTCATTAGAACTACACATAATAGTATTCCCCACCAATGTTCTTATTGTTAACATTGTGAATGCATAATTGACTCTTATAAACACCTTTTACTCCCTTCATGAGTAATGTCTGGAAGATAATAATGAATTATCATTGTAGGGGTGTCTATCCTACTTGTTGAAAGCCTGAGCCATACTTTCATGGTTAAAATTGAATATAATAAACATGAAGTCACATAGAACTATTGTGTAAACTCTAGATTCTCCAATTGATCATGAAGATTATCACTAATTATTATACATCAATCAATGAAATGTTTCCCATGATAAATTATCTTAATGAACATACATATCCAATATTGGGAATTTCCAATTTATTCATGACCCATTACCCTATTCAATAGTGTTATCATATCTAAAAATTCATCACCAAAATTAGATCCATGTATTGTTCTAGGTAATTTATATGGCTCTTTATTTTCTTGATCATCAAATATTGAGTGAGCATTGTTAAACATTTTAATTTATTATTATCAAATAATCTCTACCCAATTATTTTGCTCATTTTTATGACCTCATCATGTTGTGGTATTCTAAAAATAATATTTAAATATGGGCCATATAATTGTGAAAATAATGTTCCATTGAAAGACATGATATAGTTGGTCTCTTTTTTGTAGTAATTAACACATGTCGGTACTAATTTTTTACATTTTACCTATGTTGGAAAACCATCATCATGCATGAGACCACTCTCAAACATTTTTTGTGTAATAAAAATCATTTTTTCCTCTTGCATCTATCCTATAATTCTTATAAATTTAAATGACCTATCCTATAATCCCATATGGATCTTAGGGAGATCTATTTGAATACCATTCATTTTCTCATATCCCAAGTATTTATATTTAATTTTGGCTAATTTAGTAGTGAGAAAGTCCATTATAACAAGAAGTTATATGTATTAAAAAATAATGTTGGGAGGGAAGAAATATTTGTGAGGGAAACATGAGTAATAAATAGAATCCATATGAATAAAGATGAATTTATTGAAAATTGAAATAAATGGTTTTTAAAGCACAACAATTCAAAGAAAAACTAATTTTAGAGTAAAAAAATAATACAAGAGATATGAAAGAAAAATATAGGATTCTAGAAGGAAACTAATCTAAGAAAATGAAAAATTAAAGTGATACAATGTCATTCTACAGTTTGGAAGATGTTGTAGAAGACTTATGAGTTTTTCAATAGTTTTGGGGAGAATAAGCACCCCTAAAACTATTTTATAGACTTTAACATAGATTTAAATGAATAAAGCTTGATTGAATTCTCTTTCAGGTCTATCCAACAATGATATGGCTAATGGAACATTTTATAATTTTCATTTTTAACATTATGTAGACCCTACCAGGTTTATCTAGCTCATTGGGTAATTTAGGTACCCATGGTACCCAGTGTAGTCCAACCCAATTAGGTCTATCAAAAGTTAACAACACATGTGGAATAGAACATCATTTTAAAAAAGACAAGTATTTTATTGATTAGGTTCATTGGGATTATCAAGCACTTTGAGAACCAACAACACCAAAATAATCAAGAGTAAATTAGGCCCATAAGGTTATTTGATACTTCAAGCACTTTTTCAATATTTTTAGACTTTGTTGATCTCATCAGGCCCATCAAGAACATTGAAACTGGAGGTACTCATAGAACTAGAATCCATTGGATTTATCAACATTTAGAGGCACCTAGAGAATAAAAGACCAAATCAAGTACTTTTTGCCTAGCATGAACCTAAGTTTTGAGACCTAAAAATAAGATTTTACACTAAGTCTTTATAGTCAAAATTTATCACATTAAATTGGCCTACTCATTGGTATAAAAATTAGGAAAAATGGAGACTTCAATTTTTTATGACAATACTATATTATCATAATATAATATATTATTTTTATAAATATATTTTATAAATATTAATATAATAATCAATTAGCTATTTTCTAAATTTGGCCTTGTTCACATATATTTAGTGATAAATTTTGATTGGTGGAGAATGTTGGTAAGGATTACTTTTTTAAGGTTTGATTTATTTTAATTTTTTAATGAATAAACACAACTACATTAGAAGTACAAATTTGATCTTATTAAACTATAATTAAATCTATGCACTAATATATATTAATTAGTACATTATATATATTTAAATATTTAAAGATGAACTAACCTAACTTTTGAAGGGTAATGTTGAATTATGAAAAGCTGAAGGGTCAACTATCAAATTTAACCCCTTGATAGTCTTCTTTTGATCTTCATATTTAGTGGTTAAAAAAATACATAGATACTTACTTGGGACTTATAGTACATTTATGTTAATATAATTTATATTTTTTTCATCTCACATTGATGTTTATTTTTAAATTTATTTATGATCTTATATGGTTTTAGAGATTTGATTTTATCTCATTTATTTTTTTGTACTATAGCATCGATGTCTCTTTTAATGGGAAAGGATGATCAAGTGGATTTATTTTGAAAAGGAATAAAATTTGTAGAGGGCAGAGTGCATCCAAGTAAGAGGATACTACATATTAGAGGCATGGGAAGAGGATATGTTATCACTAGCATTAACATGGTATTGGATGGAAATTTACAATTTTTATTTTTAGTTAATGAATTTTAAACTTTAGCAGATATTGAGAATAAATGATGCTATATTAATTGGGAAGGGAGGGAATTGTCAAAGCACATAGATTCATCGATTCTACCAATTCATAACAATCACATATATAGTGACTCAGAGGATTATAGTGCTATCATGGAATAGGGAGATTGTAGTGATGACACTAAAAGAACCATAAATATAGGGAATAAATATAAAACATATTTTATTACATACAATGTCATTCTTAAACATAAATTTTATATTAAAAATGTTGACATAGCCCAATAGTTTATAACTAATACTAGAAGATCATAAAATATATAAATAGATATTATGACCCCTAAATTTTGGTGTAATAGTTGAAAATGTGGTAAATTTATGTTATGAATGCTCAAAATTACTACAACCTAAGAAATTTAATAGCTTGGCCAATTAAAAAATTGGGTTTTCATGAAATAGAAGCATCATAATGGTTAAAAGTGTTGGAAAATTATTATTTTTGGGGTTACTTTAGTGTCCCACATTATTTCATATTGAAAATAATAAATGTTACACTTATTATTTAATTACAATAAAGCATTTAAAACTTATGTTGTGAAAATAATAAAAATTAAATTTATTATTTAACATGATTAGTTGAAAAGGTGGAATGGTTGGTTACAAATATTCACATGCCTTATAAAGGTATTCTTACCTTTATAAGAATATAACATCATAACATTATCAATTATTTACATGGAAGTGTCTCCAAGAATTTTTTGAATGAGTTATTTAAAGAGGAGAAGTTAGGTGAAAAATAAATTACTAGGTGTGCAAATTAAATTAAAAAAAGGTGACAAGTTGAATTTATTAAACCTTGTCATGACTTGACTATGAAACACTTTGTAGATGTAAATATTATGGACCATTATAGCATGTTTTAATTATCTTGTTTGACCTATGCTTATGATATGTAGTTATGATTATGGTTGAGAGGTTCTACTGATAGGTTTAGACATTCTATTATCATTATGATCACCTGTTATTATGATTGTTATGTTACAGTTGATGATTTTAATCATGTTACTATTATGTTTAGCTTAGATTGCATCATTATTATCATTACTATTTTATTATTTAGACACTACTGAGGCTATGCTTTTATAACCATAAGAATAGGTATTTATGAGCTAGGTTCGTGGTGGATTCTAATGTTTGGGTACTAACGGAGGAATCTTGAGCACTTGGGTTAATACCGATAAATATTGAAAATGTGAAAGATAATCCATAATTATTTTTGGCCCTTCTTGTTTATTTATTATCTTACTTGTCTTTTTATTCCATACTTGATGATTGACTCTATTTTATTTTTCCATCATTCTTTCTTTTAACTTTCTACTCTTGCCTTCCTTGGTGATGGTTTTGGTTTTGTGTTTTGTGTGAGGGATATATTAGAATGCTTGGGGAATTAATCCCTCATGGCATGATTAGACTTACCTTGAGTGTTTTGTTTTGAACCTCTTTCATTTTTATTGGTCCCCTTGGCTTATTTATTTTTGGAGGTCAATTTTGGTCTTTTAGTTTTTATGGTCCCCTTGACTAGACCTTATGCCCTAAATAGATAACTTGGTCAATGAAATTATAAAGTGGCTTTAAATATTTCCTTTTGAAGTAAAATATAAATTAATGATTTTATTGGTGTTAAGATTTTAATTGGTCTCAAGTTTTGTGATCGACCAGATTTTCCTTTTTCTACTGTACTGAATAGGAAAAATAATAAAAGTATGGGGTTTAATAAAAAAATAGCCTACCCATGCTTATCCCATATCGATAGATCTATTTTTTGGGCACATGATTGGCTAGTGGAGGATGCTAATGAGATGTTGTAGGAGAGAGGAAGGTGGGATGGTAAGTATGGAGGAAGGAAGATATTGGTCAACACATAAGGGAGAAAGGAAGATAATGTAGTAGAGAGAGGGGGATCAAAGTCTGTTAGTGGAGAAAATAGTATAGAGGATATATTTTTAGAGGAGGATGTAAGGAAGAAAAAATAAGGAAAGAAAATATATATATAGGTGTAGGTATAAGGTAAAATCAAACTAGCATGGTTAGTATGGGGGTTCAATGGTGGTGTTAGGGGAAAGAGAGAGAGCCAAGCCTGGTGCTTAGTAAAGGAGTCTATGGGAAAAAATAAGAAAGGATGGCCATAGGGAAATAATAGAGGTTATTATTTGACCCTTGAAAGGGGAATGCATCTCTCCCTCATCACTGGATAATAGACTACAAGTGACAACATACTTTGCCTAGATAAAAATCATGACACTCCCTCCTTTATGGCTCTTGTGGCAAGTAAGTGATGTTTTAGATTGTAATGGTGTAATCTAGGAGTTTTTATGTTGAATGACTATCTTGAAATTAAAGGAAAAACATTAAACAAACCCCTGATGGAATTTAATCAATTTCCATTTGATTTTATTTCCTTTTACTAAAAAATAAAAATGAGAATTAGGATTTAGAAATGGGAAACAAATTATTGTATGTCGGTGTTGATCTTACTTAGATTTTAATTGTTAGGTTATTTAAATTATCACCTTGATGTGTCTAAATCAAACTCTTTGAGATTTTATGGAAACTTGGTTTTGTATTCCTTTAGCATGGTGAATCGATTTAGTTTTTGTATGTTGGTTTAATCATTTTTTAAGCTCGATTGAGCAAGAATTCCTCTGCTTCTTGAAACTTATCCCTAGTTTGGGAAATCAGAATTTTAGTTATTTTAGAAGGGATTATATTTTATCTTATTTTTCTTGATTAGTCATTGGAATTCAACCTAGTTGTATGAATCACACCTAGTAAGTTTTCTTGACATCTGATTTTATTTTCTTTTGATGGTGTGAATCGATTTAGGGATTTTCATTATAATTGAGGTATGGAGTATGATCTCAACATGAGAGAAAATTTATGAGCCATTAGAGGTTCATAGTGAAGTCTCATGACTTCATAATGAACTTGTAATATAGTTAAAATTTGACTAACTCCAATATTTAAATAAGAGCTTTGTTATGACTGTATCTCCATTATTCTTGGTTTGGCCCTTGTGGGTATTTATGGAATTAAATGTATTATGTTACACTTATTTAAGATGTCTAATATATTTATTCTTTTCATTGGTCTTAATGATTTAAAACTCTATATGTACATGTGATGCATCTTTCCTTAGTATAGATTTATAATGATTGAGAGTATTCTTTGTATGTATTTGATGTATTATGTCCTTGATTTATAACTATTGTTGGATGCATGTAGTCAGCAGCTTATAGGAACTCTATTTTCTTTTGTTCGTATTTGTATGGCTATGT
Source organism: Torreya grandis (assembly GCA_037957365.1). NCBI lineage: Eukaryota > Viridiplantae > Streptophyta > Pinopsida > Cupressales > Taxaceae > Torreya > Torreya grandis. The sequence goes on along the minus strand of JARHVA010002318.1, from coordinate 1,981,068 downwards.
GGTCATTTTTAATCTTGAGGATGATGTGTTTTTAAGTTAGAAGGTCATCTTAATGTGAAGGCACTTGCTCTTGGTTATTATCTAATTATTTTTACTAATTTAAGCTATGTTGATATGATTTATTTTTTGGTCCCTATCCTTCTTGACCATTGGCTTTATATTTCAGTTGTGCTCATCCCTCTTATATTACCTGAATGTCAGACTCTACCATTAAACTAATGGTTGGGGGTGGTGAGCACCACCTATAGAGGGATCATAGGACTGGTTTAGAGGGATTGTTGCTTGTGTGTAATGTTATTCTTTTGCATTTGGAATTCTAGGTTGGTAGTACATTTTTTGTTTGGTCATTCCCAATGATTAATTATTGTTAACTAGTTTCCTTGAAGATTAATGTAAAAATTGTGATTCTGATTTATAGCTTGCTATGTTGGGCCTTTATATTTTGTTGTATATTTATTGAGGTAAAATAGTGAGTTAACTATTACTTATGTATTATTTTTGAAGTTTTAAAATTTTCTTTATGAATCAAAGACTTTATATTATCCTTAATCCTTGAATTCATATGAGAACACTCTTGCATCCTTGCTTGTATGCATAGGACTATTACAAGTTTTATTTCCTTGATGGAACACATGTTCGATGACATGATAGACCAAGTTTTAAATCCATAGTTATAAACAAAATAATTCAGTTAGATATGTGATAAATGCTTAACCACCAAAGTTATTATTATAATATCTTAGGAGTTCTTGCTTTCATTTGATTAGGATGAATTAAGGAAATAAGGTACAACTACACCAAGTTGATTTTTGTGGATATGTGAAGGTGTAATAATTACCAATTAGATTTTATGTGGATTATGCTATACATGGAAGTTATGATGAACAAATTTTTTCACTTATGGGTAATAAATGTTATAAGTTATTGTTTTTATACTTGCATCTATACTAATGTCATTAATGGTGTTTTATGACTCTAAATAAGGAAATTTTATCATAAATATGGTTGTTCAAATGATTTTGGTTCCATATTACTTCCCAAATTTTGTCTTAATTTAGCATTGTTTTCATATTTGTTCTTTACTTGGTTTTCAAGTTGAGTTAATTATAAGAAGGTTAATTTGTTAACAAAGACTATTTTCAAGTTCTAGAGAGTTCTTGTTTAGCTATTCTTATTTTAGTGCTTGAATAAGGGGAGGTTGGTTATACTTGTTTTGGTATATTTTTATTATGTTATGGATTTAAATTCAAGAGATAATAAGATGCATCATTTATTTCTAGCCATGACTAAAATAGCATATATATATATATATATATATATATATATATATATATATATATATATAGGTTGAATTATTAATTTGGTTCGACACCTAGACTTGTTATTGTAAATTGAATGGCTTTATGAAATTCTAGATAGTTTGTGAATGTTGTTCAATGGAGGATAACCATTGTTAATTGTATGCATTATTCTTATCTAAACATTATTTATTATCTCATTAAACCTAATGATTAGTGGATGGGAGAGGAATCAAAAATAGTATCATCTCGTATCCATGAAGGATCAACACTTACCTATAATGGATAATCAATTTTATTATTGATTTACTCTTAATGAGTAGGGTTTGGAAACCATTCATTGCCAAACAATTATTCATGATGATTAGATAAATTATATTAATTTTGAAGACCGTGATAATGATTTGGGCTAAGTTAACTATTTTAATTAATTTATTTGAGGGAAACATGATGCAAGAACCCTAAATAGTTATTGTATATGAGATCACTATTGGTAGTATAAGTTATCTAGGAACCTCTACTTAGAACAAGAGCACTTATGATATGGATGGTAACTAGAGTTTAATGATCAATGTTTAAAATGAAGCTTAATAATTTTGAAAAATATTTTCCTTAATTAGTTGTGGCATTAAATTTTATTATGTTAGAATAGATACTTACTGGTGTGATGTGATTCACCTTTATTTTAAAATCATGGTGTATTTACTCTACTCAATGGTAAATAATTTCATATGCTAATGTGTATCTTAAATGGAAACTTTATTTATTAAGGGAATGACAGTATAATTATTCCTAACTGCTATGTATCATGGCATAATGATACACAAAGGGTTAGCATTGGAAAAACACCTTTCTTGGGTAAAGTTTGACAAGATTAAGATGCTTTGAAGATCATGGTATTTTCCTTAGAATTATTTCTATGATACTTTTTTACCAACCTTATAATTTAGAGAATCTCACAAAGTGAAGCTTAGTATGATGATTCTTCTATTGGATTACATAAACGTCTTCACACTATCTTGAAGTATTTTATTGTATAGTTGAAATTGTATGATTACTAATCATTAGAAGGGTGATTTATTGCTAAGCATTTGAAAATATCCACCTATGCTAACCTAGGATAACAGATGTAATGACAAGCAATAACTAGCTAGTATAATCAGATACTTAGGTAAGGATGGGATCCCTAGGAAAGCTAATAGAGAAGGCATGTGTGATCCATAAAGTTTAGAGGTTATTATTATGTAACCACATATTATTACCCCTTGAACCATATATCAATATGGTGGTGCTATTCTTCCCTTTTGATTCTTCTAGAGGTGTTTATCCATAGGTAAGTGTCCATGGTGACCACACTTGGATATGGGTATCTATACTTTAGCTTGTAGATTTGAAAAAAAAATAGTACACCTTATGAAGTTGTGAAGTGGGCTTTGTATGTATTTCCATTTCATACTCTATATATCAATTACCAAATTTTTGTTTTGGGGTTGTTTCATATAGTATCAAAGTAGTGGTTTCTTTTCTAAATGGGAACTCCAGGAAATAATTATTGTAATTTGCAACCTACCAATAATATTATTCCATGAGAAATAAAATGAATAGATCTTATTGTGCTCAGGTGGAATATAATCGAATAGAGGATGAATTGGTTAAAGGGAGAAATAGAGTACAAGATACCTAAATGTTAAATTTGAAATAGGGTAAACTATCAACTATCTTATCAAAAGTAATTGTGTAGTTCTCCATGTACTTCAATTAGGGGTAACACCTTAATATTAAAAATGAGTTCTTCAAATGGGATCTTAATGACTTGAGGTACCATACAATGCAATACTTAAAATAAAAAAACCTAGATTGAATAATCTAGAATGGTATTTATCATGAATAAGTGCTCAAGGAGACACCTTTGACTGATTTTAACCTGAACATGAAAGCCCTCACTGCTCACCTTTAGGGAAGAATTTTAGTAGAACCATATTTATATGGTTTTAATGGTAGGATTATTCTAATATGCCTAGATTACCATCTAGCATGAAAGTGGGATGGCAGTCTATCAGTGGTTGAAGCTCTCATTCCAGGGGTGGAATCATCTTTGTACTATAAGAGGTACATAAGTGATAAATTATGAAAATAGAATATTTGATTTCAAAAACCAAAGTAAGATAACATGATTATCTTGTATACAAGGATAATTCATTGAATCTATTGTGTCAGGTGAGTTATATGCATGACAAAAATTCCAAATTGATAATATTTCAAGCTGAATAAACAACCCTCTAAGGATTTGAATTCCTTCCCATTGACAAAGAAGTTTAGACAATTAGATTGGAATGATAATTACCCTAGAAAAAAACATGAGTTGTGATAAATATCAAGGCCCATAAAAAGTAATTTGAGCCATAAATACCTAGCAAAACATGATTTAACAAGAAGATCAATACTGAGTTGATTAACTTAGAATCACCTTGTGGGTGAATGTTGTTCATATAGTCCTACCAAGGACTGTACATGCTGAAAATATGATGGAAACCATCGTTGTAAGGTGTTGGGACTAACATACCCCATTTTTTAAATTGGAACCTTTAAGAAACCCTTAGAATAAAATATAAAAAAATTTAGCATGTTAGGGTCTTTTATAGAATTTGAAGATCATCCACTTTGTTAAAAGATAGGCTTATGTGGTTTTAATCTGCTTTAATATAGACTAACATATTTATTGAAGTTTATTTGGTTGTTAGTTTTAGGTTCCATGGTGTATATCCTCATGAGTTTTGCATTCCAAAACCCTAGATTCAAATTTGAATAAAGGCATGAACCAAATTGGTGGGAACCATTTTAAAATATGTTTATAGGCTTAATTATAAAACACATATTCTAGGTTTAGTCATCTTTTTTAACATAACTTGACTAAGAAACTTGATCCCCTTCATTATTTCCCACTTTTCTAAAGTTCCTTATAGCTGAATTAAATGTCATCATGCAAGGTCCTTTTATATTCCCCAACTTAGCCTAAGACTTTAATACTAAGGCCCTAACATATTCATTAATATAATCATGACTTAGTCTTAGTGATTTAAGCCTAAGTTTTATTATCTCCATGGTCTTAACATTAACTTCCTCATGCTTTTTAGGATCCTAAAATTATTACTTTATTGTAGGACTTGATCTAACAATGTAAGAATAACCCAAACTTTGGCTTAAATAACATGTATCTTTGGTAATTTGATGACCCATGCTTACTCATTGGGACATGATTAGATGAAGTGAAGCATAATTAAAAAGTTAAAAGGATGCAAGAAGATCAAAAGATAGACACATGACACCATTACATTCAAGGATTAAAAGGAAAGGGGCTTGCCTGACATAATCACCAATCAATATCAAGTCCCTGGATCAATATCCTATGAGTATATATTTATCGTATCATTTGATCCAATATGATGAATTAACATCGAGACCCTAGAAAGCCCTATGGAAATGCCAAATGACATCCAGACATTTGGTACTAAATATTATAATGAACTTCAAATTGATGTTCATGTGACTGTCATCCAAATGTTTGAAAAGATGAAATGGACACCTGTGCAAACATCAAAGTTAAGTATATAAAAATCAAAACTTTATTGGTTTAAACTTGACATCCATGTGACCATCAATTGACACCTGTGAGGGTGTATTTGGTGACTGTGAGACTATCAATTTTAACCCAATGAAATATCTTACTTAGTGTTCAAATGACATTTCAAAATCCTATTTTAACTTGGAAGTGGCTTATTAATCTAAAGGAAATACTCAAAATATGTTCAACAAAGAGAGCCTTTAGCCTGTATATTATGGGAATGGTCTTAAATATAAATGCTTAGTCTAAATTCATATGGAAGGGTCCTCATGGAATTTTATCATGAACCTTAAAATATGAGCTTATGCTAAGTCTTAATAAATGGTTCATGCTAATCTAGGATTTTAATCCTATAGTGAAAAATAAATGATGTATTTTTTAAATACCAATGACTAGTGTTTAAATGACATTTATGAAAAATGTCACAAAAGGTCAAGACCATTGCAATATAATTACCATGCAAGTAGAAATGGACAAAATTCTAAATCTCATTGGCTCAAAAACATAAAGGTATAAAGTTAAAGGTCCAAATCAAATGCATAACACATATAAGACAAATCCTAGATATTTTCCACCGTTAAAGCTCCAAAACCCTAAACCCTACATAAAAGTGACCCAAATGTATTTAATTTTATATAATTTAATAAAGGATAACTTAATTGTGTTTTTGAGCATGAGATAACTTTCACATAGATCATCTACAATCCTACATGAACAATTAGTAAGAAATAAAGACCATGACATATAGTAGATAATAATTGAAGGAAGAGGCTAAGATTTATTTGGAAATAAAAAATGAGGGCCAGATATTCAAGGATACAAAATTTAACCTCATAGCACTAAATATCTAGGGCATTAGGAATTGTTCTGAGCTTTCCTTTATGATAGAAGAGTTGTAACCCATCTCAAGGGAGGAGAAAAGAAATGCCACTATAAATAGATGACACTAAGACCTGGTTGCAATTCAAATGTCTAGCCTTCATCATGCCATGGAAAAACTAGAGGTATTTCACTACATTGATGTCCTTACCCTCATATTTATTAATTGTAGGATAGATGGTGAGTGGATCATTAAAAAGGGTAGCTCAAAAGGGGTAGCATACATTTCACCTATTTCTTTAAAAATTTACTATAAGCTCCCCATTCCACATGTAAACCTTCAAAAAATGAGGGAATGGACCAATAACCTTGACTTGGACTCCATCTTAAGACCTTAGCCCCAGCAAGGACCTCATATCTTTAGAAGCCTTGATGGAAAAATCCCTATCATCTAGTTTATAGAAGGTATTAGGGTGATAATGACCTTATTGAATAGATCTTTTGGTATCCATTTGACCACTTATGTGAATAAGGTTTGCATCTCATATGTACACTTCTTGGTGGAGGAAAAACTTACTCCTTCAATTAGAGATTTGATCAGTATCTTCCTTGCTAAAAAATTCATCACCATCAAAAGAAAGACCTCAAATAAATTATTTATGATGTCATACCTACTTGATGCCCTTCTTGCTTTAACCACCTTCCTTGGGATTAAGAATTGGTCCATAGTGGGTAGGACAAGCATTTCACACTATTATTCTAAGTTGCACATCTTCAAGTACAAGAATCACATGTAGTTTATTTGTGATTGTGTTTACCCTACTATAGTGGAGGCCATCATAGGTGTTCTCATGCCTAGGCTCTACCACCTCATCAAGAGATATGTTAAAATGATAGGGTAAATATGGTATTATCCTAATTGCACAGTCATTAAGATAGAAGGAATCATGACTCAACCTTACAAACTACCAGTATATGTTCCAAATAAACTTATAGAGTAGGAAATTGCTTCCCATCTCAACCATGACATTGATAGGAATTTCAAAGAGAAAAGGAAATGCCTAATCCACCACTTCCCATTAAATATTGGGAAAACCATAATAAAAGACGAGAAGCAGGTTTAGGTTATGTCCACACACAAAGATTCATTTGGTTTTTAACTAGATGAACTCTAAATGCAGGATCTAAATAATGTATTTGGTGACCATATAAGGGATAAGAAGCTCTCAAATCTAGAATATTCACATCAACTTGGTGTCCATGACACCATATATATTAGGGCTAAGAACTATGAAGAGGTATTGGCTAGGATCTAAGGCCATAACATTAAGCTCTAACATAGATTGGTCAAGGACAATAAGCCATCTAGGGAGACATGGAAAATTCACCCTTTGTAAAACCATCTACTACTTGGGCCATCTAGAATAGCCCATGACCCACCTCAAATAGAGCAGCCACAACCCCAATAGTAGGTCAAGAAAATTCAAAATGATCATGGAAAAGGAAAGGAGAAGGTTGGAGAGATAAGATTAGAAGAAAGACCTAGAGAAGGGCCATTACCTTCAACCATGCAATAAAGGCCACCTTCTCTAATCTAGTACATTGACATGATAGCCTTGGAACTAGAAGAGACACTTGAGGGTGCCCATAAGGATCTTAAAGATTCTTATGGCTCAAGTGGAGAGGAGGACCCTTTAGAGGAAATAATAGGAAAGGAGCTAATCCCCATAGCACCTCAAGAGAAGAGGAAGGTAGAATTGGCCTTGGTCCTATTAAGACCAAGGAAGAAGCCCAGATTGACCTTCACTCATCCCACTAGTGAAGTCAATCTCTTTACTGATGAATTTCCAATCCATGGACCAATCATTCTTGACTGGTTCATCTATAGGAAATTACAAAAGATCCCCTCTCTTTCTATTTCTTGGGCCATGACAAGGGTCACTAATGTAGGAATATAAGATGATATGAAGCCTTGGATGAGGAATATAATGAATGATCAAAAAGAAATAAGAATTTTGGTTGTTGAAAATCCCAAGGGAAAGAAGATAGATTCTTTGGGAGCATCTACTAGCTCAAGTGTGGAGGTCTCAGAGCCTCCTCAATTCAAGAAACTTGTCACTAATACCCATTTCAACCTTGAGATAGCTGGGTTAGAAAGACTAATAACTAGGAAAAATATGGTTGGGACAAAATAATTCACCTTTCAAAATGTGGAACCATTTTTAGGACTAACCCTAGTGGGTGGCCAATAGCTTAGAGGGGCTGCAATTCATGAGGAAGATGTGGAAAGTCTAATTGAAGCCCAGTCAACACAAGCTAAAGATAGAGTCCAAGGTATGAAGTAAAGGATATAGAGCTTAGAAAGAGAGAAATAAAATTTGGAAAAATAGAAAACTTTATCATTATTAGATAAAATAATCAAGCTACTTGACAAGTCATTTTATGACATGTTTGAGGCACTTAATTTGATGAAATTAAGGCAGGGTGTGTTAGGACAATGTGAACTAGCCAAGAGTCTAGTCACCTAGTGGAAATCCTATGAGAATAAAATAACTCAACTCCTTAATATTAAAGTAAAGAAGAATATTCCAAACTTCAATACCATCAATTTGGGACATTTGAGCACAATTTTGGGAATTGTGATTGAAAAGGTTCAGAGTTTGAGTGCATGGTATAATGACATGGAAAGGGTCCTAAAAGAAGATAAGGAACTAATTTCAAGAATTAAAAACTTATTGGGACCATGCTTACAGATCCTGCACAACCCAATGCCCTTGGGATCATTAGTGATGAAGAACTCAAGCATAGGGCTACTTTGGTAACCCAAGAAATAAGAAGCAAAGGCCAAGGTAGATTTGGGGGTGAAAACAACAAAATCCTGGGCATGATACTCAATGTAGGAGAAAGAATAAATGAATCTAGGAGTATCAAAGAGGCCATGGATAGAAATGATAAAGAATTTGATGACCTCATAGATCAAGAAGATGAATAGATCATGAAGCCTACTGTGGACCTATACTTAATTGATGAACAACATATGAGAGCCATGAGCATCCTCCAACAACATCAACTAGGGGCCCCACCATCAAATTGAGCATATTCTATTTTTTAAAAGTTTTGTAAAATTTTGAAGTAGAATATCCCATTGTAATGGCATATGGTAGTTTTTAGTATATTTTCCTCTAGGTCAATTTAATTTGGAAAAGCACTTATATTTTAGAACTTGTAAGGATAGTTGTCCTTATCTTTGTACACCTATATTTTGCAACTGATTGGTATACTACCTACTCTTTCTATAAAGGCATGTATGACCATTGTAAAAGGGAGAGAGTCTTTTGATAAAATTTTATATACTTGAAGCAATTAATAAGATCAAGGAATTCTTCAAGGATTATCCATTTTTTATGTGTTAATTGCTAATATAAATTTTCTCTCAATTGTTAGTAGATGTCTTGAATTTGAATAGTGTCTTTAAATTCTGAATAACATTATTTTAATCATAAGGTTTCTAATTTTTACTTATGCTAGATTATTTGAAATATCTTAGGTTTTGCTTCATTTCATTTTTATCTATATTCAGATGTACAATTGTTATTTGATTATAGTGGTAAATCCCTAAAGTAGACCTGGTACTTACTTGTGATTCTTAAACATTTTCCTTGAAGTTTACTTGATATATAGTGAGATTTGAGCTTAGGATATGTTGCATTATATATTTTTTAAATGTGTTTTTAGTTTCCATTAACACTTTTTCATAATGTTTAGGACTAAAATTGGTAATCACTCATTTATTTTCTACCCTACCTTTCTCTTTACTCCTTTTTACACCATGACCACTTTAGTTTTAGCCACATTATAAATATCCACTTAGATTAGGCTATAGCTTAAAGAAGGAATGTAACTCACTAAGTATCAACAAATATTCACAAATAAATAGCCAAGGTGGTTCCCAACCACCAAATTATATAAATATTATGGAACAATTATCTTACTTTGTTGTTATTTCACCATAGGCAACCAGATTGTCAAAACCTGCAAATCATTCTCTAAATTTTATAAATTCTAAAATGATAAGTGTTCTCTAAATACTAAGGGTATTTATGGTACATTTAGAAGCATCAATAGGACATCTCCTACTAGTGCTAGAAGGAGGGATAGAATTCTTTGAATTCTTATTGATCTTAGTCTTGTTTCACCTAAAGATCAGTATATCTTCATGTTTTTGAGTAAATTATTTTCTTAAAAGTATAATTATCATTGATCTTTGTTATTCCTAGCCCCCTTTGTATTTCCTTTGAAGTTATTTAAGAATTGGTGCATTTTTCTAGAAAATTTAGCTTTAACATTGAAAATCCATAGTATATGAGGTTAAAATAGTTTGTTTTGATCAAAATTGGGAATATCTTTCATAGATATGAGTTCCTTTAGACTTAAAATTATAAAGATAGATTGTATTTACATAGTTGGGCACACCTTTGAGTTAATTCAATCAAATATCAATGTCCTTTTATAAAGTTGTTATACCACCTTTGAAAAATTATCTTAATGTGTACGTATAAATCTTGTTCTTCATAAAATTTAACTTGACACATCATATTTTAGGTAGGATCTTCAAATTTCAAGCTAGAATTTCCCAAGATCAAAACAAGATTACACTCATTAACTAGAGAGCCTTTACTTGAACTTGAGGTACATAGGAGAGCCAGACATGATAAAGGTAGATACAAGAGATCCAAGTCTCTTCCAACTTCACCTCTTCAAAGTAGTCATGCCTTTAAACTTCATCTAGGTATGGCATGGTTAGGGGATTCTTCAATTAATGTACTAAGAGTAGTTCATGATCACACAAGGAACCTAGAGAAATATCTACCTACATTTATTCCAATCAAAATAATAATCATCCAGGAACATATAACGTATTTTAAAGTTTCCTTAAGATTTATTAATGTCATACATGAAGATGTAGAATGTAGGCTATTTCCTTTTACTTTTAAAGATGCAACTTATGATTGGTCTTTAAACTTTCTTGATAATTACATTACAAGTTGAAATGATTTCCATAATGTGTTCATTGATCAATTTGGTAAGATTATCAATCCCTATGCTATTTAACATCAATTCACCACTATTAAAAGGGACACCAGTGAGCCTATCAGGTTATTTAATGCTAGGTTTCAAAAGATGTATAGTAGAATCATAGATCCTTATAGCCTAATGATGTTCTATCTTTAGAGATCTACAAAGATGTAGTGGATCCTATGACCTCTGTATTATTTAAAAGATCCATCCTAGTTATAACTTCATTGGCCTAGGCCTACTCTGAATCAAGGACCATTAATGATCAAATTCATCCCTAAGGTAAAATGGCTTACTCAGTCCCAAATGTGAACCCGCATATGCCTGTGATGAACTTATTCCCCAATAATAACCAAAATATCCCATCCCTAAACCAACTTCCAAACTTAAATTAATTGTCCTTAAGTCATGCAGCCCCTAATCAACATCGAGGATTCTTGAGTCATCTTACTAATGGATTTAATGTAGGTGATCAATGAGGTTTAGTACTAGCTATAGGTGCTAATAACAATCAGGTGCATAGTTTTGAAAATCCAAAAAATGAGAATGAATCCATCTTGAAAATGGTTCAAAAATTAAGCACTAATTTCCTTTAGTTGCAAAAACAAGCAAGCAATACTGGAGAGCACTCTAGTAGGAATTTCTCATTTTAAAGGTTTAATAGGCCAAGTAAAAGATTTTAGAATGATAGTTTTCACAATAAAAAGGATAATGAACCATACTCTAGTAGTAAAATTATGGATATCAATCTTATTGATATTGCATTACCTACTACTATAGGGTACATTACATAACCAAGCATGGGGAAATTGATTGTATAGAATTTTTCAAAGCCTTTGAGGATTTCCAAGAGGATTTAGATATATTTGAATTGCTCCCTAACAAAGAAAGTGGTGTAGGTTCCTATGGATCTAAGCCATCTGAGTACACCTTCGTGGTAGACACCTTTGACTTCCTCTTTTAAGAGGAAAATGAGCTTGATGAGATCCCTGAAGAATTCTAGGCCTTTTATCATTTCTTAAAGAAGACCTACCCCTTAAGGAAAAAAGAGTAGAGGAAACCTTTAACTACCTCAACACCTCCAAATAATTTTATAATTCCTCTTGATACCTCTTCAAGTAACAATCTAGAGCCGCTAAAAGGGAGTACTTCTAAAACCAATGTTGAAATTCCTAGTTCTTTTAGTAAAATTGGGTATAACATAGTTGAAGACATGAATAAGATAAATGCTAATATCACATTTCATGAAATAACATAGATTATAGAGTAGAGAGACCTCTTGTTGGAATCCTTGTCAAAGAAGCACAACAATCCACTAAGGACTGAACATGCCAACATGATTGTGCATAAAGCCAAAGCTAAGTCTCCTCCTTTCTTGCTCACTGTCAAGATGTTTGGTAAGAACTTGCATAATTGATTAAAAGATTTAGGAGCATCTACCAATATCATGCTTGTAGGTATATGAAATAAACTTGGTTTAAAACCTATAAAGTTTGACAGAGTTGTCACCCAGTTAGACAAATCTAGAGTTAAGGTTTTAGGAGAATTATTAAATGTTCATATGCAATTGGATTATGAGCCTAGGATAAAATAATTCATTGATATTCAAGTGGTTTAAATACCTAATGTTTATGAAATATTACTAATCAGGGAATGGACCAAGGCTTTGAATGGTTACATGTCTATAGATTGCTCACATTTTTGGCTAGCTTGGAAAGGGGTCCCTAATCAAATCAAGGTTGAAAGAGATCCAAGAATGAAGAATATGATAACTAAATATAATGTTATAAATGAGAGGATCAACATAATTGAATTAGACTTAGGGGTATTCACCCTAGAGCCTGATAAGTTATGTGATCCCAATAATGCTCAAGCTATTTTTGGATTGTGAAAAATGCATTTTGATGGTGCCAAGTGTAGTGTTAGATTAGGGGTTGGTGTTGTCTTGACTGATCCTAATAATAAAAGTAACATGCTTCCTAAAATATACAATTCCCTTGTAATAATAATATTTTTGAGTATGAAACACTTGTCCTAGGTTTACAGTTTGCTATAAAAAATAAGGCTAAGGAACTGTTAGTTTATGGGGATTCAGAACTAGTAGTTAACCAAGTTAGAAGAAATTACCAATGCAAACTTTCATACTTGAAAAGATATAAGTTTAGATTTTGGGACATAATAGAATCCTTTGATGCCTTCAACATAATTTCCATCTCAAGGGAAGAAAACCAAGCTACTAATGGGTTGGCATCTATTGCCACCAACCTCATGTCTAGTTAAGATTCTCCAAATTTTAGCATTGATTTGATCCCTTGTCCTTCAGTGCTTGACAACATTAATCACTGTCAAGTATTCAATGATGATCAATAGATATTATATTTCATAACCAATTTTAGAGAATTTGATGCTCGCATTATTGATGAGTCTAATGAAAATACATCTAGGGAAGACAAATTTGATCACAAGGTCATTCAGTTGAATGACAACAAAACTCCCAAGGGAAATATTTATTTATAAAGACTTTTTGATCAATAAAAACTTGCTAACGCTTCTAAGGTTCCAAAGGTAAATGGGAAGGATTATAATTCTATTGACCTTGGCCTCCATAATCATCCTCAACTGGTAAATGTTGGGAAGAAATATACAAACATGGAAGATGAGAAAGCCAAGGAACTCCTTACCCAATATAGAGATGTCATAACATGGTCCTATGATGACTTAAATATCTTTTATCCAAGGGTCATCACACATACTATACCCCTTAAGGAGAGATATAAACCATATAGGCAAAAGCAAAGGATTGTAAACCCTATATTAGAACTAATGATATTTAAAGAGGTTAAGAGACTTCTAGATGCTAGGATAGTCTTCCACATTAGGCAATCTACCTAGGTGGCTAACTTGGTTCCAGTCAGGAAGAAGAATGGTGAGATTAGAATTTGTATAGACTTAAAATTTTTGAACAAGTCATTAGAGAAGGAAAAGTAACCCATTCCTTCCATAGAACAAGTAATTCAAGTTATTTCAAGATCAGCTATGATGTCCTTTCTTGATGGCTATTCAGGTTACAACCAAGTATTGGTTGATAGGGAGGACATGATGAAGACAACTTTCACCATAAAGTGGGGGAACTTAACTTAAAATAGAATGAACTTTGAAATCATCAATGTAGGAGTCACCTTCCAAAGTGATATGGATCATGCTTTCCAAGGCCTGATAGGTAAATGCATAATTATTTATATGGATGATCTAATATTTTTTCTAAAAATAGGGAAGATCAATTCATGCATTTCCAACAAGTTTTTAAAATATGTAAAATGTATGTAATTTCTTTGATCCCTAAGAAAAGTATCTTTTGTGTGACTTAAGGAAAGTTATTGGGTCATGTTATAACCAAATATGGGATCTCTATAGACCCTAAAAGGGTGGAGGCCATATCTAGAATAGATCCTCCAAATAGTAAAAAAGAGTTAAGGTCATTCTTTGGTAAAATTAATTTTGTATGAAAGTTTATTTTTGTTTTTATAGAACTAGTCAAGCCACTGAATGACATGATGAAAAAGGATGCCAAATTCAGATGGAATGAGAAATCCAAAATGACATTTAATAATATCAAGAAAGTTATCAGTCAAGCTTTAGTCCTTATAAGTCTTAATTTTTCAAGGGAGTTCTACCTCTATTGCTTTGCATCTGATCACACCATGGCTATAGTGTTAACTCAAAAAATTAAAGGGTGTGACCACCCAATAGCTTTCATGAGCACTAATTTCAATAATGATGAGTTATATTACTCATTGATTAACAAACAAGAATATGCATTAGTCAAGGCAGTTAATAAATTCAAGCATTACATCCTTAGAAATTAGGTGCATGCCATCTTACTTAAGCACTCCACCAAACTTATGTTAAGTTAGAATGAATTGGGGGAATGTGGAGGTAATTGGATGCCAATGTTATAGGAATATGACCTAGAAATGAAAACAACAAAATTGGTAAGGTGCCAAGGTTTGATTAAGATGATTGCTAATAATAACCATAGGCTAATTATTATGTAGTTAGATCAACAAAAATTTCAAGCTAGTGAGTGGTATGATCTAATCATACATTCACTAATCAGTGGTACTTGTCTTACAGGTCTATCCAAAGATCAAAAACATCTAAACCTAAAGGTAAGCATGGCAAGTTCACACCCTTATGGATTGGCCCATACCAGATTACAAAAACATTGAGAAATAACACCTTCAAGCTCAAAGATTTACAAGGAGTAAAGTTTACCTTGCCCACCAATGGGAAATACCTCAAACACTATTTCTCTGATGCTCCCCCTGGGGTCTTCATAGAGTAAAACTATAATATGATTAGATTAGTGTAGGTAGGTTAGTTAGTTTATTTCCATGTTCTTTCCTTCTCATCTCTTGTTTGTGCATAGGAATATACATATTTTTTTGTTTTCATTGGTTGCCATTATTTTTACTATGTTTCTTTCATGTTGTTTGGTTCTTTGATTATAATAGATCCCTAGGGAAAATATTGAGCTCAGAAGTTATGAATCTTTCTTGAAAATGTGCCCCCCTAATTTAGGAATGAAGGTATGAACCCCATGTATAGAGTAACCATGGTTTTGAAATGCAAAGCATGATGTTATATCTTAGAGAAACTAATAAATACCAATGGAAACACAATCACTTCATTAGACCCTAACCATTATCTTGACCTCAAACTAGTTTTAAGAAGACTTTCACTTATGAGATGAAAACTCAAACTATTAGGGTATACCCAAAACTATCACTTAATTAACATCCTTGTTTAGGATAAGAGTTGCAACCATAAGTGCTTTTCTAAATATTAATTACTTAACCAATCCTAAAAACTGGCTATCTTTGCTCCTAACCTTACTATAAGCCTAATTATATAAGAAAATACAAAAATAAGGATACAATGCAAAAATAGAAGCTTTCAAATATAGGTGATTCTGGTAATCTCCATCAGGGCTATGGACACTTGGTTAGCAGTAGATCAAGGCCATGAGTGGAGCTAAAGGCATCTCTATCAGGGCTATGGATGCCTAGTTGGTAGTAGACCAATGCCCAATCCTTCCCTAATTTAAAAATGTGATTCATCATGAAAATTTTAGCATACTATAAGTCAGTGTAAGTGATTGAGGACATGAGACCTAGAAGTTGTTTCTTGAACCCCATGGAAAAAAAATTGTGGAATCAAAGCACACACACACAGTCTAGATATGTCTTAGCATTTGACCTTAAAACCACAAGTGTGAGGTTTATTTCAACTATGGCCTAGTTTGGATTATGATATTAATAAAATAAAGTGGATGACCTAATTATTTGTTTGATCAAAGTTTCTAGGTTCTAACATATTTCTATGTTTCCCCCCCCATGAGTCATCATTTGTTAGGACCAAAATACCCCATTTTTTTGAAATGGGACCCTTGAAAAACCCTCAAAATAAAACATGGAAATTTTATCATGTCAGGGTCTTTTATATAATTTGAATATCATCCACTTTGTTAAGAGATAGGCTTATGTGGTTTTAATTTGCTTTAATTTGGACTAACATTTCTAATGAAGTTTGTTTGGTTATTAGTTTTAAGTTCCATGTCATATATCCCTATGGGTTCTTCATTATAAAATCTTGGCAAACCCTTGATTCAAATTTGAATAAAGGCAAGAACCAAATTGATGGGAATCATTTTATAATCTATTTATAGGCTTAAGTATAAAATTTATATTCTACATTTAGTCATGTTTTTTAACACAACTTGACTAAAAAACTTGATCCACTTTATTATTTCCCCCTTTTCTAAAGTTCCTTATGGCCTAACTAAATGTCATCATGCAGGGTCCTTTTATATTCCCCAACTTAGCCTAAAACTTTAATATTAAGGCCCTGACGTATTCATTAATACAATCACAACCTTAGTCTTAATGACTCAAGCCTAAGTTTGATTGCCTCCATGGTCCTAAAATTAACTTCTTCACAATTTGTAGGATCTTATGATTATGGATTTATCATGGGACTTGATCTAATGATGCAAGAATAGCCTAAATTTTGGTTTAAATAACATGCATCTTTGGTAATCTAATGACCTGTGCTTACTTGCTAGGACATGATTGGACAAAGTGAAGCATAATTGAAAAGTCAAAAGGATGCAATAAGCCCAAAAGATGAACACACAACACCATCTCATTCAAGGATTAAAAATAAAGGGGCCCACTTGACATAACCACCAATCAATAGCAAGTCCCTAGATCAAGATCTTATGACTGTCACTTTATCACAACATTTGATCCAATGAGGTGAATTAACATTAAGACCTTGGGAAGCCCCATATAAATTCCAAGTGGTATCCTTGCATTTGATACTAAATATTTTAATAAAATTAAAATTGATGTTTGCATGACCATCATCCAAACATCTAAAAAGATGAACTTGACACCTGCACGATCATTAACTTTAAGTCTAAAAAAATCAAAACTTTACTAGTTTAAACTTGATGTCCATATGATCATCAATTGACACTTATGAGGGTGTATTTGATGACCATTAGACCATCAATTTTAACCTAATTAAATATCTTACTTAGTATTCAAATGACATTTCAAAATCTTATTTTAACTTAGAAGTGGCTTCTTAATCCAAAGGAAATGCTCAAAAGATGTTCAACAAAGGGAGCCTTCAGCTTGTAAATTATGGGAATGGTCTTAAATCTAAATTCTTAGTCTAAATTCATATAGAAGGGTCCTCATGGAATTTTTTCATGAACCTTAAAATATGAGGTTATGTTAAGTCTTATGTTAAAAGGGGAAGCCCTTGTCACACGAAGTGTAAGATAACCAAAGATCAATGGTTTGCACCTTGTTAGTGGGTTTAATCCAATGGTATGAGGATATCAATGATTCTTCAAAGGCCCATAAGATGACCACATGGTTGATAATCATTTGACGAGTGATTGACCAAAATATTTAGAGCATAGAGAAAGCATGTAAAATGCTAAGTGTCATAACCATGAAGTTTGTAACAGAGAGACCCAATCAGGATCTAATGGCCTAGATTATAATCAATGGTTTGTACTAATCTAGGATTTTAATCATATGGTGCAAAATGAAAGAGGTATTTTTTAAATACCAATGGATAGTGTTCAAATGATATTTATGAAAAATACCATAAAAGGTTAATACCAGTGCCACATAAGTGCCATGAAAGTAGAAAAGGAAAAAATTCAAGATTTCATTGGCTTAAAAACACAAAGGTATAAAGGCAAAGGTCTAAATCAAATTTAGAAAACATATAATTCAAATCCTAGATATATTTTACCATTAAAGATCCAAAACCCTAAACCCTACATAAAAGCGACCCAAATGGATTCAATTTGCTACAATTCAATCAAAGGATAACTTAATTATGTTTGTGAGCATGAGAGAGATTTTAAAAAGATCATTTACAATATGGCATGAATAATTAGAAAGAAATAGAGACCATGGTATCTAGTAGACAATAATTAAAGGAACAGGCTAAGCTTTATTTGGTAATAGATAATGAGGGTTGGATTTCAAGGATACAAAATTAGAACTTGTAGTGTTGAATATCCATGACATTAAGAATTGTTCTGATCTTTTCTTTATGATAGAAGAGTTACAACCCATCTCAAGGGAGAAATAGAGAAATGCCACTACAAATAGATGACACTATGACCTAGTTGCAATCTAAATGGCTAGCCTTCATCATGCCATGGCAAAACAAGAGGTATTTCACTACATTGGCATCCTTACCCCCATATTTGTTGATTGTAGGATATATGGTGAGTGGATCATTAGAGAAGGTAGCTCAAAATAGGTAGCATGCATTTCCCCTATTACTTTCAAAAAGTACTATAAGCTCCCCCTTTTCCATGTAGACCTTCCAAAAATGAAGGAATGGACCAATAACCATGACTTGGACTTCATCCTAAGACCTTGGCTTACTAAGGACCTCACATATTTAGAATCCTTGATGTCAAAATACCTATCATCTAGTATAGAGAGTGTATTAGGGTGATAATGACCTTATTAAATAGAGATTTTGGTGCCCCTTTTACCCCTTATATGAATAAGGTTTGGGTCTCATATGTACACTTCTTGGTGGAGGAAAAACTTACCCCTCCAATTGGAGATTTGATTAGTATCTTCCTTGCTAAAAAATTCATAACCATCAAAAGAAAGACCTAAAATCAATTATTTATGATGTCATACTTACTTAATGCCTTTCTTTCCTCAACCACCTTCCTTAGGATTAGGAATTGTTTGATAGAGGGTAGAACCACCATTTCACATTACTATTCCAAGCTAAAAATCTTCAAGTATAGGAATCACATGTAGTTTATTTATAATTTTGTTTACCCTACTATAGTGGAGGCCATCATAAATGTTACCATGCCTAAGATCTACCCACTCATCAAGAGATATGTTTAAATTATAGGGGATGTATGGTATTATCTTGATTGCACAGTCATTAGGATATAATGAATCATGACTCAACCATACAAATTGCCAGTATACATTTAAAATAAGCTTACATAGTAAGAAATAGCTTCCCAAGTCATCCATGGCATTGATAATAATTTCAAAGAGAAAAGGAAAGGCACAATCCACCCCTTCCCCTTGAATATTAGGAAAATCATAATAAAAGATTGAAAGTAGGTAGAGGTTATGTCCACACATGAAGATTCATTTGGATTCCAACTAGATGAACTCTAAATGTGAGATCCAAAGAATGTAGTTGGTGACCATATAAGGGAAAAGAAGCTATCAAATCCAAAATATGCACATCAACTTGGTTTCCATAACACCATATATATTAGGGACAAGAACTATGAAGAGGTATTGGCTAATATCCAAGGCCATAACATTAAGCTCGAGCATAGATTGGTCAGGGATAATAATCCATCTAGGAAAACATGTCAAATGCACCCTTTTCAATAACATTTACTACTTGGGCCATCTGGAATAGCCCATGAACCACCTTAGATAGAATAGCGACAATCCCATTAGTAGGTCAAGTAAATTTAGGATGATCAAGGTAAAGGAAAGGAGAAGGCTAGAGAGATAAGATTAGAAGAAATACTTGGAGAAGGGCCATTACCTTCAACCATGCAATAGAGGCCACCTTCTCCAATCTAGTACATTTACATAATAGCCTTGGAACTAGAAGAGACACTCAAGGTTACCCTCAAATAACTTTCAAATTTATATGTCTTAGGTGAAGAAGAGGACCCTTTAGAGGAAATAATAAGAAAGGAGGTAATCCCCATGGCACCTTAAGAGAAGAGGAAGGTAGAATTAGCCTTGGTCCCAGTAGGACCAAGGAAGAATCCTAGATTGACCTTCACTCATCCCACTAGTGAAGTCAATCTCTTTAGTGATGAATTTCCAATCCATGAACTAGTCATTCTTGACTGGTTCATTTATGGTAAATTGAAAAAGATCCCCTCTCTTTCTCATTATTGGGCCATGACAAGGGTCACTAATGTGGGAATACAAGATGATATGAATCTTTGGATAAGGGCTATAATAAAGGATAAATAAGCATTGTGGTAGCTAAAAGGCCAAAGGGAAATAAGATAGATACTCTGAGAACATTTACTAGCTCAAGTGTGGAGGTCCCTGAGCCTCCCCAATTCAATAAGCTAGTCACTACTATCTATTTCAACCCTGATATAGTTGGGTTGGAAAGAATAAAAACTAGGACAACTATGGTTTGGATATAATAATTTACCTTTCAAAATGTGGAACCATTTATAGGTCTAACCCCAGTGGGTGGCTAATAGCTTAGAGGGGATAAAATTCATAAGGAATATGTGGAAACTCTAATAGCCCATTTAACATAAGCTAAAGCTTGGAGTCCAAGGTATGAAGAAAAGGATCTAGTTTTTGGAAAGTGAGAAAGAAAACTTAGAAAAATAGGCAATTCTATCAGTGTCAGATATAATAATCAAGCTACTTGATAAGTCATTTTTATGACATGTTTAAGGCACTTAAGTTGATAAAATTAAGGGGGTACATTAGAAGGACAATGTGAACTAGCCAAGAGTCTAGCCACCTAGTGGAAGTCCTCTAAGAATAAAATAGCTCAAATCCTCAATATTTAAGCATAGAAGCAGATCCAAAACTTCAAGACCATCATTTTGGGGCATTTGAGCACAATTCTAGGAATTGTGATTGAAAAGGTTTAAAGTTTGAGTGCATGGCATAATGGCATAGAAAGGGTCCTAAAAGAAGATAAGGAACTAATTGTAAGAATTGAACAACTTCTTGGGACCATGATTATAGAGCTTGCACAACCTAATGCCCTTAGGATCATTAGTGATGAGGAATATAAGCATAGGGCTACTTTGGTAACCTAGGAAATAAGAAGAAAAGGCCAAGGTAGATATGGGGGTGAAAACAACAAAATCTTGTGCATGATACTTAATGCAAGGGAAAGAATAAACAAAGCCAGGAATATCAAAGAGGCCATGGATAGAAATGATAAATAATTTGATGACCTGGTGGATCAAGAAGAAGAAGAATAGATCATCAAGCCTACTATATACCTATACTTAATTGATGAACAACATGAGAGATCCATGAGCATCCTCTAAAAAAATCAGCCAGGAGCCCTACCATCAAATTGACCATATTCTATTTTGTAAAAGTTTTGTAAAATTTTGAATTATAATATACCATTGTAATGGCATATGCTATTTTGTTATCATATTTTCCTCTAGGTTAGTATAATTTGGAAAAGCACTTGTATTTTAGAACTTGTAAGGATAGTTGTCCCTATCTTTGTACACCTGTATTTTGTAATTGACTGGTATACTGCCTAGTCTTCCTATAAAGGCATGTATGACCATTGTAAAAGGGAGAGAGTCTTTTGAGAAAATTTTATATACTTGAAGAAATTAATAAGATCAAGGAATTCTATAAGGATTATACATTTTTGATGTGTTATTTGTTAATATAGCTTTTCTCTCAATTTTTAATAGTGGTCTTGAATTTGAATAGTGTCTTTGAATTTTGAATAACATTATTTTAATCATAGGGTTTCTAATTTATGATTATGATAAATTATTTGAAAGATATTAGGTTTCTTCTTCATTTAATTTTTCTCTATGTTCATATGTGTAATTGTTATTTGAATATATGGTAAATCCCTAAAGTAGACCTAGTTCTTATGATTTTTAAATGTTTTCCTTGAATTTTTCCTGATATATGGTGAGATTTGAGCTTAGGCTATGTTTTATTATATGTTTTTTAAACTCATATTTAGTTTCCATTAACACTTTGTCATAAGTTTTAGGACTAAAATTATCAATCACTCATTTATTTTCTACCCTACCCTTCTCTTTGCTCCTTTTTTACACCATGACTACTTTAGTTTTAGCCATATTATAAATATCCACTTATATTAGTCTATATCTTAAATAAGGAACATATATCACTAATTATAAACAAATATTCACAAATAACTAGCCAAGGTGGCTCCCAACCACCAAATTATATAAATATTATGGAACAGTTATCTTACTCAGCTGTTATTTCACCATAGGCAACCAGATTATCAAAACCTGCAACTCATGCTCTAAATTTTCTAAATTATAAAATGAGAAGTGTTATATAAACACTAAGGTCATATATGGTACATTTATAAGCATCAACATAAGGTTTATCACAATATTAAAAATAAGGACAACTAGCTAGGTAATATATATGCATAATTTTGTCTAAATCAATTGTTAGTTTCCAGGCCTTTTTCCTTTGACATCAAGGACATTATATCTGGTATTTCTAAAATTACTCTGATAAATTTAGGTGAATTGGTAGTTATTTCATGTAATATTATGAGTTACTAAAGCTATAATGTGTTATGAAATGGTTAGAACAACTAAATGTGACCTTTGTGCTTTTATAAGTAAGGTGGAACTATTTTCAACATCATTAGTGATCCATAATAGCCTGAAATGGACTATTAACAACAAATAAAATAATGTTTTGAAATTATTGGAAACAAGTACATTGTAATTATTATTATAAAAAATTAAAATATGCAAGGTGTTTAAGGTCTTGAGTACTCAAAGCATTTTTGGGGTCTACAGCCTGAAAGGGGCAATGTTGATTCATGATATAAAGGTATTGTATAATCTGTACATTTTACCCATTTTATTATGATGAAAGTCTACAAATTTTGAATTAATAAAGTGTTATCCACCCTATCCTTAGTTAATTTAACCCTTACCAATAAATTTGTGTTAGGTCTAGTGTCACCTGTCTTTTATTAACTTGTATGGGAAAGTCAATAAGAGATAGGTGATCAAAACTATGCTCTTAGAATCAAGTAATAAACTATTCGGTATACTTTGGTTAACTTGTGTAAGTAGGTCAACTTATAATACTTAGGACATTATATTTTTGGGAGGACCAAGGGTTCAAATTTGACTTGAAGGGCCTAGTGGGGTGAATAATATTGATTTGTTTAGGTAAATCAGAAAGCTTGGGGAATTCCATCCAATCCATGAGGCATGAACATATGTTAGTAATCTTCTCAGATGCATTGATATGGAATAATAGAGATTTGTTGGAGAATTCCCTATCTTGTTTAAAGGTGATACATGGGATCTTCGAGTTGAGAATGTTATAAGAAATAATGGGTCTGGTTAACCATCATGACATTAAGAAAATGTTGGAGTTTGTTATGTCTAGTATTTTCAATGTCTGGTATAAGTAGAATTCTAGTGATACCTTAGCATTTTATATTGAGGCTTGGTGATGTTATCATTATTTATTATAACTAGAAGGAATATTTTGGGAGGTTTGATAATACCTAATATTATGACATTTTCACACTTGATATATTGATTAAGTGGTTCTACAAACCCTATTAGAATGTGCATAAATGTTCTTATGATTGGCAGCTATTGTTGTAGTTATAAAACTTATGACAACATGATTATTTACATGAACTCAACAAAAATGAAGTTACCATGGTTAATTGATTAGCCTAGTTCAATTAGAGAACCATTTTGGTGTCAATTGATTCTATTTTAAAATGATAAGAAGTGTGCTAAATGCATCACTTTACTAATATTGTATGATTGCGAATTGGACATTATGATTTAAATCTAAAATATGAATTTTGATAAAATCTCAATTTTAGAAGTTTTGAGCTGATACAACACTCTTGTCATAAGTGTGTGACTAAGTTGATAAAAATATCTCAACATTATTAAGTTATTCCTATTGGGTCAAGGTTGCTCTCAAAGCTTATTCATCTTTTGGTGGTGTGAAGTTAAAACCTAAGGAGCAATAGTGAGCTACTAAGTGAAAATGGCTATTTATGATTATTGGTTGAATATTTTAGACTTGGTTGGTTGATTGCAACCATGGCATAATCTAAAATTTTAAGAGTACTTTTGAAGAACTATTTGGTTCTATATATTGAGCTCTTGTGTAGAGCTAGCAACGTTGAACTTACTAAAAGCACATTCTCAAGTTGGTTGTAAGTAAAAACATGTTATTTTTAAGGTAATGTTTGTTTTACCTAAAAGAAATATTCTAGAATGAATATTATATTTTATTAAAAATAAGGCATGACTAGAAAGTATGTTTATG
Organism: Torreya grandis; assembly: GCA_037957365.1. NCBI lineage: Eukaryota > Viridiplantae > Streptophyta > Pinopsida > Cupressales > Taxaceae > Torreya > Torreya grandis. Next base: position 1,956,607 of record JARHVA010002318.1, on the reverse strand, counting down.
CTTAGGTAGAGCAATGTAAAGTCTTGGCTAGGTAGTGTAAAATCCTAAGTACCCTTTATAAATGTTGTAATGAATTAAGTGTAGTAAGATGGTGGGATTGGTATCCCTAGACCATTGTGTGAGCTCACAAGTAATGGAGAACATGTTATAATCTTTTGGGTTGTATGTGATGCCTAGAATGGCTTCTCTGATGTTCAATGTGGTTGATATAGGATGTTGTACTAACCCATGAATGATTGATGTTTACTAAAAAATAACCATAGGAGTATGGGTTACTAATTTTTATTGAATTATATGATGAATTTCACAAATTTATTCATAATACATAATGTTTTTAAGTGGAATATTCCACTTTAAACTTGTAAATCTGATTACAAATCTAGTTGGAGTAGTCTGTTGCAACTATTGTTCATAAGTTGTAAGTTTGTGAGTGTTAATAATTTTTTGGTAAAATTGAATTATTATGACCCTTCAAGCAGTTTCATTTTCAAACTTAGGGTAAGTTATTAAAGTTAGGAACTTGGTGCAAAGTTATATCCTTGTATGGGAAAATACCTATAAAACATGCCTAAAAATATGAATTGGCACTTTTGTGGAGAGCATGATAAGGTGAGTATAACTAACACAATTTAGAATATGTTATTACTATGTTGTTTAAAATTTTCCACCCACTTAAGTTGTTGTAAATAGTTAAATTTATTAGTGATGTATCAAATAACAACTTCTATCATGGAATGTTGGTATTGAATAAATGCAGATTGGGATAGTAAACCAATCTATAGTTCATTTTGACAAATTTTATGATCTTGATAGCCTTTTTAAAGCATATGGTCAGGAAAAATTTCTTGTAGAACACTCCAAGGTAAAACAATGGATAATGCACCTATCCTACCATCCTAAAGAAGTAATGATACCTAATAGAAGGAACGATTAACTTGACCTAGTGTAAAGAATAAGTAAATGATTTAATGGTAGAAAAATAAGAATGTCAGCTTAGTAATATTATTCCTTGGTTATTAATAAGTCATCAAGATGACTCCTCTTTAAGGAGGGGAGGATTTCATGACTTGAATATGAATCACTTTATAGATGTAAATTTTAAAGACTATTATATCATGTTTAATTATCCTATTTGACTTATGCTTATGAGATGAAGGTATGATTATGGTTGACAGGTTATATTGATAGGTTTAGATATTCTACTGTCATTATGATCACCTACTATTATGATGGCTATGTTGTAGTTGATGATTTTACTTAATCATTTTAATCATGTTATTATTATGTTCAACTTAGATTGCATCATTATTAGCATTATTATTTTATTGTTTAGACACTATTGAGGCTATCCTTTTGTGATTGTAGGAACAAGTATATTGAGCTAGGTTCATGGTAGATTCTAAAATTTAAGTGCTAACAAAGGAATCTTGAGCACTCGAGTTAATACCAACAAATTTTGAAAATGTGAAATATAAGCCATCATTATTTTTGACCCTTCTTGTCTATTTATTATCTTGTTTTTTTATTCCATATTTGATGATTGATTCTATTTTATTTTTCTATTGTTCTCTCTTTTAACTTTATACTCTTGCCTTCCTTGGTGAGGGTTTTGGTTTTGTGTTTTATATGTGGTATATCTTAGAATTCTTGGGTAATTAACCCCTTGTGGCATTATTAGACTTCCCTTGAGTGTTTTGTTTTAAACTTATTTCATTTTTTTGGTCCCCTTGGCTTTTTTTTTTTTGGAGGTCAATTTTGGTCTTTTGGTTTTTATAGTCCCCTTGAATAGACCCCATGCCCTATATAGATATCTTGATCAATGTAAATGTGAAGGGGATTTAAATATTTCCTTTTGAATTAAAATATCAATTAATTCTTTTATTGGCATCAAGATTTTAATTAGTCTCAGGTTTAGTGGTCGATCAGATCTTCCTCTTTCTATTGTACCAAATGGGAAAAATAAAAAAATAATAATAAAAGTATGTGGTTTAATAAAAAAATAGCCTACCCATGCTTATCCCATGTGGATCAATCTATCTTTTGGTCACATGATTGGCTAGTGAAGGATGCCAAGGAGATGTGGTAGGAGAAAGGAAGGTGGGGTGGTAAGTATGGAGGAAGGAAGAGATTGGTCAATGCATGAGGGAGAAGGGAAGGAAATGTAGTAAAGAGAGGGGGGTAAAAATTTTTTAGTGGAGAAAACAATGCAGAGGATAGATTTTTAAAGGAGGGATATGCAAGGAAGAAAAAATAAGGAAAAAAATAGAGCCTAGAATATGTATAAGGGAAAACTGAACCAACATGGTTAATATGGGGGTTCGATGGTGGTGTTAGCAGAGAGAGATAGGGACAAGTTTGGCACTTAGTAAAGGAGTGAATAGGTAAAAGGAAGAAAAGATGGTCATAAGTCAAAAAATTAGGCTCTTATTTGATCCCTAAAGGGGGAACACATCTATCCCTCATCACTGGCCAATAAACTACACTTGGCAATAGACTACTCTTAGACAACAAGCATGCCACTCCATCCTCTATGGCACTTATGGAAAGTATGCCATGTTTTAGATTGGAATGGTGTAATATAGGAGTTTTTGTGTTGAATGACTATCTTAAAATTAAAGGAAAAATACTAAACAAACCCCTAATGAACTTTAATCAACTTATATTTGATTATGTTTCCTTTCACTATAAAATAAAAATGAAAATTAGGATTTAGAAATGGGAAACAAATTATTGTATGTCAGTGTTGATCTTACTCAGATTTTAGTTGTTGGGTTATTTAAAATATCACCCTGCTATGTCCAAATTTAACTCCTCAATCTTTTATGGAAACTTGGTTTTGTAATACTTTAGCGTGGTGAATTGATTTAGTTTTTGTATGTTGTTTCCATCATGTTTGCAAGCTTGATTGAGTAAGAATGCCTTTGCTGCTTGCAACTCAACCTTATTTTGGGAAATCAAAATTTTAGTTATTTTAAAAGGGATTTTATTTTACCCTATTTTCCTTGGTTGGTCACTAAAATTTGATATGGTTGTATGAATCAAACCCAACAAGTTTTCTTGACATCTGCTTTTGTTTTATTTTGATGGAGTGAATTGATTTGGGGATTTTCATTATAATTGAGGTATGGAGTATGAACTCAGCATGAAAGAAAATTTATGAGACATTACATGTTTATAATGAAGTTGTGGGGATTTTTAATGAACCCATAATACAGTTAAAAATTGATTAACTCTAATAGTTAAATAAGAGATTCTTTATGATTGTATCTCTATTACTCTTGGTTCGACCCTTGTGGGTATTTGTGGAATTAAATGTACTATGTTACACTTGTTTAAGATGTCTAATATGTTTATTATTTTCATTGGTCTTAATGATTTATAAATCTATTTATATATGGGATGCATCTTTCTTTGGTATAGATTTATAATGTCTCAGAATATTCCTTGTACATATTGAATGTATCATGTCTTTGATTTATAATTATTGTTCGATGCAAGTAGTTATCAACTTATATGAACTCTATTTTCTTTTATTTGTATTTGTATGGCTATGTGGTCATTTTTAATATTAAGGATGCTGTCTTTGTAAGTTGGAAGGTCATCCTACTATGAAGGCACTTGATCTTGGTTCTTATTTGATTGTTTTTAATGATTGAAGCTATGTTGGTATGATTTATTTTTTGGTCCATGTCTTCCTTGATTGTTGGATTTATATCTCGATTGTGCTCATCCCTCTTGTATTACCTAAATGTCAAACACCACCATTGAACTGATGGTTGGGGGTGGTAAGGGCCACCTATGGAAGTATCTTAGGACCATTTTGGAGGGATTATTTCTCATCTGTAACATTATTCTTTTGTGTTTAGAATTTTGAGTTGTTAGTACTTTTGTTTTTTGGTCATTACCAATGATTAATTTTTGTTAACTAGTTTCCTTGGAGATTAATTTAAAAATTATGATTATGATTTATAGTTGTTATGTTGGTCCTTTATATGTTGTATATTTATTAAGGTAGCATGGTGATATAACTATTGCTTATGTATTATTTTTGAAGTTGTAAACATTTATTTATGAATGGAAGACTTAATGTTATCCTTAATCCTTGAATGCATATGTGAACACTCTTGCATCCCTTCTTTGTATGCATTAGACAATTACAAGTTTTATTTCCTTGATGGAAAAACATGTTAATGACATGATAGACTAGGTTTTAAATCAGTAACTACAAACAAAAGTATATAGTTAGATATGTGATAAATGCTTAACCATTGAAGTTATTATAATATCTTAGGAGTTATTTCTTTCATTTTATTATGATGAATTAAGGAATAAGGTATAGTTGCACCATGTTGAATTTCATTGATATGTGAAGGTGTAATAATTACCAATTAGATTTTATGTTGAGTATGTTGTACATGGAGGTTATGCTTAATGAATTGTTTCACTTATGGGTAATAAATGTTATAGGTTATTATTTTTATACATTCAATTATACTAATATCATTAATGGTGTTTTATGACTCTAAGCAAGGAAATTTTATCATAATAATGACTATTGGATGATTTTGGTTCATATTACTTCCTAAATTTTATCTTACTTCAACATTGTTTCCATATTTATTCTTTACTTGGTTTTCAAGTTGAGTTAATTCTAAGAAGGTTAATTTTGTGATATATACTATTTTCAATTTCTAGAAAGTTCTTGTTCAATTATTCTTATTTCAGCCCTTGAATAAGGGAAGATTGGTTATACTTGTTTTGGTCTATGTTTATTATTTTCTCTTTAGTTGAGCATGCTTCCTAAATTATAACCAATTATAAATGGACAATATGATGCAAGGACCCAAAATTAAGGATAGTTCATAAATCTTTTATGGGAAACATCATCTTAGATTGTATTTTATGCCTTAGATGTTCATTTTATCTAGTACAAATTTTGATTATGCTTGGCTAAAGTATTATTTACTATTGTACAAATCTTAAGAAAAACTATAAGCTATCTTCATTTTGCTACCCTTAAAATGTGTGGTTAAATAAGTGATAATTGTTATGTTGTTTAAACCAATTTATTATGTGATTATGCTATTTCGGTCATGGCTAGAAATACATGATGCATCATATACTCTCTTGAATTAAAATCCACTAAATGATATATGTAGGTTGAATTCTTAATTTGGTTCAATACCTGGACTTGTTATTGTAAATTAAATGGATTTGTGAAATTATAGAGGGTTAATGAATGTTGTTCAATAGAGGATAACCACTATTAATTATATGCATTATTCTTATCTAAACATTATTTATAATCTCATTAACCCTGATAATCATTGGATGGGAGAGGACTCAAAAATAGTCTCATCTTATATCCATGGAGGGTAAGTAATTACCTGTAGTGGATAATCAATTTTAGTATTGATTTAATCTTAATGATTAGGGTTTGGAAATCATTCATTACCCAACTTTTAGTCATGATGATTAGATAAAATATATTAATGTTGAATACCATGATAATGATTTGGGTAAAGTTAACTATTTTAATTCTTTTTTTTGAAGGCAACGTGATGCAAGGACCCTAAATAGTGATCATATATGAGATCACTATTGGTAGTATAAGTTATCTAGGAGCATCTACTTGGAACAAGAGCACTTATGATATGGCTGGTAGCCAGAGTTACATGATCAATGTTTAAAATGAAGATTAATAATTTTGGTAAATCTTTTCCTTAATTGGTTGTGGCATTAACTTTTATTGTGTTAGAATAAATGTTCACAGGTGTGATGTGATTCACCTCTATTTTAAAATCATGGTGTATTTCCTCTACTCAATGGTAAATAATTTTGTGTGTTGATGTGTATCTTAAATGGAGACTTTTTCAAGTAAGGGAATGACGATGCAATGATTCTTAACTTCTATGTATCATGGTATAATGATACACAAAGGGTTAGCATCATAAATAAACCTCTCTTGGGTAAAGTTTGATAAGATTAAGATTCTTTGAATCTCATGGTATTTTCCTTGGAAGTATTTTTATTATAATTTATAGAATCTCATTAAGTGAAGCTTGGTATGATGATTCTTCTGTTGGATTATGTAAACATCTTCACACTGGCTTTAAGTATTTTATTGTATAGTTGAGATTTTATGTTTACTAATGATTAGAAGGATGATTTATTTCTAAGCATTTGACAATCTCCACCTATGTTAACTTGGGATAATGGATGTAATGAGAAACGATAACTAGCTAGTATAATCATATACTTAAGTAAGGATGGGGATCCCTAGGTGATCCGATAGAGAAGGCATGTGCACTCCATAAAGTTTAAAGGTTATTATTGTGTAACCACATACTAATACCCCCCAAACTTTATATCAATATGGTGGAACTATTCTTCCCTATGAATTCTTTTAGAGATGTTTATCCCTAGATAAGTGCCTATGGTAACCACATTTGGATATGGGTATCACCCTATACGTAGTTTCTTTTTGTACTCTGTAAAGCAATTACTGATTTTTTTTTAAGGTTATTTCATACCTCTTAAATTTAAAAATAGAATTTAAAAAAAAAAAGGTAATTTATTTATAATTGTATTAAGGAATTTTATAACTTATGATTACCAAAGACATTTACCCTCTTTAAGAAAAGGATAATATATAAATTATCACATAACTAGAGATCCTTTCACAAGCCATGTGCTAAAATTCCATTTCATATATGATGGGGTATTATTTCATCTTAATACTTTGATATTTTCACTCAAACATATTTTTACCTAAAACAAAAATAACAATGTTGGACATTTCTTAAGGCTCAATTTGAATAAGAGGTAGGATAAAATCAAGGAAACACTTTAAACCTACTTTAAGGCCCTCCTTTTACATGTTCATTATTTCTAGTGGATAATAATTATGGGAAACTTAATTTTTTCACTTGTCTACTTCTCACATACATTAAATAACGTGAAATAATAAAAATGATTAAATATGAATAATAAACATGAGGTCATTAAATTCTAGAGACTTAACTTATTACATCTAGGCCACAACTTTTAATTTGGAATTTATCTTTTTCTACCCATACCATTAAGCCCCCAAGACTTCTAATTTACACACTACATAAAACACATGCAATATTTTTCTATGAAGTGTGAGCTATTTTTATTATAAAAATATGAGCCTATGAAAATGTTTTGTAATGAGTCCCTAGATTAATTTTGAATAGCATGGCCAATGGTTGTAAATCTCTAATTTAATGGACGGATTTTATTTATAACTAGGTAAGGTGGATGTGTGGACCAATTAAATACAAAATTTATACAAACGTTTTTGGAAGTATCATTTGATTTATATAGATAATATTAAATTATTTAGTTATTATGATAGTAATCATACTAGTAATACAATAGATAGATATATATGTCTGGATGTATTTTTCAAGTTTGGTACAGGGACTATTATATGGAAGTTTTAAAATAAACAATATGGTTAATAATATTGTTGGAATAACTTTCTATGAGTACAAATTATTTTTATGACAATAAAATTTGTATTGCCCTAAAAAAAAACCAAATTTAACACTAAATAATGAAGCATATTTAAGTTTATGTGTATTTTATCTGAGAAAAACTTCTCAATGGTGATATTGATATACATTTTTTTCCTAAAGATGATCAAGTGACACATATATTCACAAACCATTATGTACTGTAATGTTTTACAAGTTTAGAATAATGTTGAGTCTCTTAAAATTTCTATTGAGGGTGAGTATGCATGACAATATCACCTCATAATGACCATGTGTTCCTTTTCCTCTATATGCTTTTTATCTATTGTAAAAACATTGTATAAATCCATCCTATATGATTTTCATGTAAAATTCACCATATGTGATCTTAAGATATACCTAGTAATAAAGATTTTTTTCAATGGAGTTCCTTATGTTATAAAAGTCTCAAAATGCTTGTAAGATTATCCATGAGAAATTGTGGGATGTATTCTCATTATCATGCTAACCTAAATCACTCTATGTGGTTTATGGATTCTAATTCCTTTTGTATAAAAATATAATATTGACATGATGAAGGTGTATAGATGCTTCAAGTCTTACATGCTAGCCTAAAATCATTTTGAATGGTTTATGGATTGTATTTCATTTTGTATATAAAGGTGAATATGGCATGTATCCCTAGTAAAATTTAAGGGGGAGTGTTAGAACATTAATATTTATAGGGTTGCTTTAGTGGCAATGTAAATAATTAATTTTATATTTATTACTTAATTAAAATAAATTACTTAAAACTTATGGTGTGTAAATAATAAAACTTATATTTTTTATGTAATTTTCTTTGGTGAAAAGGTGGATTGGTTGGTTACAACATGTTTTACCCCTTATAAAGGTATTCTTACCTTTGTAAGAATATGACATCATGTCATTATGAATTATTTGCATGGAAGTGTCTCAAATAATTTTTTGAAGGAGTTGTATAAAGAGAAGTGAAGTGAAAATGAATTTACATGGTGTAAAATGTTTCTCAATTGATGGATATATGCTATGTGGTTTTTTTTACCTCATTGAGGTTCTCCCATGTTATATTTATTTATTTAATGTGCTATGTTTTCATTACATTTATTGTTGCATATATTTAAATTTAAATAGAATTTAAAACTATTTAAACAAGACATATTTGATTGTGGAATGTATTTCAACAAAATGGAGTGATCAATAAGCTGGTATGTCCCTTGTACATGGTAGTGAACATAATTTTAAGTTCAAAGGTGTTGTTGTCAAATTGATCCATTTATGCTCATCTACGAGCAAATATATTGTAAAGGAAAAAAATGAAAATGTACTTCAAGGTAATATGGTAAAATACAAATGATTGTATGCCAATAAATTCTATGTGCATATTTATAGAGTATTTAACCCTTCTTGAAAAGGATGTTCCCTATCTAAAAGATCTCTCATACAATGGCTTACTTTAAAAGTGGATGACATAGATGGTTATCCCATGGATATCATATTTAAATAAGTCCAAAAAGAGGTTCAAGTCAACATGTGAGATTAATTAGAAAATCCCTAAACCTATTTGGTATATCTAGTTTATTTTGATGCCACTAATTATAATTATTCTCAAAAAGTGATCAAATGATCCTACAATGCTAAAAAAATGACAAAAATTAAATGCAACTCTATCTAGTTCATCATATAATTCTTTAATGAGGATACAAAATGTTAAATGTTTTAAAACAAAATAGGTAAACATGGAATATCATTGTTACAAATAATACTATCTCAAAAATATTAGTATTGCTTCAGTTAAAGTTCTATGGCACAAAACTATAGACCTAAATGAAGAGGCCAAAAATGAATTTATGTTATATGCATTAATAAAAAATGCCATTTTTAATGTGGGTTAGGAATCTATGGAGTTACATAAAATGAAATTTGATGGGATGGATGTCTATCACAATGCATGACATAAATCCAATGATAAATAATGAGCACCTTATATAGTCATAAATCTAAATGGATAAATGGTGAAATGCATGAAATAAATGGTAATACTAGGAAATAGAAACAAAGATCAAATACCACAACAATAATTACTTGAATATAAAGAATCATTGAGAGAAATTCAGATATATTTTCACATTTGACTCATTTTGTAAGACACGATGGAATCAAAGTTCCTCAAAGACTAATTCTTTCATTATATGCCAAAAATTTAATGTGAATAAGTGTAATGAGGAGCTCAAAATTTTGAACCTTCTTTCTATGTCATAGCTAAAAATTAGAAGGACAATTAAATTTTTTTTCAACGTGTTTTGATTTCAAAGAAAAAATTATTTTCCAAGTGTGAATAGTGTCAAAACAAGTACAACAAATTTTAATATACCACATGCCCAAAATCACTCTCAAATCTTGAAGAGGAACAAAAATGGCATAATGAATATAATCAAAGCTATCATGCACATTACTATTAACATATATTAAAATTAAAGGGAAAACCTTAAGGATTATTAATAATTATGCATGATAAAATGGACAAAATGAAAAATTGCATACCAAAGATGGACAAGAAAACTAAGTCAATAAGTAATGTTATGAACCTCCTAGTTACTTTATTGGTATGCTCACATGTGGACACAAGACTAGGGGTTTATTGTCGTAAAATTTTACATTTCATGATAACACCCTCAATTACACTCTCACAAACAATTGGAGGTGTTTTAATAACATAGATGGTAAATGTTTTTTGAAAAATAGACACCGACTCCATATCCCAATGGACAAATCTTGAGTTGCATATTGAGGTCTAATTTTCGGAAGTTTTGAGTGACAAAGTTGAGCATATCAATGATCTCTTGACTATGCCTCTTTAGACAAGAGAAGGTCATGTCTTGGAGCTAAGTCCCACACTTGAAAGCAAAATTAAACATGATAGTCATAACAAGATGCATGATACTAGATGATGATACATACAAGGTTCTCATCCTTGGATTACAAGGATGCATGAAGGATGAGATACTACAAGATGGCTTCATCATTTCGTGTATCATGAAAGCATAAAAATGTGTCAGCACTTAGGGTAGACACAAGAAATACAAGAGTGGATAGAGTGACAGAAGATTGATAAAAACGTAAAATTTGCCTAAATCTAAATTTGGTGGATTTTATTATCATGCTAGGCACATTATTAGATTCTGACAATGTATATAGACACACATTAGATTATATTACCTTATAATAAAGTCATAAATTTTGACATTAGTCTAAATATTATAAAAAGCCTTTTAGCATGAAAAATGCACTTTTAAATATCATAACATATAAAATGGATTTAAAAAACTCAAAAAATATTTCATGAAATTCAAAAACCAAAAAATAATCCAAAAATTTCAAAAACTCAAAAATATCTAATAAACTCTAAATAACCACAAAATGTTTTTAAAAGGTCTAAAGTTCCACAAAATATTTTATGATCCTCAAAAGTCCAAAAAATGTTGGATAACCCTTTAAATCTCTTAAAATTGTTTTTATACCTATAAAATCCTACATAATGTTTTAAACCCCTCCATCATCATGTTTTCAAAAATTTAAAATACCGTGAAATGTTTTAAAGCCTTTTTTATACTACATAATGTTTTAAAACCTTTGTTTTTTTCAAAGTATTTTAAAGCCTTTATTTTTACACAAAGTGTTTGATCATCAATAAAAACCCACAAGTGTTTTGTAAGGTTTAAACTTCCGCATTGACTTCCCCCCTTATCTTTCCAAAGTTTATTTCCCAAATGCGTAGTATTACCATATGGTGTGAAAAGTTTTTTTTTCAAAAAGACATGACCATATGGTATTACCTAATATTTTCAAAAAGAAACTTTTTCCCACTCATTAAAATCCTTGGATTTTGGCTTAATGGTGGGTTATTAAAAAAAGGTGGTTTTATCCTTTTTTAAGGGTAGTTTCTTAAAAAATGTGGTTTTAATCTATTTTTAAAGGTGGGTTTTGTTTCATTCCTAGATTTATTTATTTTAAATCTTTTAAAGGGTGGTTTTGATTATAAAAATAGTGGTTTATGGTTTTGGAAGAGTAGTTTTGGCAAGAATAAGTACAGTTTTACCAAGAAAGCTCCTGGGTTTTACTTTTTAAATTGTTATTTCAACATAAAACCTATAATATTGTATGAAAGTTGTGAGTTTGGGGTTTTCAAAGGTTGTTTTGAATAGGTAAACCTTGGTTTTGCATGGAAGGATAGTTTTGGCTATTTTAGAGGTGATATTGATACTCGACAAGTTCTCTATGAATTTGATAGAGCTTTCTAGTGTTCATGGTGGCCTACATAGGGTGTGGATAAAAGAGCCATAAGTGAAAACAACATAGTTAATGAAAGAATTGAGGGTGGATTTATTTGCATAGGTGAATTCATTTTTAGATCAATGAACCTAAGTAAATGAGAAATCAAGCACATCACATAAAATAGAAGAAGATGAGAAATTCCTTACAGTGGAAATAAATTTGGAGTAGTTGCACGTGCATGAATTGGCATTCATGTCATGCACCTATGAATTTTGAGGACACATAGGCATAGTTATTTATAATAAAGATCATAGGATAGGGCTACTTGTATGCGGAGGCTTCCAAATTTAATACTAGTGATGGTGCCAAGAGGTCATTAGACACCTCAAGAAGAGTATGGTGATAAAATGGATTAGAATATTGTTCATTTAATAAGGAATATCTGATAAAGAAATATGGAAAAATAATTATATTATATGTCAAGATGGAATGCTTGAGGGAGAAATAAATCTTGACAAAGCATGAGGAATCAAAAATTGTCACAACTGCAGAATAGGGTCTTACTCAGCAAAAGGACTTGTCTTTTTCTCAATAACCACCAAAAGTATCTATCATTATATTTCTCCATTATACTTTTTGTAATAAATTAAAAGGTTATGTTTTACGATTTTAAGTTCATTTGAGATAAAGTAATTGTCAAATATAAACCTTTTACCATAAAGGTGGTTATGAAGGTGATTGTGGGTAGTTACACCTATTATAACCTATAAATAAGACTATGGAGCTCCTTTGTAAGGTTAGATTCATCTAGGCTTAGGTTGGATTTATGCTGGTTAGTTTTTTGATAGTAGAAATTTTGCAAGTGGAAGGAAAGAATCTATATGTACAACGCCATGAAGAATCAATAAAGAAATGATTTACAGGACTTTGTTTCATGAGATTTTCTAAATGATGATATGCATGAATATGTCAGTTCACTTTGATTCTTATTCTTTCATTTTGATAGAATGCTATTATTATATAGTCAACTAATGTGAAGTTCTTAAGTGTGGGAAATTCTATTGAATCTACATTAGAAATTTTATCATTAGGAATCCTTGGTGAGATTAAGAATAGGATTTTATGCCTATTTTTATTGGGAAATACAGGGTTGTTGAATATCTTTCTTTGTAAGGTTGTACAATATCCTTGGTGTATGTATCCTATCCATATGTTTAGTATACATCTTTTCCATTTCATATTCATGAAAAAGGCTTCCTCTACTATACCTCAAATATTGGACTATTCTGGTGAGTCTTTGTGTTTAGCTATCTAGAGTTGTCTTTCATATTTTCTAGGGTTATCATAGCAGATTTTGTGTTTAACTAGCTAGAATAATCCCATTCTTCCTTTGTCATTTATTTTCTAATTATTACCTTCTTTCCATTTCCCCCATGTTTCCATTAATTTCCTTTCTATCTCCTTTATATACTTTTTGGCTAAAAGTATGAAAACCCCCAATAGAAAACATTTTTAGTGTAAATAAATTTGAATAGCTTTTCCCCTACTTTTCCCTTTTTGGATTTTAATAAAGGTAGATCCACACACTAATAGGAGAGGGACTTTATCTTGTGTTTTTGACTAATGCAAGGAATTAGTTCTCACACTACTGATTTAAAGTCACCTATTTATCCCCCTAAAAAAAATTTGAGCAATAGTTTTTGGTGACTCTGCTAGGGAATCAAAGTGCTTATTCACACAATTTTTAGACATTTGAAGGAACCTCCCCTAAAATGGAGGTTGGAGACTCCGTTGATAAAAATTACCTAGTGCCTACACCTTCCTAATTGAAAAAAATGGCATTGGTCCACCCCAATCACAATGTTCCCTATGTCCCATGGGGAAAACATTTTGGGGCATTATCTTTGGCCCAATACAATGAGTTCCCATCAAGCTCATGGAAGAGATTCCCAAAGTTGTCTAGAGAAAATGGTCAAGATATAGATAAACATATCCATGCCTTCATAATGTCTTGTAGCATCTTAAGATTTATGTATGAGGATGTTGCTATGAGACTTTTCATTGAAACTTTCATTGGATCTATTGTTGAGTGGTTATGAAACTTAGAATATGGATGCGTTACAAATTAGAATTCTTTGAAGAATATGTTCTTGGATAGACTCAAATCAACTATGAATGTGTGTGTACTTTTATTAGACTTCTTCCAGATTTAAAATAAATATGATGAGAAGATGAGATAATTCATAACATGTTTTAACAAATTGTTGAGATTGATCCCTTAGGAAAATCAGCCAAGTCTCAATAATCAACTTTGCATTTTTGTTGGTTCTTTTCACCTAGAGATTCAGTTCATCTTGATAAGGAACAAGGTAAATGACTCGGTGGATACAAAATAAGATGTTATCAAGATTGAAGATGATTTGATCATGTATGGAATGTTAAAATTCCTACACCTTTTACAAATGATAATGAAGAAATAGTGAAACCCGATACAATCAAGAGTATAAAATATTCAAAAAAAAGAGTTTGAAGGCAAGTTCTTGATCAAACATGTTAAAAATCTAACAAAGAAAAAGATAAAGTGATACCTATCACATGTGATTATTTTAGTTTCATAATTATGGAAGAAGGTAAATTGTTGGAAGAACTAATGATTGCTTAGAGAATAAATAAAGAATTTGACTCCCTGCTTGGTGAAAATGATAAATATTTGATTATTTTACTAGATTACTTAAACCCCATAGTATTGAGATAAAATGAGCCATTTGAGGAACAACTAGTTGAAATACAAATAAAAAGGAGTAATAATGTATAATATGATGTTATACTTTTTGAAAGAGAAGAAATTATGGAACCAATTTTTAGTAAAGCAAATTATCCCTTCTCTATCAAAATGAAAGACTCAATAGTCAAAAATAAATATTCCTCATGTATTTCATTTTTTTAGGATCTACCAAGGAAGAGTTTTCCACAAAAAAATCAAACCTACACAGATTAAAAATCATAAGCAGGCCAAAATTGAGTTCAAAAAAGACATCAATGCATAACAAAATGAATGGTACCCAATAATCATTACAAGCAAAATGTAAATTATCAAGGCAAATAAAATTGATGAAGATGATGATGATGACTCGTCTAGTGATGAATTCATTTCTACTATGGAAAGCAATTTGAAAAAGAATATCAACACCTCATTTATTTTAAAAAATAATCATATTGTGGTTCTAGCTCAAAAATAGATATGTGACACACTTCTCTCCAATTCAAATATTGTATTTATTATAGATGCATTTGAAGTCATCTAAGAAGATATTGAAAAAAATCAATATTACTTAGAAGTGCTCAAAGAAGATCAAAAAATTAATAATGTTTTTATTTCAAAATATAAAAATATTTCTGATTTGTTCATTCATGATCATCCCTATGTGAATGATAATTGTAAGTTTCTCTTTCCACCTACTTGTTTGTTGTTGTTAAATGTATTCATAATTCATAAGTCAAATCCATTATTCCAAAATAGTAGGTACAACTCCTAACTAGTGAATGGTTTTGTATAATCTTGTCATTTTAATCATCTCCTTGTAAATAGTTTTGCTTTCCCAATTTTGGCTTGTTTTCTTTTTCTATTTCTGTTTTGGTGTGTGCACGTGGTTTTTCAATCAATGCAATAGTCTATTTTTTACCCGTCTTTTTTCATGTTTTAGGCTTTTTGCCTGCACATATTTTTAGCAATGATCTCTACCTAATAAATATCATAGGCAATCATAAGTTTTTTTAATAATGATAGATTAAATAGGTTTTTCATGCATCTCTTCAAGTGATCAAATGATGTGACATGATAGCATGTGTTAATTTCTCATATGATTGAGATGGGAAAATTGGTTGTCAATTGGTTGGATCTGAGCATATAAGTTTTCAAGTGAATAGGTAATTTGATCCAACAGTGTGTGTTCATTTCTCATATGATTGAGAGTGGTGAACTAGCTTTCAGATGGTTAGATCAGAGTATATAAATTTTTAGAGTGGTGGATTTAGATAAATAGTGCATTTTTATTTCTCATACAATTGAGATGGGTGAACTGGCTGTCAGTTGGTCAAATCAAGACATGCAAATTTGAACTACATAAAAGTTTTTAGGAATCCATAAAAAAGTGAAGGCACCAATCATCTAAGATTTTGGAGTTCTCTTGCATTCCCTTAAGAAATACGGTCCCACAGTTAGAGCTAGTTGTTGTCGTGAAATTTTACATTTCATGATAACACCCCCAATTTCACTCTCACAAATAATTGGAGGTGTTTTAATAACATGGAGGGTATTTTTCTTTTTTTTTAAATAGACACTGACTCCATAGCCCAATGAAAAAAGCTTGAGTTGCATATTTAGGTCTATTTTTTAAGAGTTTTGAGTGAAAAAGTTGAGCGTATTAATGATCTCTTGACTATGCCTCTTTCAGTAAGAGAAGGTCATGCCTTGGAGCCATGTCCCACACTGGAAAACAAATTTATACATGATAGTCATAATGGGATGCATGATACTAGATGATGCTACATACAAGGTTCTCATCCTTTGACTATGAGGATTTATGAAGGATGAGATACTACAAGATAGATTCACCATTTCTTGTATCATGAAAATAGAAAAGCATGTCAACACTTAAGGTAGACACAAGCAATAGAAGAGTGGAAAAAGTTAATAGAAGATCGAGAAATAAGTTAAAATTTACTTAGATCTAGAATTGGTAGTTTTTATTACCATGTTAGGTACATCATCAAATTCTAACAATATATTTAGACACAAATCAAATTTTGTTACCTTGTTGAGTAGAGTCATAAACCCTGACATTGGTCTAAACATTGTGAAAAAACTTTCACATAAAAAATGCATCTTTAAATTCTACAACATATTAAATGGATTTCAAAATCTCAAAAAATATTTCATGAGGTTCAAAAACCCAAAAAATATTTCATAAAATTAAAAAACCCAAAAATATATCATAGACTTCAAATAACCACAAAATGTTTTAAAAGGTCCAAATTTCTACAAAATATTTTATGATCCTCAAAATTTGGCAAAATATTGGATAACTCTTAAAATCCCACAAAAGTGTTTTGTTAGATATAAAATCTCACATAATGTTTTAAACCCCTCTATATTCCTCAAAGTGTTTTAACGACTTCAAAAGCCCACATCATGTTTTAAAAAATTCAAAATACCATGAAATGTTTTAAAGCCTTTCTTTTTTAAGAGAGTGTTTTAAAGACTTTATTTGTTTTCAAAGTGTTTGATCGGCAATAAAAACCTACAAGTGTTTGGTAAGGTTTAAACTTTTGCATTGACTTCCCCCCTTATCCCTCCATGTAACCCATATCTTTCCAAAGTTTATTTCCCAAATGCATACTATTGGGTGTGAAAGTTTTGTTTTCAAAATGACATGACCACGTGGTATTACCTAATATTTTCAAAAATAAACTTTTCCCACTCATTTAAAATTTGTGGATTTTGGCTTAATGGTGGGTTATTAAAAAATTGTGGTTTAATCCATTTTAAGGGTGGGTTTTTAAAAAATGTGGTTTTTATCTATTTTTAAAGGTGGGTTTTGTTTGATTCGTGGTATTTTCTATTTTAAATCTTTTAAAAGGTGGTTTGGATGATAAAAATAGTGGTTTATGGTTTTATAAGAGTAGTTTTGGTCATAATAAGTGCAATTTTATTAAGAAAGGTCTTGGGTTTTGCTTCTTAAATTGTTGTTTTGGCATATAACTTGTAGTATTATATGAAATTTGTGAGTTTGGGGTTTTAAAAGGTTGTTTTGAATATGTAAACCCTAGTTTTGCATGGAAGGATAGTTTTGACTATTTTGGAGGCGGTATTGATACTCGATAAATTCTCTATGAATTTGACAGAGCTTTCTAGTGTTCATGGTGGCCTACATAGAGTATGGATGAAAGAGCCATAAGTGAAAACAACATAGTTAATGAAAGAATTGAGGGTGGATTTCTTTGCATGGATGAATTCATTTGTAGATCAATGAACCTAGGTAAATGAGAAATCAATCACATCACATAATATAGAAGAAGATGAAAAATTCCTTGCAGTGGAAATAAATTTGGAGTAGTTACATGTGTATGAATTGACATTCATGTCATGCACCTATGAATTTTGAGGACACACAGGCATAGTTCTTTGTAATAAAGAGTCAATCAAGCTTTCATCATATGATAGGACTTCTTGTATATGGAGGCTTCCAAATTTAATACTAATGATGGTACTAAGAGATCATTAGACACCTCAAGAAGAGTATGGTGATAAAATGGATTAGAAATATTGTTCATACAATAGGAAAATTTATGATAAGGAAAGATGGCAAAAGAATTATAGTATATGCTAAGATGGGATGCCTGAGGGAAAAATAAAAGTTGACAGAGCATGAGGAATCAAAGATTTTCACAGCGGAAGAATAGGTTCCTACTCAGCAAAAGGACTTGTCTTTTTCTCAATAACCATCAAAAGTCTTTGTCTTTATATTTCTCCATTGCACTTTTTTTAATAAATTAAAAGTTTATGATTTACCTTTTAAAGTCATTTGAGATAAAGTAATTGTAAAATATAAACCTTTTACCATAAAGGTGGTTATGCGTAGTTACACCTATTATAACCTATAAATGGAAGTATGGAGCTCCTTTGTAAGGTTAGCTTCATCTAGGCTTAGGTTGGATTTATGCTAGTTAGTTTTCTAATAGTATAACTTTTTCAAGTGGAAGGAAGGAATTTGTATGTACAGTGCCATGAAGAATCAATATAGAAATGATTTATAGGACTTTGTTTCACGAGATTTTCTAAATGATGATATGCATGAGTATGTCAATTCACTTTAATTCTTATTCTTTCATTTTGATAGAATGTTACTGTTAAATAGTTAATGAATGTGAATTTCTTAAGTGTGGAAAGTTCTATGGAATCTACATTAGGAATTTTGTCATTAGGAATCCTTGGTGAGATTAAGAATAGGGATTTATGCCTATTTTATTAGGAAATATAGGGTTATTGAAAATATTTCTTTGTAAGGTTATCCAATCTCCTTGGTGTATGTATCCTATCCATATGTTTAGTATACATCTTTCCCATCTCATTTTCATGAAAAAGGCTTCCTCTGCTATACCTCAAATCTTGGACTATCCTGGTGAGTCTTTGTGTTTAGCAATCTATAGTTGTCTTTCATCTTTTCTAGGGTTATCATAGTAACTTTTGTGTTTAACTAGCTATAATAATCCCATTATTACTTTCTCCTTTCCTTTATCATTCTTGCCTTCTTTATATTTTCCCCATCTTTCCATTCATTTCCTTTCTATCTCCTTTATGTAATTTTTGGTTAAAAGTACAAAAACCTCCAATCAAAAATATTTTTGCTATAAATAACTCTGAATAGCTTTTCCTCTACTTTTCCCTTTTTGGCTTTCAATAAAGGTAGCTCCACCTGCTAATAGGAGAGGGACTTTGTCTTTTGTTTTTGACTAACACAAGGACTCAATTCTCACACTACTAACTCAAAGTCACCAATTTGTCCCTCTGATAAATTTTTGAGCCAACAAGATTTTGGCCACTTTAGCCTACCATTTGTTGAATGTGGAGTAAATTACATAGTCACATCATTGGATTTGTGTCTTCAGAAGCTTGAGGAATTGATCATTAATGAATATGGGTATTTATTTTGTAATATTAGTGGATCATCAAAACATCTATTGCATGATGCACTATTAAAAAATGAAGTGCATAAAAAATTCAAAGGTACAAAGATAAATTTGTCCATTTTGAAACAATTAGTGTTGCTAGTAAAAATAATTCATTCAAAAAATAACCACCAATCCTGTGCTTGTAAATAGATAATGATTTGAGTGATATCAATCTAATCATACCCTATTTACATTTGTAATCTATGCCAACAATAAAAACTGGCATTCAACATTGTATATGTAGGATTCTTTCTAGTGGGATACACACATGAGGATATAGATGGTAATTTTGGTAGATTAGTAACATCATTATGGAAACTATACACATTTTATTTGCCACATATCATGGATACCCATAAAACATGCCAAATAGATCAGATATGTTCACTTCTTACCTTATTTATGAATTGTATGGCTTCAAGGAATTTGTGGAGCCACACTTTTTGGATGGAAACCATAAGATAGTGGGTATTATCAAACTTAATATGTTGAGGTTCTATGTTATGGATGGCATACTATTGTTGGAATATAAATAAACAATAAAATTTCTTCAATAGTCTCGGCTAATCCTAATGTGGCATACACAAGATAATGGTGATATAGAATTGATGGAATGGAAATATCCTCTATCACCTTTGAAATAACTCAAAGAGATGGAATATTTTAAAAAGGGACTAAAATCATATATTGAACACTTAGGTAAAATAATAATGGGTAGAGGTAAATAATATTACCTTCCAAAGATAACATATTGGGAAAATGTTTTATGTTTTTTGGATAGATCATTTGTAAATCATAACAAGAATTCAATCCACTAATGTGTGTGTATGTGGGATAAATGCCTTTAGTACAACCACTAAATGAAACTGAAAACATATGGATGGAAAGGGAAGATGGGGATATTTTCGTTAAAATGGAAGGTGAGAATGTGGATAAAAATGTGAGGGTTCAATATTGGAAACCTTTAGGGAGAGTGGAAGGTGCAATATTGTATTAATATTGTTTAAGGACAAATAAAACATGGACTAAATTAGATGAAATTAAACAAGAGATTGACGTGGATAGTATTATCTATGTATAGAATCCAAACAAAACATAGGAAGGAAGATTGGTTAAGATACTTCATAAATGACATCAAGCTATTAAAGAACATCTTGAATTTCTTGAATAAGGTAATGAATTTTAAATTACTTGTGAAAGGTTTTAATATCATAAGTTAATATGTGATATCATCTTGGCCTGAGAGGTGGATTTAAAAAAAAGAACACTCCAATAAGTCCTTGAAATCAATATAATATCATTTAGTATAAATGTAAAATTGATATTTTTTTCATCAAAATATTTATCATTAATACATTTACTATTATTTTCACTATCTAAAGTTCATAGAGTCTCACAAAATTAAGTGAATCTACTAAAATTTTGTAGATTCGTTATTCCTTTATATTTGCTTTAACTTAATTTCCTTCACATATACCACTTTCATAAAGAGAATATTGATATCACATTTAAAACTTTAATAAAGCACATAGATTACTTTAAATAATTCTAAAACATCATAAAATAACATGTGGAAATCATCACCATGCCACAAAGTCACAAAGTCATGGAAGTCTAATTTTTTATCATTGAGGTGGCCACAAAAAATGGTAAATAAAATTTATCTTTAGATATGTGGGATTTTTATTGCACACACACACACACACACACACAATCTATATATATATATATATATATATATATATATATATATATATATATATATATATATATATATATATATATATGATCATACCCTAAAATTTAACCAATAATTTGGCACATAAAATGGTTTAAACAAACTTGTGATAGAAAATTGAATATGCCTAGTAATTAGAACGGGATCACAAGGTCACAAAATCATAAATTATCCATGAACATGTAAATTTGTGGATTTAACTTTAGATTACAAATGGGTGCCTTATTCGTGAAAATATGTATTTGTCATGAAAATTTTTGAGACTTGATTTAAGACATACAATGTGGCTATGAAGTGATTAATTATTTCACAAGTGTGATATATTAAATGCAAACTTTACAAATTTAAATAAATGTATGTGGAATCTGATTTGTTTTTATAAAGATAAAGTGGTGTATTTTTTTGGTCGATAAATAATATTTCCCAATACTTGTAGATGGTGTAAATATGTTTTACATTGGTGAACTAAGATTTGTTAATCTTAAATTAAATCATGATTTGATTAGTTAATATGAGGTGAAAGATTGACAAATATTAGATAGTACTATGAAAACTATTGGGTGGTACTATGACAACTATGGTGCATTATATGTTTAATACTAATAAGGATATAATTAAAACCTAATTTGCCACTAATTATAATTCAATAATAAAATATTTAATTTCACAATAATTAAAACAAAAAATAAAGATATTAGAATCCAATATCACATTAGTTAAAAACAAATAATAAAAATATTAGGATCTAGTATCACACTAGTTAAAAACCAATACTATCGATATTGGATTCCTATTTCGTCAATTATAAAACTAGAAATGATGATACTATAAGTCTAGATTCTTTGACATATGTTTAAATTTAATGGAATCATGGTTAAAGGGCAGCCACCCACTCTACTAAAATTTTCTAATGAGATGAATGATTAGTGGGAAAATACCCTTTAACAAAATAAACCTTTATAGCTTGATTTTTTGAAAGAATCCTATTAATGTCAAAAAAGGGTGGCTTCCCATTCTATAAAACCCACACACAAACTAACAATGTATTGATCATCTAAGTTACAAGTTTTTATTCCACTAATTGAGACCATCATGTAGATACCCAGTTCCATTATACAATGCATGGCTAATGGATCAAAGTAAGATATTTAACATTTAAAATTAAAGATGTTAAATATTAATTATTTTAATTAATAAATTGTTAAATTTATCCATTGTATACATTTTAATAAGTTACCATATCAAGAGTATTAAGGCATGTATGATTTCATGTTAGCACAAATAATAGTTTTATTTTTTATTCCCTTTGCATGTTCAACTATTGATGTGTACACATGTTAGATTTGGTAATTTAATACATTTGAGATTTATATTTTTCTATATCATCACCTTGAATGTGAATCTCTAATAGTATTGATGGACTCTAAGTTGAAAATTAAAGAACACATGAGTGGTAGACCCAATCCTTTCTTCAAGATCTTTAGAATTTACAAATGAATTATAAATAGATAATTGGATTCATTAATATTTTTTTTATTTGACTTCAAATACATCTTATTATATAAATAATTAATTTAAATATGGGACCACCCTCTCTAATAATTAAATGAAACTCATCCACAATGAAAACATTGACTTATTAGTAAAGTTTACATTGCTTCCATAGTTAAGACATAATCCCATTTATCAAGTTTAATTGTAATAAATTTACCTTTATCAAAGAGATTATAATCGATTGTAATTTCACCTATAAAATAAAATATTTTCCATCCTAAACCAATATGAATTGATTCACCTTTATGACTTGATTCTCTAGGAGATTCCTCTATACATAAAAAAGCATTTTCCCATTATTAAAGGAATGGTTTAACCAACCATTTTATAATGGAATACCACCCATTCTCATAACCCATTAAAATATTATAACTGATTACCCCCCCTCCCCCCAAAAAAATATGTTTTAAGCTTATGCTAAAAAAATAGGTTGCCATACATACCCATTGAAACATGGGATTAGGGCTTGATGTAGTTTTGTAGAGCAATAAATTAAAATAATCTATAATAATGGCATTTTAATTTTTTTAATGATAATAATTGAAAAGGAAATCCCACTTTTATAAAATGTTCTAGTGAGATGAAAGGACTATTAGAAGGATTTCCATTTAAAAAATAAACTTTTCTTACTAGAATCTCTAATAAAATCCTCTACACATAAAAAAATGCAGACACCCATTCTAGATAATCCACACACCTAAACTGCCTAGGTAATAAACAACTAAATTACAAGTTTCTATTTTAGTAAACTAAGACCATATTATACATACCCATTTCCATTTTACAATGCATGACTCACGGTTCAAAGTAAGATATTTAAATTTTAAAATTAAAATGTTAAATATTATTCAATATAATTAAAGAATTAAGAACTTTCTCCACCGTCTAAATTTTAATAAGTTACCAAATCAAGAGTAGTAATGCATGCATGATTTCATGTTATCACATACACTATTTAGAAATTTTCCCTCCATTTTCATGTTCAACTATTGATTTTGGCTTGATCATTTTGTACATTAGAGATTCAAACTTGCCTATATCAACATGGAAAATGTATGTTAGATTGGTCTTGTTGACCATTTTTTACCCCCCAAAGTCAAAAAGTCAAACCCTATAAAAAAAACTTGCTTGCCATGCCTTATAACCTTTTTTATAACTCAATCCATGTTTTATGAGGTCTTAAATGGTCTTTTTAATGTCTTATTAGCATAATTTAAGGTTAGTTTGACAAGATTAAGGTAATGCTTTGTCTTTGTGTTATATAAGTCTATCTATGTCATGGTGTGAAGAGGGTGGATCTTAAAGGTGTCATAGGTTATAGGGTATCTCTCAAATTCATATTACCCCTTAATCACCTTGCATAAACATTTCACACATGTTTGGAAAGATTAAGGTTATTTTGTAAACTTTAAGGTAAGTGTTTGTAAGGAAAATGTGTCTTTGGTTAAATCCTACATGTGTCAAATCCAAAAAATATGAAATACCCATACATTGCATTTTTCCAAGATTTTCAAGGAGTTATCTAACTTTCATACATGTTATGAATGTTAGATTATATCAGTTTTATAGGTTTAACCTCCAAAAAAGGTAGTTTAATCACTTGTACAGACTAAGAAGACTCACTTCTAGGTGAAAATGGTTCAAATGTGTATATTAAGCTTCAATAAGTCAAATCCATACTTGGAATAAAGTTACTAGTCATGAAATTCCAAAAATTACTTCAAAACCTCCATCACTCCCTTGACAAGCTCACATGGGAAAATTTCAAGTGTTGATCATGTTTAGTAAAGATAGAGTGAAGAATTGATATTTTTACCTGGGAGGGGGTTATAATTATCTTAAAATATATTTCCATAGTCATCATATTGGTAGACCCTCCTTTATTAACTATTTTTAAGACCCTAAGGTGCTCTAAAACTACCTTCAAACCCCACAGGCTCATTTTTCTACTTGAAATGATAGTTTCAGAATGGTTGGATGTGTGGGAGAAACTAGATAAGATTTATAGGGTATGTGTCGACATGACACATTCTATTCCAATCCACACTTGGCACATGTGAGCTTAATAGGATAAGAAAACTCTACTTTTGCATAGTCTACAAGCTTAATGGCATTATTTCTTGATTGTTTTAGGGTTTTTAATAGTAAAAAGGATGGCTGAAATTTTTAATATAAAATATCACTCTATCCAATTCCATAAAGGTCCATGATATGTTTTTATATGCCTTCTCCACACTCACAAGCTTCTCAACATGAAGGTAGTTTGCATATTCTCACTAGTGCATCAGTCATCATGGGAAAATGAAGTTTTGTTATCTTGAAGGTCATGAGGTGCATATAAATAATGATAAATTATTGTTATAATGTGTTAAAATATTTTCAAATTCATATCAAAGATATTTATATCATTATGAGGACCTAAAGAGGTGAAAGGAGTCATGTTCTTGTGACTCACCAAGGGACTGTGGAGCCTATAAATGAGAGATTAACATGGTCATTTGTTTGAATCCTAAAGAAAATAAATATTGGATATTGGTTATACATGGAATAAAATGATAAAACAAATATCTAAAATAACTCTAGCAAGTTTATCTTCTCATATCATCACCAATACATCAAGTAAACTTACTACTAGTCTAGTTTTGAGGCTATGTTGTAACCCTACCTATACAGAGATGAGGAAAAATGGTGACAAGTGTTTGTTGAGGTCAACATACCCCCATTTATGAAAAATGGAGAACCTTATTTTAAATTTTAAAAATTTGTATCTTAAAATTAAAAATTCACTTGATCAAAGTGTCATTAATGTGTTTGCACATTATTTGTATTCTGAAGATCATCCACACCTTGACTTGGTTGGCTTATTTTATCATAGCTCTAGTTTGACCTTGTTTAAAATTTTCTAATGTTACTCTTCATGTTTTCTAGTTATATGTTTAATGGATCCCTATGTGAATTTACCATGTCTATATTTTATGATTTTATGTCACTTTGACCTTTTACTAGCTTTTGGTCTATTAAAAGTCAAATCAAATTCATGACTGAGCATCTTAAAAACCCTTGGTCAAGAAACCATAGCTTAGGTCCCTCATTTGGATTCAAAATTAGAAGGAAAAAATTTATTTTGGAACACTTTTAATATTATATGGACTTAGTTTAATTTTTATACTAAGGCTTACTCGTGTTTATTAACATGACCAAACCTTAGTCTAAACATTCATGCTTGGTCCCTTTATACCTCATGAAATTTTGGTTTATTTTATCATTAACATGGTCTATAACTAATGCATGGTATTTTTATTATAAGCTTAGTTAATATCTTAGTCCTAGAGTCTTATTCATGTTTATTAACATAAATAAGACTGTAGTCATAAGGCTTTATCCTAAGTTATATCTAATTCATAGTCCTAACTTAAATAGTTTATATATTTAAAAGATCAATGACCCATGTATAATCAGACAAAGTTAATAAGATGTCATGAGATATAGTTGAAAAGTAAAGAACCTTGATTGACGGAACCAATCACATTTGACTACTCAGATCATGATCAATGAACTACATTTAATCACATGAACGAGATCCAACAGTGCAAGATCAATATCTTCCATGCCATAGACTTAGACGTATTTTTTATCCTAAGGTTTTGTCATGTTTTTCAACATGAACAAAACTTAGCATAAAAATCCTATTCTTGGTCCCTTTATGTCTTATGAATCCCCCTTTTTAGCCTATTTCATTATTGTCATGATCTAACTAATGCATGGTCCTAATGTTAAAAAGCTTAGCTTAGATATTTTACCCTAACATTTTGGCATAGTTATTAATATGATAAAATGTTTAGGTTAAAAACCTTATGTTAAATCCTTTTATTATTATCCATAGGGTCCCCCTTTATTATGTTCTAAGTTTTGATTAAACATTTTAGCCTAATGTTTATTTCATGTTTATTAACATGAAATAAAACCATAGTCTAAAGTTAACCTTAGTTTTTTATGTGTCCCAACCCTTACTTAAACATTATGCATCCTTACAAGATCAACGATCTGTATTTATTTGAATAAAATTAATCTAATAAGGTAAGATCATGTTAGAGTTTTAAACAAGATACAAAAGGCCTATGGGACCACCAAGTGATACACATAAGAAGAATATTGAACCCAAAAATGACAAGTGGTAGATATCAAACAATCCTAGGGATGTGCTTAAAATTGATGGTCATGTTCCCATTAATGATGTTCATGTGGACATCAAATGATGGTCATGTAAACATCAAATTTAAGATGTAAAATAGTCATATGGATGTACTTAAAATTGATGGTCACGTGTCTATCAATGATGTTCATATGGATTTCAAATGATGGTTACATGAATGCCAAATTTAAGATAGTAAATGGTCCTAAGGATGTGCTTAAAATTGATGATTATGCACCCATAAAAGACATTCATATAGACATCAAATGATGGTCCCATAGATGTTAATTTTAAGACAGCTACTTGGATCCAAATTATCTAAATATTTGTAGACCACATCGATTCATGTAAATGGATCAAATTGTGTGAGATCAAAGCTAGTTTTTCAAAGGCAATGGTCATATTTTATATAGGGATGAGAAAAATGCCATATAGATATCATGGAAATGCCACATCATAGACATGTAGGTGTAATGCACCAACTTGGAGACCTTGTAGACCTAGTGATGGAAAAGGCACAAGGACCTTAACCAAACCATGTGAGCATTATGATTGACCTGATGGGAGCTGAATTTTCACTTTTATGAAGATAGTTCAACCTAGAATCCATTGGTGAGCAATATAATTAGAAATTTAGTAATAGTAGTTTATAAAAGTGTTCTAAAGACACAAGCAAATGGTCCTATAAAATATCGGACCTCTCCATTGACCTTGAGTAACTCAAAAATGAGACATTACACACACACACACACACACACACACACGCGTGCGCACATTCACATGCGCGCACACACACACACACACATGCATGCACATGTGAACATGCACACACACACACACACACACACACACACACACACACACACACACACACACACACACACACACACACACACACACACACACACACACACACACACACACAAGAAGCTTGGTCAAGGACCTTACTTCACTTAGCTCTATAGGCCTTATCACTAATGGAGAGCTTAAACATGGAGCTACCTTGGTCACATAAGAAATGAGTAAGAACCAAAGAAGCTTGGGATGCACCCAATAGGGTCATGGATATGACTCTTGTTGCAAATGAGAGGTCTAATGAAGCTATAAATATCAAAAGACAACATCAAAAATTATGAATACTCTAACAATACAAAGGGTTCCAAATATTAATTATCTCAAGAATATTCTTACTATAACTAAAACATTATCCATTTTGAAAGAAGAATATTCTATTTGTAAATGCATGTGCAGTTTATGAAACATACTACCTACATATCAATCCATTGGGAAAGTTTAGTGTATTTATAGAACATTTGTGGAAAGGACACCTATCCTATACACTTGTAATTTTTTAATTGGACATGACTGATCGATATGCTTTGTTGCACCTTATAAAAGGAACATTGTCAACTATAAGAGGGAGAGAGTTTTTGGAGCCAAAAACTTGTATACTTTTGAGCAATTAATGCAAGTGAGGAATTTTGTAAAGATTTTCCATATTTGTTTGTGTCATTTTTTATTATGGTTTCTCTCTCACTTGCTTGTTCTCATTTCCAGATTTTAATGGTTCTTGTGAAATATTGGTGTGCATATTTTAATTATAGATTTATTAACTAATGCCAATGCTAGGTTGACTAAAATTTCTCAAGTTCATTTCATTTCCTTTACTCTTCTTGAATTTACGCTAATGTTGTTTGCTTGCAGGGGTAGATCTTTAAAGTGAACTAGGTTCTTATTTGCATAACTTTTCATTCCTTATATGTTTTCCTGATGTGTAGTAAGATTTGAGATCATGCTATTTTATATCATACATTCGTTAAGTGCATGTTTGGAGGACATTTGAGTTTTGTCATGATGTTTGGGATGAAAATCAACATCTCTTTTAGGCCTTACCCTTCTTTTTACTTATTTTTTTAATTAGATCATTCTAGATTAATTTCCATTATAAATATCCACCTTAGATTATTCTTTAGTTTAGTCCCTTATCATAATTCACTATTATTAGCATAGTATACTTCATATTTTACATAGATCAATTACTTGGCCATGGTGGCTCCCAATCACCAAACATTATAAATATTGTGAAATAGTCACTTGTTTTGCCTCTATTTCATCAAATATAACCAGATTATCATAACCTGCAACTCATGCTCTGAATTCCTAGAATTCTAAAATGAGAATTGTTTCTTAAACATTTTGGGCACCTATGGTACATATTTAGACATCCATAGTGTTGCATTGGTAGTGTGGTTTAAAAGTGATGATATCATGAAATAAGGCATGATGTTTTTTTCTCAATGATATAATGGGATTAGATGCATATTCAAAGGGCCTAAAATGATAAAAGGCAAACCTATAGGTTTCCCCTTCATCTAATTACAATTTATTTTACTATTGAGATAAGGATCAAAGGCTAGATGGAATATGGAAACTATGTGCAATAATTTTTGGAATGTGCTTAATTTTAATGGAGGGAGAGTAGTGATTTGGATACTTACCTTTAAACTCCGTCAAATCAACCTTGATCCTTAAAGCCCAACAGACCTAAAACTACACACACAGGCCTGCATGTGAACTTGTCAAAAGAGAAGGTGATCTGTTAAAGGGTAAGATAAGATATAGAGTAAATATAATAATTTTTACCATTTACCAAGAAAACTATAAGTTTTAAATAGGTTAAATCCAACAAAGAGGTCTCTAAGATTGAGCATGTTAAGATCATTTAGGAAGATAAGAACAAGAAGGACAAAGATAAACACAAAGCTATAAATAATGGTAGTAAATGAAATGAATCCCCTATCAATAATATAGAGTTGGAAGATAGCATGGAAGTACCAAGGAAATTTACCAGGGGGATCCTAAAAAAATGAAAAAAAATACTAATGAGGGTACCAAGATAGCTACATTGGTAGATTACTCAATCTCTTAGGAATCTTCCTCTTAGTCCCTTTCTATTTTTTCTCATTTCAATTGTGTACTAGGTTTGGAGATTTTTTTTGAATTTTAGTGGAATATTAACAGACCATAGGGGGTTTTCTGAAGTTTAGTATAATTTTGGCAAAGCCCAGGGGGCTCTAGTTTCTTGTTATTTTTTTTTAGTCTCTATTACATACCTTTCATTTTATGTATTGGTTACATGTTTCATCAAATCCCATTTGTTTACCTTATCAAATATAAAAAATTATTAAAAAACTAATGGTTTAGATGAACACTTAGAAAAATTAAATTTTACACCTAGAGAATATAATGATGGCATGCACACATGGGATGGTAACCAATCATGTGGTATGTATATGTGGGATAGTGACAAATCATGTGTCACTCAACAAGATTATGATAAATTCATGAAAAACATTTTTTTTACTCTAAGTGATCCAATAATTATGTTTCTCTACATTTTATCACTTTAAAATGATATTGGAAAGGATATGCATGTGACAAAATCATGGGAAATAAAAGTTATAAATTTGGTCAGGATGAATAATGAATAACTAAAACAACATATATTGATCCTAATGAATTTAAATTGGATCTTGTATGTAAAGTAGACACTCTAATGATAGATAATGTAACAACACAAAAAATTGCACAACTTTTTAAAATATAAAATGTTTTTCCAAATAAAATTATTTCATTTCAAACATTAGAGATTTCATGACCCAATTTGATCGATTGGAATATTTCCTTTGGAATTACCACACTTGATAAATTTTAAAATGATGAATATTTACAACATATCTGGGATATTATACTAATTTCCTATATTTTCATCACAAATAAATATTTCCTCATTCAATTTTTCAACACACATATTTTTATGAATGTGAGCTTCTTTATAAAAAATAAAGTACCCACTAGATAGTATTTATTCATTTCCTATTGTACCTTAAATTGAGGATAATTCTACATTGCTTAATGAGGAAACTCCTAAATTCAATTTTGGAATAACATACAATCCTAAGATGGTATTTCTAGGGGCATAAATGCCTCCTGAATAATATAGTGAACATAGAAAAATATCAACATACATCCATAGGTTATTTTATTTGTCTTATTAAAATATTCTTGTCATCGATCCATAGATAATAAATTCAAATCCCATGGTCAAACCCAATGTAAAATTATTCAAGTAAAATATATAAAATATGAACCTTAAAGTAATATTATTAGTAAAAGATGAGATTCAATGATTACTGAATATAGGGTTTATATTACCTATTATTTTTTCTCCTTGGGTATATAACATTGTACCAATTGTAAAAGCTTATGAATGCATTTGCATATGCAATGATTTTGGATTTTGAATGATGTTTGTCCTTAAAGATGACTTTCCTTTACTTGATATAGATATGATCATGGAATTCATAGTTTTCTATGAGTTTCTATCCTATATGTATGGTTTCTATGGAAACTAACAAATAAAAACTAATACTAAAGATCAATATAAAACTAGTTTTGATATATTATAGGGTACATTTTTATATGTTGTCAAGTTGTACAAAATTCAAAATATCATGGTTAATTATAAAATGGCCATGACTTTTATTTTTCACTATTTCATGCATAAAATTATTGATGATAATTTAATGATATATTGAAAAAATAAAAAAATATTAAAAATTATGTCAAATAATTAAAATGTTTTTTTTAGAAGATGGTGCATGTTAAAAGACTAATTGAAACCTAAGATATGATTTATTTATAGTTACATCTAAAAAATTGTTATGATTTATTATATCTCAAAAAGGCATTGAATAAAATACTAAAAATAAATCTATAGTTGGCATTCTTTTACCCATGAACATAAAAAAATGGGAAGCTTGCAAGGTAAAATATAGTAAATAAGGAAGTTTATAGTTTAATTTATTTAAAAATCCAACCCTTTATAAGGATCTTATGTAGAAGTAAAATTTTGAGTGGGATGAACATGAATAAAATGTTTTGGAGAATCTACTAGTAATTTTCCTAATTATTCAGAATAGACCACTATTGTTATACATATCTTCCATAGAACATGATTTTGGTATTTTATTTTAAACTTATGGTTAACAACATAGAGATAAATCTATTACATTAGTAGTAATTTAGTTAATTATTAAAATAATTACAACTCAATTTAAATAATTTTTTTAGATATATTTTTCACAACTCAAAAACCTAGGGATTAAATGCTTAATATTTAGACTCGTGTTATAAAAAAAATAGATCCCTTAAGATTTTTTTATTAACATTATTTATCAGGTTACACAACCAAATGGGTTATGTTAATCATGGAATTTTATCTAAAATTCATAACGAAAGAAACTATAAAATGAAAAATTATAATAGATAATTAAGCCATGACCCCATTGCTTGATTATATTCTAATGAATGGTGTTTTTTATGATAAGTTTTCCATGTATTAAAATGAGTACAAAGATTGGATAATTAATTTTGATGTGTCCAAGTGTGCTTCATATTTTGGGATCAGTATTGTATTAAATACACCATAGGGGAATCCTATCCCATTATCATATCACTTAATATTTTGATGTATAAACATTATAATAGAATATGAGGATTAAATATTAGGTCTACATGTCAAATGAGATCTTAACATAAAATAAGTAAAGGTTAATGATAACTCTCAACTCATCATCAACCAAGTTATATTTTCTTAGCAACTATGGAATAATTTTTTTTCCTTTATCAAGATATAGTCATTAGCCTCATTACTTATTATTTAACCCTTTTTGGGAATTTTTAGGTTTAGGGGAGAGTAGTCTAATCAAAGAGGAACAAATTACTCTAAAATCATGCCAATTAATGAATTTAGCTTATATTGATATTATAATAAAAAAATATTGAATCTAAGAATATTCCTAATATAAAAATTATAAGATTTAATATTCTAATAATAAAAATATGAGAGAAAATTATACTTATATTTTACATTGATGTGCAGGTAGGTTTGAGTAATTATGTGTATAATTAAATTGTATGAATATTTTCATCCAATCATCAAATTATAAAAATTAGTTTTCTATCAACATGGGCACTTGCATTTTCATATGGTCACTTGCATCAATGCTATTATCCATGTTTCAATACATTTTTACTATATGGAGTATTGATTATTTACTAAAACTTCCACCTAGGTCTTTATAGGTTTTATGTCACCTTTTAGATTATTTGTTCAAATTGTGTGCATAGGCTCTTAATAGTAGGATATAATTCAAACCCTAGATCATTATTTTAAATATTTTAACCTTGCCAAAAATGGGTTAGTGGGCTCACAAAGTTGAGATTACCTAATGTAACACTCTATCAATGAGTGTTTCCTACATAGCCAATACTCCGAAGAGAGCCTTAAACATATGTAGTTATCTCCTATGTCTTGGATTGTGTGTGAAAAATGGTTTATAATGATATATGCAAGTGCATGTAGTGATATAAATTTTAACTTAAGAAATATGGATCACAAGATGCTTTTTGAATGATTTAGACCTGTAATATGACTATTCCTATGACTAATATGAAAATAGGAAAGAATAGGGCATAATAACTTAGTTGTGTAATTGATTTTCAATAGTGTAGTGTAAGCATGAGAAGTGCATACTAGATGAATAATGAGTTGTATTTTACTTATATTTATACCACCTATTTTGAAAATTTACTCATGGAAGGGTTAATGAAACATAATAGGTTAACCCATACATATTAAAAGATTTACAAATTTGAGTGTTTATAAGGTATATACACTTTCATTAGAGAATGGATAGTAGTGTTAAGGCTATTATCCAAGTTTGAATGTAATTTAATAGGAACATATAAGGCTGATGGATATTTATAACTAATAGTGAAGGATATATATCAAATTTTAAATGTACTATGGGCTACATAGGATATAGGTAATTAGAATAATAGTGTTGTACTACAAGATAGGAATTTAGGCCTAATGAGATGGTGAGTATGAGCCTATCAGCTGAAAGGAAGGTCAAGAACTGAAGGGTATATCCTTGAGTGATATTTTTCAAGTTTAAAAGGGTAGTTTAACATATAAATATAGATTTAGGTATCTACATCCCCCCTTAATCTAGTAATGCATAAGGATGAAATTATTAGTTTAAAGGAAATAAATGTGTATTATGGTGTGTGAAACACACATTGATTTTATTGAGCCCTATTTGAATTTGATGTATGTTTATGACCTAAAAATAAGAGAATGTTACCTATGTAATTAGTTCATATAATATAAAAATGAACAATTGATTTTTTCTTGAAATAAATGAGATCAATAGGAGCACACTTATGTGTCGATGCAACTGTATTTCCCATTGATAGTTTGTTTTGGTAATGATTATTCCTAGTTAAAACATTAGATAGAGTTTTTTAAAATTAACATTGGAGATGTGAATAAGGAATTGAAGGGTGATCATTTTCCCAATCTATTATAAGGGTGAGTTATTTCAAGTCCATCGAGATCTTAGAATATCAATCACACCACTCTAGTATATCATAATCTATCCAACCTTGTCCAAGTCAAATGGTATAAACATATCAAATCATAATAATATAATTAATACCAAGCCCATTAAATTGTTGAATCTTTATCATACTAATCAAATAGGCCAATTTTTTTAACATATGAAATCTCAAACATTACATCTTGGTAGAGTTGATGCATGAATAGTGTGTATAATTTAAAAATGTATGTGTGATTTGGTACATTTGCATGGCATATACACCTAAAATGTGTCTCAATATGAATTATATATCACAATGTAACCTATAATCTACAAAATGTGTGTGATATGTTTTACAAATATGAAAACCTTAGTCCTAAAGTTGTGCCAAATGTAAAGATTTTTTTTTGAAGTATATATTTGAATCATGTAAATTGAATCAAATTCCACCAATTATGTCAACTTTATGTACATGGAATCACATCTATATGACATGTCCCCACTGATATGGCCCCCATTTTGAGGTGATGGGATTGAAAAACTAATGTTCACCTTATCTCAAAAGGATATTAAAACTATGGTATATATTTGTGAATCATGTAGTAAATAAACATATAGCAGTATCATGTTGAAGTAAAAATATCAATGAAGCTTGTAGTATGTATACATAATAATCCCTAAGATGCATGATGTGAATCATGGAAACATATAGAAAATAAGAATATCATAAAATAATCAACCACAAATGTAAGAGTACTCAAATGTCATGCAAAGAGGGGTAAGGAGACTGCAAACAAGATGCATGTTCAAATGTTACACACTCAAGTGGAGGACATATGCAAATTCCCACACACCAAAGAAATAAATAAGATTAAAGGCATTATGACCAAAAATTAAGGAAAATTTTAAAATATTACATAAACAAGACAAATAATCAAACAAGGTACACTCAAGTAAGCCATGTGAATAGATGAAGTAAATTAAATAAAAGAAACTAACATCAACATGTCATACTAGTCCCTGCATACATATGTTAGCAAAATGTCATGTAGGATATAATTGCATTATGTAAGATAAAAACATGATTATATATATGTTTTAATGCCAGTATATAATCTCAATGTGATAATGGAAATGATCATCAAATAATATAACTTGTGTTAATAATGATCATATAGAAGCAAGATGCCCCCAATGTAGTGTGTCATGTGGGAAAATAAAAGGTATAACATATACATGTTCATGTGTCATGGATATGATGTATTATTTTATCACACTCAAGTACCTATGAAACATATGTGTGTATAAAAATAATATTCTATCTACTAACATAAATTAGACAACATATTAAAAAACTAGTAAACATGTGAAATGCTAAATATTTTTGTTTTTTTATTTATTTGAATGTTTTTATATTTTATAGATTTTTTTTATTTTTTTGACATATTTAGAAAGAGAGTGATAACCAATGAACCTATATAATTTATGATCATAGGGTATATTCTGAATATGGTATATTAAACTGGTCATGTTTCTAAGGATCATGTATACGTACCAAATCTAGAATTCAAGAATCTATAATTCTCTATGTATGCCTCATAAGACTATATGGTCATGAGGTAGTAGTAGAAGGTGAAGTGGTTAATGAAACCCATTGTTTAATTCTATGTGATTTCCTTGTGTAATATTGGGTATTTGTTCCCATTTTGAAACATGGCACTCTATTTTCAATAATTGGCTACGTTGTGGAGATGTAAATGAGGATCTCAAAGAGCCCACTTTAGATATATGATGTAATTGCATCTCAAGTATTGGTTTCCTAGGAAAGGGTTTTGCCTATTACTTACCCTTTAGTTTATGATTAACATTAATAATTTTTATAATTAGCTATCATGGAATATTTTTTTCCTATTATAAAAGATACTCATATTAAATATCATAAATTGTGCTTACCTTATTGGCATTAATATAATTAAGAAACCCTAAAACTATGGAAGGTACCACATGTAGATTATGAATCCAAGGTTATCCAAATAATATATCAAATACTATCATATGTGGTATAATAGAAAATTTTGTGGTCATATGTGTTGGACCAAATTATAAAGGTAAATCAATCTTACCAAAAACTATTGTGTCTTCCCATCGAATGATTTGACCATTTTAGTCAAAGGGAATAAATCATCCTATATATATCATAAATTTGTGAGTAATGTCATGGTATATAAATTCTCACTAAAACTATTATCAACCATAAGAATATATATATATATATATATATATATATATATATATATATATATATATATGTTGATGATCAATATGTCCCTTGATAAATAAGGAATGAATATATAATTCATCATCCACAATCTTGTTTTCATAAAATTAAATAGAAGGCCTTTAAACCATAGTATCTATCTCATGTATAAGTGTACTAATGATCCCATCTAATGGGTACCCATAATGAGGTGGAGGAGGCTATGAATTATATGCCATTTTCACTTCCACTATTTCCTTAGAATGATATTTTAATGTATTATTGAATATATTTTGATTTTGATGATAATTAGGTTGTGATCATGAATCTATTGGAGAATCCTCAAAAGTGATTAGATCACTATCAATAAGATCTTGTATCTTGTGCTTGAATTTAAAACATATATTAATATAATTCCATACACATTAATGGTAGTCATAGTAAGCATCGACATCATACCATTTTAGTATAGGTTGAATCATATATACTACCATAGGGGGATGGGGAGATTTGAGATGACACTCCACTAACTTTGGGAGTAGCAAAGATAGAGACTCAGGTAATTGTGTAAATTATATATTAGGTGCATTTGATAAGATAATATGATTAGGTTGTTATGAAAATATATTAATCATGTTTTTTTTTTTTTTTAAATCCTCATTAGGTTTAAACATATAACTTATCTTGATATGAAACTTGGTATTGGATGTAGTCAGTGTGTTTGCTACATACTTAAGCTTGTTCAATGAAATAAGTTCCATTTCTCTATCACGAATAATATGGCATAAGTAATCAAAAGATTTAAAATTATTTAAAACAATAGACTCATTTATGGGATAAATAAAACTTTTCTTAAAGATATATTTAATTTATTTATCTATCATTGAATTTGTATTTTTGGCCAACATCATCTTATACCTCAAGACATATTCATTAATATGCTCATTTGTTCCTTGTCTAATCTTGTAAATATGTATATATGACATATTTTCAATAATGTTTATTGAAAAATGTGATAAAAACTTATCTAAAAAAGGCTCGAATGCTCTTACTATTTGTATTAGTAGATCATAGAACCATATCAAAGCATAGTCCTTTAAAATTCTTGAAAATACTTTTCTCAAAATTTTATCATTTGAAGCATAATCAAGGCATGTTGCATAAAAATAACAAAGATGTATTTTAGGATCACCCTTTTCATCATAAAGTGTGAACTTGGGTACAATAAAATAATTTGGAAAAAGGTGAAAAGACATGTCAAGTGCTATAAAATTATGAAATACATCTTGTGAATCAATAATATGAGTTTATTTCATAGAGTTTTTATTAATTTTGGTAACCTTAGCTTCCAAATATTTAATTACTTGTGAAAGAGTGTTCATAGTAGACCCACTAGGATTTTGATTTAAAACTTGGGAAATCGCCAAATGGGATAAAAACACCACTTTTATTGATGTAGGCATTGAAACTAGTGATTGAGTTGAAGTATGAATTGTTCCAATGGAGGATGTAGCAAGAGGTTTACTATATAAAATTTTACCATTATTGAATGTTGATGTACTAACCTTATCATGGTTATTGATTTCTTATTGTGTAACATATAAGAATACATTAGTTAATTATTTATTTATTTATATTTACATGGTTGATTAAGGATGCTTTATCTTCCATTTTGAAACTATATTTTTTAACATTTTCCATATTGTTAAATGCAAACAAAGATTCTAAAAGTAAATAAAAAACTAGATATAAAAATTAATGAAATCAGAAACTCTAGTAGGATGAAAACCCTTGAGCAAGCTAATAGTTTCATGAGAAGACACAAAGGTCAATTTCACCAAGTTTCTATCCCTTTTTGAGAATTTTTAAGGTTATGGGAGGGTATCCTAGTCAAAGATTAATAAGATAATCTAAATGAATTATAATTAATGAATTTAGATTTTATTGATATTATGATAAGAAATACTAAATATAATTATATGACAAATATAAAAATCACAACATTCAATATATTATAATATCAATACGAAGGAGAAATTGTACTTATCTTATACATTGATGCACATGAAGGGCTTAGTAATCCAATTTTATGAATATTTTAATCCAGTCATTAGATTATAAAAATTATATTTTTGTTAGCATAGAGACTTTCATCACCTTGTGGACACTTACATTAATTCTATTGTCCATGCTTCAATAATTTATCCTATATAGATTATTTATTATTGATTAAAACTTCTACTTGGGTCTTTCTAGGTTTTTTGTCACCTTTCAGATTATGTGTTCAAATAACATGAATATACTCTTAATATCATAATATAGATCAAACCTTAGATCCTCATTTTATGTCTTGTCACCTTTCCAAAAATGGGTTAGTGGGCTCAAAAAGTTGACTTGACCTCAAGGACCCCTCTCTCAATGAGTGTTGCCTACATAACCAATACTTTGAAAAGAGCCTCAGACATATGAAGTTATCCCTTATGTGGTGGCTTGTTTGTAAATAATGGTTTAGAATGCTATATGAAAGTGCATGTAGTGATGTAGATTTTAAATTGATAAATATGGATCATGGGATGCTCTTTGAATGCTTTAGACTTGTAATATGCTTACTCTTATGACTGATATGAAAACATGAAATAATAGAGTAAAATAGATTAGTTATGCAATTTATTTTTAGTAGTGTAGTGTAAGATTGATAAGCACTTGATAGATGAATAATGAATTGTATTTAACTTATATTTATATGACCTCTTTTGAAAATTTCCTCATATAAGGGTTAATGAAACATAATAGGCCAACCCATAAATATCAAAAGATTTGAAAATTGAGTGTTTAAAAGGCACAAACACTTGGTTGGAGAATGGATAGTAGCATTGATGCTATTGTTTAGGTTTAAATGCAATTTTATAGGAACATATAATGTTTATGGAGCTTTATAACTGAGAGTGAAGGATATATATCAAATTTTAAGTGGATTTTGGGCTATAGGTGATATGGGTAATTAGAATAATAGGGTTGGACTACAAAATAAGAATGTATACCCAATGAGATGGTGAACATGAGCCTATCAGTGATAAATAAGGTCAAAGAATTGAAGGGTACATCCTTGAGTTATATTTTTCATGTGTATAAGACTAGTTTAATATCTAAACCCTAGTTTAAGCATTAGACTTACTTCAAATATTGTTAAATTAATAATATTCCTAGAAAGAACAATCATTTTTATGAAACTATGGCTAGATTTACATCACTTATTTATATAAATATTATAGATGATGAATATTATATTACTATTAAATGGATTAAATAATCAACAACCTCACTAATAACATTTGATGGGCTATAGATGTTTGTTATTGACAGTGAAATGAATACTCTAGATTGGTATACTAGAATTTACAAATTGATAGTGGATGAGTTGATAATGAAAAGTGGAAACTATGTAGAGATGATAAATAGTATATTATCATCAATTTGGTTATTTTTAAGAGATCATTTCAAGGTTACTTTCTTATATGTATCCAAATCAAAGAATCCAGAATTAACCTATATTAGATGCATAGTAGGGAATGTGGTGGCCACTTTATTTGAAATAAAATGCCATTAAAATTAATATAAATGTGGTACTAATTGCTTGACATGGAACAATGATATCAATAATATGCACAAATTTGTGATCAATGTTAGTGACAATACTTTAACATATGCCCCATCATATGAATTACAACTCATTGTGTCACCTTGTAAATTTTCACTTTGGGGTTTTAGATCATTGGAAAACTAAGTCCTTCATCATTTAAAGGTCATAAATTTATCATTAAAAAATAGAATATTATTAAATTTAAAATCACACTTTAATTAATATAAAAATACATAATGCATTGCTAATCATATAAAAAAATATGGGTGGAAAAATCACACCTCAAAAAAATAATATCAAGCTAAAGAAGCCTAAAGAAGAATAAATTCCAACAAGGCCACCAAATGGCCAAACCACCATGGTTAAGTTAGCTCAAGTACACCTCAATAAAAAAATATAAAGATAAGATCACAAAAAATAATTATATCATTAAGTAGTAAAAATGAACATGAAAGTAGGTGGAGGTGGAGGAGGTGAAGGATCATAAGGATTCCCCCCCACCCCACCCCACCCCCCCCCCCCCCCAACCCCATAAGTTGGGGGGTATTAATCAACTAGGATGGGGTCTAAACCACCAATCTTATAGTTAATTTTAGTATCATTATATTGTTTGGAATCATGTTTAGAAGGAGAAATGGCCAATGTTATCCTTAGGAACTTATCCTGTGTAAGTGGGCTCCAAGTCCCCCCCCCCTCACCACCATGATCTATGTTTCCTATGTCATATCATTATGGAGGAAATGGATAATGAGAGTGATGAGAGGCACTCATTTATCTTTGGGACAATTGGTTGTGATATTAATGAATCCACCCTTCATTCCCATGTGATTGAGGGGAATGGTGTGATGGTGGATTAGGATACTCATACCTAATCACAAAAGGAGCATTCCCTCCAATGATCCAAGAGGAACTAAAGATGGTGGAGCTTAAGCCAAACCTTATATATTTGAATTTAAATATATAGGATAACATTATAAATCATAGCAATTTTATTAGTTATAGAAAAGCTTTTTTCCATAACTTCATTATTAAAACATGATTTTTTTCAATATTTCCAAATCTAAGAAAGAATCTGAGTATGAAAAATTTGGAAAAATCTATTATATATTATAGGAAGCAAGGATGATTCCCCTATGAGATCCATATTCCAAGTGAATATTTTAGGCTTGAAGGGTTTTAAAAGGGTATTAATCCATCTCCAATTAGAGTGGGCATGAGGGCAAAACCAAAAGAAATGCTTAACATATTTTAGGTGGTGACAGGCTAGGCAAGTGGGATTCAAAACCCCCATGTGTTTAATATGGTCCCCCATAGGTATACCTTGATAAAAATACACCAAAGGAAGTGGGAGTTTTTAGGCTCAATATAAGCCACCCAAATATTATCAAACCTCCAAGCCTATACATGATGGAGAGATTTGAGATACCATTAATGATTGAGGGATTCAATATAAATATGCTAAATGGACAAAATATTATAGTCCATCTTAAGGGAGTAACAACAAAATGTCATAGCTATTATCTAGGACCGATCCTTCTACCATGGCATAAGAAAGGAAACTCAAATTTTGTGTAATTACTCTTCAAGTATGGAACTTTGTAATTCAAAAATGGGTTCAACATCTTCCTTATTTAGACTGAACTTAGAATTAAAAATATTACAAGGAATCTAACCCCAAGTAACCTTATAAAATAGGTATTTAATCATGTGAATACCTTTTTTAAACAATCTCAGGATTTTAACCCAAGAGACCATGGCAGTGGGGACATTATGTAAACCCAATGTGAGGGATCACCATAGGGATTAAGAATTAAGATAAATACCATTTATAAAACATTAACCCACCCAAATGAGGTGATTTTTGAGTTTATACTAGGCCTTTCATATGATTTTCATGACAAAAGTGCCTCCTATCTTAACTGGCATAGGAGTGATGAGAATATTGTGTAAACCAATTCCTTGTCAGGCCTTTCTACCAAGTGGGTAGTCTTAAGTGATTCAATGCCTCAATAATATCTTCTAGGAATAATCCCCTTCCAAGATTCTAATTATCCATTTAACACCAAGAGAAAGCCATTAAATCTTAATATCAATGAGCCCAAACCCACCAACATTTTTTGGGTGACAACAAATATCCCAAGAGATTTGATGAAAACCATGGTGCACTTTAGAATTGGCCCATAAAAAGTATCTTAGGATATTTTTTATATTTGCCTAAGAGGTATTGGAAGGAGCCATATAAGATGAGTAGCAATGAGCACCTTAGAATAGATCTAGAATTTCCCAGCCAGGGTCAATGGTTTGGTGATCTAGAAGGAGATTTTTTCTCTACCATTTGAGCCACATATGACCACAACTATGAAGGTGAGGATATAAAATAAAATTTAATGCATAAGAATTTAAAATAAACCCTAGTAAGGATCCATTACCACTTATATCCCTCCAACCAAGGAGTTTCATGTGAAAGGGACTAGTGATAACATTATGTTTTCTACCATTACATGGAAGACCCAAAAGTAAGGAAAAAAATTTCAAGACATTTCATAACATACATAATAGAGTCCTCATCCTCATGGAAAGTGTGGAAGGATTCATTAGTGAAATTCCCATTTATAAATTCACATTTTGAGTTATGGAGAGAAAAACCCTTCACCAAATCCCTAAAATCATAGCTATTTAAAATATAACTAAATCCCTCAACAACTAGAACATAAAGGGAAGGCACAAGGGGTCACACCTATATGATAGATATATTAATCTCAAAGTGTTAGGATTGAGTACCATTAATATTAATACAATCACATGCATCTTGAAATAACATATTAATAGTGTGAATAAACCCAGGACCAAACTCGAGAGCTTGAATCATAGCTATGATAAAAGGCCATTCAATCTGATCATAAGATTTAACAAAGTAATCTTGATGAATAACACCTTATAATTATATAACCTATCTCATTCCATACCTTCCTAGAAAATAATAACATTATCCAATTCTTATCTATGTTTAATAAACCATGTTTGTTCACTTTTCACAATTAAGGGGAGAAAATATTTGATTCTTAGGGCTAAATATTTAGCTATGATTTTATAATAAACATTAATAAAGGTGATGGGACTCCAATTGGAAATTACCTCATGGTCATTGGCCTTAGGAATTAACTTGATGTTACCTTTATTAATGAGATGCCCCAAAGAGTTAGATAAAATAACTTAAAAATAGACTTTGTGAAGATTAGGTCCAACTCTATCCCATAGGATTTGATATAATTCATTGGGAAACCCATCAATTCCTAGGACCT
This sequence comes from Torreya grandis, assembly GCA_037957365.1. Classification (NCBI taxonomy): domain Eukaryota; kingdom Viridiplantae; phylum Streptophyta; class Pinopsida; order Cupressales; family Taxaceae; genus Torreya; species Torreya grandis. The sequence goes on along the minus strand of JARHVA010002318.1, from coordinate 1,912,953 downwards.
TATCAGTGGTCATATACATGATGATTATATAGGATCACTAAGGTTGAGGTGCCTATCATAGGTAAATCTTTGATATTCTAAGATCGTATAGGGGACTACTTCAAAACATTGATAAATATTGGCTTCATGAGTAAGGGAGGAGGATTGCATAGCAAACACTCCATGATAGTGATGCACAAAAGCTTGTAAGATGTTAGGTAATTTGGTGAATCTATATAAATAACATATAATATACTTAATTTTATTTTTATCTTGCCTTGAATGGAGGAGAGAGAAAAATTCTTTAGTCACTTTATCTCCAAATTTCAACTAATGCATCTCTGCTCTAAACTGAGCTCCTCTGGCCTTGTAAGCCTCAACTAACTATATCTTGTGTCTCCACATGGTAACCTAAATATAAAAATTAGGGATTAAAGGCATAGCTTATAATTCCTATGAAACCCTAAGATATTCATGGTTTTTTTCATTATGAATATTTTGGCTAAATATACTTACTTGTTTTCCATAAATCTAGAGAAAATAGGTGGTGTATGCTATTGCATCAACCCACCACTCAATCCAAATAGTGTCCCATATGGTTCTAGGAGTTAGGTTATAAATTATAATGATATTACCCACAATCCACTCATCTTTGAGATGGTCAATATTAAGGTAAAAATAAGAATTATGTGATTTAATTTAATGGATAGTCCACTCAATGTGAAAGTAAATAAGATGATGGTGAGATAAGAAAGTGTTTGGGATCACATAAATACAATGATCATGCATAAGAGTGAAGAATAAAAGGTCTTGTTATACAAGTAAGTCATGGCCAAGATTCTTAATAACTTGATCTTCTCCTTGAAAAAAATTATACTAAGTGAACCAAGGAGAATTTGATTCTCTCCTCCTACAGTGGTTGGGATAAAAAACCCCAAGCTTATTTTTGAAGTACAACCATGCCTCCCTTTCTCCAACACACCATATCATGGGGAAACATATTTATTTATATTCAATAGACTCAATCATTTTAATTTACCATAAATAATCCAATCCACATCTAAAAGATATTCTGCCAACCATCTCCAAAGAAAGATGAATTCCACAACATCATTATAGGAATATAAGTTGACCAGGATAGTGATGTGATTACCAAAGTAAAAAAGAGTTCAGACCACTTGATGGGTGGGGTTATAACCCTAATAAATAATATTTTTAGATAGCTCAATAATGAAAAGGGTGACCACCCTCCCCCCATAGCTAGACTCTTGATAGGTTTCTTAAAAAAGTGCCCTAGGAAAGATGGTGTGAGTAGTAAAATAAAGTAGAAAATCAGAAATTTTGACTTCTTTCATGCATATAATTTTCATTTTATAAAAATGATGACAACTATTCTTGAATATATACTTACATGTTGGATCATTGATCCCTCTAATATTCTAGTAATAAACTATCATTGGGAACATCAAGGTTCATATCATTTCCCTTTGTAATACTTGAGTAGTCTAATAATATATTTCATATTATTTCCCTTTGTAATACCTGTGAGGTCTAATAACATGTTAAACCAAGAATGGCATAGTCTCCAAGTGAAAAAGGTTTCCTTTTGTTTAGCATAGTATCTTCATCTAAAGAGGGTAAGGGACTACATGAGTGACACATAATAACCTTATAGTTGAGGTTCACAAGTCCACACTTTGAATTTGAATCATTCACCCTTGAAGGGGGTTATGAGGAAGGAGTCATAGGAGTAGGAGATGGGGAAGAAACAAAATGGGAAACCTCTTGAAGAGAATGAGAAATAGGAGGCATGGATTTAACTTTCATTAGCATAGGAACTTTACTAGTTGATAATAAGGAACTTTTTCCTCCTATGGGCCAATACACAACTAGATGAGGTTTGGTATTTCCATGGATTGCATTATTATTCCTATTGGAGAATATTGTCCACCCATCAAATTTTTGGGGTTTTGAATTGGGCCCACTTCTATCTTCAATAGTATAAAGAGTGGGGAACATTATAGGTAATTCTCTAATCATATGGTATGAATCGTAGCACTAGAAATAATTCTTTATGATGTTAATATAAAACACATGTTGTGTGAATTGATTATTACCTACTTGAATCTCAATTGATTCTTTGATGTCTTTGATAAGATCTATTTCTACATAGACCCTTCTCTAGGGATGTGTTGAATAAAATTATATTTTTCATGGTAGATAAAGTACCATATAGGCTTAATAATCTCATCAACAAATTTCCACAAAGGAAGAGGTAAGCATGGAAATTCTACCCACACTGAGATTTTTAGTTTAGCTTATTTTGAGACTTGAAAGTTTTAGGTCTAATTAGAGAAAACAACCAGAGTGTTGCATATAAAATAGGGGCCATGATTAAAAATATTTTTTCAATGTTTTGGGTTTGTGAAAAAGATAGGAAGAAACCCTTAATGAGGTTTCGAACTCCTTTTAGTTTCACCCCGTGGCCTTTCTAATGGTTGTGACCCCACTACTTTAACAGGCTCTCTAGAGGGACTCAACCCACAAAATAATAAACCAAGGTAAATTTTTCAAAATAAATATAGGATTTATCAAAATATGGTAAATATAGAACCACATATGGTAGAATATTATCAAGGTCAAAGTCAATACATTATGATTAACATTCAATACAAACTTATAAGCTTGTTTTGGCACCATTACTTCTCATGCTCCCAATGGCTATCCATGCATCAAATAATGTATAAATTATGGTGGTGTCCATTTAATAGAGGGAAGGTAGTCCCTCCCAAAGGGTGTAAATATATCATAACTTGGTGTAATAAATTCACTATCAAAATAGAAGAAATCTCTCCTAGATCAATTGATGGATTAGTGGTGTGGAGGATGGGGAAACCCTAAAAGTGTGTAGACATCTAGTGATTCATATAACTCTCGACCTAACTCAGCCCTAAAATCAAAGTATTTAAATATAAAAATCACAAATGAATGAAATAAACTAGATAAAAAATAAAATAATTTTATTTTACACACATTTAATTTTCTATAATCACACGAATGGTTTTACTTCCACAACAAAACCCCATTTACACTATATTTTATAAAATGCATGTAATTCCTTACAATGGTTTTATAAAATCCATTAATAGGGGTCATTAATGGCCTAAAATTAAATAAATCTATTTAAAATTTTCATCAAATCATAATTATATGTCATAGGCCTTAAATAATCACTTAAGAAGTGATGTTGGTTGCATTAAATTCACATTTAAAGTGGTTCAAGGTATAATTTTGAATTTGGGTTTCTTGGGTTGAGTTTTAGGTTGGCCAAGACCAAGTTTAAGGTTTGAGAGTTTTATGGATGTGTCTATAAGATTGGAAAAAATTATAAATAAATTAATGAACAAGTGGGATGGCCAAAATATTTAAAAATATAATTTATAACAAGTAAAAAAACTAGAAGCTAGTTAAGCATGTGTTAAATTTTACAAATGTTAGAAAAAAAGGTTGAAAAGGATTTTTTTCATATATGGTGAATGGAATGGGTGATCTTATTTTTAAAATTCTTTGGTCACCTTCCACCTACACTCCTGAGACAAACATAAAATACATTTATGGAAAAATAACCAATAGCTATAAATTTATATAACATACTTAGATTGTGTTATTTAAAGGAGAAAGTATATATAAGTGCTTAACCTTTTTAATTTAAGTTTTCTAAAATTAATTTTATTAAGATACAAATGTTAATATGTGTTGATATGATATTAAAATAAAATCATAGTGCATTATAATAAATAATTTATAGAAAGTGGAAAACTTGTTAAAAATGGTAAAAAATGCCTAAGGATGTGTAAATCTCCCTAAATATAAATAGATCTGACTGCATAATCTCACTATAACTAGATGTTCACTGTGAAATTGTAATTACTAGATTAAAGTCATGATAAAAATTAGTAATTCACAGTCTGATGGGATAAGTACTATGGGAGGGAGATATGAGGTACATTGTGACCTTATCTATTGACTATTATGACTGTGTCCTAGTTGACTGTATGTTCTTAATTTTTAGATTTATGTCTAGTGGGATTGCACTTGACAAGGGTTGAATGTTGAACTCTATTATGTTCCATGTATCATTGTGTGGAAGGACCTGCAAGAGATAGATAACCCTAAATCATGTAACATGCACTAGATAATAATTAGATAACAAAAGGGGGGATAATCATAGGTTAGTGAGTAAGGTCGAGTTGGACTCATAAACCCCGCATAAATGAGCATTGCCTACATAACCCAAAATGGATCTCAAGTTAATGTAGTTCTCCCTCCTAGAGTGATTATGTGATCCATTGATTATGTAACTAGAATGATTATAGCTATAATATTGATTAAAATGTTTGAAATTGGAAGCCTTTGACCTACAATAAACAATATTCATACTTAGCTTAAGACTATTAGTAATGTTTGTAGAATTTAAATAGTTATAAGTACTGCTACCTCTTTCTTATTGTGCAATGTAATTGCTAAAGAGATATTTAATGGGTGGATAATGATTGGACTTGATGTGATTTTATAGGAGAATATTTTGAATGATTTCGCTAACTGACTTATAATAAACATATGAGGAGAGTCATTTTGAAACATGTATCAATTATAAAAAGTGACCATTGGAGTAGGGGGAGACAAGGCCACATCTAGGGGACAATACCATAGTGGTACAACCCTGTTCAACTAATATAGACTTGTCCCAAAAGACCAAAGACTATTGGGACAAGTCTAATTAGGAGCCTATGGACTAAATAGAGGATGGATGTATCTGAAATAAGAATGTCTATATGATATTTTTAGATGCTTAAAAGATAATTAAGGCTCTCTTATAAATTACGAGTTAGTGAAATTTTGAATAGACCAAGCAAGAGGTAAGGATGTCAATAATAAACATTGTTCAGCACTTAATGATAAATTTTGTGTGTTTACATTTCCCCCCACTTTATTATAGTGATGTAAAAAGTGAAATTACTAGATTAAATTAGTTAAAAACTTGAGTGTGTATACACACTTTATCTTTGGATGTGAAGCTTGATTGTGAAATATTCCTTAATGAATAAACCTATAAAAAATGCCACTAAAATTACTATTTTCTCATATTGATAAATAAAAAACTGAAATTTTATATTTTTAATTTGAAAATAGAGCAAGTATACACCTTAAAAAATTATTCAATCTAATTTCCCTGTAACTTGGATATGGAGAAGTGTGCATTCCCCTTTGTTGGGACATTTGAAGAAGTGTTGAATTATGGAGAATTGAGAGTGATCAAATCTCAGTTTTAAAAATCATTGAATGATGTTGATATAGAATAACTATATGCTCTAACTCTCATTTAACTAGATAAATTATTTTGTAAAATATTTGAACAGGTAGAACCATGAACTGTGGCCCACTAAATATTTTAAAAAGTGAAACCGTAGATGTTGAGTGTCACTAGAATTTAATGTTCCCCACTTAAAACTAAGATGAATCACACCAATTAATATGGATCTAGATTCTATTTAAAACTTAAAGCTTGAAAATTTTGAAAATTCCATAGTATAAACATGAATATGAATGAATATCATGCCTCATGTATCTGTAATTTATGTAAATGTTATTTTGAAATTGTAATTTAAAATTTGCAATTTTGAATGTTTTCCAATTTTGAAACCTTTTTAAATTTTTTGAAAATGTTTAAATTTTGAAACTTTTAGGAATTAGTGCACATACATGCCACATTCCCCCATAATATGAAAATGTTAAATCGTATTGTCATTTGAAAACTATATATTTACATAAATCTAATTTTTTCTTGCTTATGAGTCTTAAATGTTCTAATAAATCCCATTATGATGCCCCTTTTTGAGATGAGATATATAGCCTAAAAATAACTTATCTCCAAATAATTCATATGTAAAATATATAGCCTTTTGAATATTTGAGATTGATTGAATTCATAGTATTGAATATAGCATTGCATTTACATATGAAACATGTGTTATAAAGTTGTATCACTGAATCATATAAGTAATGTATGCATGATATTCATAATGAAACTAAAGTAGGAGTAGAGTATATAATTGATGCATGACATGAATCATGACACCGTATTAAATTAGATAGAATGCATGATATGAATCATGGTACCATAGTAACAAGAAAAAACATAGAATTAATGTCATACAATGTCATGTAATTTACATAATATGTCACTCATAAGCTCAAAAATCCACATATGAGGAACACATAAAATATCACATAATACAAAAAAAAAAATGAACATATGTAAAGGACATAATGATTTCATATAAGTATAATTTAAACATAGAATGCCAAGGGCCATAGACAAAATAAACAATCAAATCTAACATATCATGTAGTAAAATAAGAATACAAACTAAAGCATGTAGAAAATGAGACTAGTACAACTATATCATATGTATGAATTTGAATGTTAGTGACTAGAATATTTTACATAATACATGTGAAAAATATGAGTGATTTATAAAGAAAATTTTATGATATGTAGCTCAACATGGTAGTGAGGTTTTAAATAAATAAAATATGTTAAATTATTTATGTAGAACATAGACTTACAAAAGGTGTTGGCTAATAAGGGAAGACCAACATCAAATAATCATGTGAAAGTATGTCATGTATCACACTCAAATACCTTATGAGAAGCATTATGTATTGAAATATAGAATATGTTATTTTCTTAACATAGAATAAACAACATATTAAATGAATTAAGATAACAATATATTAAAATTGTTTTAGGTCCTAATTTTGAATTTTTTGAAATGTATGAATTTCTTTTAATTTTTGACATATATGCATGCTAAATTTGTGAAAAATCAAAGTTTTGAAAATAAAATAAATAGGATGGATTTGAATGATCCTCAATAATTTGAAAAAGCATAGTATTATAAAAGGAAAGGTAAGTGATGTGCCCCTAATGTATATGTAACTTTGGGTTATAGTAATAAGTGTAAATATTTAAAATATGTAGGAATGTACATGTTCCACAAATAGGGAAGAGGCTTACTATGTTCATGTGAAAATTAGCAATATGAGATAATGTAAGTACCATAGGGTGTAAGATACGCAATAGTAAGTAAATGGAGTGACATAGTGATAGGTGTTTTAGATTTTTTGAACTAGTTTGAAAATCAAGAGGGTAAGTACCCTAAGTGAAGATAAATCTAAAAGGTTAGAGGAATGCTTAGATAAGGGATATAATAATTATGACAAAATAAAAGAATCTATGTAAAATAAATGTTTTTGTAACCAACTAATGATATCATTGATGGGTGTGTATGTATAACCTATGGTATGATGTTAAGGATTAAATTATTGAGATGAATAAGTGCCAAATGTAGATGCCTCTGAATTTGAATAGGATCCATATGTTGTAATATAACCTTCTTAATAACTTCTCATATGCTCATGAAAACATATAGCCTCTTGTGTTGGATAATAAAATGTAACATCCTATACCTATAGTGAAGCTCTTTGAATAACTTATTTTTATTAGGATATGAAGTCCTATTTTTATGTGCCACTTTATTCTTAGGAGAATATACCATGCTATGTGAAATAAATTGAATATGGTCATGTGTAGTTTTATCATGCTCATAAGTAGATGGAGAAAATGAATCTTTAATATGATCATGTTTATTATAAACTATAAGATGTGTTTTTTAATTCTCTTGAATATTTATGTAAATTATTTCATTACCATATTGCTCAATAATCATACTAGTTAATTTTTATATAGAATAAGTAAACATTATTTGTCATAAATATTCATAGTAGATTCATTTAATTTTGACCGCTTGATCATCATGAATGTATTTAAGGTATTTATGCACTGTATAATGTATTTATCTATATTTTATATCCAATAGAGTCCTAGTAGCATATCAAATACCCTTGTGCTTGGTATACCTAGAAATGGAGTAGGTGCTATGAGATGACCCACTTATAAGGGTATCACTATATTTATAAGAGTATATTTTTTATGCCCATAAAATGTTTTGACTACTCTAGAAGTATCCTATAAACCTTGTTTTGTATAACCAAGAGAATGAAGGAGTGTTATGGTGAACACATTTTCACTTGATCCATTGTCTATCATAACACTATGGATGGATTTTTTGTTAACATATGCTCAAATAAAATGTGCATGTCTATCTAAATCATAATTAATAACTTACCTATCATTAGATACAATCATAGGATATGATGATTATTTGATTTTAATTATACTAATAATTCCATCAAGTGGACGTCCATATGTAAAAGGAGAAGGATATTCATTATATGCATAATGAAATTCAAAACTATCCTTCTTATTTTCTTTAATATTTAGAAAGGGGTATTTATACATTTTGATCTTGTTTAACCCTAAATTGAGATGGATAAATATAGTATAGGTTTAATAATATAGAAATGAATAAGCATAAGGGTGATAAACAAATGTGTAGCATGCCAATCAATTTCAAGCTCAGTTAAACAATAGTCTTAATTTAAATGTTGAGATATGATAAAAATGGAAAGTACAACTATTGATTGATATTGAAATAAATAAAAAATAAGAATACTTAGTTGATTTACTATGTTAATGTAGATATGATATAGAGCAAACTAGAAGGATATTAGATCTAGGTTCTAGATCAATCATTGGATTTTATTAAATTGCATTTTTTAGCCTCAAACACTTGCATTAGATTTGAACACTTATGTCAACATTTTTATCTAACTTATATGTGTCCAGTAATGAATATTTATTAGATATAAGTGAGAACACTTATATCTTTCTAGGTTTCCTATCACCTTTATTATGATGTATTTGGATATTTTTTAAAGGTTGTTTCTCTTTATCAAATGCTCAAAACCCTACCTCTTCACCCTTGGAGTGATTGTTGGAAAAATGGGTTGGTCGGTGCATAGTGTCAAGTTTCCCCAAGGACCCCTATATAAATAGGTTTTTAATACATAGAAAATACTCTAAACATGACCTCAAATTTATGTGTGTATCAATATACAACATGTGATAGTCAAGTATATAGAGTGACCTAGCTTTTAACTTGGCAAATATGGCTCATAGAGTGTACCTTTAGTACTTCAAACCTATATATGGGTTGTCCATATGGATAATATTGAAATAAGAAATAATAGGGAAGATTTTCTCACTTTAATGTTTGATTGAGTGCCTTTGGTAAATTGCCTTATGAGTTGTTAGGTATGTGTTAGGTGAGGAATGAATGAGGAGTGATACTATATTTTCACCAATCCCTTTTAAAAATATATCACATTAAATCAATTAAGCTGACCATAAGGATACATTTCATTTGAATATTTTATGACTTTAGGGCACTAGATACTTATTTTTACACAGGACATTACTATTAACTTAGGCATCTGAATGGGATGAAAGTGTCCAAGAAATTGGAAAATAGATACATGTACAAAACTTTTAGAAGATGATAATAAGTAGGTTTATAGAATTTTGAGCTATACATAAGGCTTGGTCATCAAAATCATATATTGTTTGACTAAGATATAATAAATAGGCACAAGAGATAGTAGATGTAATCCTTTTGACATCATGAAGGTATTACAAACTAAAGGGTATAACCATGAGAAGTACTTTCCAAGTATACAACACTGAGGTGATATATAATCCATATCTAGTGTTTATAGAGATTTGAATTTTCCTTTTATTTTGGCTTATCCTCTTTAATCAATTTAAAAATATCTATGATATTTTCATCAATTAGATCTTGAATCTTATGCTTAAACTTGAAACATTGTTTTTAGAATGTGCAATACATCTATGATATTCATAATATGTATTGCCATAAAAATTTATAGATCAAGGTATAGATATATACATCTCCATTGGTGGAGGAAGAGTGACTAAATTTCATTCTAAGAGATTTTGCAAAAAAAATGATTGAGATGATGGCAACTTTGAGAATTTTCTCATTGGTTGATCTTGTAATTGAAGATTTTATGGTGGTTGTGACATATTTTTAACTATAACTTTTTCTCATTCTTTCTTTTAGTTGGTTTATGTTTAACCCTTTTTGTAAAAAAATATTAAATAAGAGATTAGTTTAAAAAAAGGAATTAGATAATCTAAAATTTAGGTAAATTAAATTAAATTACATTCTATTGATATTTTGATAAGATATATTGCATCTAAAAATATGCTAAAAATGTAAAGTGCAATATTCACTATTTTAATAATACAAAAATAAAGGATAAATTGTACTTAGCTTGTTCACTAATACACAAATAGATTTAAGTATTTTAAGTGTATAAATGGATTATCTAAAGATATTTATCCCATAACCATATTCTAAATATGTGTTTTATGTCAGTCTGGACACTTACATCAACCTATAAACACTAGCATTAACACTAGTGTCCTGATTATCCCACTAATGTTTGGTATAAAATATTTAATACTTTTATAAATTCCACCTGAACCAATTAGATTTGACTTATACCTTGAATATTATTTTTTTATATCATGTGTATAGGTTTTTGATAATAGTATTTTTATAAAAACCCTAAATCCTCTAATTAGGGAATGCCACCTTGAAAAAATATGGAGTTAGTGGGATCAACTAAAGTTGAGTTGACCTAAAATACCCCTCTAAGAATAGGTGATATCTGCATAGACATAAAATTTAAAGAGGGATTTAGATCAATGTATTTATCCCCTTTATGTGGGTTTGTGTGTGAATAATGAGGAAATATGCTATATGTGAGTGCATGTAATGATTCAACTTGTATATTGACAAATATCACTCATGGGATATTATTTGAATATTTTATACTTGTAATAACATTTATCATATCATTGATTATAAATAGGGAAGAATAAGGAAGTAGAACTTTATTATGTGAATAATTTAGTGAGCTTGAATAGGTGTTTTCTTGGTAATTGATAGATGAACAATGAGTGATCTTTGTTTTATATTTATACCACACATTTTTAAAATACTATCATATATGGTTAACTAAAACAAATAGGACAACCTGTATATATTAAAATAATTGAAAATTTGAGTGTTTATAGGGTATAAACATTAGTGTTAAATCTAGGACACTATCATCTATGATAGTGTCTAAGTATGAATGGTAGTGTCCTAGAGAATAGATAAATGTTGAATCTATAAAATTGAAAATGAAGAATATTTATTAGGTTTAAGCATATTGTAGGCTACAAGTTATCTAGGTAATCAAAATATTAGATTCAGACCTTAAGACAAGAAATTAGGCATATTGGGATGAATATTATGAACCTTTTTTACTATAATAAAGTCAAGAACTGAAGGGTAGAGCCTTGAGTGATATTTTATGTTACATCTTGATTCCTCACAAAATAAACTATCTAATTATCCATGGATATTTATAGTTGACAAATTTGGATTTGGTTATTTTTAACTAAGCATTGAGATATATGTTGTTATAGGATAGTAGGACATTTCTTAGGTTACATAACCACATTATTATAATTTAGCTATAAGTATATGTTTAATTTATGATCATGATGATTTTTTATTTCATCTATAGTTTATGATGAATTTATATCATGTTTTTATGGTCTAACTACCTACTTATTATGAGGTTGATGTAGGAGAACTCATCCCTCAGAGCATGATGGAGGGAGAACATCATTAGAGAGGGTGATGTAGATCAATATGTCAGAGGATGATAGATAAACTATCTAAAACCCTGTACATACCACATTAGTTAGCACATGATAGAATGCTTAATAAAATGGTTAGCACAATATTTTTAATTTTACTTGCATTAAATAGTTATTTGTTCATAACTTGCTAGCATAGTTTAAATATTTATTTAGAAATCATCTTATGTGGCATTTACGTATTAATGTTTTGAAGATTAGCATAATTACATTAAATTTGGATTTAATGATTTGTGGATATATCAATAAACCATTTTGACATTTATTTCATGATAATTTAATTAGTGAAAATATTAATTATTAAAATTGAGGTAAATGAGTAAAATAAGAGGAAAAAATAAGAAAAAGATAAGGAAATCAAGAAAAAGATAAAATGGTCTATACTTAAGAAAATAAATCTATTTTTTTAAAAAAATAAAAGAATGAAAAGCTTAAAATGCAAGCCTTAAATCATCATAGGGAGTCAAAAAGTAAGTTAAAAAAATAAAGGCAAGTTTTTATTAAATCTCATGATAAAACAAAAAAAAAGAAATAAAATTAATGGAAAGTTATTATTTGAAGAATAATAAGCTATGCCCTTTTTATCTTAAAAAAGAGATTAAGTAAAAAGGATAAAGGGAGGTGTGGATTAGATAAGATGAGAAGGGAATAGAATGAGAATGGTAGCATAGTGGAGGAGAAGAGATCAAACTCAGTAAAAGTATTTAGCCTTAGGTTAAACTATTTCAGTTGGGAACTATAACTAGGTAGACAATGCTATTATATTCATGTGAATTTTGGTGTTTTGATATTTTCAAATAATGGTAATATAGATGCATATATTAACCTATGTGTAAGTAATTTAAAAATCTATGTGATTAATCTTAAAGGTTTATCATAAACCAATACATTGTTGTGTTTATGAATTCCATGACATTTACATTAAAACTAGGTTATGTTGTGCTCATACATTACATCGGTTGCGTAAAACTTGATTGTAATTATAGTATAATTTTACTAATTGGATTATATAGGGTGATAAACATTATATCCTAATAGCATATAATCGGTATGATAAAAAAAATGAGTTAATGTATTGTAATGAGTCATATAAAATGATGCTAGAAGTATATTTTATAATCAATGTAATATACCCTTTTAAAGGATATACATTACTTAAATGATTGTAGGAATATCATGTAATATATAAATATAATATATCATCTAAAATTATGATAGGAATATATTCTTTTAAAGATAAAATGTATTGTATAATATACATTACTAGTTGTTACTTGTATTAGTTATTACTTAGATTAAAAATACTATAGGACTAAATTTACAATTTACTGATAAGAATGATTTACATAGGAGTAAATTTACAATATACTATAGTGAATCATGTAAATCATTTGGAATCATACAAATAATTAAAATCATAAATAGAGTATACTAAGTACCAATTTATTTGGTACCTTTTATACTATGAACAATTTGGTGTGGAACATGGAAAATTATAAGACGCCTTTATTAGATATTTAACACCTTTATTCCATTGAATAATAGATGGATTTATTTTTGAATCATAACCTTCATAGCAATAATATAACATCTGAAGAACACCCTAAATTGAAAGAGAGTATATAAAATTTGGTGTAGTGAATTAATTTTGGGAATAGTGACTTGCATCTATAGATATCAATAGGTGTGTATATACATGGAATTAGCACTATATTATAGTTCTAGAATAATCCATTTTAGAAATTTCCTATGTAATAACTTAATATCAACATGCATAGACTTATTCACATTAGAGGTATATGGTGCAAGTGGGTAAAAAGGTGATCTTAGATAAATAGAAAAATAAAAATAAATATCTGATGTATAGCAGTGATTTATATAAGTGTTGGCATATACTAAATAATACCATGTACATTAACAATGATATATAATGATATATATATATATATATATATATATATATATATATATATATATATATATATATATATATATATCTAATGTATTAATATGTATGTATTAAGATGTATGTCAGGATGCAATGATCTTTCTAAATGTATAGTGAACTTCGGAATGAATGGTGCCCTTTATATAATTAAAAATTATACTTGCATTGATCATGTTGAGTCATATTAGGAGTGCCTAGTGGTCTAAAGAGTGGAAAATAAGTTTTTTCAAAATACATACACTATCATGGAATGTTAATTTAGATTTTAGTTTATACTAGATTGATATAGATTATTTTTAATAATACCAGTGAATATACAATGGTAATATCAATATTGTACCATTGCATGTTAATAAGAACAAATTAGCCATATAAATTGGTTATTACAATGATTATATATAGGTCAGGTATATATATGTTTATAAAAATAATTGTTGAGTACTCCTGAAATATAAAGCAAAGTATATATTTATGTATATGACTAGGCTGGAAGTGTGTAAATATTACATGAAATTGTGGTATTAAATAAATATATATTTAATGGGAAACCTATTTAGGTAGAAAATAAAGTCTTATGGAGATATTCACTTAAAAATATAGCTTTTTATTGATATGGTATTTATATATATCATTGTGTGCTTATATATGGTACATATTATATTGTACAATTATTCATATATATGAAACATATTTATTCATGGACTTAGACAATCATATGAAAATATTATATTATATATAGGTTTATTAGGTCATATGCCTAAGTTAGTAGCTAAGTGGATGGTTATATTAAGTCATAGGGTGTCTAAGGTACCAAAACTATAACCATATGGAATTAGTCCCTAGAAACATAATTAAGTTATTTAGATAAAAATCTAAGAAATGACTTAGTTATGGGTTATTTCATTATTTGAGAATATCATGACTAACTATTGATATATACATGTGTATACAATAATGCAGATTGGTGAGTAATACATGTTATGAGTAGATCTAAAGGTAAAAATGTTTAGACATTTATAGAGTTTAATAGTACATAGTGATGTGTGCCTATAAGTTATAGTTGTATATTATTTAAAAATAGGGTATACTCCAATGGTATAATTCCATACTTGCTTGATTATTATTTATGATAATGAGTCATTTGATTCTCAAAATCATAAGTTTAATTATGTGTAATTATGTATTTGTGTTCATAATTAATGAACTATGATATTTTGAGATGCCATGGAGTACTACAGTATAAATGTATGTTATACCTAGGTGGTACAAACTATAATTGATATATCTATAACTCAATCATATGTTTGATGAACTAAATGCATGCAAATAAGTTATTTATTTAAATAACATGTTTTATAATAGTTAGTATGGACTTATTTATGCATGCATACAACCCTTGAGATTATAACAAATGCTAGGATAGAATATTATTGTGTTTTATGGGAATTATGACTTGCTTTGTCATATCTAGTTACTTGAATAAAATTTTATGTTTCCATAGATTTCTACCTACTTTATTATGATTGATTATGGCAATTACAAGTTATTTTTAGAACACTAGACTATGATAATATGGGTTATCATTGAGTGTAGTATTTTGAAAAATAATTTTGGTAGTTAGAATCTATAGTCAAAAGTGTATTTTACTCAGGTGGTATAAATTGTAGTCATTATTTATAATATGAGATAGAAAATAATGTGATATTCATTCATACATTTGATGTGATAAATGTATATTGTTATATTATCATATGCTTAGCATGTTATGTGATATGATTGATAATAGGATTAAATTGTATGAATATTTTGGTTATATTATGTTAACCAATCTCATATTGTTGATATTGAGTAAGGAGTGAGATAGACTTCACTTGCTTACTAGCATCACAATATCAGTGAAGGCAATATGATCAAGTGGTGTTTATGAATTTTAACTAGTTTATAGATCACTATTATTTATTATTCTTGAAAAGTTTGGCTAAAGTATGTTTAGTGAGACATTTTCATTACTTAATATTAATTACATATTTGTGAAATATATTATAATAAAATGGGTTTTATATAATACATCACATGTTTAGTTTTAGAAATCATACAACACATGGGTACTAGATTGTCTCTCTGGATTCCTACACCATCACTATCTACTCATCTATGAAGGGAAGGCCATTCCCTAATGGGATTAGTGGGGGGGATCATTAGTATGTGTTTGGAATGTAAAAATTCTTAGATGATGCTCTCCCTCCTCATAGTAGTACTAATTTTGAGATGTCACTTGAGATTGCCAAAGATACTAGAGTGATGGGGAACTCATGTTCCAAAGAGCCATGTATCTTATTTATGTACTTTGTATTATATTGCATTTATTATTGGAAACATTATCATGAAGAGTTGTAATTACCTATTTACTATGGATTGATATTAGGGGCTGTATATTATACCAATAGTAGTTGGATATTTGTAATTACTTTCTATGTTTGTATTATGATGTGTTTCATATGTTTATAGTGATCAATGACTGTTAGATATCACGTGCTTATTTACAATTATCACACTTAGAATATTTTGTATGATCATTGCTTGGATTCTTATGGTATAATCTATTTATAGTATATATGTTTAGTAAAAAAAATCTTATATTTCTAGTTAGCTCCCAACAGGGTTTTTACATGTGGTATTAGAGTTATGACTTAAAATCTAGGACCTAATGAGTCCATTATGAATTTTTGTGTCCTTCTATTCACCAGTGTAAATTTAGTGACATGAAGTATTAAACTGGTATTTTTGGATTTGTAGTGCCTCAGTGTAGAACCATGTTTCACCACGATTGGAGTTTTGAGAGTTGATAGATCCTCCTGTATGGCTTGGTGACTACTATAAGTATGAGACATTCATGAATTGTTATGTGTAAATTAGAGTGTGTATCTTAAGATCAATTGTACCCCATAGACTTATTAAAGGTTTGGTTTAACAATTGTCTTGTTGGTGTTATTTTTAATCTATGTTTTATAGGTAAGTTCTTAACATATTTATTGATTCATGAATAAGAGGTTCCTAACATAGTTTAATCACTTAGATTGGACAACTCAAGAGTGATTACATATATACATAGTAATCAAGTTACCTTTGGCATTTATGTTTTTTTGTTGTGAGTATTGAAGATCATGGGATAATTCTCAATTATGTATACGTGCTTTAGTTTTTGTGTCTTATACATACTAATTTTAGAAGTGAGAAAACTTATAAGATCATTTTTAGCACCACCTAGGTGGTGGAAATTTCCTTGTAGTAAAGAGATGTCTTGGGTGAGAATTTTTATGTGTTAGGAGTTTGTTTATGTATTGGCACCCTTATGTTTATGTGGATTAGGAAGAAATGTTATATCTCATAGTTGGAATAGAGGTGAGTTGTCACTTCCTCACTTTCCTTTGATATCATTATAAGCCCTGAGAGGATTCTTATTTTCTTGATGTTGAAACTTGTTCTTGAAATGTTGTTCTAGACCATATTCCTTGGATTTAATGGAATAGTGTCTTTTTCTTCTTATTGAGAGATAAGTTGTAGGATTATATGGTTGATACATATTTCTGGTTAATATTTTGTTTTTGGTTGAGGATGTAGGTTATGATACTACTCTTACAATTTTGTTAAGTAGGTAGTGATTTTCGGCAACTAGGATTGTGATGTTATCTTTATACCATATGAGGGTATTTAAGAGTTTTGTTGTTGAGATATTAGTTTAATAATTACTCTTGTGACATTTTAGAGTCACACTTTCTATTGCTACTTTATCTAATTTTTTGAACTTAGATCATGTGGAGTGGTGAACCTTGAATTTATATTGGTTCTAGTTTGAGAATTACAAGTTAATTATAATTGTTATGTTATGATATACCCTTGATTAGATTGATAATATTCTCTTTTTCCTAAAGCATGTTTTTTTGAAAATATATTTATGTACCTTCACCAAAAGTGAGTAGGATATAGGATATGCATAACATCTTGGTAGTCTAAAAGGGTTGAGGTAAACTTTTAACTTGTTGATTACTAGATGAGCAAGTAGGGAGACATTATCTCTCTTGTTACCTTTATAAGGTTGTAAGGATGGTGTGATCTTTAACCTTTATATTTTATGTTAATTTTAATATTATTTCCTCTTAACTATAAATATAACACTATAGATTAAGCTATGAAATATGATACTAGTTATGTTTGGCTAGTGGAAATTTAATACAATTATTGAATGATTGTAAGATTTTTCTTGTATGTATGTTGGTACATCTAGAATTATTTAGCATATAGTATTTCTTTTTATGATCTATTATTATATATTTGTGATTATTTTAACCTTACATTTTGAAGATTATTAGGTCATGAATACCTAAGGGAAGAGTGGTGAATTAAGAACGTGAGATGGGAGTGGATCTTATTTAGTCTCACATTGACTTGGTAGTTACTGAATTTAGATCTGACAAGGGGATCTTTTCAAATCTAGGATTTGACAAATGGACTTGTCAAATTTATTGAGTTAAAATATAATAATGGGAACTTATCAAATCTAGGATTTAATAGATGGACTTATCAAATCTAACTATATGGCCATATGCATCTATACTATGGAATGTGTATCCCTTAATTTTGAAATGTAGTATACATTAAAAATGTAGTATTTCTAGTTCTTGTTCATTATCATACTTATATGGAAGATATGTGAAATAGTAGAAGTATTGACATGTTATACTCATATGAAGCTATGTGTAATAGTCATATTATTAACTTATACATATCATTATTTCTAGGTTTCCTAAACACTTTTCTACTGAATGAGAAAAAACACTCTCTATGTTAGAGGGATGTACATAGGGGCTAGAAGGTTTTGTGAAACTCTCCCTAACCATTTGTTTATGGATGTTATGATGATTTCATGTGATTTTTGTAAATGATTAAAACTTTCACTGTGATATGTCTAAGATTTTCTTGTCAGTTATGGACCCTGGGGTGGTCATGATAGAAAGAAATAGTGTTAGGTTGTGGAGCTAAAAGCTTCACTGATGTAGACATGGAGGAGGTTGCTGAGAGGTTGCTAAGTTGCAGAGCAACCAACGTCAGTCTGATCAGCCAATGTTGGTCATATATAGTGGGAAAGGCAACCAACATCGGTCAGGTATCAACTAGCATCGGTCATCTCCATGTAGATAGGGACCGACGTCGGTCGCCTGTGCAGTTCCAGAACTGCCAGTTCATAAATAGTTAGTTAATGAACTGATTGTTTGCATGTTAAGAGGCTAATTTTAGTATTGAGCTGTAGATCTAATTATTTTAATTGGATGTCTAATTATTGTTTCCATGAGATCTATATAATAGACTCATGGGTTGTATTGTAATTTGTGCTAGTTTAGAGTTGAGCTTGATTATCTCCTTCTATGTGTGAAGAGAGCAAGGGTAGCTCCTCCTAGTTCCACAATAGTGCCAAGTGTGGGTACTAGTTTGGAGAATCAGAAGGGTTCTTCATGTGTGTAGGATCTTGGTCAGCAGGTGTGTAAGGCCACGTTTGGAGATCTACATGTGTAAGTAAGATCATTGATTTGTAGGTGTGTGTGTGTGTGTGAGGTTAAAGGAGATCTACAGGTGGCAGTAGGATCAAGGTGACAGAAACACAACAGGTAGCAAGATCAGGAGAGATCTACTTGGAGTACAGTGTGTACTCAGTCATAGAGCATAGAGGAAGGCAAGGTAGATCCTTCAATAGTAAGATAATTTGATTTGCAGGTTGTTACAAGTTCATGGGAGATCTACTTGGAGTACATGGAGTACTTAGTTGAGTATGTGTGTATACTCGGTGTACTGGTAGTATTGTTATTGACTAGTTGACTGGCGGTGTTGTTACTAGCTAGTGGAGGTGAACACCAACTCTATGTTTGAGTTGTGTGTTGGGACCGTAAGAGAGAGAGTGAGCTCTTGAAGAGATTTACTGTTTATGCCCTAGAGGTGTGTGAGCCCTAGAGGTGTGTAAGGAAGAAGACTGTGGCATCTTCTTTGTTGTATTTCCTTCTGGAAGAGTATTAATACAATTGGGTATTGTCTCTCATATTCTGTGTTATTTTTGATTCTAGTTACTTATTGCTTCTGGTTATTTCCACATGTTTAGTTGCATGGTAATCAATTGTGCTTCCTAGATCCTAACAAGTGGTATCAGATCCAGGTTGCAGGGAGCAAGTTTTGTGTTTGATTACAGGTCACTCTCAGGGGTTTTTAATTGAGTGGGAGTATAGCAATGGCAAAAGAAAGTACACTAAGAATGAAGGAATTGAAAATCATGAATGGTCAATTACGATGTTATGGAAAGAAAGAGCAGGAAAAGAAAGATTGTTGGTTGGTTGTAGATCAACATGAAGGAACTAAAGAAGTAGATGTTGCAGGTGTTGTTGCACAAGATGCTCTAGGATGTTCCTTGGATAAATTAGAATCTTGGTTTATAGATTCTGTTTCCTCTTTCCATGTAGCCCCAAATAAAGGGGTTGGTGAGCCTTGTCAAAGTATTGGCAAAGGGGAAGTGTGGCTGAAATTGCAGGCGGCCAACACATGTGTGTTGAAGGAGGTCATGCAAGTCCTAGTCTTGGAGATGCAGCTAATTTCTATAGGGAAGTTGGGTGATGAGAGATGCACAGTAAATCTCACAGTGGATTCTTGGAATGTTACCAAGGATGCACTTGAATTAGCATGTGGTAAGAAAGTAGGTACTCTTTATCTACTTTCTTGTATTATTGATTCCACTTCTGTTACATAGGTGTGGCACTGTAGGCTTGGTCACATAAGTGAGAAGGGAATGGATGTTCTTAAGACAAATGGTAAGAGTTCAGCTTTGGAGAGCATAGACTGAGATTTCTGTAAGCAGTGGGATGCTACAAGAAAGGATTGTGTTTATTACAGGAAAAGGAAGTCTGATGTATTTGATAAACTTAAGAACTAGAAAGCCTTGGTGTTCTTGGAGGAGATGATGTATAGAGATCAGTGGATGGGGCTGGATACTTTTGAGCAGGGCAGTTTGGACATGGGATTGATTCAAAGTAAGCTCACGGGTAAAAAGTCATCACTCACAGGCGAACACAGGTACCAGCATCGGTCATGAGGAACCAACGTCAAACAGATAGGTACCAAAATTAGTCATGTGTAGACTAGAGGATTTAGTGGTGTCAGGTAGGTGGAGACTAACGCCGATAGGATAACTAGCATTGGTGACTTGGATAGTCACATGGAACTAACGTTGGTCAAATGCAAACTGTGTGGTGATCGAGGTCGGTCACTAGAATAGATTTTGGGCAGATAGCAAGCTATCAAGGAGTCTCAAATGCCCATGTGGAGGACTGAAAGGGTAAGTAAGCCTCAAATTCATTGTTCCTCTTCTTTATACTTGTTACTCACTACAGAGTAGGAAGGATCCAGGAAATAGTGGGAGCATGGCATGAATAGGATGTAGAACCAAATGGGAGATTTGGTAGGGTTTCCAGCCAATATGAAAGCACTGAAAGATGAATGGATACCTTAATTAAAGAATAGAGAGAATGGACATGTGAGATGGAAGGCCAGGTTACATGGTCTTAAGCAAGCTGCAGGACAGTGGTATAGGTTTTGAAAGGTGGATGACAAAGTAGGGCTTTAGTCAATGTCAGTGTAGCTATTGTGTTTGTCTTACCAGGTGGATGATGGTCGCAACATTATCTTGTTACTGTATGTGGGTGATATGCTAGCTGAAGGTTCAGACATACAAGGTTTTGCTGAGCTAAAGGTAAGGTTAGTTTAGTGGTGTGCCATGAAAGATTTGGGAGCAGTGAAATTCTTTGGCATGAGTAATCCTAGAGATAGGGAGATCACAAGTTGATGTTGTCATACGATGATTGTGTGAAGGTATTGTAGGATGTATAACAGGGCAGCACACCTATGGATGGATAGTTCACTAAATAGGGTCCCCAATCACATGATGAGGTTGAGTACATGTGTACTCCCTGAGTTTGCCCAAGCAGTGGGTGTTGTTAGAAAGTTTGTAGTCAATCTGGGAAAGAAGCACTAGAGGGTAGTTTAGTGGATTCTCAGGGATCTGAGAGGGACTAGCAGTAGGCGCACATGCTATGCAGGGTTAAGTTCTTTTTCTACATGGGTTTATAGATGTGGATGTGGTAGGTTACTTGGATGACAGGTGTTGCACCACATGATGTGTGGTGGTTGGTCTTCAAGATTGAGCTTGGAGAGGGATACAAGCCATGAAACAAATTAGACGGTGTATAGGTACAGGTACAGTGTAGCTATTTATCTCCAAGTGGGAGATTTTTAGGTTGTGGAGCTAAAAGCTTCATTGATGTAGACATGGAGGAGGTTGTTGAGAGGTTGCTGAGTTGCAAAGCAACTGAAGTCAGTCTGATTAGCCGACGTTGGTCATATATAGTGGGAAAGGTAGCTAACATCAATCAGGTATCAGTCGGCATCGGTCACCTCAGGTAGACAAGGACTGATGTCGGTTGCTTGTGTGGTTCCAAAACTGCCAGTTCATGGACAATTAGTTAATGAACTAGTTGTTTACATGTTAAGAGGCTAATTTTAGTCTTGAGTTGTGAATCTAATTATTTTAATTGGATGTCTAATTATTGTTTGCATGAGATCTATATAATAGACTCATGGGTTGTATTGTAATTTGTGTTAGTTTAGAGTTGAGCTTGATTAGCTCCTTCTATGTGTGAAGAGAGCAAGGGTAGCTCCTCCTAGTTCCACAGCAGTGCCAAGTGTGGGTGCTGGTTTGGAGAATCAGAAGGGTCCTTCATGTGTGTAGGATCTTGGTCGGCAGGTGTGCAAGGCCATTTTTGGAGATCTACATGTGTAAGTAAGATCATTGATTTGCATGTGTGTGTGTGTGTGTGTGTGTGTGTGTGTGTGTGTGTGTGTGTGTGTGTGTGTGTGTGTGTGTGTGTGTGTGTGTGTGTGTGTGTGTGTGTGTGTGTGCGTGCGCGTGCGCGCGTGCGTGTGCAAGGTCAAAGGAGATCTGTAAGTGGTAGTAGGATTAAGGTGATAGCAACATAATAGGTAGCAAGATCAGGAGAGATCTACTTGGAGTATAGTGTGTACTTGATCATAGAGCATAGAGGAAGGTAAGGTAGATCCTTCCAATAGTAAGATCATTTGAGTTACAGGTTGTTGCAAGTTCATGGGAGATCTACTTGGATTATGTGGAGTGCTCAGTTGAGTATGTGTGTATACTCGGTGTACTGGCAGTATTATTACTGACTGGTTGACTGGCGGTGTTGTTACTGGTTGGTGGAGGTGAACACCAACTCTATGTTTGAGTTGTGTGTTGGGACCGTAAGAGAGAGAGTGAGCTCTTGAAGAGATTTACTATTTATGCCTTAGAGGTGTGTGAGCCCTAGAGGTGTGTAAGGAAGAAGATCGTGGCATCTTCTTTGTTGTATTTCCTTCTGGAAGAGTATTAATACAATCAGGTATTGTCTCTCATATTCTGTGTTGTTTTTTATTCTAGTTACTTATTGCTTTTGGTTATTTCCACATGTTTAGTTGCATGGTAATCAATTTCGCTTCCTAGATCCTGACAAATAGAATAAGTGGCATTCATAAACTTTGTTTGCATAGTATTGAGATGTCATAGATTAGGGTCTTATTGAATCAATACTCTAAGAATAGTACTACTTGGAAGGACTATGATGATTCTACATGTAAATTTCACATTTATTTTCTTGATTTGATACTTTATACTATCTTATTTCTCTGTTGAATAATGTTTTTAATTTAGATTTTATGTTTGAATAAGAGTCATTTAGGATGATGACTAGCTTTAAGAGGGAGGATGTTATATCCTAATTCCTCACCAAGAAAAATATATTATTATCTATGGATATTTATAGTTGATAAATTTAGATTTGGTTGCTTTTATCTAAGCTTTGAGATATATGTTGTTATTGGATAGTAAAATATTGCTTATATTACATGATCACATTGTTATGAGTTAGCTATAAGTATATGTTTACTTTATGATGATGATGATTTATCATTTCAGCTATATTTTATGATGAACATATATCATGTTGTTATGGTCTAACTACCTACTTATTGTGAGGTTGATATAGGATAACTCATCCCTTAGAGCATGATGGAAGGAGAGCATCATCAAAGAGGGTGTCGTAGATCGAGATGTTGAAGGATGACAAAGAAATTGACTATAACCCTACACACACCACATTAGTTAGTAAATGGTATAATGCATAATAAAATAGTTATTACTTTGTGTTTATTTCTACTTGCATTAAAAAGTTGTTTACACATGATTTCCTATCATAGTTTAAATAGTTATCTATAAATCATCTTATGTGGCATTTACATATTATTATTTTGGAGAATAACAAAATTAGATTAAATTTAGATTTAGTGATTTGTGAATTTATCATTAAACCATTTTGACATTTACTTGGTGATAATTTAATTATTAAATTTATTAATTATTGAAATTGAGGTAAATGAGTAAAATATGAGGAAAACATAGGAAAAAGATAAGGAAATCAAGAAACAATAAAAAAATAAAATGGTCTAAAATTAAGTAAAAAAATATATTTTAAAGAAAAATAAAAGAATGACAAGCTTAAAAGGCAAGCCTTAAAGCACCATAAGGAGGAAAAAAGTAAGTTAAAAACATAAAGGAGATTTTTTATTAAATCTCATGATAAAACAAATAAATAAAATTAATAGGAAGTTATTATTTTAAGGATAATAACCTACACCCTTTTCTCTTAAAAAAAAGAATAAGGATAAAGAATAAAGGGAGGCATGGACCAAAGAAGAGGAGAAGGGAAAATAAAGAGAAGGGCAACATAGTCGATGAGAAGAGAGTGAAATCAGTAAAAAGATCCATCTTTGGGTTAAACTATTATAGTTGGGCACCATAACTAGGTAGGGGATGCTATTATATTCATGTGAATTTTAGTTTTTTGATCTTTTCAAAGAATGGTGATATAGTTGTAAATATGAACCTATGTGTAGGCAATTAAAAAAATTGTGTGCTTAGTCTTAAAGGCTCATCATAAACCAATACATCATTGTGTTTATGAATTCCCTAACATTTATGCTAAAATTGGGTTATGGTGTACTCATACATTACATCAATTGTGAAAAACTTGATTACAATTATAGTATAATTTTAATAATTGGATTATATAAGGTAATCAACATTCTAGCCTAATAACATATAACTGATATGATAAAAAAAAGTGAGCTAATGTATTATAGAGAATCATGTAAAATGATGATAGGAGTATACTTTATAATCAGTGTAATATATCCTTTTAAAGGATATATATTACTTAAATGACTGTAGGAATATGGTGTAATATATAAATATAATATATCATGTAAAATGATGACATGAATATATTCTTTTAAAGATAAAATGTACTATAGAATATATATTACTAGTTGTTACTTGTAATAGTTATTACTTAGAGTAAATATACTATAGGACTAAATTTACAATTTACTAAGAGGAATGATTTACATAGGACTAAATTTATAATATACTTCAACAAATCATGTGAATCATTTGGAATCATACAAACAATTAAAATCATAAATATAGTATACTAAATACTAATTTATTTGGTACCATTTATACTGCAAATAGTTTGGTGTGGAACATGGAAAATTATAAGACACTTTTATTAGATATATAACACCTTTATTCCATTGAATAATAAATGGATTTATTGTTGAATCATAACTTGCATAACACTAATATAAAATTTGAAGAACACCCTAAATTGAAAGAGAGTATATTAAATTTGGTGTAGAAAATTAATTATGGGAATAGAAAATTGCATCTACAAATAGAAAAATGTGTGTATATACATGGAATTAGCACTAAAGTATAGTTCTAGAATAATCCATTTTATCGATTTCCTATGTAGTAACTTAATATCAATATGCATCAACTTATTCATAGTAGAGGTATATGGTACGAGTGGGTAAAGGGAAAATCTGAGATAAATAGAAAAATAAAAATAAAGATATGATGTATAAGGGTGATACACACACACACACACGCGCGCGCGCGCGCGCACGCGCACACACACACATACATAATAAGATAGCTAATGTATTAAACTGTATGTATTAAGATGTATGTGAGGATACAATGATCTTTCCAAATGTACAATGAACTTTGGAATGAATGACAACCTTTATATAATTAGAAACCATACTTACATTGATCATTCTAAGTCATACTAGGAGTGCATAGCGATCTTCAAAGTGGAAAATAGGTTACTAAAAAAATACATACACTACCATGGAATGTTATTTTAGATTTCAATTTATACTAGCTTGGTATAGATTATATTTAATAATATCAGCAAATATACAATGTTAATATCAATATTGTACCATTGCATGTTAATAAATACAAATTAGCCATATAAATTCATGATTTTAGTGATTATATATAGGTTAGGTATATATATGTATACATAAATAATTACTGAGTACTCCTTAAATCTAAAGCAAAGTATGCATTTATGTATATGTATATGCGTAGGCTGGAAGTGTGTAAATATTACACAAAATTATGGTATTAAAGAAAGATCTATTTAATGGGAAACCCATTTAGATAAGGAATAAATTCTTATGGAGAACTTGACCTAGAAATATAGTTGTCCATTGATATATATATCATTGTGTGCTTATATATAATACAAATTATGTTGTACGATTATTCATATATATGAAACATATTTATTCATGGACTTAGATAACCATATTAAATTATTATATATATATAGGTGTATTGGGTCATATGCCTAAGTTTGTAGCTAAATGGATGGTTATATTAAGTCATAGGGTGTCCAAAGGACTGAAACTATAACCATATGTAAGTATCCCCTTGTAATAGAATTAAGTTATTTAAATGAAAGTCTAAGGAATAACTTGGTCATGGGTTATTTGATTCTTTGAAAATAGTATGACTATCTATTGATATATACATTTGTATATAGTAATTTAAACTGGTGATCAATACATGTTATGATTAGATCTAAAGGTATAAATTTTTATACATTTATAGCTTATAATAGTGTATAGTGATGTGTGCCTATAAGCTATAGTTGTATGATGTTTAAACATAGGGTATACCCAAGTGGCATAATTTTGTATTTTCTTGATTATTGTTTATGGTTGTGGGTCATCTAATTCTATAAATCATAAGTTTAGTTATGTTTAGTTATGTTCATAAACAATGAACTATGATATTATAGGATGTCATAAAGTACTATAGTATAAATGTCTGTTATACCCAGGTGGTAGAAACTATAATTGATATACCTAGAACTCATTCATATGTTTGATGGACTAAATTTATGAGAGTTGGTTATTTATTTGAATAACATGTTTTATGATAGTTATTAGGGACTTATTTATGCATCTATACAACCCCTGAGAGTATAAAAAATGCTAGGATAAAATATGATTGTGTTCTATGGAAACTGTGACTTGCTTTGTTATATTTAGTTGCTTGAATAGAAGCTTATGTTTCCATGGATTTATGACTTTTATTATGACTTATTTTGCTAATTATTAATTGTGTTTATAACACTAGAGTATGATAATATGAGTTATAATTGGATGTAGTATGTTGGAAACTAATTATGGTATTTAGAATATGTAGTTAAAAGTGTATTTTACCTAGGCGGTATAAACTACAGTCATTATTTCTAGAATGGGATAGAAAATAATATGAGATTCATTCATAAGTTTGATGGATAAATGTATGTTATTATATTATCCTATGATTAACATGTTATGTAATAGTATTATGTAAATTTTATGAATAGTTTGGCTATATTATGTTGACCAATCTCACATTGCTAATATGGAGTAAGGAGTGAGACATACTTCACTAGTTTAGTAGCATCATAATGCTAGATGAAGGCAATTTTAGTAAGTGGTGTGTATGAATTTTGACTGATCTATAAGTATCTATTATGTATCACTCTTGAAAAGTTTGGCCAAAGTATGTTTAGTGAGACTTTTTTTTTGTAAGTATGATTTACATGTTTATGCAATATCTTGAAATAAAATGAGTTTTATATGATACGTCACATGTTTAGTTTTAGAAATAATACAACACACAAGTACTATCTTATCTCTCTATATTCCTATGCCATTACTATATACTCATATTCAAATAGGGGGCCATTCTCTAATGTGATTAGTTTGGGGGATCATTGGTTTGTGGTTGGTGTGGAAAAATGCTCAGATGATGCTCTTCCTGCCCACAATAGTACTACTCTTGATAAAACACTTGAGATTTCCATAGATACTAGATATTTTGGGGAATTCATGCTCTAGGGAGCCATGTATCTTATTTATGTACATTGTATTATATTGTATTTATTATTATAAACATTATCATGAAGATTTGTGATTACCTATTTATTATGGATTGATAATAGGGGCTATATATTGTACCAACAATGGCTAGCTATTTATAATTACTTTCTATATTTGTATTATGATGTGTTTCATATGTTGATATTGATTAGTGACTATTATATTTCACATGCTTATTTATAGTTATCACACTTAGAGTATTTTTTATGACCACTACTTAGATTCTCATGGTGTAATCTATTTATAGTATATGTGTTTTAAAAAAAAAATCATATTTATAGTTAGCTCCCATTGGGGTTGTTATATTTTTAAAGTATGTATAAATATTTTATCATGTAAAATATATATTTTAGTATCTATATTCCCCATCCCCTTTAATATATTAATGTATGAAAATTAAATTATTGAGTTAAAGGAAAGAAATGCATATCATGGTGTGTACAACACACCTTACTTTGACTTGATCCCTATTTTAATTTGTTGTATGTGTATGACCTAAAACTAAGAACATGCTATATTTATAATTAGTGAATATAATATTAAAATTAAAAATTTAAATTACTTAAAATAAAATAGATCGAGGAAGGAGTAAACTCATGTGTCAATGCAACCATGTTTCTCCTTAGTAGTTTACTTTGGTAAAGATACTTCCTATCTAAATCATTAGAGAGAGATTAAAAACTAAACCTTGGAGATGTGAAGAGGGAAATTGGAGGGTGATCATGCCCCAATCTGGTGTAAGTGTGAGTTGTTCCAAGCCCATCAAGATGAATGAGTCTCAATTACATAAACCAAATGTAAACATAATCTATCCAATCTCACCCAAGTCGAATGGTATAACCATGTCAACTCAAAATAATATAAATATTTTGAAGTCCATAGAGAGTGTTGAATCTTAATTACATAATTAAATGTATCCCATTATAGTGATAGATAAAATATAAATCAATGCATCTTAGTAAGTTTGGTGCTTGAATATTTCTATAAATGAATAGTATTTATGTAATTTTAGTATATTTTCATGGCACATGCAACTTGAATGTTTCTCAATATAAATTATATGTTAAAACATAACCTTTGATGTATAAATTTCATATAATAAGTGTCATAAATTTTAAAAACTCTATCCCAAATCTATGAAAATCAACACCAAATGTATAAGATTTAGTCACAAGTGTATATTTGAATCACATAAATTATATCAAACTCTACCAATTCTACCAACTATATGTATGTGGACTCGTGTCTCTATGGCATGCACCCACTAATATGGTCCCCATTTTTAGGTTAGGGGAATGAAATGTGATGGTCACCTTACCTCAAAAGGATAAGATAACCAT
Organism: Torreya grandis; assembly: GCA_037957365.1. Taxonomy (NCBI): domain Eukaryota; kingdom Viridiplantae; phylum Streptophyta; class Pinopsida; order Cupressales; family Taxaceae; genus Torreya; species Torreya grandis. The sequence goes on along the minus strand of JARHVA010002318.1, from coordinate 1,883,495 downwards.
TATATATATGTATAAATCATGTATTAAAGAATAATAGAGTGGTATGATGTTTGAGTATATGTATCAATGAAGAATACATTATCCAAACATAACAAGCCCTAAGATGCATGATAGGGATCATGGAAACATCTAGAATAAACAAGCTCAATAAAAATTAAGCACACACACAAGAGAACTCAATGCCACTTAAAGAGAGGTCTAAAGAGACTACAAATAAGGGGAATTATAAAATGTCTTACACTTAAAGGGGAGGAAAATTTCAAATGTCCACACACCAAATAACAATCAACACTTAGGGCACTAGGGCCAACAAATAAGGAAGATGATAAAATGTTATAAAATCAAGAAAAATAATCAAACAAGAAGTATACTTGAGTAATTTATGTGATAAAATGAAATAAGTAAAATATAAAAAATAGCATAAGCATGCCATACTAGTCTCTGCATACATGTGTTACTAAAATGTCATATATAATAATGTATCAAGTACAATGTGTAATATATTAACATGATTATAGGCATATGTAAGCATTAGTATATAATCTCAACATAATAATGTAAAATGATCATAAAAAATAGAGCATGAATCAATCATGATCAATAGAATCAAGATGCATCCAACCTAGCTTATCACATGGGTAGAGGAAATGTAAAACATCTACATGCTCATGTATCATATATATAGTGTATGCTTGTATCACATTCAATTACTTATGAAACATATATTTATAAACAAAGTATATTCAATCTATTAACATAAAGTAAAAACCATATACAGAAATCTAGTAAACATTATAAATACTAAATATTTTTGTATCTTTGATTGATAAGAATTTTTTTATATTTTATTTATTATTTGATTTATTTTTTTTGAATTTTTGAATTTTAGGAAAGGGAAGGATAGATTATGACCCCATATAATGGATTCTTATAAGTTTTTTTATAATTATAATATGGTACAAAAAATTGATCATGCTACCAAGGATCATGTATATGTGACAAATCTAGAGATACAAAATCTATAACACTAGGACTCTATGGTTGTGAAGTAGTAATACAAATTATAATGGTTAATGGAACCCATTTTTATTGATATATGACATTTTTCATGAAATTTTGAGTATTTTTATCCTCTCTAAAACATGTTGATGTCTTATCAATAACGAGGTGGGTCATGAAGGAGTAAAAGAGGGCTCCATGGAGTCCATTATTTATCTATGATGCAACATCATCTCAAATATTATTTTCTTATGAAAGGGTATTTCATTTTTATTACACTTTCACACATGATTAAAATTAGTATGTTGTATTATTAGATATAGTAGATCAAAATTATCTTGTTGTAGTGGATGTTTATATTGAATCCTTAAAACTATGACTACCCTGTTAACATGAATATACTTTAGACATCCATGTATTATGGAAGGTATTGCATAGATAATATGAATCCACTACCATCTGAATAATGTATCAAAGACTCCCATATGTGGTCTAACTAAAAATTTTATTTTCATATGTTTTAGATCAACCTGTAAAGGTAAATCTATCTCATCAAAAACCTATTATAATTTCCAGTCGAATGCTTTAAACATATTATTCAAAATTTATAAATCATAATGTGTATATCAAAAATGTGTGGTTAATTTCATGATACATACATTATCAATAGAACCATTATCAACCATAATAATATGTATAGGCTAATGATCAATATGTCCTTTAATAAATAGTTATTGAACATATAAATCATCATCCATAATCTCATTATCATCAAATATAATTGAAGGCATCTAAATCATAGGATATATCTCATGTGTAAGTGCTCCAATAATCCCATATAATGGGTGCCCATAATATGGTGAAGGAAGATGTGAACTATATTCCATTTTCACTTATGGCATTTCCTTAGAATGATTTTGTAATGGAATGTTGAATATCTTATGATTTTGATGACCATTAGGTTGTGACCTTGAATCCTTGAAGTTAAGTTGTTTTATATCAATAATATCTTGTATCTTGTGTTTCAAATTATATTAATATATTTGTATAATTACCAACACATTGGTTATATTCATAATAATCATTTTCATCATATCGTTTTGGTAGACATCGACCACCATAGGAGGATGGAGAGATATGAGATGAAAATCCACTAGCTTCTAAATAGGAGAATTTTTAGAATCATGAAATCATTAAATTGTATCTTAGGTGCATTGAATAAGATGAGTTGATTAGGTTGTTATGATAATATATTAGTTTTGTTTGTTACTTAATTTATATCCTTAAGAGGTTTTACCTTATATCTTGGTTTGATATGAAACTTTGTATTTGATTTAGTATGGGTGTTGGTTAGATACCTAATCTTATTTAATGTAATAAATTTCATTTCTCAATTTTGAACAATATGACATAAGTCATCAAAAAAAAAATCTTACTAAAGACAATAGACTCATGTAATGGGAAACATTATTTTTTACCTTATTAATGTATGGGTGCATTGGTTCCTTCATTGATCTTGGATATTTTTGCATAATACATCTTTTTAGTAATGTTAATTGAAAAATGTGCTAGGAATTGATCTGCTAGAGGTTTGAATGCTCTTATTGATTGAATTGGTAGATCTAATAACCATATTAAAGCATATTCCTTTAGGATTTATCATAAAACCATATTAAAACATAGTCCTTTAGGCTTATTGGGAATATTTTTGTCAAATTTTTATCATTGGAATCATAATCAATACATGTGTGTAGAAATATCAAAGATACTACTTAGGATCAATGTGACCATTAAAAAGTGTGAATTTGGGTGTTACAAAACTAGTTTAAAAAGGGTGAAAAGATATCTTAGGTGAAATAGGATTATGTAATATGTGTTTTGAATTAATATCATGAGATGTTTTTTAAGCATTTTACTCAATATTGGTAGCCTTAGTTTCCAAATCTTAAATAACTTGGAGAAAAGTTTTAATAGTGGACCCATTGAGATTGAGATTTTATATTGGGATGTCAGTAAAAGGCATGAAAACACTCTTTGTTTTGATGTAGTAATTTAAATTGGTAATTGAATTGAAGTATTAATTGTTCCCATAGAGCATGTAGTAATAGTTGTTTGATATTTGGGGAATGATGGTTTAGAAACATATGTCATACCCCCACTAAATGCATTAATCAATGGTGTGATCGAGGGTAGGGATATTAGAATTGAATCAATAGTAGTGACATATAAAGATTCATAATTATTTTATGTGTATGCATTAGCCTTAGCAAGTTCATTGATTTCATCTCATGTAACATATGAAAATGTATCAAATAATCCATGATGTGTATTTAAATGTATGATTAAAGCTTCCTTATCTTCAATTTAAAAAATATATTTATTAACATTTTCCATTACTTATAAATGAAAAAAAAGTGCCAAAAATAATGTAAAATAAAAATAAAAATTGAATAATTACAACAATCTAAAACCTTAAAGGTTGAAAACTCTACGGTAAGTTAGGATTTGCATAAGAAGACTCATAGGTTAGGTTCACATCTAGTTCACCAAATATTTAACCCTTTTGGAAATAAGGATTAAATAAGAGAGTAAACTAAACAAAAAAGTAATAATCTACTCTAAAAATTAGGTCAATTAAATTAATTTATATTCTATTGATATTATGATAAGATATATTGAATCTAACAATATTCTAAATTTGGAAAATACAACATTCAATATTTTGATATTATAACTATTAAGGAGAAATTAGACTTAGATTATTTAATAATTAATGGAGAGATATGAGTAGTGCAACTGAATATATATAATATTAAAATATTTGGATTCCATTATAATATTCTAGATATATTTTTTTCTAGTTTAGACACTTGCATTACCCTATGGACACTAGCGTCGATGCTAGTATCTCGATTTGCCACTAGTGTCAAGTATGGCATATTAACTCTTTTCTATAAATTCTACCTATGACTATTAGGGTTTAATGTCTTATTGAACATTATTTATTTGGATTATACATAGGTTTTTGATATCAATATTTTGATCAAAACCCTAAATCCTCTAATTAGGGCATGTTGCCTTGAAAAAATAAGGGTTAGTGGTTTCCAATGAAGTCATGCTAACCTCAAATAACCCTTTACTAGTGATCATTGCCTATATATCCATATACTTTGACTAGGTATATTATGTGAACAATGGTGTAATATGATATATTTGAGTGCATATGGTGATTTAGCTTGAAACTTGATAAATACTACTCATGACCTATTACTTTATTGTTTCATACCTATAACAAGACTGCTCCTATGATTAATTTGTAAATAGGGAATAATAAGGAAGTAAACTCAATTGTGTATATGATTTAGTGATCTTGAATATTTTCTTCTTGATAATTCCTAGATAAAATATGAGTATGCTTTATTTCATAGTTATAATGCACCTTTTTAAAATAATCTCCCAAAGGATTAACTAATAAAAATAGGTCAACACGTACATATCAAAATATTTGAAAATTTGAGTTTTTTAGGGTAAAAACACTATAATTTGGTCTAGGACATAAGAAATAACACTAGTGTCTAGGTTTTAATGGTAATGTCATGGATAATAGATAAATGTTGAAGCTTTGTAACTAACAGTGAAGGATATATATCAAGTTTGAGCATATTATGGACTATAGGTGATCTAGGTAATCATAATATAACATTTAGACCGTAAGATAAACATTTAAGCATAGTGAGATGAAGAATTAAATCCTATTTAATAGTAATAAAGTTAAGAACTAAGTGGTAGTAGAGCCTTGAGTGATATTTGTTAAGTGTGCAAGATTAGTTTATCGTAAAATATAAATTCAAGTATCTAGAGTTTTCTATTAAAATTTGGATTTTTTTAAAATTTGAAATCTGATGTATAAACATTGTTGAGCTTGTTCAAATTAAGTAACTTGACTTCATGTTATTTAACTATGTGGCATAGTTCATCAAAGTATTTGAACTTATAAAACACAATGGAATCTTGAAGAGGAGAGAGAAATATTCATTTAAAAAATATCATGAAGCTCATTATCATTCATTTTATTTGTTATTTTGGAAAGCATAATCTTGTACCTTAGCACATACTAATTTTTGCATTGAACCCTTGTTTGAGATGTGAGATTTGATCATATGATAACATATCCCAAATGTTAATATAAAAGTGTGTAAAATATTAATTCTAAAAAGTATTTATATCATTTAATTATTTAAGAGGAAGATAATAGAACCATATGATATCATTTAAAGAATTATTGAAAAAATATTTTTCAATAATTTATCATCATCTACATAATCTAGACAAGTTTCATGGAAAGCACACAAATGTTTTTAAATTTTAGATTTACCTTCATAAATAGGAAGCTTTAGATCCATAAATAAAAATGGTAATTAATAAGATGTAATTTTGGGTGTCAAAGGGTTATGTAACAAATAAAGTGAGTCCATGGAATGTTTAACATGAGAAATGGATTGTTCAATGTGATCCACTTAGATTGTAATACAAAGATGGTATGCTCTAGAGTAGCATTTGAAGACGTAATAGGAGGAGTCTAAATATAATTATTAGGAATGGGCATGGATATATTTGAAGACAAAGTGATTTACCTAAACTAAGATATGGTTTTAGAAGTGTATAAATTAGAATATATGCAATAGTATAAGTAGAAACATTGGAAGTATTATCTTGGGTTCCCTTCTTGTGTTCATATCTAGCCACATATAATAATTAATCAACCATTTTGATATGCTAATGAAGATATTATAGGAGTTTTTCATCATTTTTTATATCATCATACTCTTCTTGAGTGTTTTATTTTGAAATAAAGCCATGATGTGCCCCTCAATAGGGTGCAAATTAATCAAGTTAAAATATTTAAAGTTTCCTATGTGATTTAATTGGTAATATATGATTTATATTTTTCCCAAGTCCTTTCAATTTGGATAGTGTGATAATGTGTAGTATTAAAAATTATATTTAAATATGGATTGACTTGAAATAATCTATGAGGGGTGTACATAACATTATACCCAAGACTTAATCAACAATATACTTATGCAAATGTGTAAATCCAAAACCATATTAGTTGACATTTATTGATAAATTAATTGAATGTAGTATACCATGTGGCATAATATTACAACTATTTGAAATAATAACATCATCATTTTGTACATTAGATAATTTTAACCATGTGAGTATGTAATGAACATTTTGAAGCTTTTTAAAAGATTCATACATGTTATTTCAAGGTTATAAAAATGTGAAGTATAATGTAATGGAGATTGCTCTAAAGTAATTATTAGAACATTATCAAATTTTAATCATGTATAAATGAAATTAATATCATCTTGGAAAGTAAAATATTATTTTACAATAAGATACATGATCCTATATAGCATATGAGAGATGATTTCATTCATTAAACAAATTATAAATATAATGTAATATGAATGAAGTAATGCTAAGAATTATGAATATAATATAATTTGAATTAATCAATTCTAATTAATATGAATACAATATAATGAGAATCAAGTAATGCTAATCATTATGAATATAATATAATAAAAAAATCAAGGTATGAGGGTGATCTAGGCAAGGGTTTGAATTATTTATAGGCTCTAAAATACACTTGACTATTTGTTAATTAGTGTTGGCCCAATGTTTCAAAGCACTAACTATAGAATAAGAACCATTCACGTGTCCCACTAACCCAAATTGTGAGGGAATGATGAGATTAACTTCCATAGATGATATGATCCTCTTAGGTGAATCAAAAATTAGATTGCTAAAAGAGGATTCCTAAGGTTTAAATAAGGGATTTTAGGCATTTATGATATATCATGATTTATATGGAAACTAAACTCCATGTTTAGTTTTGTCTGGATATGATTATTTGGGTAAACCACTCATGTAATGATGTTTATAAATAGAACACCACCTAGACCTTCATAATAGTAATTAAACAAATTAAAAACTATATAAAAATAGTTTCTAAAACAAGCAAAAGAAAATTAAAATTAAAATTAAAAAATAAAATCGGGACATTATTAATTTCATAGATAAATAAAATTTCAATTTGAGGTTGAAAAAAAAAGATATTATGTGTTGGAAAGATCCAAGGTGACAAGAAAATTTATTCAATTTTGGATTTAATCCAAGTTCAAAGAAATTGAATCATTTTGTGTCACATATTTTCAAAGGTCGAAGGTTGTTTTCTTTTAGTGTCAAGAATTTACAAAATTTTGAATGAAATATTATATCAAAATTTAATAAAAAACAACAAGTAAAGTTCCAAAAAGAGTGGGTTCACCAGAATGTTTAAACCTTTTAATTTAAGTGTTCTTAAACTAATGGTATTAAGATATTAAAGTAGAAATATTGATATGTATTGATCTGATATTAAAATATTTTAAAATAAATTATGCTACATAATTTATAGAAAATGGAAACTTGATAAAAATATTAAAAAATTATAATTATGTTTAAACCTCCCTAAAACAAGTTTTATTATAATTATGTAAGCTCATTATAACTAGAAACTATGTGAAATTGACCTACAAACCAAGTCATATTAAAAATAGTAATTTCCAATATACTAGGACAAGTCTATAGGAGGTGGATAGGGGTGCACTGTGGCCTTATGTATTTACTTTGTCCATGTCTTGGTTTATTGTGTTCCTTATTTATTAATCTAGGTTTATGTGATCACCTACAAAGGATGACTAATGAAATTTATGTTTCGTATTGTACATGGAAGGCCTATAAAATAGAAAATCCTAGATCTTTCACATGCACTAGATGATAATTAGATACTAAAAATTGGGTATTAAAATGGGTTAGTTACATTTTTTGAGATGGCCTTAGTAACCCTATATAACTGAGCACTATCTACATATCCCAAATAGGCCTCAAGATAATGTGGTTGTCCCTCCTAGAGTGATTTTGGGATCTATGTTTATTCAACTAGAATAACTATAGCTATAAGATTTATTGAAAATTTTAAAAATTGATACCATTGACCTAAAATAAATAATATTCAAACTTGGATTATGATTATTAGAATATGGCATAATTGAAATAGTTTGAATATGGTGATTTTTTTCTCAATGTGTACTACAATTGATAGAGATATTCAATGGGGAGATAATTAGTGGTCTTGATGTGTTTTATAAAACAATATTTTGAATAATTTCACTAACTAAATTTACCAAATGAATAGGGAGAGCCATTGTGAAATGTATCAATTCAAAAAAGTGATTGTTAGAGTATGAGAGATAAGTCCATACTAGGGGATAAGGCCATAGTATAGCTCTGTTTGGATAGCATAGACTTTTTCCAAAAGACCAAAGAATATTGGGATAGGTCTAATATGAACATGTGGGTTTAATAAGGATGAATTCAATGGAAATATGATGTTTATATGTTATTTTCAATACTTATAAAATATTGAAGGATATTTTATAGATTTCAAGTTATTGAAATGATTAGTACACCAAGTAAAGATAAGGATGTCAACAATAAACATTTTAAATAACTTAATGATTAATTTTATGTGTATAAAATAAGGTATAACCATATTATATATCAATATTAATTAACCATAATCATATTTCCATATGTATTACTAACAAAAATATAAGTTACTTAACCATATAATTTGCATATGATATAATTTTTTGAAATAGTTGATAATTACCTAGGATCCAAAAGCACATATAAACTTTATACTTGATTTATCCAAACATACTATAGTGATGTCTTTGATATGAAAGAAAAAATTAGTAGTAATTAACTAGTGAGACATATAATATACAATTGTAGTGTCTTAAATACATGATTAGAATATGAAGGAAAGGGTTTGGGCCACACATCCTCATCTCATTTACCAAACTTCCTCTTGAAAGTCACTAAAAGAGGTGAAGATATTGGACCTAAAATAGTGTATCATTATCCAATGTCACTCTCGACTTATGGTGATTACCCAAAAATACCCTAACCTTGATCTATCCCATAACTTAAAATATTTACCATCTAGTGTTTCAATATATTTTAAATTTTATTATTGCTTATTCATCTATTACCACTTGTTGTGTTAACCAATCAAATACATAAACTATGTTAGAAATATTCCACCTCAAAACTAATACATGAAAAATGTCTAGAGTATGGGATAAGTTGGGTGGTAAGGCTATGAAGTATGCCACTATACCTATCATCTCAATATTATTGAAATCCCCAAAAAAATGAGGTGTGAGATTAGACACTTTTCCATAATGCATGGGTTATTATGTGGACACACTCTCAAAAATACCTTATTAGAAATTATAAAAAATTTATACATCATTTTTTCATCAACATAATTCTTTTAACAGTCCTACACCTCCTCAAAGAATTTTCAAACTAGGACTATCTATTACTCCATATTATGTATCATAATAATACCAACCACTACTCTATAAAAAATCATATCCTAGCTAAGAAGAGTCATGCATGGTATTCCATGGAGAGCCTGATATGGAGTAATGATAAGGAATATTTGATAAATTTTATTGTATGTAAACCTAACCAAGTAAATTTAATCCTCCCAATGTGTTTTTTGATCCATAATATATATTTATAACATATCCTGTTACACTTAGTTAGCTCTCTCTATCTACCCATCTATCTCTAGATAGTATGAAGTGTTGAAGTTAAGCTTGATAGCTTAATATGTATGTTCTAAATCTACAAGTATATACAAGATATTTTCTAGATGTAATATTTTATATAATGAAATAGATTTAAACAATGTCTTCAATGAGGACCTATTCCACCATTGTGGCATTATAGGGGATCTCCATAAGCAAGAAGTGGTCCACCTTGGTTAAATTTATGTATCTACCATGATAATACAACAAGTAGGGTATAAAAATTATAAAATACATAATATTGGTGTCATAATTCAAATTTGGAATTTCATGAGGATAAAGGATGCTTGTTGATGCTTATGCTTTCCAATGGCCTACTTGAAATCAAGGTAAGGACCATAAAATATAAAACATCACACTATAATTTGACCCAATGATATAAATATATAAACATTGACTGCATATTATTCACCAAATGTTATCAATTCATTGTCTTTATTATGCTTTGACAAGAAAAAATCTTGTAATTCACTAGTATTGGCCATATAAATTCACCCTTTCTACCTCAAAAGACTGTAAAAATATTCCATTCATGCCCACCTATGACTCCAACATCTATAAAAACTCCTAATAAAAGTTATATCTAAGAAGTTTCTTGATGATCAAAACTCAAAAGAATATTTAAATAGTCATCATCACAGTCTCATGGAATCCCCTAATATATGCATCTAAGATAATAATACTACAAATTCATGGTTCCTCCTATTCATGTTATCAACAATAAAAATTTCCTTATTTTTGATATATTGTATATAAAAGTAGTACTCACATAATATCTCTTTCTAATGTCATTGAAGAACCTTGATATTAAATTTGTTTTGCATACTTGATTATATGTCTTAAGAAAAAACTACCTACCAAAGGGGAAGTATCAACATCTAAAAAGTGTTGAACCATTTCTAAAAATCATGATCATGAGTTGGGTAACTCAACTCATAAAATTTTAACTTTTGGGGCACTGAGTATATGATTTGGTTATCCTAAATTATAATAGATCCCAATCCCAATTCAAAATCAGTTATGCACACCAATAATTTTTATTCTATATTAGGTACTTATAAAATTGGTGCACTAATTAGATTCACTTTCAGCATCTCAAAGGCCTAATTGCACTTTTATATAAAAAATATTCCCATTTCGCTATAGGGAAGTGATGGGTTATACTATCTAAGAAAAATATAGAATAATGTAGTGATACTACCCTAATAATCATATGAAGATTATCACACTAGTGGGTGTTGACCATTTTATAATAGTTTTAATCTTTGAGGTTTATATTGAGATACCCTCACTAAAAATGATATTACTAAGGTGCTTGAACTATACTTGAAATAACCAAAACTTTATCACATTTCAATACAACTTGTCCTCCCACAAACCTAAAATGCTTAGTGCAAGTGATCAACATTCTCATCCTCACTCTATGAATATATAAATATGTTAATGATCAAGACAATAAAAAATATATCAAGCAATGTCTTTAAGATATTATTCATGAGACTCATGAATAATTTATTAGAATTGGTATTTTTTTATGGCACCATTGTTAAATCGTAATTTTTATGATAATTATATAAGTAAATATTGTGAATACCTCCCTCACATATCTTCAACATAATGATATCTTGACTTGATATAAATTTTTGAGAACATTTTGGCTCCTTATATTTGGTGTAAAACATCACTGGTCTTAGAAAGGGGTAATTATTAATGGTTATCACCTTATTAAATTATAAATAATAAATGTGTAGATAGAGGTAACCATCCTTATTATTAATGTAAATCATGACACCTCCCTATAATTAAATGCTAGGATGAATGAGTCCCTTGTCAATAATTTCCTCCTGATGTATCTTGAGCTCACAAATATTAGGTGTAGCCATCCTATAATGATTCATAAAGATAGGATTTTAACTCCCTCTAAGGGGTAAATATATGTAACTCAATGAGAAAAACATCAAAAAAACCTGAATTATATCATTATCCTCTAATGTTTCCCCCCATGCTATAATCCTAAAATTTATCACTAATAGTAATTGAAAATAACTAAAATCTCTTTATGCACTCCACCTAAGCTACATAGTGAAAATCACATGAAGAGAGATATGTTTATGAACACTTGTAATAATTACCTCACTCCTAATGTCATTATAGCACTCATTGACCTTTTTTTAACAATTATACTTAGCTCGATGGGCTCCAAGCCAATCCATACCAATAAAATAGCATATAAACCCAAATGTACGATATGAAGTTATTGATTATTAATGAATATTCCTAGGTCTAGAACACACCCAACAATAAAGGAATCTACTAACATCCTAACCCAAAGTCTCAAATCCACATCCTATGGTTAGATTGACTACATTCCATCAAACTACATCAAAACACTAAATATGATGAATTAAATTAATATAAAACAAAAAATTCAAATAACACATATATTAAAATACCTTGTATCATACATGTGTTCACTTTGACCATGGATTGGTGATTTTATTTTTGTTTTTCCACTACTACATAGGCATAATGAGTAAGATCTATGTCGTTAATTTTCTTCTCTAACATAGGTTCCTTATATGACTTAGTGTTATAAGGTCTAAGTGGTAAATCCCATGTATAATGATCTAAAGACATATATATGAAACATAACCCTCTATTATAATTTTTTGATAAATTAGCTCCACTAATCCTCTAAAATCCTAATATTTTAGAAGGTAGAGGCCCTAGTCATATGGATTTTAGATATTATGTTGGCTATTTCTACTCTTTAGTTTCCCTCCTATCTAGCTTCTGACCCTAACCTTATTTCCCTATAACCATATGTGAATCTTTTAAAAATTGATGGAAATTTTGATACACCTATTATTGAGAATGTTATTCTAAATGATGCAGAGGCCTAGGGATGAACTGTGAATGTTTAAATTCTATCTTTAGGTGGAGTTTGGGTTCCTGATGACCTAGCATATTAATGAGTCAACATATTTCCTCGTATCCTCTCTAGACTCTTAATACCAACCCTCATTTTCCTATAATAAATACAACATGTTTGCAATGACCTCAAGGTTTTATGGGGACATAAGGTGAAAAAACATAGCTATATATGAATTAATTCCCTTAAAACCAAATCACATAATGTATCTCATCATAAATAAAACCCACATACTTAAATAACTCCAAAAATTGACTATCATAATGACCCATGTTACCATTAACTTTTTATACATCATGGAGCTCATCAATCCACCTCTATACAAAGTAATCTAACAAGTAATGTGCCTTGAAATGCTCATAAAAAGTATACCATGTTATCTTATCTCTTTCTAGAAAAAGTTGTCACTCCTCATTTCTCCATCAGATCCTAGTTTTGTCCCTAAGAAGAGGATATCAAACAATGTCAACAATTATATCATTAACTTCAGACATATTCTAATCCATATTAAAACATGATACTATCTTTACCAACTTTTACAATATCAAATATTAGTTTTCTATATTCATATTATTGGATTCCAATTTAGATTTTTTTGGTATTATTTATCACACTTTATGGATTTCAATTTGAATATTATCCTAATTTAGTGTTAAACAGTTAAATTCTTGAATATAATTTGTTGAATCAATTCAATGTTTTGTTGCAATGCATTGTAGTGATTAATATTTTATTTCAATGTATTTATAAAATTTAATTTTTTGAATAAATTCAAAAAAAAATCTAAGTATGGTATAAATTAATATTTTTATTTTAATTTAATTGATCCAAAATTTTCCATGATAAATTACACCATATTTATCACACATTTTTATTTCTTATATTCTTATGTATAGGTGAAAGTAAAATATGATAAAAATCCATGCAATATTTATCATAATTTTTTTTTTATTAATTTTACCTTTAAGTGGAGGAAAAATACTATAAATATCCATGTAATGTTTAGTGTTAAAAACTTAATCCAAATATAAGTGCAAGAAAAATATCATAAATATATATGTAACATTTACTGCAGATTAAGTATGAAAAATATATCCATGTAACAATGTAAACATAAAAATTATCATACTTATAGTCAGTGCAACATTTTTTTAATTTAAAATAATTTACATAAAATAGTGGAAATATTAATGTTTTCATGCCATAAATATAAGTATCACAAATAAATCATTTATTGAAGAATCAATGCAATTTGTTTACTACTTGCTTTACATCTACAACATCTTCTAGTGTAGCAACATTGACCATAACTCATGTAACAAACAATTGCATTCATAAAAATAATTATTAAATGTCTTTTTGATGGTTTAATTACCATTACCATTAGGGTAAGTGCACAAAATTGGGGGACAAAAAAGGGCCTACCCATGGACTTGATTTTTATGAAATTTTAGAAATTTAAACTTATGTAGATAATTTGAGATGGCTAAACTCAAAATTTGAAGATGGTATAAAAATATTAATTGTAGTATTTCAAGTCTAGTTTTCAAAAAACTATTTTTTTTAAAAAAATGGTTAAGTATAAATAGGTAAAAAATATAAAAATTGAATAAGACCTCATGTTTTTTTTTAGAAAACATAATAGATAGATGGTCATGTGGCCCACCATTTTTTAAGCATCATTAAATATTGTTTGAAACCATTTAGTGAATATTTAGATAAGATATTATAGTGTGTTACTAATATTTTTTTTTATCAATAAATATTTTTTATTTATTTTACAATTAATTAGATCCTAAAAACTGATAAAAAATGGATAGTCGGCCATGCGGCCCCCCTAACTACCTCAATAAAAATGAAATTTGGTTTTTTTTTGAATGTGTGTATAATTAGCCCTAATTTTTTACTAGATATTAATTTTTGTACTTGGATTAAATAAAACCAAATAACATAAACATGAATAGGCATGTATATGTGTAGCATGTAGTGGCCTAAAAAGGTGTAGTTAGAAATAAATATAGTTTAAACCCTTTAAATATCCCAAAAATTATAAAAATCATATATTTGGAAAGAGGATAGGGTGCTCATCATGATGGTAATATTTTTTTTTAATTTTTATGTTAAAATCCATAGTATATTTAGTGATTGAAGTTAAAATTTGTTGGTTTCCATCAAAACTCTCGGTCTTAGTTGTCGATGCATTGTCACAAGCCTTTGGCTTGGAAATCCAAGCCATTTCCAAGCCTAAAGGCTTAGTTTTGATTTCAAATTCAAATAGTGTGTATGTTTTATATAACTTGAATTCATTATATAAATTGTACACATTATATAACTTATTTTATGAATTATATAACACATACATGTTGTTTTCTCATAAGACTAAAAAGATAATTTTGTTCTTTGGGTATGCATTTTTCTTATATTTTGATATTTTAGTCTTTGGGTATGCATTTTATTTTATATAATATGTGGTTTTGAGCTTAATAAAATTGAAATGGTCACATGTATCCTTGATTTTGTGCCTATAGTGATGAATGTATAGCTTATAAAATATCTAAATGCACAAGAGAATTTGTTCAAAACCATTAAGGGATGGCTCTACTTTAGAAATATAGGGTGGTGTAGACCTAGAATTGACCAAGTATGACATATGTATAAGTCACCCTAGCTCAAACTCTATTGAGATTATTTAAGATACATTAAAGTTAATATTTTCCCCTAAATATGAGACCTTCTTCCCTTCAAGGATGATGCTAAGTAGAGGGACCCAATAATTATTCATGTGGATGATGGTGCTCACCTGATATAAAATGGTTAATCAAAATTGAATACCAGTGTGTACCCCCTCGTCAAAGGTTTCAATATTATATTTTTTTTTATATCTTCAATCATCTTGTTTATATTTCACTATAATGAGCTTAAACCTTATGATGCGGACTAAAATAAATTATTTTCTAAGAATTCTTGCTCTAGCTTGGGATTTGAGGTTGAGGAGTCCATTATAGAATTGTGTTCTCTTCTATGTGTATGACTTAATATGAATGTAATTTTGGATCTAGAGTTAATTCAAGGCATATGGATCTAAATAATTTGAATACATACATATAAACTTGATAATATTAAGTGCTCACTCAATTTAGATGGGACCATAAAAGGGATCTACATGATATTTTCCATACAATACTGGCAATTCAAAGGCTTGTATCATGTTAATTATTTACTAGACATGAGTTTATGGGATTGATGCCAATATTTAAATATTTTTGGCTTATATGTATGTATAATATTTGTAAATAGGACTTAATTGGATTGGCTGGAGGTGATAGGACCTATCTAGGTATCAAATATCATGAGTTTCACTCATGTGAGATAATAAATGTAGAGAGTACAATGTGTAAATGCCTAGGTTTGGCCCTCATGGCATCTGAGATGTGTTCATATTTTTCAAAATGTTTCTTATTATTGATGGGATCATTAAGTACTTTTGATGATTTGACATGGTGGGGCCAGGGCTAACCTATCAATATTATCTATTCAAATTAGCCACTTGGTGTATAGAAGTACACATGGCCATGTTTGATTAGATCAGGACCGCTAGGGCAATAACATCACTGATCCTTTTGAGATATAAAATGTATCTATATATGACAACTCTCACACTTCTCCAAGTATACTAGACCTACATGTGGAAATATTTTATTGGATTGGGTGTCCTAAGGCTCTGACAAATTTGATGCTTATAGGACTTGATAATTATATCTATAACACTTATATGTGTATACAAGATACACATGGTGACATCTAATTAGATCAGGCTTCATAAGGCTCTGATAGCTCTTTAACACTTATAGGACCTGACACCTCTAATATTATTGACACTTTTGAGTGTATGAGATTCACATGGTGATATGTAATTGGATTTGGCCTCTCGAGGCATTGTCAACTCTAAAAATTCTAGGACCTAATGTATCTTTGATAGCTTTAACACTTTTGGGTGTATTAGGTATACACATAGAATAATAAGGTTCAATTATAAGGGAAATTTGGGTCAAAATAAGCCATGTATAAACCTATTTTAAATTTTATACATGATGTTATTTGGAGTGAAATTAACCCTAGAATGTCATCATGTATATATACAATGAACCAAAGAGTTGATTCATTCAATTGAGGAAGCATGGGAGGCCAATATTAACCCCTTATGGATGTAACTATAAGATCATGATATATGATTTGGGACATAATTAAGTATGATTCTATCATGAATTGAACCAATTAGTTAATTGTTGCAATTAAGTATGTGATTTGGGTAAAATTGAGCCCCTAAACAAATTTATGGCTCAATCAATTATATAATATATGAAACATATATGGATTAACTGACCCTAATTTAATCATAATGAAAATATGAATGAAAATGTGGCCAATTTAAACCTATTAAACTTAAATTGGAGTTTATAATGTGATTGAATGGATAAATTACCTCATGCTTCATGACATGTTGATAGTAAACCCTAATTTTATCACTTAAACATTTACATTTCCCTTAAACCCTAATTTCATGACATATACAGATGTAAAAACCTATTACACTAAACCCCTAACACTAAATCATAATTTTAAAACAAATACAACTCCTAAGTTCCCTGAATTCATCATAAATGCATAAATTCATGAATGTGATTAGTGCCAATTTGTGAACCCATTGTACACCTAGTTTTACAAAGACCTATGATGGGATTTGGGGTAAAATTAGCTTATTTCACTTTACATATTGAACCTTATTACATCATATGATAGTTTTATTACTTCATAGTCTTATCAAGAGTCTTATTGCATCATATTGGAGATTTATGCATCATATTGAGCCTTATTGCATCATATTAAGCCTTATTATATCATATGATATCCTTATTGTGTCATATGATATCCTTATTGCATCATATGAAAGTCTTATTGCATCATATTGGGGATTTATTACATTGTATGATCATCTTATTGCATCATATGATAGTCTTATTACATCTTATTGAGCCTTATTGCATCATATTAAGGATTTATGCATCACATTATAGTTTTATTGAGTCGAATTGCATCATATTGAAGATTTATACATTGAATATGAGTCTTATTTCTTGTTTTTATAAGATTTGTCTATGGATTATAGTAATGTGTATACATTCCTTGAATTATAGATAAAACTTAATTTTCATTGTATATTTTTGTCCCAAATCAAGACTATTGTCCCCATAGACATTCCATGCATGCACTCTACATATTCTCTACATACATTTTGAATTATTTTTTTGGACCCAAATTTTGAAGTAATTTCTTGGGTACTTTTGATTAAGTGGGCTCTGGTTCATGTTCAAGGAAGAGGAAGAAGTTGAAGATTAAAACACTGGAGTAATTAGAAGAGTTGAGAGAAAAAAACAAGGTACAAATGCAAGCATTTCATTCCAAACAAGGTACAAACACTAACCCTAATGAGAAAAATGCCTTAGATAATGAGGCAATTGACAATAATTAATTAAATAAAGATGAAATTGATAATAATGAATTGAATTATGATAAAATTGACAATAATGAATTGAATTATGATGAAATTGATAATCATGAATTAAATAATGTTGGAAGTTTACATTCAAAGTTTAAAGTTTTTAATTTTGTTGATGAAGATCCTATTCATGATACTTTACCCACTAAAAATGAATAAAATTTAATGGAAACAAATAATGATGAAATTAACAATGAGGAAAATTTCATGGAAACATATAATAAAGAAACAAACAATGAAGAAAATTTCATGAAAACATATAATGATTTTGAAACACCCTCTCAATAGATTCCACCATTAACAACACCTCCAAGAATTGTGCATATAAATTACAAGTAATTAATTGAATTTGATGAAAATATTTTTTAAAAAATGCATAACAAAATTTTTGATTGCAATTCAAGAAGACTATCTCAAAAAATTTGGGATAATTTCTTTTATAGATTGGATTATGATAGTCAAATATGTCAATTATTTATTTCATTTATGAAATTGGTTAAGATGAGACCTAAAATGTACACACTATGATTAATAAATTATAACATGGATGATGAAAATGATGAAATTTCTGAAAATCTACATGATGTATATCATATTGTAGGCCCAAGATCACACAATAAAAAATTGTAATGTTGCCTAGCGTATAATGATAATTTATGTAGTAAGTGCTAAAATATGGAAAAAAAGATTAATTTAAAAAACAATCTGAACACTTGATAAAAGCATTAATTAAATTTTTGATGCCTAAAAGTGTATCATAGGTGGTTTAGAGTGTTTAAGAAACACTTCTCATTTCTGGACTCAAAGAGTTTATTGCATGAGTTGCCTATTGTGATAATCCTGCTATCTTTGGTAGATTATTAGTAAAGCAAATGAACTGTTTCATAAATTTATAATGTTTGGTTATTGGGAACAACTATGGCCTAAATTTTATCTATCAAATTGAAGATAATCTATGCTAATTAGAGTGAATTATGATCAAACCTAAGTCTAAATCTAAACTAGCATGAATATATACAATGAAGCTAAACTAAAGTGAATGGATCAAATAAAGAGCAAAAGGAAAGGTAGGGTAGAGAAGAGACATATTTATGTTGTTGATATTTAACACAAATATTATGACAAATTTCAAATATCATCCACATATGCTTATTAAAACCAAAATATATCATGAAACAACATAAGCTCAAATCCTACTACACATTAGGCAAGCATTTAAGGAAATGAAAGAATGTAGATGAAGACTTGATTCACTTTAAAGATTTGCCCTAAAAATAAATAACATAATCACATTCATATGAAAGACAAAGATAATGAAATGAACTTAAGAATATTAAACTAACCTAGCATTAGCACAATTTAAAAATTTTGCATTTAAAAAAGTGCACATCAAGAATCATTAAGAACCATTCAAATCTAAATTTCAAACCAAAAAATTGAGATAAAACCCACAATAACAATTCATACAAAAAAATATAGATAAACTTTGCAAAAGATCTTGATTATATTAATTACTCAAAATTTACAAATAGTCTTTTGGCTAAAAAAATCTCTCCTCCTTTCACAAATGGACAATACCTCTTTATATAGACAACTCATAAGGTATGATTATCAGTCATGTTAAATGTTAAGGATAGTGGTCCTTTCACAATCATTATATAACCTTTTAAAGACTCCAAATGACTAACCCATATGCAATGTGTTATACAAGTTGTACATGCCTTTACAAGGAAGAATATTCTCCTTTAAAAATATTATACAAGCTTAGTTACAAAAGTAATATTCCTTATCCAAATAACTTTGAGACCCTATAGTTGATGCAGTCCTCTATTTTTGTTGTAAGATCTTCATTTCTCTTTGTTATTATTCATCAATTAGTTTCAAATTGACCAAAGTCTCCATGAAGAGTTCATCCTCTTGGTCATCCAAGCCTCTGAAATCCTTGTCATTTCTTCCTAAAGCATCTTTAATTCTCCTAGCTTAGTAATATTTTCCTTTGCTATTAGAATCATGTCTATGATTCTACTATTATCCAATCCAGTTTTTCCTTGGATTTTGTTTCTCACTTCTTACAGGACTAGGGTGGCTCTGAGCTTAAACTCCTCATCAATGATGAGACCTATGGAATTTAGTGTGGATGGTTCAGTGACCATGGTCCCCAATGTATGTTCCATCCTATTTTTCAATTACTTTTCCTATTCATAAAGGCTTTCTAGGTCCCTAGAACATTTGCTCAGACCTTTGATTTTATCTATCAATAACCCCATGACAATGTTTAGGTGATCCAATCTAATTATTTTGAAATCAATAATTTGATCTTCTATTATTATATTGATCAAATCTTTTATTTTTTCCTTTGAGATTTATTATTAATGGATTAGGATCTTAGATACTAAATCTTATTAGATCAATACACTTTGTCTAGATCTTATTGAATTAAAATAATTTAACATGTCAAATAAGGTCTCTTCAATCATTTTGACCATAACATCTAGGACTGAAAATACAAATTATTTTTATAAATTCTCCTTTTGTTACTGCA
This sequence comes from Torreya grandis, assembly GCA_037957365.1. Taxonomy (NCBI): domain Eukaryota; kingdom Viridiplantae; phylum Streptophyta; class Pinopsida; order Cupressales; family Taxaceae; genus Torreya; species Torreya grandis. The sequence goes on along the minus strand of JARHVA010002318.1, from coordinate 1,862,745 downwards.
TACCTTTAAGGGTATATTCTAATTATTCTACTTGTGCTTGGGATAACTCAAGCACATTCTCCTCAAATATCTAATTCTAACCAAGATTTTATCCTCCCACTATAGTTGAATTGTTTAGTGGCTATACCTTTTGGTAAGTGATCTCTTTACCATCAATCATGACCTTCTTCTCTGTGACCCTTTGCAATCCAGCTATTATTGGATCAAACTTGACACCAATTGAGGATTGGGTTGCCTTGGGAGTTGGGATTTCCATTTTTGCTTCACTTGCTGCTCTTGGAGTAGCCATACTTCTCTCCTCTTCCTTTTGTAGAGCCAAAATCTAAGGCTTGATCTCCTCATGGACTGGGATATTGATGGCCTTCATTATTGCCAAAGGGTGTTTTCCAATAGGTGCTTTTTATAATTTGGATCCATAAACAAACCACTCTGGAATAGATATCCCATAAATCAAATTCTCTTCACTAAAGAGGTTAACTTCACTCAAAAGAGGATTGAAATTCACTTTGGGATTCTTGGCCTTTACTAGAATAATGGCCAATTTAGCTTTTGTTTTTGGGGGATCCAAAAGAACTAAGTCCAATGCAATCTCTTTCCCCTTTTATTCCTCTATCTCTTTAACTTGAGATTCTTCATTATCTAACTAATAATCACTGGATAACATTTTCAAATCATCTTTAACTATCTCCCTAGGGTCTAATGCTACCATGTGAATTTCCTCAATGGGTGATCATTGTTCTTCTGCTAGGGTTGAAGAAGATGCAATTTCATCAGGCCTTTTCTCACTCTATGTTTCAAGTTTAGTTTTTGATGATGGAGGTCTAATAGGTACACTATTTATCAAATGATATTGTCTTGGGCCTAATTTCCATCTATCATCTCCTCCCTTTTACTCCCTTAACATCCTAGATTCTAGACTGATGTTGCATTTTTTTAATCTCCCTGTGACCTCAGAGAATGGATATTATTTTGTGTACATGGGATTAAAGGGACCATGTTAGTTCTCATAAAGTATATTCAACATCCCTTTTCCTTTCAAGTGCTCCTTAACTCTCCTATAGGGGTCCCACTACCTTAGCTCATCAATTTGTAAATTTAAAAATGTCTTGTGTTTAAAAGCAAATTTAATATTATCCTATTGTGAAAAGATAGTCCTATAAATGGTTATGGGGAGGGTATGAAGTAGTCCCTTCCTTTTGGTCTTGTAAAGACTATATATTCCATTGCATATTTGATAAGCTACTTCTTGCTCTACTAATTTGATTGGTATATAGATAGGTAGCTTGAGTGGGGTGCATTATGTCCATTCAATCCTAATGATGGTAAAATTTAGATATAGTCATATCTCCCCTATGGCTTTAACAATATTCTTTATTAGGGGGTTGACCCTCATCTTTGGGATCCCTATGATGGCCTCACTAAGGACTGGGTAAACATAGTCACATATGAATTGGATGTTACCTATGTACTTAAAGATGTACAACTTGGAATAATATTATGAAATAATTTGTGTCCCATCAGGTGACCATTCTCTAAGGTTGGGATATTTTATTTTAGCAATAAGGGCATCTAGAAGGTTTGACATCATGTAAAATTGAAGCCTAATCTTCTTCTTGATTACAAAAAATTGTCTACTTAAAAGGGTGTTGATTATCTCACCTAGAGGAGGGGTGACTTATTTCTCAACCATGAAATAGACTAAGGGGACCCAAAGTTTATTTACATATGTATTGGTTGTATTCCCACACAATTTGTTCATCATTGTCATGATCATTCAAATCCTTGATCTAAATTGGCTAATGGGGATGTTGTTAATGAAATTTGAAAACACTTGATTCCCAGAACATAACCATAAGGCAAAGATGTTTTTTAATTCATTGTCTTTGGCCTAATTGGTGATTGTGGTTAGGTTTACTTGGGTTTTAGGAAATTTTTATTAGTTATCAAAGGCTAAAATAAAAATGTAAGTAATCTTCCTAAAACTATACTCATGAACAATCATGCCCTTATCTATTTTACCATCCTTAAAAATGGGAGCAATGATATCGATACAATCAAGTACCTCAGGCTTTGATGCTACATAATGTAGACCAATCATTTTTTTAAAAACTATGTCATAGTAGAGCCTCTTTACAGACATGTTCTTCTCCTCGTCTCTTATAATGGTTGGTTGTTCTTTGATGGTTGATAAAAGTTTAGACCAATTATTGTCTCATATGTTCAGAGCTATGAAATTAAATTGTGTGTCCTTGAAAATTCTCCTTTCTACATATATGGTTAGATAAAGCTCTAAATACTCCCAAAAGATACCTTTTTGAGCTGCCATGGTCATGAATTTTATTAAATTGCTCACTAGTAGACTGTACTTTAGCTCTAGATTGAATTATTATTACACAAATGTTAATTCACCTCTCCTTGTTTCATTTTCAATGATCATAAGGTAAAATTATGGATTCTTATTTATGCTAGGTCTTTTTATGAAGGTTTTTAAAATCTTGAATGGTGGTAACTATTTGAATTATGTGAGCTTTGTGACTTAGATTTTGCTCATATTTGCACATTTATAACTTTGCCTTTATAGGTCTTCAAAATATGTTTACTTTATGTGTATACCAACATGAAATCACCATGTCATTCTATTTTATTATCTTTCTAGATGTGATTGATGCCTCTAGGACACATGTCAACACATTGTTAGGCCTAAATCTTTGAAAAATACACCTAGGCTTACACCATTGGATCTACTTGCATGGATAAATGTGGTTCATTGATCTTGATATGAGATGTTGAATGCCATTGGATGATTTACTACATTACCCATAGTTGTGGCACTTGTCACTTTCGCATTCAATTTGTGCTTCATGAAAATGTTAACATGATATCATACCATTGATCTTGGTTTCATGGATCTATTACACTCCATAGATCTTTATCTACTAGGTTCTATCCTTCACTCCACATATCATCAAATCTCTGATAGGGTTCCCATGATGATAAAACTTGTCACTCATTCAATCATCCCAAATATTCATTGAAGTTTTGACTTAATATGTACCATCGATTGGAGTGTGTATACTCAACCACATACCATTGATTTTCAAGGACATGCTTGAGCTTTAATCTTCCATTTCAGTTGTGATACTTGGTATCTCTACACTTGTTCACCGAGCCTTGAATTTTCAACCTTCACTATGTACCATCGGTGTTAGGGATTAGATTTTAAATTAAATTTTACATTCAGTATTTACTGAGAGGTAAATATTATATTGGTTAGTTTTTTAATTATATTTGGGTAGTTGTATTATTTTTACAACAATGTTATGAACTTAGTTTGTTTGTTAGTGTATATTATTCATAGAGATTTGGGTGAGAATTTTATGGAGAGATAATATCCATAATTATAGGAATGAAATTCCTATAAATTTGTAATGTCTTAGATGAATAATATATGCAAAATATAATTCTTGTGTGTTGAAATATTTATCTATGTATCGGCTCTTTTTTATACACAAACCTGAACTATAATCAATATTTGGTATCAGAGCCTTACTAGTTCTATGATTTTTATGGATGGATAGGATGGTAATAGGGGAAATACCATAGTTTGTACACTTTCCCTAAATTTATGTTTTTTTAATGTGTGGTTGTATAAGGTTCTCTAAGCAAAAGATGTTAATGTTTTGGTTTTTGTTTTGAGCACTATAAATCTAAGAATTATTAAATCAATCAATTCCAAGATCTATGCACTAACTTTTTTTAGCAGTTTTCACATTGTGAGCCTTTCAAAACAATATTACACCTAGTATTGGCTCATTGTCTCTAGATCTATACATAGATTTATACCTATGTATTTTAAAGCAATCAATCAAGACTATCATTTTTAAAAGATCTATCATTCTACTTAGTCAATTTTCAAATGTGTTTTTTGAATCACCAGCATAAATAAATCCACATGACATGCTTTGTCTATAAAATACATCCTAAGATATTATGGTATTCAATTACACCTAGCAATGTGTGAGCTATGGCTTAGTATTTGTATTGTTTTAATGCTTTGCATTGTGTGGAGTGTTGAACATGTTATGCTTGAATCATAAATTAATAAATGCATTTATATGGATTCATCTGGTTAATACTAATGAAGAGCATAAAAATACATGATCTAGATTCATGCAAGCAAAATCATCAAATATGTTATCATTTTTAATATTCTAAACAAAACTGCATGCATCATATTCCTTAGTATTGTGGTATTTTAATGCCCACCACATGGAATCAAAGAAGGTCATATATTAAAGTTTGATCATGGTTTCTTTTGAGCTTGCCAACATGGCATTGGGTGTTCTCATGAAGAAAAGATCTAAGTGTGATGGATAAATGCCATGCCAAGATTTTAACTATCTATAGTCAACAACACAAGACAAGCTCGTAGTGATATCATTTATTTTTTGCATGTAAGCCACCTTTGATGCAAGCTCACAATGTAATACCAATTTTATTATCAATATTTTTAGTTTGTATTTTAGTTAATTTATTATTTTAAAGTTTATGAGTTGGTTTTGTCATTTAAAGTCGTGTCTTATGTTTAATTATATTTTTATTGTAATAGTAAGTATATTAAGTCATATGTTGAGTGAATCCATTAAGTTGTATGATATTTATTAACTAAAAGTCCATAGTGAAAGTTATGTCTAGTGATTATAATTTTTATACTCATAAGTATACATGTCATGTCAATAGGTATTTAGAGCTAAGATTTTTTTAAATATTATCATTTAAATAATTTCTTATTATTTAAATGTTAATTTTAAATATTTATTTTAAATTAAGAAAGTGTCAAAATCAAGAGAGTAGGTCCCTGTCAATATTTTATTGTATGTTAATATTTAAATTTAGTATTTGGTCAACAAAAAATTTAAAATGTTAAAAGATTCATTTTTAACTGTCTTATATGTCAAAGAGTCAAATAAAAGGACACATTTTTAGGCAAACTTGATGTCCTATGTAAATGTATTATTTCACATTGAAGGGGTGATTTATCCTTGACAAAATCATGTATTTGAGCTTCATTGACACTTTAGTTGAGTGAAGCATCAAACCTATTGGATGTCGGAGGCACAGAGGTTTCTAGAGCCTCTCGTCAGTCACCAATAATGGGGTACAAAATGTTTTAGTGATATTTTATGTGGCATATTTTTAATTTTTACTATGTGTTTGCAAAATAAGAATAGAAGAAAATGCCTATTCATGTAATGTAATTTGTGTGCAGATTCCAAACATAATTCCCTAATGTGAAAACATTGTGAAAGGATAGAAAGCACCAATGTAAATCAGTTCATGGATCTTGAAATGGTTTGTGGTAGATCTAGAAAACCACAAGAGGTGAATTGTTGATGGGTCCTATTCATGTCAAGGTTTGTGGTAAACCTATAAAACTATGGGAGGATTTAGTCTTTCTTTGAATCATGGTCATGATCCAAATAGGGCATGATAAAAGGGGTGAACATACTATAGATAAGAGTGTGAATGTTTTTGCACATGTAAAAACTAAGGGGAGAATGTTAGGGATTAGCTTTTACATTAGTTATTACATTCAGTATTTATTGAGAGGTAAATAGCATATTGGTTGGTTTATTAATTATATTTGTGTATTCATAATATCATTACAACAATATTATGAACTTAGTTTGTTTGTTAGTGTTTGTTATTCACAGGGATTTGGGTGAGAGTTTGATAGAGAGATAATCTCCATAATTATAGGAATGATATTTCTATAAAGTTATAATGTCCTAGCTGAATAATATATACATAATATAATTCTTGTGTGTTGAACTATTTATCTATGTATTCAAATCTTTTTTGTACATAGACCTGAACCAGAATCAATATTTGAATCATCTTTGGCCGATTAGTCTATGCTCCATTAGATCTTAGTCTGAGGGATTGATATGCACTATTAGATCCTTTTACCTGAGTGAATGTATATCATTGATCAAGATAATTGACTTATTGACTTCATCTTTCATTGTTGTATCAACTTCAACTAATTAAATGTGCACCATCAATCTTGTGGATAATAAAATGAAGCAAGTAAGGTTCGATAAATATAGAGAACTTAGGCTAAATTTTTGGATTAAGGTTTTATTCATGTTGATAAACATGATAAAATAATAAGATAAAATTTTAGGCTAAGTTTTAAGGCATGATAAAATGGTCCCATGGATAGTAAAAGACATGGCATAAAGTTTCATCCTAAGGTTTTTATTAAATTAATAAATGAAATTGAAAATTTATGATAAGGCTTTAGGTTAACTTAGAACATAATGAAAGGGGTCATTTGATTAGCTAACCCATAGGAATAAAGGGGGTTTGGGACATAAAGGGACCAAGCATAAGATTTTTAGACTAATGTTTTGTCATGTTGATAAACATGACTAAACCTTAGGCTAATAATTAAACTAAGTTCATAGCACAAATAATTATTCTCGCACAAATTGTTCTCATGCAAATTTAAAAGGCTTAGGATAAAATAATTAGACTAAGGGTTTTTAGATGCTCAAACATGAATTCAATTGGACATTTAATAATAAATGACTTAATCAAAGGGTCAATTTATCATTTGAAGTATGAAACCCTAAACATCATCCACACACTTGGGTCTTCATTAAACCTACATCTTGAAAAACACATGAAGCAACCATTATCAAAGATAGTAAAAATAAAATAAAATAACCAAATGGAGACATGTTAGTTAAGATGAATGACATAGGTTTGGATGATCTTCAAATAAAGCATTCTAATCAAGTGGAATTTTAATTTAAAGCAAAAATTTGCAAAAGTTTTGAAACAAGGGTCCCCAATTTTAGAAATGGGGGGTTATGTTGACCTTAACAAATGGAGATTTCTAGGGGAAACGTAGAAATATGTTAGAATTTAGACACTCTAGTTTAGACTAATAACTAGGTTAATTATTCCAGATGATTAGGTTTGTTCTTTAAATCCCATATAAATTAGTAAGTGGAATCAAATCACACACACAACATGGATATGTTTTGATGTTTGATCCTAATTCTAGATTCATAACCTTGACCATTAACATTGACCTATAAAATATTTAGATGATCATTGAGAATCATGCTTTAGCTCAGGGAAGGCTTGGGCATTGATTTAATGTTATTCAGGTGTTCATAACCCTGATAGAGATACCTTTGGCTCTAATCAAACCCTTTCTCCATTGCCATTCAGGCATCCATATCCTCGATAGAGATTACCAAAATCACCTTTTCTTAGAAAGCTTTTGAATTTTTCAATAAAGATCTTAATTTTTATACTTTTAGATATGTTTTACTTTCTAAAAAAGGTTGGGAACCAAAGTATCCAAGTTATGAGATTTGGTCAAATGTTTGATCTTCAGACAATCATCCTTGGTTATAAATTTTATATCAAGTAATTAATTTTTTTTAAGTACAAACATGACTCTATCTAAATAGTTGAAACTTTCATCTTAGATAAGCAATACTTATCATAATCAGACTTGGATCAAGAACAAGGTTTAATATTTTAGGAATAGCCAATCTAGATACTAGTCCTTACCAATTTCTCTAAATTATAACATTAGGCCCATATTTCAACAATTCATGGTCAACCAATGCTAAGAAATCATACATACATTCCTGACTGGTGAAATTCTTGAGAAATTAGGAGTATTGAGTTGAGGACTATCTAAAATAATTTATTGAAAGTAAAGAATAAAGCACCAAAAGCAAACACATCAAACACAAAACAAACAAATAGAAGGTAGAGGAAACAAGCAAAAATATATATATACAAACACTACACACATGTAAGGAACAAGAAAGAATAGAAAAGAAACTAGTCTAAAGCCTACCTATGCTACTTCTAACCAGTCTTAGAGTTCACTCCATGAAGACTTCATGTGGGGTAGTAGATAAATATTTATTGAGGTATTTCCCCTTGGTTGGCAATGTGAAGTCTGATCCTTGTAAGTCTTTTAGTTTGAAGTTGTTATCTCCCAAGGTCACAAAAATTTGATATGGGCCAATCTATAAAGGTGTGAACTTCCCATGTTTTCCTTTAAGTTCTGAGGCATTATCCCAAATAATAACTAAATATCCTTGTATAAACACCTTTATCTTTGAATGCTTGTCAAGCCACCTCTTAACTATGGTTTGGTGTTTTCTAAAATTAGCAAAAACTTCCTTTCATGTATCTTTTATTTTTATGATGTCCAAAAACCTTGAATTTCCAATTCTTGATCTTCCTCTATATACTCTGGCTTGAACCTATATATTGGTACCTTGAGTGTTATGGGTAATATAGGTTTTTGACCATATACCATCAAGAATGGTGATGCCTTGAGATTTTTCTTGACTCTAGTTCTATCTAACTAAAGGGAATATTTGAGTAATTTGTGCCATGTTCTTAGTTTATCAAAGACAGACATTTTTATGCATTTCATCAAGTTCTTTTTTTAATTATGACACTCCATTACCTTGAGGATAATGGTTTAATGAGAAATTGAGGACAATGTTGTAATCATATGTGCAATCAGTCATCTCAATGGACACAAAACTAGATCCATTATCACAGACTAAATATACTGGTGTCCAAAACCTTATGCATATGTTCTCTTCTAAAAAATTGATCACCTCTTCAGTATTACATTGCTTTGTTACCACTACTTCAGTCCATCTTGTGTAGTAGTTAGTAGCAGTCAGAACATACTTACGACCATTAGAGGAGTTAGGGTTAATGATCCCCATAAATTATAATCCACATTGAGTAAAAGGCTTATCAATGATGACTAGATTCAATGGCATGGCTACCTTTGGATCTTTAGTGTTAAGGACTTGACATGAATGACATTCTCTCACATATTTGTGAGCATACTTAAAGATATTAGGCCAATAGTAACCAACCCTAAGGATTTTGTGGGTTGTTTTCCTTCTATATGGATTTCTACTTCTAAGATTTTCATGGAAAGTGCTCAAGATCCTAGTTGTGTTTCCTTGAAAACAAACCTCAATTAAATTTCATCAAAGTTCTTTCTATATAATACTCTATCTTTGATCAAGAAATGTGTTGCCTTGAGCCTTAAATCTCTCTTTTGTTCTCTACTTAATCTTTAAATATAATGGCCATTGATTAGAAAATGAACAATAGGATCATACCAGTAATTGGGCTGAAATTTGTGTTGCTCTACCTGCATGACACTCAATTTAGAATTAGTATTGACAATCAACCGAATTAAATTTTATCATCTTACCAAATTTACAGTCTTCATCTCTAGATCATACTCTTGGATAACATACATCCACTTACCTCTTCTCTCTCCAAGTTCACATTGACTCAACATAAGCTTAGTGGCAGGGTCTGGTAGGATGGCATGCACCTTATTCCCAAGAATATAGTGCCTAAATTTCTTGACTACCTTGATTAAAGTGAATGATTTTTTTTCAATAAGATAATAGTTCAACTCAACATTTTTAAACTTGGTGCTCATAAATGCAATAGGATGGTCATATTTATCTATCTTCTAAGTTAGAACAATAGCTATATTATGATCAGAGCAAAGGAATAAAAATAAAAGTATTTAGTAAAGTCTAGACTTGTTAGCATAAGGGCTCATCCAATTACTTCTTTGATGTCCTTAAAAGTTTTTTTTCTCTTCATTCCACATGATCTTGGCATATTTCTTCAACATGTCATTCAAAGGTCTCACTATTTCTATAAAACCATAAATAAACTTCCTTTGATCTTCCCAAAGAAAGATTTCAATTCTTTCTTGATTTTAGGGGGTTCTATTCTAGATATGTCATCTATTATATCATGGTCTATAAAAATCCCCTCCTTAGTTATAACATGTCCTAACAATTTTCCCTCGATAACATAGAAAAAACTTTTCTTTGGATTGAGATAAGTTCCATACCTTCTACATATTTCAAATACCTATTGTAATTGCATGATGTGGTCTTCTCTATTCTTTGAAAAGATAGTTAAATCATCCAAGTAGATGATAATGCACTTGCATATCAAACCTTAGAAATCAAATTCCATTTCTCTTTGGAAGGTTACACCTACATTTATTAGTCCAAAGGGCATCCTTTTGTAGGAAAAAGTGCCCCACTTTGTAGTGAAAGAAATTTTTAATCTATCTTCCTTGTTCATGAGCACTTGGCTATATCCTTAAAAACCATCAAGAAAGGACATCATTGTAAAACCAATAAAAATATGAATAACTTGATCAAGAGAAGATAAAATATAGTTATCCGTTTTAGATGATCTATTTAAGTTTCTAAAGTTAATTTATAATCTAACTTCACCATTTTTATTCTGAACTAAAACTAAGTTAGCTACCCAAGTGGATGTCTAATGGGAAACACAATTTTTTCATCTAACAACTTCTTAACTTATTTGTAAATCAATGGTTGTAAGATAGGGTTGAATGGCCTTTGTTTTTATCTAAATGGTTTATAGGCTTCTTTTATAGGTATGGTATGAGTTATGAATCTAGGATAAAATATATTTAAATCATCATAAGACCATGTTATTACATCCTTAAACTTGGTCAACACATATTTGGCTCTTTTGGTTTATATGCTTGTATAGGTTGTACCAATTTTTCACCAGTTGAGGTTGACATTGGGAACCTAGGTCAATTGTATTGTAGTCTTTCCTATTCAACTTGGGGGTCTTAACATTACCAGTTACTTTATCTATGTTAAATAATCTTTCTAAGACAATCATGCCCTTGGAAATTTTATTGTCACTTAGTTACATAATTATATTATCAATATTTCCTTTATCAAGAACATTTTCATTGGCTTCATCAATGATGTGAGCCTCAAATATCCCTAAACTATTCTTGAAGTCTAAAATATATTGGTCATTAATGAATACCTAAAAATGATTGATATTATAAAGGACTGAGGGACAAATAACCATTTCAACACTAAGGATTCCTAGTATAGAGTCTTGGTTGGGCATAACATTAACTACAGGTGAGACTAGCTCATTAGCAAACTTGTTTTCTTCCATAGGAATTGAGATAATGTTAAAATCATCAAAATAATCTATCAGGTCCCAAAATCAACTTATATTTATTAAGGTAATATAATTTACACTGGTAACTACTGATTCTGAGTCACCATAAACTAGTAGCTCTTTAACTTTGTGTTTGATGGTAAATTATACACCTAATATTAGAGCCTCATTCTCTACCAAGTTGTTAGTGCATATGAATTGAAGTTTGTAAGAGGTATTATACTCTTTCCCAATGGGATTTATTAACACCACTCCTAATATAGAACTTAATTTACATCTATAACTATTAAAGTATAACTTCTATAATCTAGGCATAGCATGAGAAGTTTTAGAGTCACATACCTTTAGGGTGTCAAGAGTGCAAACTCCTAACTCAAAATTTGCCATGTTGACCCTTTAATTCACAACATTGTACTCGGTGATCATATGTTTCATTTTGGGCTCTCTTTTAATTAAAATAGGATTTGGAATTCCATTCTATGGAAACCACATGTGGGAATAATTAGTAGACATATAACCATTCAATGATCTAGTCCAGTCTCTACTCAGCAGCATTCTATAAGAATCAAGTATATCTAGCACTTGGATGTCCATAAAATATTTTATCCTTATCTCAACTTTAAGATGAATGTGGAGATCCAAAAATTCTCCAATTACTTTCACCTTATATTTATATAATTGAGTAATAACCCTATCAGATTTAATTGGAGTCAAACCTAGTTTTTCATAAATACATTTGACATGAAGTTAGCAGGAACACCTAAATCTAGAAAGCAATTATGTAAATTATTACCAAATGTTATGACTTTAACATCTTCCTTGTTATTTTACATAGAAACATTAGTATTTTTAGCCTTTGGTGACTTACCAGGATTCTTAGATAAATATTCAACTAACAAATCTCTCTACTCAGTGATTTAAGTCAGTTCATGCAAGGTGATGTTAACCTTAATCTTCTTCATGTCCTAAACTATATTATACACACCCTTATTAGAAGTAATATATGAATCAACATTAAGTTTATAAGCACTTCCCTTTGGAGGATCAGGGTTGTTTTTAGATGTAGGATCAGGAGGAGTGTCAAAGTTATTTGGTGGAGTGGATGTGGTCAATGGCTTTTTCTACTCCCTATTCCTTAAAATATAGGTCTTCTTTAAATACCATTTCAAGGCATGCACATTTTTAGGAGTATCCTTAGGATCATTCTCTTATTGTAATGGAAAGTCAAATGTTTCCACCATCAAGGTTGTATATGCAGATTTGGATGACTTGGAAGATCTAGATGTACCTATAGAATTATCTCTGTTAGATCCACTTTCAGGTGTATTTAACTCATCCTAAAATAGTTTAAAAGCATTATATAACTCAATTTAATCCAACTCACCATGCTTTGAAATATTATTAGCCTTGTAATATTTAGTTAGTACAACATCACAAATATTAATCTCAGGGTTATAGCTCTTACCTGATGATGACTCATTACTATTATTGCTATTGCCATTGTTACCATTATGAAACCAATTTTTAGTCCTATTAAACCTTTGATAAGATTGATTATTATTGGTTTCTCCCTAGTATTACCTACTTTCTTTTGTAATTGTAGTAAGTCAGTGCTAAGATTTTGAACTATCTTTAAGATAGATTCATTCTCACTCTTCGGGGCCTCAAAATTATGAACTTGAGTGTTACTAGTGTTAATAGTTAGCACTAAATCTCTTTGATATTGTAGATGAGATCCACTTATGGCATTGTTCAAGAATCCTAGGATTTGGCTAGGATGAGCATGACTTAAAGGTAGTTGGTTTAGAACTAGAAGTTGATTTAAGGTAGGCATATTTTGATTAGCTTTGGGTATGACATTTAGAATGGGAAAATTTGGATTAATATTGGGAATATTGTATTCCATTTGGCCCTGGGGTTACATTTGGTCATTAATGATCACAACTTCAACATAAAATAAGGCTAGTGTGTTAATGATATGAGAATATATTTTAAGAAACACAAAAGTCATGGGATCCAAGGCATCATTGTAGATCTCTAAGGCTAAAGCCTCATCAGGCCTATATGGAGCTACAGATCTAATAAACATTTTCTAGAATTTGACATTAAGGGCTCTAATTATTTCACTAGAATCTCTTTTCACCATGGTGAATTACTAGTAAAGAATACAAGGATTAATTATTTTATTAATTTGGTCAAGAAATATCTTGTTAAATCATTTCAACTAGTGATATAATTTTTTGAAAGGTTGAGAAGCCACTCATGTGTAACATCTTTGAAAGTAAATGGAAATAACCTACATGCTACATCTTCATGAATTACATTTAGCAATCTCAAAGTAACCTTATAAGATTTAATATGTTCTTCAGTTGTGACAACACTATTAGGAATAAAAGATGGAAAATATTTTATAGGATTACAAGGAAGGTCATGTATCACACCTGACACATTGATTGAAGAACCACCTAGCTAAGGCATACCTTGATAGGTATTGAACACAGGAGCACCCTGAACTAGTGAAGTTGGTTTAGACTTTGAAATTCTACACTTACCTTTGTCTCACCTAGATCTCCTATGAAATTTTAATGAAAGAAGGGGAACCTTTATCTTTGAACATTTCCTGGTCTTTATCATTGGCAATTCCATCTTGATATCTTTTAACCCTATTTGAAATACAATGTGTAAATCTTATATTTATAAATAACAATGATCAAACTTGCACATTAAGCAAATTTTTCATCAATATGTATAAATAATGGTAAAAGACATAATATTTATCTAAATTATCTCAAATATATGTCTAAACATGTAAATATGAATGATCTTTACGTATCTAAGTTCAAATAAACTTAAATTTTCAAAGACTCAGTCAATCTTGAACAAAATAGCTATTACTAACCTCAAAATCATTGGATTCATAACTCAAGCTATCTTTACCAAAATTACTCATGAATCTTGAAATGATATATATCTTTATATAAATAAGCATAAATATGGGTCTAAAACCATAAAGATCATTGATTTTTACATAATTGAGTTAAAAGAAATGTAAATATGCAAAGAATACACTAATCTTCAAACATAATTAAATAAAATGAGCAAAGATGTTTCAAATTTACAAAGATCTAACTAATGCCCTCCTTCTAGCAGTAGTGAAATCCATTCTGTGTTGATTCTTAAAAGTGTATCATAGGTGGTTTAGAGTGTTCAAGAAACACTTCTCATTTCTGGACTCAGAGAGTCTATTGCATGAGTTGCCTAGTGTGATAATCTTGTTATCTTTTGTTGAATATCGGTAAAGCAAATGAATAGTTTCACAAATTTATAATGTTTAGTTGTTTGGAACAACTTTGGCCTAAATTTGATCTATCTAATTAAAGATAATCTATGCTAATTAGAGTGAATTATTACCAAACCTAAGTCTAAAGCTAAACTAGAATGAATATATACAAGGAATCTAAACTAAATTGAATGGATCAAATAAAGAGTAAAAAGAAAGGTAGCGTAAATAAGAGACATATTTATATTGTTGATATTTAACATAGATATTATGACAAAGTTGAAATATCATCCACATATGCATATTAAAACCAATGTATAACATGAAACAAAATAAGCTCAAATCCTACTAAACATTAGGCAAGCATCTAAAGAAATGAAATAATGTAGATAAAGACTTGATTCACTTTAAAGATTTACCCTACAAATAAATATCATAAACACATTCATATGAAAGGCAAGGATAATGAAATGAACTTAAGAATCTTCAGTTAATGTAGCATTAACACAAGTTAAAAACTTTAAATTTGAAAAAGTGCACATCAAAAATCAATAAGAACCATTAAAATATAATTTCAAACCAAACAATTAAGAGAGAAACCATGATATGAATTCATATAAACAAATCTAGACAAATTTTGCAAAACTCCTTAATTATATTAATTGCTCAAAAGTTACAAATATTTTTTTGTCTCAAAAACTCTCTCTCTTCCTTTTACAAATGGAAAATACCTTTTTATATGGATAACTACTGAGGTATGTTAATCATTCATGTTAAATTTTAAGGATAGTTATCTTTTTACAATCATTCTAGAACCTTTTAAGGACTCCAAATGACTAACCCATAGGCAGTGTGTTATACAAGTTGTGCATGCTTTTACAAGGAAGAATATTCTCCTTTTAAAATATTATAAAAGCTTAGTTAAAAAAGGAATATTACTTATCCAACTAACTTTGAGACCCTATGGTTGATGTAGTCCCCTATTGATACTATAAGATCTTCATTACTCTTTGATGTTGTTAACTTTGATTTTGTTCATCAATTAGTTTCAAATTAACCACAAGCTCCATAAAGAGTTCATCTTCTTGGTCTGCCAATCCTATGAAATCCTTGTCATTTATTCCTAAATCCTCTTTGATGCTCCTAGATTTAGTAATTTTTTCCTCTACTATTAGAATCATGTCTATGATCCTATTATTATCTAATCCAATTTTTCCTTGGCTTTTTCTTCTCACTTCTTTCATAACTAGGGTGGCTCTGAGTTTAAACTCCTCATTAGTGATGAGACCTATGGAACTGAGTGTGGATGGTTCGGTGAGCATGGTCACCAGTATATGTTCCATCTTATTTTATAACTACTTGTCCTCTTCATAAATGCTTTCTAGGTTCCTAAACCACTTGGTCAAACCTTTGATTTTATCTATCAACAACCCCATTACTATGTTCAGGTGAGCTAAGCTAATTGTTTTGAAATCAAGAATTTGATATTCTATTAGGATATTGAACAAATATTTTATTTTGTCCTTTTAGCTTTGTCATTGATGAATTAAGCTCTTGGATGTTGCATCCTATTATCTCAATACACTTTGTCTAGAATTCATTAACTTCAAAGAATTAAACATGTCAAATAATGTCTCTTCAAACATTTTGACCATAACATCTAGGACTAATAATACAACTTGTTTTTCTAAATTATCCTTTTGTTATTACATGAATTTGAGGGTATCTTACAATTGTTCTACTTTTTCTTAGGCTAAATCAAGCACATTATCCTCAAATATATTATTGTGACAAAGATTTTTCCCTCCCACTCAAGTTAAGTTGGTCAGTGGATCTAACTTTTGGTAAGTGATCTCTTCACCACCATCCATGACCTTATTCTCTATGACCCTTTGCAATCTATCTATTGTTGGATCAAACTTGACACCAACTAAGGATTAGGTTACCTCAGGATCTATGACTTCCATTTTTTCTTCACTTCATGATCTTGGAGCAGCCATACTTCTCTCCTCTTCCTTTTTTAGAGCCAAAATACAAGGATTGATCTCCTCATGCATTGGGATATTGATGTCCTTCATTATTACTTAGGGTTGTATAGTAGGTACCTTTTGTAATTGGATCTATAAACAAACTAATCTAGAATGGCTAGCCCATAAATCAAATTATATTCACTAAATAAGTTAACTTTACTCAAAAGAGGAGTTAAATTCACCTTAGGCTTCTTGGCCTTTACTAGAACAATGGCCAATTCAACTTTTCTTTTTGGGGGATCCATAAGAACTAAGACCAATGCAATCTCTTTCCCCTTTTCTTATTTTATCTCTTCAGATTGATCTTCTTCATTATCTAACTCATAAGAATTAGATAACATTTTAAAATCATCTTCAACTATCTCCCTAGGGTCTAATGCTACCATGTGAATTTCCTTAATGAGTGATTCTTGTTCTTCTATCAGGGTTGAAGAAGATGCAATTTCATCAGGACTTTGTTCAATCTATGTTTCAATTTTAGGTTTTATTGATGGAGGTCTAATAGGTGCACTACTCATCAAATGATATTATCTTGGCCCTAGTTTTCATCTATCATCTCCTCCCTTTTGATCCCTTAGAATCCTAGATTTTGGACTAATGTTTTGTTTTTTCAATCTCCCTATGACCTTAAAGAATGAATATGATTTTGTGTATATGGGGTCAAAATGACCAGGATAGTGCTCATAAGGTACATTCAACATCATTTTCACTTTCAAGTACTCCTTAACTGTACCATAGGGGTCCCACTACCTTAACTCATCAATTTGTAAATTGAAATACATCTTGTGTTTAGAAGTAGCCTCAATATTATCCCATTGTACAAAGATAATACTACCAATGGTTATGGGGAGGGTGTGAAGTAGTCCCTTATTTTTGGTCTTGTAAATACCATCTATTCCATTGCATATTTTATAAGCTACTTCTTGATCTGCTAGTTTGATTGGTACATGGATAGGTAGATTGAGTGGGGTTCATTGTGTCCCTTCAATCTTGATGATGGTATAATCTGCATATAACCATATGTCCCCCATGACTTCAATAATCTTATTTATTAGGGGCCTAACCTTCATTATTGGGATCCCTATGATGGCCTCACTAAGGGATGGGTAAACATAATCACATATTAATTAGATGTGATCCCTGTACTTAAAGATGTGCAACTTGGATTATTATTATGAAACAATTTATATCCCATCAGGTGATCATTGCCTAAGGTTGAGAATTTTTTTGTAGTGAGAAGGGCATTCAAAAGGTATGACATCATGTAAAATTTAGCCCTAGTCTTCTTCTTATTGTATAAAATTGTCTGCTTAAAAGGATTCCAATTACCTTAGTTAGATGAGGAGTGACCTATTTCTCAACCATAAAATAGACCGAGGGGACCTAGATTTTATCTACATATGTAGTGGTTGGATTCCCACACAACCTGTTCATAATTTTCATGATCATTCTAATCCCCAGTCTAAATTGGCTAATGGGGATGTTGTTATTGAATATGAAAACACTTGATTCCAAAAATATAGCCATAGGGAAATGATGCTTTTTAAGTCATTCGCTTTGGCCCAATTGATGATTGTGGTTAGGTTTACTTAGGGTTTAGGAAATTTTTAGTAGTTCTCAAATGCTACAAGAGAAATGTAATAAATCTTCTTAAAACTACACTCGTGAACAATCATGACCTTATCTATTTTACCATCCTTAAAAATGGGATCAATGATATTGATATAATGAAGTACCTCAGGGTTTATTACTATACAATATAGACTAGTCATTTGTATAGCAACTATGTCATAGTAGAGCCTCTTTACATACACATTCTTCTCCTCCTCTATTCTAATGGTTGACTGTTCTTCAATGGTCCATACAAACTTGGACCAATTATTGTCTTCTATGTTCAGTAATGTGGTATTAAATTGTGTCCTTAAAAATTCTCCCTTTTATGTTTGTGGTCAAATAGATCTCTAAATCCTCCCTAAAAATAACTTTTTGAGCTGCCATGGCTTTGAATTTTATTAAATTTCTCACTAGTGGACCGTACTTTGGCTCTAGATTGAATTATTCTTGTATAAATGGTAATTCACCTTTCCTTGGTTCATTTTTAATGATCACATGGTCAAATTAGGGCCTATTATTTATGCTAGGTATTCTTTGAAGATTTTACAAAGCTTTAATGGTAGAAAGTATTCAAATTATATGAGCTTTGTGACTTAGATTTTTCTTAGATTTGCACATTTATACCTTTGCCTTTTTGGCTCCATAAAATATTTTAAATTGATGTGTATGCCAACATGGAATCTCCATGTCATTTTATTTTATTAACATTTGAAATGTGGTCGTAGCCTTTAGGACACGTGTTAACACATCATTAGATCTAGATATTTAAAAATTCCACCTAGGCTCACACCATTGGATCTACTTACACAGATCAATGTGGTTTATTGATCTTGATTTGGGAGCTTGACTACCATTGGATACTTTACTACATTCCCAATAGTTTTTACTCTTGTCACTTTTGCATTCGCTCTATGCTTCATTAAAATGTCAACATTGATCTCACACTATTGATCATGGTTACATGGATCAATCATGTTTCATAGATATTTATCTACTAGGTTCTATCCTTCAATCCACATACTATCATATCTCTAACAGGGTTCCCACAATGGTAACACTTATCACTCACTCGCTTATCCTAGAGCTTCATTGAAGTTTTGACTTTATACGCACCATCAATTAGAATGTGTATGTTCAACCACATACCATCAATATTTAGGGGCATGCTCAATATTTAATCATCCCTTATGATCATGACACTTGTCATATTTGTGCTTATTCATTGGGCCTTAACTTTTCAACCTTTACTATGTACTATCAAATCATCTTTAGCTGATTACTCCATGCTCTATCAAATCTCAATCCAAGGGGTTGATATGCACCATTAGATATTTTTTCCCAAGTGAACGCGTATCATTGATTAAGGTTATTGACTTATTGACTTCATCTCATGTTATTGGATCAAATTTAACTGATTAAATGCACATTGTCAATCCTATGGATAATAAAATGAAGCAAGTAAGGTTTAGTAAATATAGATAATTTAGGACCATGATTAGCTAACCCATAGGAATAAAGGGGGTTCAGGACATAAAGGGACCAAGCATTATATTTTTAGACTAAGGTTTAGTCATGTTGATAAACATGACTACACCTTAGGGTAAGAATTAAACTATGTCCATGGCATAAATAATTATTCCCACTCAAATTATTCTCGTACAAATTTGAATGTGAATTTAAAATGCTTAGGCTAAAATAATTAGACTAAGGGTTTACATATGCTCAAACATTAATTCAATTGGAAATTTTAATAACAAGTAACTTAATGAAAGGGTCAATTTATCATTTGAAGTATGAAACCCTGAATATTATCCACACACTTGGGTCTTCATTAAACCTACATCTTGAAAAACACATGAAGTAACAATTAGAAAAGTTAGGCAAAATAAAACAAGAATTAAATGGATGCATGCTAGTTAATATGAATGAGAACTGGGTATGGATTATCTTTAAATATATCATTTTGATCAAGTGGCATTTTAATTTAAAGCAAAAATTTGCAAAAAATTTAAACAAGAGTCCCCTTTTTTAGAAATAGGGATGTCTGTTGACCTCAATAGAAAGCAATTGTAAGATGTGAAAGACTTAATGAACCCAATATCAAAGATCTCTAGGCATTATCTAGTAGACTTCCACAAAAGTTAAAGGCTATAGCTGATACTTTGAAAGACTTACTTGCATAATTTTGGAAACACATTACAATATTTTCACCCAATGTAAGAGATGTAGTGAAAAGAAAAGTTGGTTTTCATAATCGTGAATGACATCTAAAACATGTATTGGATGTGAATCAAACATAATTATACTCTAAGTTTTTTGAAAAAAATCTAAAAATTACTATTAGTCAAATATTTTTTGAGATATCCAAACCTTTTTATGTAAAAATAAATCACACATGCACTACTTATTATTATAGGCAAAATGTTGAATTTTTAATGCACTATGATATTTTTTGCCATATTCATCGTAATTTAAATACTAAAAACATTTTATAGGAGTTTGGCATAGAATTTCCACCAAAATCAGCCAAGGAATTTATTCCAAATGTTTTTTTTGTGAAAGACTAGATGGACAGTTATTTTATAAGAAAGCATGTTTGGATGAAAATTGCAATAGTTGTGGTGGATTACCAATATTAAAAAATTGTGTCCATGAGGAGTGTAAAATTTCAATTGAATAAGAATTAGTTATTTTTAGTAAATACAAATATGTGACTTATCAAATAAAATATGGAAAATAATCTAAAAGGTGTGAGCTTGTTATGAAAGATATACCTGTTTCAAACTTTATGGTCAAATTCAAGGAGAAAATTGTTTATGAGTGTGAAAAGCACACACATAGGGTTAAATGGTTGGATGAACATTTCAAGATAAGAAATGACACATTCCCAGTTGATTATATTGTTTTAGTAGTTGAATTTACTAAAAATTACACATTCAAACCACAAATGGAATTACAATTGTAGAATTACAACTCAATAAAAGTTATCATATTCATGCATATAACATTCATGTGTGAACCTAATAGTATAGTGGAAGATTGAAAAATATTAAGGGGGTACCATTTATATATCAGTAATGACTAATCACATTATATAGAGTATGTGCAAGGTGGTTTTGAAAATTTATATAGATGGTTGACTCAGAGGAACATTACTATCAATCAACATTACATTTGGTCAGACAATTGTACATCTAAATTCAAGAATGCACTTATGTTTTATTGGTTGAGTAGGATACATGTTACCACTAGTGTATAATATATTTGGAGTTTCACTAAGGCTAGCCATGGAAAAGGGGAGCATGATGGTGTTGGAGCATGTGTAAAAAGAGATATTGCAAGGGAGGAGTTAAAATTTGACCATGTTTCTAATTTGAGTGATGTAGAACCTATGGTTGAATGGTGTAATGAGAACATATGTCATGGTGCTCAATAAAATGCTATTGTTTATAGAAAATTTTGGTTAATGGAGGAAAAAACATGGAAAACTATTAGGATTGTATAACTCTAATGAGTTCAAGTGAGATCCACTCATTTCATATCTAAAATGTAGGTTCTTGGACTATTCATACATGAAACTTGGCATGATTTTGTTCTGCATTCATGGACTCTATTTGGAATGAGTATGAGTCACAAGAGTGGGTGAATGAATAAAGTTTTAGACCTATAATTCCAATCAACACATATCAGGTTCTACTAGCATTGTGATTTACAATTATGACATCATCACATGAATTTAACCATATATTTGATCTAGTGCAGCCAAGTAGAAGATTAGTCTTTATGTACTATTTTTTCTCATTATCTATCTTCATAGTGTCATTAATTTTTTTTATGCAGGCCATGTTTTTGTAATTATTGTAGATGAAGAAAATGAAGAGGGAATAGATTACTACTTATGTTATTGTATACATGGAAATAAAAAATTGACTTCCCTGATTGTAGATGAAGAAAATATTGACTATCCCATTGGGTCTATGGAAGTCACTAGAACTTGGCTTTGATGATATCCTTAAAAAAATTCAAATTTATGGTCGTTTGAAGACTTTAAAATGTACGCGAAGATACGACAATATTTAAATTTGGTTCTTATAGAAAATATTCAATTGTAAAAATATCATGGGAGGCCAAAAAACATGAATCTATGGAAATTTCATGAGTCAGACCATGAATCTATTCTTGATACTATCAAGATTAGAGCATATCTTAGTGGTTTATTAGATTGAAATGAACAGGTATATTGACTTATAAAATGTAGATGTATTCAATTTTACCAAATGTTTTTTTATTTTTTAGGTAGTGCATGTATAAATTTCATCTTTAATTACTTACTAACATTTTTTTGTAGGTTAGTGGTGCTAAATAAGCTTCCACCTTCACATGGTTGGCACCGTTAGTAAATAATTTCATTTAGAAAAGATATTTATGGAAATACTGCACTAAAATTTGTAAAACTTGATGTTTTAGGTCCTTCTATGGAACATATTATCATGAGAAAAATGTTTTATTTCCATAAAGAGAGGTTACAATATAAACAATATCTTCATCAATGCTTGACTTTCCATATTCCTACCTCTAAATTATTTTTTATTCATTAATTTTATTAGAGGTTTTCATGATTTCCTTAAAATAAATCCATCATATTTATTCAAATTTTGAGGAGTCTTTTCTATTTCAAGTGCTTCCATTATTCTTCATTCTTTCCAATGATCAACCTTAGTAATTAGTTTTTTATTTTCAATGCAAATATGGTGCTTAAAATTAAAAGAGTACTCTACCAATGCTAATTTATTAGTTCATTCATGTAAAATGTCTCTGCCATACTCTTTTATTCATATTTTTACCGATCTTCATGTCTCCCTTATATATTTATTACCACATGAACAAGGTATGGATTAGACACCTCCATATAATTTTGGATCTTATGGGTCTTTCCCTCTATCAAGGATATTTCTTAGATTTTCATGAGGGGTGAATACTACCTTGACGTCCATCTTTGCTAAGGTTCTGACAATTTTATCTTTGACCCCTTGTATGTAAGGTAGCTTTACCATGTGATTAATTTGATCATCCTTATTTATTTATTTTATTTTTCTTTTACTTTATTGAGTAATGGCTTGTTTGAATGAATTTTGTTTGAGTAATAGGCCATTACTCAAGAAAGTAAAAGAAAAAATAATGAAAAAAAATAAGGATAGTCAAATTAATCACATGGTAAAGCTACCTTGCATACAAGGGGTCACAGATAAAATTTATAGAACCTTAGAAAAGATAGATGTCAAGATAGTATTCACCCCTCATGGAAATCTAATAAATATCCTTGATAGAGTGAAAGACCCATAGGATCCAAAATTATATGGAGGTGTCTACTCTATACCTTATTTATGCGGTAAGAAATATATAGGGGAGATAGGAAGATCGGTAAAAATACGACTAAAATATCATGGCGGAGACATTTTGAATGAGTGAATAGAGAAATCAGAATTGGCATATCAATATTTTAATTTTAAACACCACATTTGCATTGAAGATACAAAACTAATTACTAAGGTGGATCACTAGAAAGAATGTAGAATAAGGGAAGCACTTGAAATAGAAAAGACTCCTCAAAATTAGAATAAAGATGAGTTTATTTTAATTAAATCATGGAAACCTCTAATACAATTAATGAATAAAAAATAATTTAGAGGTAGGAATATATGGAAAGTCGAGCATTGATGAAGATATTATTTATATTGTAACCTCTCTTTATGGAAATAAAACATTTTTCTCCTAACAATGGGTTCCATAAAAGGATAGGAAATGCCAAGTTTTTAAAATTCTAGTGCATTATTTCCATAAATATCTTTTCTAAATAGCTTTCACTATTGAAGCCTAAAATAGTCAAATAATTTTATATTATTGAAGCTAAGAGAAGCTTACAAAAATTACTTGGTGTTTTCACACTCTTGAATAATTTCTCATGACAAGTCTATTTCTCCTTGTATCCTTCCAAAAACATAAAAATCCTTGTTTATAATTATATACATGGATTTTTGATAAACCAAATGCATTAAAATTACCTCAAATGGCATTACATACCAATGTTACACACAAAACAAACACACTTTTCATTGATTTGCATATTTTTGTTGGTATGGCATTCCTGAATAGTAGTGAAAATGCACTTGTGGGTGGAATTAGATGTCAAATTCATTGGATCATGTGTAATTTTCCTATATATATTTGTTTAAAGTGATGTATTTCCACCTATAGGTCTTGGAGGCAAAAATGCTAGTTAGAGGTCAACAAGTTATTTCTTCATTGCCAAAAAGTTGCATTTTAGGACCCATTATTACAAATTCTACCACATATTTATCTCAAAGGTGATATGAGATGGAATTAGAGGTATTTAACATGATAATATTTATCTTATGGTTTATCCATATGACTTACAGTTTTGGTTTTATGCATGCTTGAAGTTAGGCTAAAAATAAACATCTTTTTTGTATTAGGAAGGGTGTTCTTGAACCTAGAATGGGTGGTGGTTTGTCAAATAAAACAAATGGGAGGAAAATAACTTGGCCCTAGACATTATCCTCCCATTAGAACATTTTTTTAGCATTGGCTTCCATCCAACAAGAACCATAAATGGATTTCTCCAACTGTAGCTTCAACTTTGACAATAATTATTATTAGTGTTTTCATGCTCTTGAACAGTAGTGAAAATGCACTTTTAGATGGAATTGGATGTCATGATCATTATATAACATGTAATATATATGTGTGTGTGTGTGTGTGTGTGTGTTCTTTAAGTGATAGATTTGCACCTACGGGTCTCGAAGGTAAAAACACTAATTGGAGGTCAGCAAGTTGTCTCTTCACTATCAAAAAGTTGTATTTTAGGACCCATTACTGTAACTTCTACCATGGATTGTTGTCAAAGGTGATATAGAATATATATATATATATATATATATATATATATATATGGTATAATTAGAGACATTTATAATTCATATTATTGATCTTAAGGTTAATCCATATGACTTATATTTTTGGTTTTATACATGCCTAAAGTTAGGCTAAAAATCAACATCTTTTTTATATAGGGAATGACATTTTTGAGCCTGAAATGGGTGGTGGGTTTGTTAATTAGGCCATATGGGAGGATAAAAACCTAGTCCTAGATGTTATCTACCCCTGTATATTTATTGGTAGTGCCATTTTTCATCCAAAAAGCACTAGAAATAGAGTTCTTAGATTATAGCTTCAACTTTGATAACATTTGTTGTTAATGTTTTTGTGCTCCTAAATAGTAGTGAAAATGTACTTGTGGGTGGAATTGGATGTCATAGTAATTTTATCACATGTAATTTTCCTATATATATGTTCTTTAAGTGATGTATTTTCACCTATGGTTTTGAGAGGCAAAAACACTAGTTGGTGGTCAACAAGTTATCTCTTCACTGCCAAAACATTGCATTTTAGGACCCATTACTGCAACTTCTATGATGGATTTCTCTTAGAGGTTATAAAAACTATATATAGGGTAAAATTATAGGTATTTTATATTCACATGAGGGACCTTATGATTTATCCATATGACTTATAATTTTGGTTTTATGCATGCCTAAAGTTAGGCTAAAAATCAACATCTTTCTTGTATTAGGAAGGGCATTCTTAAGCTCAGAATGAGTGGTGGGTTTGTCAACTGGGCTAGATGGGAGGCCAAAAACTTGGTCTTATACATTATCTAACATTTTGGGCATGTTATAAATGCTAGTTTTCAGCTAAAAAACACCATAAATTTAGTTCTTAGAATGTAGCTTCAACTTTGACAACATTTGTTATCAGTGTTTCTATGCTCTTGAATAATAGTGAAAACACATTTATAGGTGGAATTGGATGTCAAAATCACTAGAAAACATGTAATTTACCTATATATATGTTCTCTAAGTGATGTATTTATACATGTGGGTCCCAGAGGCAAAAATGCTAGTTAGAGGTCAACAATTTATCTCTTCACTACCAAAAATTTGCATTTTACTACCCATGACTATAACTTCTACCATGGATTAATCTAAAAGGTAATATAGACTAGATATAGGGTATAATTATAGGTATTTAAAATTCATAAGATATATCTTATGGTTTATCCATATGAATTTTATTTTTGGTTTTATTCAGGCCTAAAGTTAGGCTAAAAATAACATCTTTCTTGTATTGAGAGGGCATTCTTGAGCCTAAAATAGGTGGTGGGTTTATTGATTGGGCTAACTGGGAGGCCAAGAACCTGGTCCTATATTTTATCCATCCTTTTATATGTGTTATAAATACCAATTTTCAAATAATAAGCACTATAAATGGAGTTGTCAAATTGTAGCTTTAACTTTGACAACATTTGTGTTGATGCATCTTATAATTTATCCTTATGACTTATAGTTTTGGTTTTATTCATTCCTAAAGTTATGATAAAAAATAGCATCTTTCTTGTATAGGTAAGGGTGTTCTTGATCCTAAAATGGGTGGTGGATTTAATGATTGGACCAGATGGGAGGCCAAGAACATGTTGGTAGTGCCAGTTTTTAGCCAACAAGAATTAGAAATGGATTTTTTAGAATATAGCTTCAACTTTGACAATATTTGTTGTTAGGTTTTTGTTCTCCTAAATAGTAGTGAAAATTCATTTACAGGTAAAATTAGATGTCATTATCATTAGAGCATGTGTAATTTTCCTAAATAGACATGCTCAAAGTGATGGATTTGAACATATGGGTCTTGGAGGAAAAAATGCTAAATAGAGGTCAACAAGTTATCTCTTTACTGCCAAAAAGTTGCATTTTAAGACCCATTGCTGTAAATTTTTCCATGGATTGATATTAGAGGTGATATTGAATAGATTCATGGTGAAATTAGATGGATTTCACATATAGATTATAGATATTATGGTTCATACATATGACTTACATTTTTTGTTTTATGCATGCCTAAAGTTATGTTAAAAATCAACATCTTTCTTGTATTGGGAAGGGCATTATTGAGCCTAGAATGAGTGGTGGGTTTGTTGACCAAGCCAAATGGGAGGCCAAAAACCTAGTTCTATATTTCATTAACCTTTTTGGATGTGTTTTAAGTGCCAATTTTCAACCAATAAGCACTAGAAATGGAGTTCTCAGACTGTAGCTTTAACTTTGACAACATTTGTGTTGATCCACCTAATGTGTTCCCTGTGTCACTAGGGAATAAGGGGAAAGCAAGAAAATCAATTTTAAGTCTTGGTGGACTTAGGTATTGATTTTTTAACATAATTGCTACTAGGAATAACATAAATAGTATATATATGGTTACCACTTAGAAGTCTACATGTAGACCTTGTTGTAGGGATAATAGATGTTACATAGTGACACTCTATTCTTGCTAATATTTGTAAAATGGTTCTAAATTTTGCCAAATTATTACCCAAATACAAATAAACAATGGATATTTACACAATGAAATAAGCTAAAGTGAGTCATAGGTAGATCCAAAGGAGAGAAGGGTAAGGCAAAAAAAGAGAATTTGCTTAAGATGATCAAAAGTACCAGTTCTTCTAACTTCTATGACAACAACACATAAAACTATAATTTACTAACCCTATCATAATGCTCAAAGATAAATAAATAAAGTTGAAGCTTCAAAGGAAAATAAATGCATATATTTAGAATCATAGATTTCATAAAGATTAATCATTCACAGTAAATTGCATATCACATTTAATTGTAAATAGATGAAAATAGAACATGTATACTAACATGATTGTCAACCTAGTATTAAACTCAAGATAATAGATGAATATATTAAATTTTATTGCTAAATTAGTCAATAAGAAAGAAACCATTAGTCATCTAAAATCATGAGGAACATAAACTATAGAAATAAAAAATCAAGCACTACAGACAAACTTAAAAATTCTTGGCTCTTTTGTATTAATTCTTGCAACAATTATTTTTGATTTAAAATGAGGGGGGATGCCCATATTTATAAGCATAAAAATTGCCTAAGACAAGTTTTTTTGGGCCCACAAAAGGTTTCCAAATAGCCAAGTGGATAAAATGTTACATATAGTGAAATATTCTTAAATTCAAATTTACAAACATAATGGAATATTCCTTAAGGCCCCAAAGGAGGTCATTGGCTAGCTTGCTACTATTGCTTCTACTTCTTCTCCACCTCTTATTTTGTCTAGACCTCTACACATGCCAAGTAATATTGATATATCTAGGTAAAGTCCAGGATCATAGGTTGAAATAGATCAGGTATCTCTTGGATGAGCTTCCCATGTTCTAGAAACATAGGCCTTAATACTTCTTCAATTGACTCTACCTTTTTTATCCTTTGATTGGAAAATGCCACAATATTCATCACTTTGGTAGCAGTCTTTACAGTGGCTACATCATACTAGAATTTATCAATGAACACTTTCATCTGAGATATAAAATCTTGATCATCCATGAAGGTGCCATCAGGTTTAGTCATGCTAGTAACCATGGCATCCTTCAACAACAAGGCAATCTTGAATTCAATTTTCTCTAACTATGTAGTTACATCCTTGACCTGATCAAGCCACCTCTTCAAAATCCTTCTCCTATTCATCAAGATGGTCTATGTAGGAATGATATCCTCAAGTGGAAAAACTTTGAGGTCTAGGAACTTATTTATTATTAAAACTCTAGCTAAGTTTTCCAACTTGGCATCGTAAAGTACAAGATTTTGGTTATGTTTAATGACCACCTTGGATTGTAGGAACCCATCTTCCTCCCTCCAATTCATGACTTTATACAAATTGAAGACATTGATGAAAACATTTATTATTTAAATTATAGTGTTTTCTGGCATTATTGGTAATGCTTGTTCCTTCAATATTTTCAACTCTTATTTCATCCCCTCCATCAAGGAAATTGTATACTTTACTTAAGCTTGAACCAAGGTCACAAGGTCCTCTACATATTCTTCCACCTCTCTAGGGCTAGCCTTCCTCTTCCTTGTCAAAGTGAAGAGGGACTCTTCACTCTCATGGATCACAAATGAGCTTGATTGTGTTTGTTTAACCTATCTTCTAACCACCTTATTCATTATGTTTATGGCAACATTAAACTTCATGCCAATTTGGGGGGTAAAGAGAACTACCTAAGGTCTCTCCTATATTCCTACCTATATGATGTCTCTAACCCAATTTAGGGTAGTAGTAGGTGTTGTTTGTGTGGGATGTAGATGTAATGGAGATTCTTGGGTAGAGGAATAGGCCAAATTTGTTGTAGGGATGTATAAGTTTGTTAGGTCTATTTATCTAAGTGGGTCAAATAGAGATTTGGTAGGGCCCATGTCAAGAATGAATGAAGGCAACTTTGAAGGCATACTCATTTTATCATTTGTGGTAATATTAATGGGCTTGTAGAGGGTGAATTAATTTGAAATGGGTTTCAAAGGCCTCATGGGTATAGGGGAACCAATAGTAAGTGAGGCACTTATTGTGGTTACCTGAGAAGAAGCCACATGTGTAGTGGCATGAGTAATAAAGTGGGGGAAACTAAATCTAAAGGAAGTAATAGCTTGACTCATGATATTATACATTAAGGATTGGGTAGTGGTGGTTTTAGTAGTTGATGAAATTGGAACTAATGGGGAAACAATGGTAGTAGGAGTAAAAGTGGAAGTAAAATTAGAAGTAGATGCATATGCTATTGGGAAAGAAGATAATGTTAATATACTTATAGTGGGATCCTTAGATGTGTTGGTGGAAGTATCAGTCTCTTAATAAGATATTATAGGAGGTATTACTCCTCTCATGGTAGTCTTGGGATCTTTCTTTTGTAAACCTTTTCAATATTTCTCCTTAATAGTGCCTATAATTCCTCCATTAATAGATCAATTCTTTGTTGTAATTATTCAAGATCAATGGTACTAGGGCCAAGTTGACCTAGGATCTCTATGATAGCTCTCATAACATATGTAGAGATAAATATAGGCCATTGGGAGGGGTCATGTTGGTCACTAGGTCCTCCTTGCTCAGAGCTTGGAGGCATGCCATGACTACTTAAATTTGACTATAGTGGAGGTCTACATGTTATATTCTTAAATAGAGGAACATTATCTTCTTCCTCCTTTTTTGTATCTCCTCATAATCAACATTGAACATTCTTCCATGGGATGGTGGAGGTTGAGTCCTTACAATGTCTTCTTTCTTCTTTTCTATGTGTAGCCTCATTTTAAGATATATGTTCTTCCTAATTTCATTCTTTAAGACTATCTTGTCATTCATGGCATATCTATATATCCATTCATGCACTTCTTCTTGGTTTTTATACTCCACCACATCTTTATTAAACTTGAAGAGGTGATTTTTAATGACATTATTGGGGTCCCATGATCAAAAATCATCTTTGGGTAATAGGTATGAGTCCCTTTACCTTGAATCCATGATGATATCATGCCATTTTGTGATTTCAATCTTCCCCAACTTGTAATTAGTCTTGTGGGGGACTATATTCTTCTTACTCTTGAAGACACCATCAAATCCATGTATTAGTTGATAAACCATCTCCTCTTTAGCTAGATTCATTGGGACATATCTCAACAATCTAAGGGAAGCCAACATTACTTCTTCCATTCAAATGACTATGTAATATGGGTATAGCTAGTAACTTCCCATTTACTTTAGTGTTTGTCTAACCTTCAAGGGAACCCTTGAAGTCTCGAACTTATATATTTACTTGAAAATAATTTGGTAAAAATCTTTTGCAATCAACTTTATGTTTCACCTAAAGTAGTGAATATGCATTATAGAGAATAATTGGGGTACAACCTCTGATATATGAGGGGACCATGAATTATAACCTAGCTAGGTAGTTTCAAAAATAACAGCTAAAAAATAAATCATCATGAAGAATAGGTTCCCATTATTTTAAGTATCCTTCATTGCATACACTAAATTATTGATGATGATCTCCCTAAGTTGGGGAATCTGCTAGTCCTCTAAGATGATTTGCAATAATGGAAGGGTCCTTATGTCCATGTAAATGATATGTGGATTTTTGAATAGCTTATTGAGGAAAACAAGGCCAATCCTAACTCCTTTCTTGAATTGATGGATAGGTATGTTCCCTTAGTCTTCCATGAAGATAACTCTAGTTGGGTCAGTAACCCATGTACCCAGGACCTTGTCAGGAGTGTAAACCTCATACCAATTGTCAATGACATCATGGGTGTACTAAATATATGGGGAATGGAGGTCATAATATATCTCAAATATTAGCCTTGAGATCAAATCAATAGGGAGCCTTTGGGATATGGATTTAATAAGCCCATCTTCACACATTGACCTCCCAAATATGCCATAAACTAGGTCAGCACATGACATGACCTCTAGTTTTTCTATGGCTTGTGGGGACCCATAACATTGATTAGAAGGATGTCTAAATATAATTGGATTATGTGAAGAATTTTTTTGGCCTCATAAACTACCTTAGCTACTTTTAAATTGAAGTAAATTTTGTTATAATGTATGTCCCCTAAGTTTATGGCCTTGAGGATGAAATCTATGTCTTTGAAAATAATTGAATTACCATAATATAATAGGAAGTCATCATTTTATAAAGAGGTGTTCTTACCCAAGGTGGAAGGACCTGATTATGACATCTCTATAGTATTTTAGTTAGCAACCAATTTCCTTATATATCTCTCTATAAGTTTTGAGTTCCAATAATGGATGTTGGGGTGTAACCTGTGAAAATCTTGAGCTTTGTCATACTGGTATAATGTAGCTAATAGAGAGAGCAAAATGTGTATATATTAAAATACAAATGTAGGTAAAAATAGCTAAGTTAAGTAGCTTTTTGAAAGATTGATTTGATTAATGCAGCATTGATGGTGATCTTGGTTTGTGTTGTATTGATGGTGATCTTGTTAAATTTGCATTAAATATAATTTAAACTATTGTTTTTGGCATTTAATTGTATTAAAATTCAAATTTAGTTCTTTTTTGAATTTTATCCCTCATCAATTTTAGATTTAAATTTAAATATTTCCACCTTTTAACAAGTGACATACCACCTCAAATCCATATAGGCATTCACGAGGTCTGAATATGACTAAGCTTCTTAGTAGACTCAAAGTATGGACATGTGGCACATTTTGATTCACAATGAGCTCTCAAGTGACATCTTAGTTTTGATTATCTATGAGAGTGTTTCATGTCACTTTCATAGGCAATCAGAGCTATTATTTTCTAGGTGTCTTCTTTATAAGGCTCTCAAATAACTATCAATAACTTGGCACTAATTGTATGGCTCATGTGGAGACATGTGTCTCTCTTAGAGATGATCTTGAGGATCTTAGATGAAAGAAGTGAAAGAATGACACATGTCATCATCACATGGGTCCAAAGGGGACACGTATCATTCTCATGGGATATTATTCATTTTAATACCAAATGTCACTCATATAATGTGCCTTAGATAGTTGTATACCATCAAGCATTGATCAGATGGCTTGAACCAACCTAGATGTCTACCTTGAAATATCTTATGATCTTTACATAGATGCAATGTGTTGGAAAAATGTGTTAGTTTTAGGTGAACCCTCAGGGGAATCACATTTCCTTGAAATGTTAATTGAGTTTGGTTTATCATACTTGAGACATGCAATGATATCTCATAGGCTTCAAGATTTTAGTGGGATGCATGGTATCTTGGATTGATTGTGATTGCTTGTAGAGGATAAGATCTTGACATGTATCCCTAGGGTTTTAATTCCAATATCTAGTTCCTTCTCAAGCTCTTTAAATGGTACCATGTAGCTTATGAACTTGGTAGATTTACTCCAAGTGTCTTGCATGAGGTGCGATAAATATCTAAGGCATTGCAATGTCTGTCAAGGTTAATACCTATCCATTTTAAGCTACAATCTTAAATTTGATTTTTTACAAAGCATCACAAACCACTACTTGAATTTTTACATCTTATGAGGTCAAGTGAGAATTTAAGTTAGATTTTTGAAGATGTCAAAACTTGTCAAAAGTAAATTTAAACAAGTTTTGAAGTAAAAATCTGCAAGTAAATGCTTTAAATAGAATGAAATGTTAGTTTATCCAAATCTAATGAAGTTTTTTATATTTATGTATGTTAGGCAGCCAAGTCATACTTCATTAGTAGAGCTTGTATGCACATCATTGATTAAATTCATGGTTAATAATTCATTGTTTGAATAAAACTTCAAGATATTATAATAACTTGAATATTTCTAATTACTAATATTCATTACAAGATGAATAATTAACTAAAAACTATAGAAGCACAAACAATGGTAAATTAAACCAAATAAATATGGAACCAAATGATTTAACAATCTTGGCATCTTAGGCATTTTAAAATTCAAAGAAAGGAGGGTTCCCATTATGGGAGTAGGGGTAGTTGATCATTAATAAATGGTGACCTCTATGGAGAAACATTTAAAAATATTAGAACCCAAAAATTTTGTTCAAATGTAAATCAAAAAATTAGTTATCTCATTATGATATTTAGTTAGTATCAAAATTTATTTTCAAAACTAATTAAATCCCATAGGCTTGAAATAATTTTTAAATCTTGTAGACAATCATACTATGTGTATGATTTGAGGTTCCTTAACCATTGCCATTACGTTCAGAAGTGATAACTTTCAAGCTTCAAAACATAAAAAACATGAAATGACTTAACCATTTTTTTAGATTTTATATAATAATGCTTTGCTTAGTTAATTATGGCTTGGGAATTGCTCTCCTTCTAGCAAGGCATCCATAGCCTTGATAGAGATACCTTTGGATCCACTCTGGGCCTTGCTTTACTACCAGTCAGGCATCCATAGACTTGGTAGAGATTGCCTAAATTTACATTCATGGAATCTAAAGTAGTTTATAATTTCACTTTATTGGTGTATCATATTTTTTTACCTACATTCATGAACCAAAATGGTTGAAAACTAGAATTATCCAGGTGTTGTCAAGACATAGCCTAGATGTGATTCACTTTTAGAGATCAAGTCCTACCCTGACAATATATTTGGTGAATTTAAGTGATAGTATGATGGTCCACATAAATTTAAACTCTAGCTCAAGTAAATGTCCATTCACCTAAACTATAATACAAACTCAAAATGATTTCAATATTTTCATGAGAAAATTGACTTCTAATTAATCCTACCTAGCTTTTATAAATTAGAACACTACCATATGTTTCCAAACTTTGGGCATCCAATGCTTAAAACTAGTAGTCCCTTATTTTGTTTTTAGAATCAAATTAACACTAATTAATCCATTGAATTCTTATCTATAGGACATATTACAAAGCCACAACACATAATAGGAAACAAACAATAAAGGAAAGAAAGAAACAAAGCAAGAAAACAAAGTAGGAAATTGAGAAAGAACAAATTAGGAAAGAAAATGACTCTAATCCTACCTACTCTAATTTTAAATAAGATTACTATCCTTTTGGAATTTGTGATAAAGTAATAGAGAAATAATGCTTCATGTATTTCCCATTGACTGGTAAGGTTAATTCATTTCCTTACAAGTCTTTGATCATAAATGTGTTTTCACCTAGTATCTCTACCACTTTATGTGGTCCAATCTAGAGAGGAGTGAACTTGTCATGATGTCCTTTATTTTCATGGGCCTTGTCTCATAGTAGCACCAAATCTAATATTTGGAATTCTTTAACCTCAATTTTCTTATCGAACCATCCTTCACAACATCTTGATACTTGTTGAAGTTATTTAATCCTTTATCTTTGGCATAATCCATTTGGATGATGTTTAGTGTCTGGGATTGCACTCTTTTATCATCTTCCATTTACTCAGCCATAAAATCATAGGTGAGAAGCTTCAGCATGATAGTAAAAATAGGTTACTACTCGTAGATTAGTAGGAATGGGGATATTTTGAGTGCCTAATTGTATCTAGTTATGTCTACCCATAGAGCATATTTTAGCAAGGACTACCATTCTCTAGGTTTCTTTTTATAGATTTCTTGATGGAATTCATCAAGTTTTTATTGGTGGACTCAACAACTCCATTACCCTAAGGGTAGTATTTTTAAGCAAACTTGATGACTATCTAATTGTCATAATTCCATTTAGTGAATTTGGTTGAGGTAAAGGCTAGGTCATTATTTCATACTAAATACATGGGTATCCCAAATCGATTAATGACATTCTCTTCTAGGAACTTGATGACATAAATTGTTCTTCTATTCTTAGTGGCTACTACTTCAGTATACCTTGAGTAATAATAAATGGTGGTGATTAAAAATTTGTGTCTCATTAAGGAGTTAGTATTTATTACCCCATTATGAAAATGGATTTACCTCAATTACTCATTGTAAAGGCACAATTGCCTTTGTCTCTCTTCAATCAAATATTTGACACTAATGACATGTCCATTATGGTAATGGACATATTTGAATATGGTTGGCCAATAGTAGCCATCCCTCAAAAATTTATGTGTTGTGGTATGCCTTGAAGGGTGACCACTTCCAATTTTATCATATAAATTATTCATAATGTTTGTGGCTTCAACTCTGAAAACATGCCTTAGATAGACCCCCTCATAATTTTTTCTATAGAGGACTATTATTCTGATCATAAAGTGGAATGATCTCAGCCTGAAGGCCCTTTTATTCTCCCTTTTAAGGTGTGGGGAACACACTCCTTGTAGAAAATAGTGAACAATGTCATTGAACTAATGATCGATGGATACTTGTTTTGCTTCTACCTATAAAACATCAATACATGGATCAATGTTTACAATGAGCTTGATTAGACCTTGACCCTTAAATAATTTAGAATAGTTTATCTCTAAATCATATTTTTTAACTTTGGTCATCCACTTCCTTCTTATTTCTCCAAGTTCATTTTTTCCTAGAATCAATTTGACCACCAAATCATACACTATGGGATATGTCTTGTTTCTTAGGATGTAGTGTTTAAACTTTTGGATAGCCTTTGCTAGTATGCAAACTTGCTTATCTAGAATATGATAGTTAATCTCTAAATTATTCAAATTGGTTATCATGAAGTAAATGGGGTTTTCCTTGTCATTTTATCTTTGAGTTAAGATATTAGCAACAGTGTGATCAAAATTAAAAGAATAAAGATAAAAGTCTTTGCTAAAATTAGGGTTTATCAGAATAGGATCCTAAACAATAGCATCCTTATTGACTAGGACTTAGTTGTAACTTGCAAAAATGTCAAGGAATGACATCATTCTAGACCCACTTATCAATTTAATGACTTCATCTAGGTACGTCAAGGGATAATTGTCCTTTCTTGAGGATTTATACAAGTTTTTGAAATCAACACAGAGTCTAATTTATCAATTCTTATTTTAGACACGCATAAGATTGGTAACCTATGTCAAGTGCCTTATGGGGAAGATTATCCTTGTATCTATAAATGTCTTTACTTATTTATAAATTAGTGGATCTATTACTAGATTTAATAGCCTTTATCTTTGTTTGAAGGGTTTGTAGGCCTCTTTCAACGGGATAGTGTGAGTGATCACCCTAGTGTTAAATATCTTAACGTCATCATATGAATAGGAAATAACATATTTGAACTTGGTTATAAGGGTAGTGTCTTCCCTCAACTCTTCATCAATACAAACTAAATTAATGTTAAAACTTTTCTCATTCCCTAGACTTCCCAAGTTGACTTGTTTGTAATTTTTTTCATTCACCTTGGGTTAATTATATTCAAATATTTGTTTATCTAGATCAAAATCCTTTACAAGGAGATCATGCCTTTAGGTATCTAATTTTCTTTAAGTTGGATCACTCCATCTTCATTATGCTCTGAACTATTCATATAACTCTCATCTTTGATCCAAAACTCAGAAGTTTTAGTTGAAAGATATTTCAAGAACATGTAAATAATAACACTATCTCTAAGAAGATATGTTTTAGTGCTCACAAATTATAGATACAAACATATGCCTATCTCTGGAGAGAGATGTCTAATCTCTTTCTCATGCTACATCTTTATTTATACCTATTTTAAAGGTAGGGGGAGGATGTGGAAGGTCACCAATATCAAGATATATGAATTGGTTTGAATTCTATGATTTACAACAACACAGAATTCAATAAATTAATATTTTTAAAAACTTTCTATTTTTAGACTACACTATTAAAATTAAAATTTTAGGCACTTCCATCAAGATTTTGGGGGTAAAAAACCATTGAGCATAGATTTATGCCATTTCATCACATTCTCCTCATTCTTATCTTTTCAATGGTTCAAATTGGGAGTCAAATGGAGATATGGTTCAAAAGTTATGGCTCCTAGAAGTTCTGTTACCAATTGGGGTAGAACTGTCACTCAAATTCATCACTTGAAGTGTTTCTCGAATCAATCTTGTTCATCAACAATGTAAGATTTGAATATTCTTACACTACATAAGAAGTCAATTATTTTATTTTCATCATCAAAAACTTGGAAGTGATTGATGTTATCTAGAACATAGGGGCATGAAATTATCTCCATAGTGAACTCCTACATATTCAAAAGCTTTAGAGGAACCAATTTTATTATTGCTAAAGTTAGAGATTATACTAATTGGTTATACTAACTGGGAAATTAAATATTATTAAATGAGTCAAAATACTTAATTAAATCCCAAACTCTAAACTTATACTTTCTCAAATAATAAAGCTTACACTGATACTTACTCTTGACTTGATTAACAACTAACTCTAAATCACTATAGACTAACAGTTCTTTTACCTTATGTTTGATTTCAAATTGAAGTCCTAAATAAAGAGCTTCATATTCTACCAAATTATTATTACAAGTGAACTATAATATATAGGAATCTAGATGTTGTTTTCCTTTAATATTTTTCATATCAATCCCAATGCCTTTACCTTACCTAGCTCATGCACCATCAAAGTGTAATGTCCAACGACCTTTATTTTCTTTAACTTTATGATCTGCAACAATACTAGTGGTATTCAAAGTATACACACCTATATTAGAGGATTTTTAATTTACCTTCTCATTCTTATCATTATATTTAGTGATCATGTATTTCATTTTGGGTTCTCAATCAATCCTGATCTAGTTGGGAATCCCATGCTAAGGTAGCCATATGTGATAATATTCAGTGGACATATATCCATTCAAGGATTTAGTCTAGTCATAGATTAACAATAATCTGTAAGCCTCAGGTATGTGAATTAATTATATATTTATGAACTATTGTATCTAAGGTTCTTGGGTGAGTTGCATGTCAATATTCAATAATTCATCCATCACTTTCACTCTTGACTTATCCAGCTATACCATCACCTTCTCTAATTTGACTAAGTTCAATCCTAATTTTTCATATATTCCTAAAGGCATAGTGTTAGTTGAAGCACTAGAATCAAAAAAAAAATTATGAATATTTTTACCAAAAATTCTTACAGTCAAAAGTAATGGTGGAACTTCATGCTTTCTCTTATACATCACCACATTTGTGTGAGTCAATTTAGCTTTACTAGGACTAAGCTTTTAATCTAATGATTTTAACAATAAATCACATTGTTTAGTGATCTAAGTTAGCTCATGCAATTTTATATTTTCCTTGATTTTATTCATATCCTCCATTATGTTGTATCCACCTTTTGATGTTGTGTGGGAAACTTTTATTATTGGTTGACTCTCCTTACCTTTAGGGGGTGGGGGATCATTATTTGTCCTGCTATTAGGAGGTGTATCCATTTTATTATATGGGGTGGAAGCTATAAAAGGTGGTTTTTAGAATTTTATTTTCAAAGAATAATTATTAATCTAGTATTTTTAGAAAGCATACACTACCTCAACATTATCTTCAAGCTCATTTTCATCTTGATTGGGAAAGTCATAGGAATCAACCATTAGGACTATCTCTAGAGTTTTAGGAGCATCAATGGTTTTGTCAAATCCCTTAATATTATTCTAATCTATGGGATTAATTTTTAACCCCTAAATTTGTCTTTGAATGGCTTTGAATGCATGATATAACTCTACATAGTCTAGTTCTCCATGTCTAGTGGTATTATGCACTTGGCACTAGTTAGGCAAGGCTAGTTCACAAATGTTGATCTCAAGAAATTTTCTTAGGGAGGACTCACTATTATTTTTAGACCTATTTAATGGTATATTATATCTCTATTAATTATAATTTCTATTAGAACTCTCACCCATATTTCCCATTTATTTCTTGAGATCCAAGAAATCATTAGTGAGTTTTTGAATAGTCCTTTATATTGAGTCTAATTCTCCCTTTGGAGGTTCTAAGTTCTTATTTTGGGTTACAATTTGAACATTGGTGTCATTTATAGGCACCATTTTTTGACTAGTGTTATTCTAGGGATGAGATCTATAATTTACTTGGTTGAATAATCCTAGTTATTGGTTGGGTATAGCATGGATCAATGGTAACTAGTTGATTACTGGCACTTGGTTTAGTACATACATGTTCTGGTTCATGTTGGATATGACATTTAGAGTAGGCATCATTGGTTCAATGTTTGGTATAGCAAAGGTAGGGTGTCTTTGTGAGTGCATTTTCTTGTCAATATGAATGGTTCAACATATGATAAATGTAATGTGTCAATACCCACGACTCTTAGAAGGAAGACAATTATCATTAGGTTTAAATCATTCTTATATATTTATAAAGCTAAATCACATATTGGCTTATAGGGTGGGGATGTCAAGCTATACATATTTTGGAACATTGCATTGAATATTCTACTTGGTTATTTCATGCCCCTTTTGAGGTTGGTAAATTGTTGGTATACAAATCCTAGGCTAACTACCCTACCAAATTGGGCAATAAAAGTATCATTAAACTGACCCCATCCTATGATGTAATCTTCGAGCAAGTTGAGAAACTAATCATAAGCCACATCTTAGAAGGTGAAGGGGAAAAGGTGATAGGACACATTTTCATGGATCACATTGAGCAGTCTTAAAGATGTCTTAAACAACTTCACATGCTCTTCAATGGTCATTATCCCAGTGGGGGTGAAAAGAGGCAGATAATTTTCTAGATTCCTAGGCAAATCATGCATGGGCCTAGGAATATTGATGGATGAGCCATCTAACCATTCCATAATTGGCATGAAGGGTTGTAAATTTTGGTCAAATGGGGAATTTTTTGGGGTCCTAGACTTCTTACATCTACATTGTCTACTCTCACATTCCTATAGGTTTAGATCAAGATCTAGTTCTAATCCTAGCCAACTCTAGGATGCAAAATGGGTACTAAGAGAAAATTAAAAGATATCTTCATAAGATTTATATATCATAAAAATCAATCAATCTTTATAAAAAAGCCTCAGATCAAGTAGCTTTACTTGGATCTTTTAGGATCCAAGCCTAAAAACTTCAAAATATTTAGTTATTGCACAAATATTATTAGTCCTTCACATTAAACTATAAATATCAGTGTTAGACTAGTATTCTAAAGCACTTCTATGTTTAATCCAACAATCAAAGAGTGTTTAATCACCTTAAAACATTATTTATCACTAAGCTACACAAAGATTTACTAAATTCCAAATGAATTAGAGCAATCATGATCTTAAATGCCTAGATCTAGCACAAACAAGGTCCCAATAGTCAATGTTTGTATAAATTCTTATAAATACTTATATTATTTACCAAACTTATACAAATGAACACTACTTTTGATGAAATCTTTAAAAGAATACAAATATTCCTACAAAGGATGTAAAGATTCATGTAAATAATATAGATCCTTAGTGTTATTTAACAATATCTATGTACTTTGAAATAATTAAGAATATATTCAATTAATTAAACTACACTTCTACAAAGATGCATGAAAGTAATTACGTAAAGGCCCTCTTTCTAGCACCAAATTTTCCCATCCTATTGATGGACTTAATGTGATCCATGTGTCACTAGGGAATAAAGGGAAAGTAAGAGACTCAATTTTAAGTCCTAGACGACTCAAGGATTGAGTTGTTAACATAATTACTACTATAAATTACACAAATAGTAGAAATATGGTCACTACTTAGAATTCTACAAGTAGACCCTACTATAGGGACAACATATGTTACACAATGACACTCTATTCTTACTAATCTTTGTAAAATGGTTCTAAATTTGTCCAAATTATTGCCCAAACACAAACAAACAATGGATATTTACACAATGAACTAAACTAAAGTGATTCATTGCTGGATCCAAAGGGGAAAAGGGTAAGGTAAAAAAATCTTAAGATGATCAAAAGTACTAGTTCTTCTAATTTTTATGACAACAACACATAAAATTAGCATTTACTAACCCTAGCATAAGGCTCAAAGCTAAGTAAATATATATATATATATATATATATATATATATATATATATAAAGCTTCAAAGGAAAATAAATGCATATATCTAGAAGCATACATTGCACAAAGATTAATCATTCACAGTAAATTGCATAACACATTTAGTTACAAATAAAATGAAAATAGAACATGTATACTAATAGGATTGTCAACCTAATATTAAACTCAAGCTAACATATGAATATATTGAATGTTATTTCCAAATTATTTAGTAATAAAGAAACCATTAGTCATCTAAAAGTGTGAGGAACATAAACTATGAAAATAAAGAATCAATCACTTTAGACAAACTTGTAAATTCTTGGCTCTTTTGTATTAATTCTTGAAAAATTCATTTCTAATTGAAAATCAAGGGGGATACCCCTATTTATAGGAATAAAAAATGCCTAAGACAAGTTTTCATGGGCCCACAAAATGTGTTAAAATATCCAAGTGGATAAAATGTTACAATGGAATTTCTTAATTCAAATTTACAAACATAATGGAATATTCCCTGAGGCCCTAAAGCAGGTTACTAGCTGGCTTGTTGTTGTTTCTGCTTCTTATCCACCTCTTATTTTATCCAAACCTCTACACATACCAAGTAATAGTGATCTATCTAGGTGAAGTCCAAGATCATAGGCCAAAATAGATTAGGTATCCCCTAGATGAGCTCCCCATATTCTTCAAATATGGGCCTCAACACTTCTTTAATTGCCTCTACCTTTTCTAACCTTTGATTGACAAATGACATAATATTCATCACTTTAGTAGTAGTCTTTTCATTGGCTACATCCTACTAGAATTTAGAAATAAACACTTTCATCTAGGTTTTAAACTCCTTATCATCCATAAAGGTGCCATCAGACTTGGTCACCATGGTAACCATGACATCCTTCAACAACAAGGCAATATTGAATTTAATTTTTTCCAAGGATGTAGTTGAATCCTTTACTTGATCAAGCCACCTCTTTAAAATCATTCACCTATTCATCAGGATGGTCTATGTAGGAATGATATCCTCAAGTGTCAAAACCTTGAGGTCTGGGAACTTATTGCTTCTTGCAACTCTATCTATGTTTGCCAACTTGGCATCATAAAGTGCAAGATTTTGGTCAAGGACCCCAGCTTCCTTCTTCTTATTCATTAATTTATACAAGTTAAAGACCTTGATGATAGTGTTTATTGTTTGAATTATAGTGCCATCTAGAACTATTAGCAATGCTTGATCCTTAAATATTTTCAACTCCTATTGCATCCCATTTATTAAGGCAATTATAGACTTTACTTGAGCTTGAACTGAGGACATAGGGTCTTTTGCATATTATTTCACCTCTCTAGAGCTGGCCTTCTTCTTCCTTGTCAAAGTGAAGAGAGACTCTTCACTCTCATAGATCACAACTAAGCTTGACTATGGATGCTCAACCTA
Organism: Torreya grandis; assembly: GCA_037957365.1. NCBI lineage: Eukaryota > Viridiplantae > Streptophyta > Pinopsida > Cupressales > Taxaceae > Torreya > Torreya grandis. The sequence goes on along the minus strand of JARHVA010002318.1, from coordinate 1,819,964 downwards.
TCTTCTAACCACCCTCTTCATTATGCCTATGGTATAATCAAACCTCATGCCAATTTTGGGGGCAAAGAGGACTACCTGAGGCCTCTCTTATATTTATGCTTGGATGATGTCTTTAACCCAATTTTGGGAATCCATAGGTGTTGTCGATGTGGGAGGTGGTTGTAATGGAGGTGCCTGGGTTGAGGAACATGCCAAAGTTATAGTATGGATGTACAAGTTTGCTAGGTGTAGCTACTTGAGTGGGTCAAATAGAGATTTGGTAGGGCCCATGTCAATAATGAATGAAGGAAACTTTGAAAGAACACTCACTTTAGTAGTTGTGGTAATATTGAGGGGATTTTAAAGGGTGAATTTCTTTGAAATGGGTTTTAATGGCATCATGTGTGCAATAAAACCAATATAAAGTGAGGCACTTATTGTGGTTGCTTGGGAAGAAGTGATATGTGTAATGGTATGAGAAATAAATGGGGGAAAGTGAATCCAAAGGAAGTACTAGCTTGACTCATGCTAGTATATATTGAAGATTGGGTAGTGGTGGTTACAATAGTTGATGACATTGGAACTAATGAGGAAATAGTGGAAATGAGAGTAAAAGTGGAAGCAAAAGTAGAATTAGATGTAGATACTATTAGGAAAGAAGGTAATGGTGATGTACTTATGGTGGGATCCTTAGATGTTTTGGTGGCATCAATGGTGTTTTGATAAGCTACTGGAGGAGGTATTGCTCCTCTCATGGTAGTCTTGGGCTCTTTCTTTCTTTTTTAAACCTTTTCAATATTTATCATTAATAGTGTTTGTATTTATTCCATTGAGAGCTCAATTCCTTGTTGTAATTATTCAATATCAATGGCACAACGGTCAAGTTGATCTAGGCTCTCTATGGCAGCTCCCACAGTAGATGTGGAGACAAATTTAGGACTTTGAGAGGGGTCATGTTGTCAACTAGGTCCTCCTTGGTGGGAGCTTAGAGGCATGTCCTAACTGATTAAAGTTGATTGTAGTGGAGGTCTATATGGTATATTCCTAATGAGAGGAATGTTATCTTATTCCTCCTCTTCTTTTCTCTCCTCATAATTTGCATCAAACATGTTGAGGCCTTGAAAATTTTCTTTCTTCTTTTCTCTATCTAGCCTCATTTCAAGCTCTATGTTATTCCTAGATGTATTCCTTAGGACTAACTCTTCATTTTTATAATCTTTGTATATCTATATGTGCACCTCTTCTTGGTGTTTATATTCCATTTCCACATCTTTCTTTAACTTGAAGAGTTTTTTTACAAGGACATTGTTGGGGTCCCATGCTTAGAAGTCATCTTTAGGAAATAGGTATGAGTACTTATGCCTTGCATCCATGATGATATCATGCCATTTTTTGATTTTAATCCTCCCCAACTTGTAAAGAGTATTATGGGGGACTATCTGCTTCTTGATCTTGAAGACACCATCAACTCCAAGTAGTAGTTGATAATCCATCTCCTCTTTGGCCAAATTCATTGGGACATATCTTGATAATCTAAGGGGAGCCATCATTACTCCTTCCATTTAGATGACTTTGTAATCCATGTATAACTAGTAGCTTTTCATTTCCTTTAGTTTTTGTCTAACCTATGAGAGAACCCTAGGCATCTCACACTTAGTGATTAACTTGTAAATAACTAGCTAAAAATATTTTACAATCACCTTTATGTTTCACCTAAAGAAGTGAATGTGCATTGTAGAGAATAACTATGGTACAACCTTTGGTCATTGAGAGGACCATGAATTCTGACTTAACTAGGCAGTTGCACATATAACATCCAAAAAATGACTCATCATGAATAATGGAGTCCTATTCTTACAAGTTTCATTCATTACATACATTAAATTTTTACTAATGATCTCCCCAATTGGGGTAATCTGTTGGTCCTCTAAGATAATTTTTAGTTATGGAAGGGTCCTTATGTCCACATAGTTGATATGTGGATTTCTAAACGCCTTATTGAGGAGAGCAAGGCCAATCCTAAATCCTTTCTTGAATTTATGGATAGGTATGTTCCTTTGGTTGTCCATGAAGACAACTCCAGGTGGGTCAGTCACCCATATATCTAGGACCTTCTCAAGGGAGTGCACCTCATACCAATTATCAATGACAACCTGGGTGTACTCAATTTGTGGGAAGGGTAGGTCATAATATCTATCAAATATTGAACCTATGATGAAATAAATGGGGAGACTTTGGGATATGTATTTAATTATCCCATCTTCACACATTAACCTCCCAAAAATTACATAAATTAGGTTAGTGCATGGCATGACCTTTGGTTTTGTTGAGGCTTTATGGAGACCTAAAACATGGATTGTAAGGATGTCTGAATCCAATTAGATTATATGAGGCATTATTTTAGCTTCATCAACTACCTTAGTTGCTTCTACATTTAAGTAAATTCTACCATAATGCATGTCCCTTGAGTTTATGGCCTTAGGGATGAATTATGTGTCTTAGAAAATAACTAAATTACCATACTAGAATAGGAAGTCATCATTTTAAAAAGAGGTGTTCTTACCCAAGGTGGAGGGACCTGCTTGTGCCATCTCTATAGTATTATAGGTATAAACCAACTTCCTTTTATATCTCTATACAACTTTTGAGCTCCAATAGTGGCATTCATGGTGCAACCTATTAAAATATTGAGCTTTGTTATACTAGGAGAGCACATCTAACAAAGAGGAAAAATGCATATATATTTAAATGCAAATGTAGGTAATAATATCTTAGTTGAGTATCTTTTTGAAATATTTATTTGATTAATTCAACATTGATAGAAATGTTGATTCATGTCATATTAATGATGAGCTTGTCAAATTTGCATTCAAAACACTTTGAACTATTGTTTTTGGAATTTAATTGCATTAGGATTCAAATTTGCTTCTTATTTAAATTTGATCTACCATAAATTTTAGATTTCAAGTTAAATATTTCCACCTTTTGATAAGTGTCATGCCACCTCAAATCAAGCTAGGCATTCATGTGGTCTAAATATTTTTAAGCTTCTTAGTCATCTTGAATTATGGACACATGGTGTCATCTTAGTTTTGATTGGTTACAAGAGTGTCATGTGTTTCTTTCATAAGAAACTAGATCTATTATTTTCTAGGTGTCTTCTTTGGATGTCTCTCAAATAGCTATCAATAACTTGGCACTATTCTTGTGGCTCATATAGAGACACGTGTCTCTCTTGGATGTGATCTTAGGGATATTGGATATAAGTAGTGTGGAAATTACAATTGGTATCATCACAAAGGTCTAAATGGGACACACATCACTCTCATTATCTATTTTTCATTATACTACCAAGTGTTACTCTTGAAAGGTGCCTTGGATAGTTGTATACCATTAATCATTGATTAGACAGATTGGGGAAACCCAAATGTCTTTATTTCAATCTCTTGAGAGCTTTAAATGGATGAAATGTAGTGTGGACATGAATCAATTTTGGGGGAACCCTTAAGGGACACACATTGGTCTTCTTGAGTTTGGTTGGTCATAATTGAGACACATGAAGGTATCTCATGGGCTTATGGATTATAGTGGGATGCATGGTGGTTTAGATTAACTAGGATTACTTATAGAGGATAAAATATTGACATGTAGCCTTTAGGTTTGAATTCCAATAGATAGTTCATTCATGAGCTCTTTATATGGCACCACATAGATCACAAACTTGGTAGATTTACTCCAATTGCCTTTCATGGGGCATGATAAATATCTATGGCATTATGATGTTTGGTGAGGTTGACACCTATCTTAATCCAAAAATTAGAAGTTTTGGCTGATAAATATTTCAATAACATAAAAATAACATAGTAACAATGAATTCTCTAAGAAGAGATGTAGTATTACTCAAGATCACAATACAATTATATGCTTATCTCTGGGAAGAGACGTTTGTCTTCACATTTTAGGTTACCTCTTCATTTATACACATTTTAAAATCATGGAGAGGATGTGGAAGGTTACCAATCTTGAGTGATATTAAGTGGTTCAACTTCCAAAATTTAAAACAATACAAAATTTGAGGAATTACTATTTTTAGAAACTTACTATTTTTAGACTGCACTACTAAAATTAAAATTTAGGGCACTTACATTGGGTTTTATAGGATCAAACTTCATAAAATATATATTCATGCCATCTCATGACATTTTCCTCATTATTATCTTTCTAATGGTTCAAACGGTGAGTTAATTGGAGCTACGGTGTAAAAGTTATGGCTCTCAGAAGTTCTATCATCAATTGGGGTGGAACTATCACCCAAATTATCACCTAAATTATTGCCTAGATCATTCCTCCCTCCTTGAAAATAAATGTTCCCCAATTGCATCAATTTTCCCCATCAGTTGTCTTAGTTTTAATTTTATTTGATTATCTGTGAGCCACTCACCTTGGTGGCTAAGCTGGCCCCTTTTGACCACTTGATAAAGTGGAATAGATCATCCTCTTTTTGTCTTCATCTAGGTGTCCAAAATCTAATCCTCTTCCACTAGAGAAAAAATATGTGGATCAAGCTCATCAATGTCTAGTTTTTTTCCTACAACTGAAGTGTCTAATATAGGTGGGTGATTTGGTTTGAGGAGCTCCACATTGAATATTGGATGCAAACCAAGGTAGGCTGGTAGGTTCAACTCAAAAGCATTTTCTCCAACTTTTTTGGTGATGGTGTAGGGACCATATCATATAGGCTAAATATTTATGTGTGGGCCTATAAGTCATTCCTTATGAATCTGTAACCAAACCTTGTCACCCATAGCAAAATGGTGTGTAATCTTATGTTTGTCATGGCATTGCTTATACTTCTGATTCATCTTCTCCAGGATGTCATGAACTTGTTGTTGGATGTGTTGCATTTGCTCAATAAACTCTATTGCTTTTTCTACCTCAGATATTCCATGAGGTGTGTATTCCATGGTGGAAAATTGAATAACTATATCAATTGGTGCCATGGGTTGGAACTTAAAACATATTTGGAATGGACTATGCTTGGTCAAGCTGTGCAACACCTAATTGTATCCATGTTGTATGAAAATAAGTCCCTCATCCCATGTGCATAGATGTTTAGAGTGATACATCTGAATCATGTGAATAATCAAGTGGTTTACCACCTCTATCTAATCATCAGTCTTTGGATAGAAGGCTGTGGACTTCATCAGCTTGGTATCCATCCTCTTCCATAGAGTGGACCAAAAGATGCTCAAGAACCTGCTATCTCGATCTGAGACAATGGACTTGGGGAGACCAAAATGGAGCCATACATAACTAAATTATAGTTGATCAATTTCCTCAATAGATATATTTTTCTTACAAGAAATCATGATAGCCATTTTTGAAAAATGATCAACTACCATAAAAATACAATCCTTACCACGTTTTAAAGTGGGAAAACCTAAGAGAAAATCCATTGAGATGGATTTCCAAGGCCTGGTTGGTTCTAGTAATGGAATTTATAATCCTTGATTATTATTTTTTGGCTTGGATATCGCACATGGGGTGCAATATTTGAGATATATTTCCACATCCTTTTACATATGGGGCTATTAGAAGTGTTTTTGAAGAACTTTCAATGTCTTTTCAATACCAAAGTGTCTAGTTATCCTACTAAAGTTTGCTTCCCATATCATCTTTTATTGCTCTACAACTAGAACATAGATGTGCCCCATATAATAGAGGACATTATCTTGCAAATAGAAATCATAAACATGTTTACCTTTTTGAAGCACTTGATATGTATCAGCAAAGGTAGGATCTGCTTCATACAAAGTACCCCAAGTGGCAGTCTCATGTTTGCACAGGTCAAGAAATATTGTGAGTGTAGTAATTGGTGGGTGGATCAGACAATTTACAGTTGTATTTGAGCTCCCCTTTTTTTTCTTGATTATCAAGTGGAATTTTTGAAGATATGTAGCCCACTTTTGGTGCCTCTCATTTCATAGTTTGCTCTATGTCTAGATGAATTCCAATGGTCTGTGGTCAGTGTGGATGATCCTCTCTTTCCCCAAGATGTAGTGTTTCCATTATTTTTAGGCTTGCATAATGGCATAGAGCTCCTTATCAAATGTTAGATATTTCCTAACTATATCAGTGAAAGTTTCACTATGATATGCAATAGGATGGCCATGTTGCATGATGACAACTCCCATGGCATATTCAGATGCATCTGTCATCAACTCAAAAGGTTGATGCAAATCTGGCAAGGCAAGAATAGGGGCTAAGTAAAGTCTATTATTCAAATTCTTGAATGCCCTTTTTTGTATTTCACCCCACTAAAATGTAGATTTAGCTCCTCCTTTAGTCGCTTGGGTTAGTGACCAAACAACATGTGAAAATCCAAGAACAAACCTACGGTAGAAATTTACAAGACCCAAAAATATGTGAAGCTCTGTGAGGGTCCTTGGTGTGGGCCATTCTTGAATAACCTAAATCTTTTATGGATCAACATGGACCCCTTCCTCATTCACAATGTACCTGAGGTACTAAATTATTGTCATCCCGAATGTGCATTTATCAAAATTTACATACAACTTATTCTCTTGAAGAGTTTGAAGCACCTTATGAACATGTTGCAAATGTTCTTCCCATGTTCTACTATAGATGAGTATGTCATCTAAGTAGACAACCATGAATGAGTTGGTGAAGGATCTTAGGATGTCATCCATCATCCTCATGAAGGTTGTAGGTGTGTTAGTTAAGCCAAAAGGCATAACCAACCATTCAACTAACCCCTCCTTAGATTTGAATATAGTCTTCCAGACATCAGTGGGATCAATGGGAATTTTGTGATAACCAAATTTGAGATCAATTTTGGTGAAGAAATTGGCACCATAGAGCTGGTCCAGTAGGGCATCAATCCTAGGGAGAGGGTAGCAATTCCTCATAGAGATTTTATTCAGGACTCAATAGTCAATACAAAGCCTCCATGTTCCATCATTCTTTAGTGCCAAAACAATTGGGCTTCCACAAGGTGAAGAACTTGGCCTAATGTGACCCTTTTGGATCAATTCTTGAATCTATATTTTTATCTCATCATTCTCCAAAATTGATCTGCGATACATAGGACTATTAGGCATAGGCGATCTTGGGATCAAATCGATAGAATGTTTTACTTGGCAATGCAGTGGAACTCCTATGGGTGACTTGAATAATTCATCATATTCTCCTATGATTCATCCTATCTAATTTTGTTGTTGTGTTGATTGTGTAGTCAAGACTGCAACATCACCCTTCTTAGATTTTTGTGGTTTGACCACCATGAGAACAAATTGCTTTGTCTTCTCCACCAATCTCTTACATTATTTAGCACTAATCAGGGAGACAAATGTGGGAGGTGGTACCTTTGGTACCCTATAGCATCATGTTCCAAGAGTGAGGGTGATCCTTTAGGTTCATGATTCATAGATGCCATGTCTCTCATACATGAACAACTGACCAAGGAGTACATCACAAACATCTAGATTGACCACATCACACAAGACTTCATCTTGGAATGGTTTTATTGCATATGAAAGAAGACACTGATGGGTGACATAGAGGTCTCTCCCTGGGCCCAACCATCCAATACTATAGGGCTTTAGATGAGGATTCATGGATAGATTTAGACTTTTCACAACTTTAGCAGAGATTAAATTATTTTGACTCCCACTATCAAGAATGAAATGCAGAGGCTTACCTTTTACCCATAATTTGGAGTGAAATAATATTTCCTTATCATCTGGTCTTTTCTCATGAGTCTATGATGAAGTGATGATGGTGTTAGGCTCAACATCTATAATTTCTTCTTTGTCCTCTTTGACTGTGGGTTTTGTATGAGGTAGAGTAGTAGATGTTGAGTATTATGACTCAGAAAGTAGTGACTTGATGGCTTGACATTATTATTCAGAGTGAGTTCCAATTTTGTGGTAATCACACCATTTTCTAGCCTTCCCCTTCTGGGGTTTCTTATCCTAAAACTCCTTTTGCTTCCAATTTTGGCCTCATGTTTGACCTTCTTTGTCACTTTTCCATTTTAAGGGTTGACTCTTCGTATTCTTTCTGCCATGCTTTTGTTCAATCTTCACTAGAAATTTGTATGCCTCACCGAGGGTTTCCAAATTGAAGAGTTCCATTTCCCCCCATATGTACCATTGTAGTCCACCATGGTATTTGAGATTATTATGTTTCTCACTTTCTTGAGTGCCCAATCTTGTAGATAAAGAATGAAAAATGTCTATGTAATCTTGAACAGATTGGTCCTTACCTTAGTGAAGTTGTTGCCACTATATGTACAGATCATCATATGCTCTGATGGGATAGTATTCTTCTTTCACCACTTCTACAAAATCATCCCAAGTAGGTTCCAACTCAAGGCTAATGTCATATATACTACACTTCTTTTTGTACACTTCCCACCAGTTTTTCACAGGTAATGATGCTTTTAAAAGAGAAAAAGTGATCTTTTCTCCATCGGTGAACTTATTTATAGAGAAGTAGGAAGACAGTTGATCCAACCAATTTTATACTACATCAGCATTGATTTTGCCTTCAAATGTAGGAATATCAAAATTTACCTGAACCTTGAAGGGTGTTGGGGCACTGAAAGGATGTTCCCTAGATGAGGAGCTAGGAAGTGTATCCATGGAGCCAAAATTTCCCATCAGGAGTGTTTAAAGAATTTGGGAAAATTGTTACAACATCTATAGTTGTTTCCATTAGAGGGATTCATTCACCATTTCCTTGACAGGATCAGATGTCTCAGTGTTTTCCACCATTTGAAGTCATTTGGAGTGAACGGGTGGAAAGTTTGGAAGCTCTGTTGTTTCCCACCCAAGCTTCTTGTAACCTGACCTCAAACTCAGGATCATACACTCTCAAAACAAATTGCTCTGATACCACTGATCTAAAAATCAGAAGTTCTAGTTGAAAAATATTTTAATAACATAGAATTAACACAATAACAATGAATTCTCTGAGAAGAGATGTAGTATTACTCAAGATCACAATATAATTATATGCTTATCTCTAAGAAGAGATGTCTGTCTTCACATTTCAGGTTACCTCTTCATTTATAAACATTTTTAAATCATGGGGAAGATTTTGAAGGTCACCAATATTGAGGGAGATTAAGTGTTTTGACTTCCAAAATTTATAACAATATATAATTTAAGGAATTACTATTTTTAGAAACTTATTATTTTTAGACTGCACTATTAAAATTAAAATTTGGGGCACTTCCATTGGGTTTTATAGGGTCAAAATTCATTTATAAAATATCCATGCCATATCATGATGTTATCCTCATTCTTAGCTTTCCAACGGTTTAAACGGTGAGTCAATTTGAGCTATGGTGCAAAAGTTATGGCTCCTGGAAGTTTCATCATCAATTGGGGTGGAACTATCACCCGAATTGTCGCCTAAATTGTTGCCCAGATCATATCCCTTTAAAGCTTCAGTCTTAAATTTGACATTCCATAAAGTTTCATAAACCACTACTTGAATTTTGACATCCTACAAGGTCAAGCAAGAAGTTAAGTTATATTTTTGAAGATGTCAAATCATGTCTAAAGAAAATTTAAACAAATTTTAAAGCACAACTCTACAAGTAAATTCTTTAAATAGAATGAAATGTTAGTTTATCCAAATCTAGTAAATTTCATTGGATCTACATATGTTAAGGATCTATTTTATACTTCCTTAATAGATATTATTTGTACATCATTAAATAAATTCATGGTTAATCATTCATTATTTGAATAAGACTTGAATATCTTATAATAACTCAAATATTTGTAAGTACTAATATATATTACAAAATGAATAATTAACCAAAACTATAGAAACATAAGCATTGGTAAATTAAACCAAATAAATATGCAACCAAATTATTTATAAATATTGGCATCTTAGGCATTTTTAAATTCAAATAAAGGAGGGTTCCCATTATAGTAATAGGGGTTATTGATCATCAACAATTTTTTGTCATTGTTTCCATGCTCCTAAACAATAGTAAAAATGCACTTACAAGTGGAATTGGATGTCACAATCATTAGATAACATGTAATTTGAATATATATATGTGATCAATGTGATGTATTTACACATATAGATCTCAGAGTTAAAAACACTAGTTGGAGGTCATTAATAAGCCTAAAAGGTCTAACAGACCTAATAGTCCAAGTAAACCATATACACATGGCTAGAAGCTAATGGAATTAGAATTGGGTTTCAAGACCTTTAAAAGGTTTGTTTTAATATTTTCAAAGTTTTTCAAGGGTCAAAAATCCTTCAAGCGGCTACTAAGCAGTCAAGGAGCCTATTAGGCCTAATTACACTAAATTGCATGCTTATAGGTAATGGAAGGATCTTTACACTAGCAAGGGAGAAGTTTGTGGTTCATGATAAATGATAAATTTTGGATGTTTCACAAATAAACCAATAGACCTATATGTCCATTTAGGCCTAATTAAGCCTAAATTGACACCTATAGGTGGTCAAAGTGGCTTCAAAGTTTGGCCAAGAAGTATCATGGACCAAATGGAGCCAAGTGTTTAAAACTATTGATGCAGGAACATCCTTTGTATAAATAGTATGGTGTCCATATGAGATATTTAATGTGTTAAGTAGAGTCAGTAGTCTTTTTTAGTCCTTTAGAGTCTTCCTACATGTTAGAAAGGTCCTACATATCTTATATGCTTAAAGTGTCTATTATATGATTTTATAAATTGGTACAGGTCTTGAGTGAGAGTTTTAGAGCCAAAAATGGACACTCTTTTCTTAGAGGAATGAACCAAAAGGATAATCACGAGTGTCAAGATGAAAGGAGCTTGTTCAGGAACAAACATTAAGCAAGAATCTTTGAATCATACCTACAAGGGTGTAAATGTTTGTGTTTTATATTATGATTATGATTAGTGTATGGTGCTTGAAAATCCTTTCTTAAAATTTACTTGAACTCCAAAAATCAAAAGATAGTGAATTCAAGACTTTGAAAGTCCTTTTCTATTAGCACAAACTAATTTTGGTTAAAAATCACTATTTGTAGAGCTTGTTTGTATGATAAAACTTGTGTATGGTTTGAAACTAAGGATTAGATGAGTTACACAAGTGAGTGAGGAGTCCTATATATATTTTATATTTCAAATAACCTCTTTTAGCTTTATGAAACAAGGTTAATTAGCTCTCAAGTCCTTAAAGTGTAGGAAAACCCTAGTTACATGGTTTTGATTGAAAAATGGTCCTAAATCCATTATGAACCTATAAAATTTGATGAAAATATATGTAGACATAGTTAATAAGGTTAAAAAACTATTCCAAGTGTTTTGGAGTCAAAATAAGGTGTATGGATGATGTACTAAGTAATTATCCATAATAATACTCAGAATTATGAGTTCCTCTAGACAACAAATAGGAAAATTGACCTAGCTTGCTTAGTTTTGAGCCAATAGATGAAAATTAAAAGTTTATTATCATCTAAAAACATCATTTATACCTAACTAAGTTGTTAGTTTGGGCAAATAATCCATCGTCCAAGTTTTGACCTACTAGTGGAACAATTAGGTCTCTTAAAAAAATAAGGTTGAGTCACTATTTAATAAAAAGGAACTCTAAACCAATAATAAATTAGTTTATCTATAGTATAAAACCTATGATACATGTGAAATACCTATTTATAATTCATAAAATTGGTCTTTATCCCAAATACAACACTAAAAAGGTCTTTTGTATCCATTCAATCAAGAATGTTTTGAAAGGGAAAAGAGAGTGAATAGTTCCTAAAGGGATTAAAGTAAGAGTTTGAAGTTTGAAGAGAGTTAATTGATACATTAAAGTGTATCAACTATCAAGAGCCCTTAAGACCCATCAAATTCTTTATGTTCTCTCTTAGAGTCTATTTTCCCACTCTCTCGATTTTAGAGATGGAGTTTGGGGATGTTTTAGAGGGAATGGAGATAGGATAGGGTTTGTCCCATGGCATGAAGAAGTCTTAGGCACTTTCCAAGATAATTAAAGGCCTAAGTCTTAGTAACTTTCCAATAAAATTAAAGGCCTTGACTAATATGAGCTTCTTCACTAGTGCAAAACCCTTCCCATTAGAAGGAGACACTTCATTACCTATTAAGAGGTCTCCTTTTTGAAATGTATTGACTCTTCATAATCTATTGACTCTTTTACAAAGGCTCTTAAATGATCTCCCTCTAAATCCCTATTCTCACACTCTTAGAATCCCATTATTCCTCCATTAGTCCTATGACAAAGCTCATTATTTAAATCCTTACTTATCATATACATACCATTTTAAATCTTCTTGATTCTTTTTAGACCTTGTTAAAACACATCAGATTACAATTTTCCAATAACTTTTAATGGTTAGCTATCAAGATATGCACACTTCTAGGTCAAAACCCTAGGTCCAATTTTACCAGTCTGTGTATAGGCTAAGAGGGTTTAAAATTGTGTAGTTAAGTTTTTAGACACCTTATTTAGTTAATTCCTCCTGTATAGATTATATCCATAATAAATTCACATGTTCAAAACAATATTCTACCTTGATTCTACCTTATAAGGCTTGTCCCACTAATAAATTATATTTTTGGACTTGAAATAAATTGTAGATGATCATGAGCATACAAATATAATTTAAATGCAATCATTGATATTTTTTATTTCTTATAAGGGATTTTTCCCCTTAATCTCACTTCATGCATAAGACTCATAACCGAGATAAGTGACTAGGTGTCTAACAACTACCAATCTAAGACTAATTCAATCACTCGTATAGGATTTAATTAATGAAAATATAGGTTCAACACTCCTTACTTCTTATTTAATTTACATTCTTATAGAAACAAAGCTTCTTAAGAACAAAAAATGTCAATCTTTATAACTATAGTCTCTATCATACCAATCTAGTTTTAAACATTATCCTAACAGGTTATTCTCAATATGATAATATTTGTAATCCTTAAGAATACTTCAAAACCAATCATTCATAATACTCTAAACACAAGTACAATGTTTGCAACTTTCATGAACTTGTTTCTAGGTTACAATGACTAGTATAGGATTCCATTAATGAAAAGATAGGTTCAACACCCATTACTTCTTATTTCATTTTCATTCTTATATAACGAAATATTCTTAAGAACAAGAAATTTCAATCTTTCTAATTGTAGGCTCTATCATACCAAGCTAATTTTCAAAATTATCCTCACAAGTTATTCTCAATCTCATAAAATTTATAATCCTCAAGAACACTTTAAAACTAATCATTCATAATACTATGAACATAAGTACAATGTTTACAACTTTCATGAACTTGTTTCTAGGTTACAATCACTAGTATATGATTCAATTAATAAAAATATATGTTCAACACCCCTTACTTCTTATTTCATTTTCATTCTTATAGAAACAAAGCTTCTTAAGAATAATAAATGTCAATATTTCTAACTATAAGATCTAACATACCAATCTTATTTGTAATATTATCCTAACAAGTTATTCTCAATATTATTACATTTTTAATCCTTAATAATAATTTAAAACCAATCATTCATAATACTCTAAACACAAGTACAATGTTTACAACTTTCATGAACTTGTTTCTAGGTTACAACCACCTGTATAGGAGTAAATTAATGAAAATATATGTTCAACACCCCATACTTATTATTTCATTTTAATTTTTATAGAAAAAAATATTCTTAAGAATAATAAATTCCAATATTTATAATTGTAGTCTCTATCATACCAGCATTATCCTAACAAGTTATTCTCAATCTCATAAAATTTGTAATCCTTAAGAATACTTCAAAACCAATCATTCATAATAATCTTAACATAAGTGATTCAAATAATACTTAATTCATTTTTTTTCTTAAATATTCATGTATAAAATAAGAATTCAATGTATAAATTCCATATATAGTCATACAATGTCAATAATACATGCATTACCATATAGGCATAAAAAAAATTATATCATGTCTAACAACATATTATCTAATGTCGATTGAATACATCATATACACATGTACAATGCCAAAATGTGTACATTACCATATAGGCATACAAAAAATTACATCATCTATAACATCCTAATCATCAAATTGACTCCCTCTCTTTGTCGTCCTTGAAGAAGACTCTCCCTTGGATGCCCTGCTTGTAGATGGAATACCCTGAATGCCTTGGATTGCTCCAAATTTTGACTATGGGTACTATGATCATAGCTAAATTTTATCAAAATATATTCAAATATAAAAATTATTATAAAATTAAGAAGTATACATGAAACCAAGTTAAGAAACTCATTTTAAAGTATAATAAAAAAATCATCTAAACATGCACTTACTGCAAGATTATGGTCCTTCTCAATTTGATGTTGATGCTTAATTGGGTCAGTGCCAAGTTCAATTAGATGAATAATCATGTCAAATGATGAAGAAACATGAGGAGTTACTATATTAGTCCTCTGAATTGGACTATCAAATATCATATGATAACCCTGCATACACAATACATTCATGCATATAAGTTATATATGCCCAAGTATGTAGTAAAATTATTAAAACAAAAGTATTAAATTAAAATTAAAAATTACAAGTGAATATGTACCTCAGTGATTCCCTATGTAGATGACATTGTAGTAGTAATTCCTAAGTCTATCTCAACTCATAATGATGGAGGAGTGTCCACCCTAGTCATCAGTTGAACAAATAACTTAACAATTTATAACTTGGTCAATTTATTGATTAAACAAGTTGCTAAAAAACTTAGTCTTGTATAAGATATAAAAATATCTAATGATGTCATGCGAAGCATGAATGTGACAAGTGGATATGTGCAATGTGACTTGTAATACCACACTAAAGTCAAGAAATGTTAGTTTCATGAGGGATAATGACAAGACATCCAAGGCAATGATGCATCTCCTACACCTCTTGATGCAGGAGCATCCTAAAAACTTGTATATATGTTCTTATAGTTAGTATTAGAAGGGTTTATAGGTGTTATTAATCCTTGAATGATGCATTTAGTATATGTCTTAGGTCATTTAGAGGTCTTGGAGTATTTTCCTCCAATACTTGTTATTTAAATTTTCAAATATATTTGAGTGAATGTTTTCTTAAATTAGAATAATTAATGTGTCTAATAGGTTATAAAAGGTCTGATACATGGATAGGAGTCTCCTAAGTTTAGTTAAGGTCATATCTATCTTTTTTACTCATTTAAAGGTCTTAAATGACATTATAAGTCTTCAAAGATTAGTTTTTTATAATTTGAGACAGGTCTATCAGAGGAATAAGGACCTAAATTAAAACATCCTAAATTTGGAGAAGTCTTCAACAACATGATCAGTATGAATCTATCATTTTAGGGATGCATAAGATGAAGGAAAAAAGTATAAAAAACTAACTTTGCATCATTGGAGGACTATAAATTCTATTTGAATCCTTGAAATTTCATAAAAACTTGGGAATAATTAGACAAACAAGTCTAGAAGATGATTCCAAAGGTTTTAGATCTAATAAATCCTTAAAATCACATTTTTTGAAATATGAGTTTCATGTAAACCTATAACCTTGTATCTCTAAGACAATAAGGGAGAGTTTATGAGTGAATTTTGTGAAATTGAATCATTAAATACAAGTTAGGTGTTGAAAATCCCTTGATACACCTATATACACTGGTTTGGATGCTTGTATAGCTTTGTTGAGGTGTATTTCAAATTTTGACCTGATTAAGGTCATTAGGTCTAATTATCTTAAGGTAATGAATTTGTATATTTGAGGATAGTCCTATGAGCTATGGTGTCTATGTTGATTTGTTCTAAGATTTTGATCATGTTAACACCTTGAATACTTTGCTTATAGACATTCATTATTTTTTTAGTTGAACTCAATATTGGTGTGATCAAATATCCCTTAGAAACAATCATTGTGATAAGATAATTAACATGTATAGGTGTTTGTTGAAAATTTTGTAAACTAAGTTTTAATCAAGTTAATATACCTAGAGTGATAGGTTGATTTTCTGAGGGACATATATACAAGAATTTTGAGAGTGTTTAAAACCTTATAAAATAGGATTCATCAAGATATAGAGAAATATATAGAAAATAGAACTAAATATTGTAGAGATAAGAGTGAGTGGACAATCTTCTTTACAAGTGCATGATTTTGGTTATTGAAAACATAGTTTGAAAGTCAAAATAAAAGAAAAAAAATTGATATGGAGGATGACTTTCTAACACTATGCCAATCCATATTAATACATCAAACAATAAAAAGTCAAACAAAATTATATTAGGTATTTGATATTTTCTTACACAAAATCTACCAATGATGCAATTAAGGTGTATGAATGTACAAATAGAGTATATAAGATTCACTCAAAATTTTACCTCTGTAAATGTATATGGTATCATACTAACATGAATAGATGTAGTAGTGGTTGTCCCACTACCTAGGTCATTAAATTGAAATTATGATGTCGAAGGCAATGTCTCCTCCTAAAACACAAAAAATACATATATTTTATTCAATTTAAATGTGTAAATTACTTTTTACATTTTTAATTTGTAAATATAACTTAAAAATTTATCATGAAATTTATATAAAAGATACCCTCATACATGTAGAGAGTCCCAACATATCCAAAACAAATGTGTGTGCCAAAAACTGATCAGTCAAAATCATATCCTCTAATCCCCCTAAAGTGTCACCATCATCATTTGAAGGTCCAGTGCACATAGCACCACAAGATCTACATGGGTGGGGTCGAGTATGACCACTAGGTGGAGTATCTTGAGAATCTATCTATGAAAGCCTAATCATATGATGAACAAGTGTATCAATAAGCATAATAAGTGCATTCAAAGTGTCAATATCCATAACTTCCTTTACTAGAGATGAAATCTCTAGATAAATTGGCTTTTGGGTAGGGATCCTTGCAGTCTAATTAAGTGCATGATGTACACTTGGTTGATCTTATGCAGATCCTTTCCCTTAGCCCTGAAACTCACCATAGTCCAAATAGTTTGGAATCTCATTGAGGATAAACTCATAGTATATTTTCTTAAAAAATACAAAAGGACCTCATGGTTATTACATAGTGGATAATCAAACACCATCCACCATCACTCCCAAAAATTAACTTTAATAAAATTGTGTTGGCATCGATGGATTGGAAAATATTTAGTCATTATGAGAAATGGTGTATTGGTGGTTAGGTTGATGAATAAGGCATAAATTTTTTATTTTTTTATTTATTTCTTCTTCACCTCATATGTTAACAATTTATTAGCATAATAATCCCTACAGCTATCCCTATATGAGCTCCATATATCAATTTGACTCATTATTAATTCAAATTGACCTAATACTAACTCTGGGGTATTGGCTAAATAGGTGTGGTGGGTGTTCATGGAAATGGGCTCCCTCATTCTCCTAATTATCTAATCAATTTTAATTTTGATCTCCAATATGTATGTAGATATATCCTCCTGACTGCTTGGGGGATCTAGTGGAACTATAGGAGGGTTAGGTAGAGGGTTAGGAGGGTTACACAGAGGGTTAGTATGTTGACCTATTGAAGAAAAATTATAAATTAAAATATGAAAAACATTCATAAAAAAATCACAAAGGAGATTTAATTCATAAAACATACCTCTTCTTCACGGTGGTATCATCTATTTCATGAATGCAGGAGAAGAAATAACAATTTCTACTATTGATGGGATCAAAACCAATAATTTAAACACCAAGTGAGAAAAATGTGAATGGGAAACAAAACATGAGTGGCAGGGGAGAAAAATGTGAACGAGACAGGGAGAAATGAATTAGGGTTTTTTTTTTTATGTTTAAGGAATGCGTATACATTCCTTATAATTATAGGAACATGTACATGTTCCTATAACACATATTCATTTATATTGGTAAAGGAACATGTACGTGTTCCTTTTTCCAAAAACACATATGTGTTATGCTCTGGGTGTCTTGAGCCATATTGCACACACATTGTGGGAAATATCTAAGGAATTGTCCCCCAACTCCATGCACATACCCATTACAAATATTTGTCTCATAATAGTCATCAATTAGAATTGTATTGAATTTATTTTATATAACTTTTCTATGTTTTCAAACTAACTCTAGCGGTTTGAAAAATATTACATGGTTTTCAAAAAAATTATAATCATCTCAGTTGATTTGCAGTATTCTTGAGTATATATAAATTCAAAGTTATTTAATTTCAATATTTTTTATTGAATTAATGGGATCATTAATTTTTATTTTTATGTTTTTTGAATTATATAATGTAAAAATACTAATTTTTAAAATACATAAACATCTATGTAAAAAATCCCTTAAGTTTGGTTGAAGGAAGTAGTATTTTGTTTAGATCTCAATAGCCCTTGTTATGTTGATCTTCTTTGTAGTGACCTATATTTGATGAACTGTATGAATTAAAACATCATTCAATTCAAACATAATCATAGTTGATTAGTTTTTTTATAATCTATAGATAATAAATTATTTTAAATTTAGATCTATTGAGACCAACTCCATAAAAATATCAAAGAACAATTAAATCAAATTAATTATTTTAATATCCAAGAGTAGTGCCTTTAAATTATATTTTTTAACCAAGGTCACATATGTGTGCATGTGTTGCTATAGAAAATATAAAATAATATGTTACTCTAGAAAACACAAAACTATATATTATCATAATAAAAAATTTATAAAGGTTTTTACAGCAGAATAAAGCAATAACTAGATATAACATAATGATCTAATAATTTATATCTAAATATAAATTTTATATTAAATCACTTGTTTACATAGATGAATATAATAAATTAAAAAAAAAATCCATAATTTGATATAGTGAATACAATATAAATCAATGCAATATAACTCAGTCAAATTCATTTTTTTAATAGCTAACTTTAATAAAAATCAAGTCAATAAAAATAACTAATAGCTTCTTTATATTTTTCCAAAGAGTGACACATATTTTTGTGTGTCCCCACTTGCTCTAACCACATACATAAGTGTGTGAATATTTTTCTATTGAAATGAAGGGTTCCATCAAATTTTCAATTTGAAGGCAATTGAAAGAAAAGGGCATCTTGTTTGTTGTAATCAAAGCATGTGTTTCTTGTCTATGAACAATATATTTTTTGTTTTATATACATGTTTTTATTTTTCAAGAACCAATTATATATTTTTTATGTATATCGGCATAATATTTATTTTAATCAATCTAAAAAATATATCACATGTCTCATATTACAGTATACTCAAAGTTAAAAAATGACATTTTGTATTGAATCAAACTAATGAATGAAATAATGAAGCACTATTAAGTGTAGATAAGTAAACCATAACCTAATTTTGAAATATGTTTTTTAATTTTCAATAAATCAAGGCTAAATACATGTTATAAGTATTTGTAACATAAATCTAAAAAATTAGTGATCTGAATTCGATAATCCTTATAACTCCAAACAATAGCCCTTCTACTCCCAACACCAATAATTTTCTTCCTACTAGAATGAGATCTAAAAATATTAGAAAGAAATTATTTTTAATCTCGGTGTAGTAAGTTGGAATTAATAACAATGTGTATATCTAAGGATAATTATTTTTTTAGCAATAAAATAAAACCACAATGAACTTATATAAAAAAATAGTTTGTAATTTGATAATCAAAATAATTGAAAATAACATCAATGCACTAATATAAAATAAAATATAATAATTTATTTAAAGATAAAAATTTAATTAGGCAAATATATATTTAATTTTATTGAATTTCAATGTCATGATTTTATTTTATTCAAAATATTTTTTAATTAGGAAAGTGATGGCATTCAAAATAACCTTAGCATAACATAGATCCAATCAAGAATTAATAGTATCCAAAACAACACCTTTGTAGCTATATCCAATCCAACACCCAATACCATGATTGTATTTTATCCTAACTATTTTTTAGTTAGGCAAGTAATAGTATTCAAAGGAACAACATTACAATAAATATTCAATCAAACACAATAACAAGTGTCTCTAAAAGTAAATTTTAAATTAGACAAGAAATTTGTAATGCCTCCATGAAAATTTGTGTGATTGTATCTATGCAAAATTGAGAATCCAAATAAATTCATCAAAATTTGTTGTAAATTATCTATTTTCTAATTAACATGTCAAGCCTAGAAATCCACTAATAACATCATACTATTTTTTATTTATACTAAATATTGAAATAAATATGAAAAAATACTCTAGCTAGAAATAAAAATTAATTAATTAGGGAAACAATATTTATTTTATCCTCTAGAATTTTTCATTTAAAATTCAATCTATCCTTGATCATTGCCATTTTACATTAATATGAATAAAATTATCTAATTTTCAATTAAATATTCAATATTCACACATGCATAAATGGAAATATCCAATTGGTGATTAACACTATAGACAAAGGTACTAAAATCATTTAAAAAAACATTCTAGTCATACATGTGTTAACATCGTAGGCAAACAATAAAATAATTTGAAAGAATATATAATTTTTAACTAACATTCTAGTCATAAATGTATAAATTCTAATTCTAATCATATAGGTATAAAATTGAAAAATATAATTAATAGTTAATAGTATAGGCAAGTAAAGTGAGACAATTTTTTAAAATATCTAATTTTTAATTAAATATTATGGATATAATCTGTCTATCATATACCATAAAAACTTAACCATTACTTGTAGGAGAAAAATAATGTATAGATACGCTATGATAATTTATATTTTTTCTTGAATCTCTTCATTCCCAATTACGGTTAGTTGTATGAATAATTTCATCATCATCCATTTGTCCCTTTCAAATTCTTGACCTTGAGTGACCTTCATGGATATAAAAAAATAATCTTATAGAACACCTTTATTGGTGGGATCAACTATAATATTTTTTAAAATATTATAAGGGAATTTAATATCTATCCAAATTATTAATAAAAGTTTTTTTTTAAAATCACATTGACCTAAACTCTAAAAAAATAGAGGACATTCCATCAATTTATCTTGTTGTATTAGTTTTAATATAATGTTTTCTATGTTATTATCTAAAATAGACAAAGTTCAAAATTCCAGTGAAAATTATGTGAATGCAAAAAATATAAATTGGGTCGACGTTCCTCTTGGCTGAAAGTGATCATTGTTTTTTTATAAATTTTATTTATTTTTTAAACTACATTTATGTATCATAAACCCATCTATATTGATAACAAGCGAGTGTTTTTTAGGAGGCGCTACAAAAAAAGTAATATTGAGATTTGAAAATAATTGAACAAATAACAATCAAACAATTTTATATGTAAGTATCCATTTATAGTTTATATGAATAGATTTATCAACCACATGTTTAATAATCAAACTTAATATGGTAAAAAAGTAACGAAGGTAATCAAAAGTTCATTGTTTCATTGTTTAAGTTTATTGGCTCATAGAGTGCCCACCTAGAATAAATTCTTGTTGAATGCAAAGACCTAACACCATAAGGGATGAGTTCAATTTCATTTCCTAGGTGAATTTTATGGAATGCATACCCCTCAAGACTTAGTTATAAGCTAAAGACTTGATCAATAAAAAAAGAAATAAAGGTTTTGATGAGACCATAAAATGTCTCATTATATCAATAAATAATACCATTTTATCTTTCATAAATCATGTTTTATAGTGAACTTAGATTTAATTTTAATAACTTATGCTTATGTAGAATGAAATATGAAATGTATATCTATTTTATTCTTTAAGATTTATTGCAATCTATATTGTTACTATTTTATGATAAGTTATAGGAGAATAGATGCCAAATGTGTTTTATGTAGGCTAAAATGATTCATCAATGAAAATAGTAAATTTTTAGGTGATAAAATACCAAATCAAGAACAACCTTGATGTAGCTCTATAAATCATCAGTAGATTTAGAGTCCCATATAAATAATATCCAAGTTTCTTCAATTGATTTTGAGATATGCATACTATTGATGTAAGCTTATCTAATTCATAAAAAAACTTTGTATTAATAAAAAATAGGTCTTATGTTTTCTTATTGGTTTGTTTGTTATTTTGACATGTGAAGGTGTAAGGACAAAATGGACAAGCTATGTAAAAATAGGAAAATATGGTCATCATTAATATAGTTTATCCTAAAATTCATTGCATATTTAGATTCCTCCTTAAATATTATACAAGTTATAAAAAAAAACATCTTGATTCGAGTCCATATGAAAAATTTATGTTCATTTCAATTTGGATTTGGAGATCTTCATTTTGGCTCTAAAGATCAGCAGTCCTGGCTTTGGAGATGCACATTTTAGCTTTGGAGATGCATAGAATTACCTTCGAAAATGTTCAAAATTGATTTTAGGGTCTAGTAGACCAAATAAGGAGAGAAAAAATTTTGGAATAAGTTTTATTGTGTGTGTGTGTGTGTGTGTGTGTGTGTGTGTGTGTGTGTGTGTGTGTGTGTGTGTGTGTGTGTGTGTGTGTGTGTGTGTGTGTGTGTGTGTGTGTGTATTATTTAAATAGAAACTTCCAAAATTAGACATCAACAAAATCAGGGACAAGGGTGTATAACTATGAAAACATGGAAGTAAAGAGCTCCATATATGATTACCATATATTTTTAAAAATAATTTACATGACATATATTTACATTATTTCTAAAAAATATGTATTTTTAAAAAATTAGATATATTTATAGTATTCCAACTACTATGAATATCTCAAATATTAAGTAGTTGGAGGAAACCGAATTTGTTATATTATTATCTTAGAAAAAAATCAGTTTCAAAATTGATTTATTAGATTATTAAGATTAGGAAATCAATTTTAAACTTATTTTTTAAGTTATAATTATTAAATAATAAGTTTTTTAAGAAGATGTATTATAAATATAACCTTCTCATTCATAGTTGTTAGTGATAGTAATAGGACATGAATAGAGAATTAAGAATTGGATAGTTGAAGTGTCATTATTTTAATTTTGTAAGAATTTTATATAATTAATGAGATATTAATTTCATGAATTTTATACAAATATAGTAATGGTTCAATCCTATTCTAAGGGAGAGAAAGGGCCCACTCAACCAAAGAAGTAGTATCTATTTTGGTATTTATATATTTATTTCATATTGTTGTGTATCTTTAAGTTTGTCATCCATTTTATTATGTAAATTTCTATGTTATATGTCTCACTTGAAATAATATATGTTAATGTATGTGTTTCAAGTATTTTCCTTCCATTTTTACCTTCCAAATCATTTTCCTTTCATCAAAAATATTAGTTGTATCTTTGCAGTTCATGTAATTTACATTTGAATAACTTAAATTAAAAGCATGTTTTTCTAATGCACTTTATATTTATATAAATAGAAATAAATTTTGTTTAATTTAAAGCATTTTCCATTTCAAATTTTTTTTATTTCCCTTCTAAGAATTCTAATTCATCAAATAGTGTTTACTTTGACAATAAATAGACTAGTTTTTAATTCAATCAAGTAGATTATATCTTTAAGATTAAATGATGGATAATTCCCCCCAAACAAACAATTATTAGTCACTATCTTTCATACATTATTTTTTATTGTCATTGGACACTAACATTGATTTGATATGACACCAACTTGACTCAATTGATTAAATGAAGAGGATATAATGACCCTCATTAGTTTTGGTGTTTTTTTAATGGAATTTGTAATTTTTAATCTATTATATAATATTAAACTAATTTTTTATTGAGAAAAACTTCCCATAAATCAAAAAAATATGAATAAACAAAGAGATTCAAAGGGAAGATGCATTCTAAAGACCCCTAAAAAAAAACACAAGTATTAGTAGGTCACAAGAAGAAAGTGTATTAGAAGACCTTCTAGGAAAATAGATTTAGAATATTGAGGAACCACAATTAGCCTTATATAAACTTTTGGACCAGTCTCTAAAGGTTGGTGCATTCATTCAAAGAAAAGATAGACTAATAAAAATTGTACAATAGAGTGTTGAGTCTTGATCAAGTAGCCTTCTATCCACTTCTAATGATTCACCACCTCTAAGGAAAAAAAATTATGACATTGATTGGGAAACATTGGAGATAATCTATGAAATATATTGAATCCGAAAAATAGGCTTAGGGTAAATAGAGCTCAACCAACACATAGAAATTTAACCTATCTTATTGTCTCAGATCAAAATGAGGATGCCCAATAAATAACATGTCCCCATCCATAATAACTACTTTTATGGGGATAAAAATAGAAGATATTAACCAAATTTTGTTTGAGTTTAAAGTATTATGTCAAGCTTATGACTATAAAATAGAAAATTAAAAACTGAAATTGTTTCCTTCTACACTTAAGGATTTAGCTATGATGTGGTTTATCGATTTAAATCCAAATTCCATTAATTAATAAGATGAAATGGAAAATGTATTATTGTAAAAATATAAATATTTTTTTAGGGTAAAAAATATAAAGGAGGAATTATTTTATATAAAATAAAAAGAAGATCAAATTATGGAAGATTATCTAAATCATGTCCTCTTTGTCTATACAATATGTGGATATGATTTTAATGAATACCTCCAAAAGATAATTTTCTTAAAATTATTATATGATGATGCTCAATATTCAGTGAACATAATGGTAAAAGGATAGGTGAATAAACTAACTCTTAATGAAATTATTGAACTATGTAAAAATTATTCAAGAACAAAGGCTAGTATTAGGAAGTTGTAAACATGTAAAGGAATTAATGATGTAGGATAGTTCATAGAGTTCTCAAAACTTAAAATATAAATCTGAGTTTAATTAAACACCACACTAGATGGTTTTAATTAAATCTAATGACACTATTAAACCTCCAGCTATGTATTTGTCCAAAGTGTAGATTGAAACATGCCCTCGAAAACTACCCTTTGGATATGACAACTATGTGTGGTATTTGTGATGTAAATGATCATGACATAAAATTTTAGCCTCCTATTATCCTTAATAATATATTTAAAAATATTACCCAACCAACAAAAGTGCTCAATTAAAAATAGAGATAAAGGAACAATTTTTATTATAATCAAAATCACCTTATTCCCAAAGCTCTTTCTAATCCACAAATGATTCCATGGGATGGAAAAACACCTACATGAACATGGGGACCACAAAATTTGTCTCTAAAATATTAGACATCACAACAGCCATGGGTGTCATAGCCAAATGAGTAACCATGGGCAAATCAACAATGGGGACCTTAAAAATCATTCAATAAACTCGTAATATCCAACCTCCTAAAACTAAAAAATTAATTCAACCTCAAATACCTTCACAAATAGTAGTAAACCCAAGAATATATGATCATCCATTATCTATGGAACCAAACAAGAAGGAACTATGTGATAAAAAACTATAGACTATAATAGTGTTCATTTGTGTTTAGGAAAAACACTGACTAGCCATTCTCCACTCACCATCATAAAAATTCTTAAGGAAAAGGGAAGTTAAAACCATCTTGATGAGAAATTCAAAGAAAAATAAGACATACAAGGGAAAGAAAATCATCTAGAAACTATTGCTCCTTCCCCAATTCCATTTCCAAAAAAACTTAAAGAAAAAATGAATAAAAGTGAATCCAACTTAGTCTAAGAAGTAATAAAACTAACTATTGAGATACCACTTCTACATTCAATAAGATAAATCCATAAACTCAATAGAATAATCAAAGTTTGTTGTCAAAACTTCCTCGGATCACTTATGCGTAGATGAGCCAAATAAAATGATAATAGTCTTTCTTTATTGGTAATTATTATAGTTAAAAATAGCATAAACAAGGTATAAGAGGAGTTATCAAGTTACATGGAATAAGATAGTCTATCTCTAGAGATGCCCAAACTAGATCCAGAGATCACCAGTTTGGATCTAGATATCACCAATTTAGTGCTATGAATTGTCAATAAACATGTTTAATCTTATCAAAACATTCTTGAGGACACTCATGATAAAATTTATGATCACACACCTCTCCATTACAGTGTTGTTATTTTGCCACAAAATATTCAAGAATATTTTCTTTTAGATTTTCATTATCCATTAGCAGATGTGATTTCAAAAGGAGACTCCTTATTCAAAGACATAACTACCTTTCACATGTTTCAACCTCATCCTTACCCATTAAACTCTCTCATAAGTGAATTTATGAAATTTAATTCAATCTATCTAGGGATAAAATAAATTACAACTCAATGAGGGAAAATTCTAAACATAAATACTTGGTTAACTGATGAGTAAGAGAGTATAATTTCCAAATTCTTAGAAGGAAAAATATTTTTAGAGCAAATACAAGAAAAAAAAATTCTAAATGTTTTTTTGGAGATATTGAGTATAAATGATAGGTTTCTTATACAAATAAGGTCAAAATACACAAATAAATAATGGATGTAAAAATAATCATGAAAGCATTATGTGTAGTTCAAAGAGAACCATGGCCACCAAATCAATAAATTTCAAGAATGTGTTTTTGGTTTTCATATAAATATGAAAATATTTCCTAGAAATATGAATTTCATACTTGGAAAATATACCTCTACCATCTCAATATTTTTCAAATTATTTCCAACAACCTTTCATCCAATTATTGTAATACCAATCCCATTCATGGTGGCCTCCACCCCACCAATAATATTATGTTTAATGTGGATATTTCAAAAATAATCATCCCAACCTTCTCCTATAGATTTTATAAGTTAAAATACTTTTTTACACATAAATTTAGTAATACACTAGCTTAACTAGTGTATAATAATTAAATGCTAACCCTTCCACCTCTAAAATTTCATCCATAACCAGGGATTTTAGTATGAACACACCCACAATCAACCATAATAATATAATGAATCTAAGGTAGTTTTTAATGTCATAATTAATATTTAATTACTCTTAAATAAAATAATCCTTAAGTCATATCCATTCATAATAAATATTGTTTCATTATGTCTCAATTTATTTTTTTATGCATAAGTGAATCAAATAAACCCTATTAAACATGTGAAATTATGCAAGTAAGATATCATATGGAAGATTTCCAAATAACCCATGATTTTTGATAGCTTGTTAACCTTATGCCATAATAATATATATATTCAAACTAAAATTTGATGATTAAATGTAGTTTATAGATATTTTTGATCATATTTTTGCACTCTTTTTGTCTTTATAAAGCATCTTGATTGTAACATAGTGTAGTCTTATAAAATGTCACTTTTGTTTTAAGAGTGTTACTTGAGACCACCCATCCCTAGGTTAGCCTTAGACTAATATTAGGGCCTATTTAAACATTATCTAATTTTTTTTAGGGCCCACACATCCTTAGACATCTCAAAATCAATCCCAAACCCTTCCTTAGGCATCCAAGTCCCTAGTGCCTCAAAATATTCCACCTAGACACTAACACTATAAATGGACACTATTACCATAGGTTAATGTCCTTTTTGGGCACTATTGTCATTTCCCCTCTTTTTAGCTCTAATGGATATATTTTTAATTCTTGTGACACCTAGGGTCAGCCTATACCTATTTAAAACCATGCACAAGTACCAAATTAGTATATACACATTAATTTTATCCCTTTATCCACTAGATGGAAATTGGATATAAATACACACAAATAAACTCAAAATAAGTTGTGTATAATCAAGGTTATTGATCCTTACTTCTACATATAGTCATATATATCCATCCTAACTTTATAATATATAAATTTATAGTCTTAAACCTAAATTAAATCACTCAAACTAGCACTCATACTATCTTCAATTTCACTTTAACCATCACTTAGGTGAGGAGAACTACATCAGGCTTGATCCTTCCTTAGAGTATTGGTATGTAGGTATTTCTCATCATATCATGGTGATGAGGATGTATGACCTACCCAAATAACACCACATATTTACTACTTGTGCTAATAAAATGCCCTAGTCACATGGAGATCTATGGTTTACATACAAAAATAACTAAAATAGGTCATAAACAATGAAGTAGGGTTTGTCCATATAAGAAGAGGCATGGTAAAATCAGACATAGGTGCTCTAAAAATACATATCATTTCTTGTATAAATTACATTATAACCATAAGTGGACACTAGTTCTAAAACACTACTATCCAAGGTAGGGTGAAATTATCCAAGATGTTTTATGACATGTAAATCCTATTTGTGACATTCATACTAGCTCATGTACTAGTTTTTAGCTTTCAAATCCTTTAAATAAATAGTTTCTAGCTAATTATTAATTTATGTCATTCATTTATATTATTATAAAAATGAGTTTAGTTTAGTTATTTCACAAGTCAATGGTTATATTTATTCAATATTTTATACCCTAAATTACTGTACTCAAACCCTTTAACAAACTAGGTCTTAAACTCCATAAACCCTTACATTTTAAATCATTTGGTGAACCTAACTTACTTTGAATACTACCCAAACCCTAACCCTATATGTTATTAGGGTTTATACCCATATTTTTCATGTTTCCCTTGGTTGTGTTAGGATTTTCAAATTTTATATGTTTTATTTTAGAATCACTATTTCATTTTATTTTCTATATGCCATCTCAAAAAGTTATATCTCTTTCTTTAATAAGAAGTGTTAGGCTTAGTGTTAATCTTATTGAGAATACTCATACTACTTCCATTTGAGCTTATGACATGGATAAAGGAATATTTATAACCCTCATCATTGATCCTTCACACCTTGATTATGTGGAATTTAATGATAATACATCTAAACATGAGAAATACAATCAAGATCAAGATGATACATAAGATGGGAATCAATAAAAACTCCCCCCCCCCTTGATAATAAAAATATTATAGTCAATAAGGATGAGATTTTACAGAGTTTTAGAGATAGACTTTGGGATTAACCCCATGATCATTCATAGATTATACAAGCCATAATGGAAATAAAGAATAGATCAAAGAATGGTCAATCTTCTAATCCCCCAAATAATAATATTATTACACCTACTTTAGGGGAAAATTATCTTGTACAACAACTTATTTTAATTCAACAACCTTAAACAATGACAACACATCTTATGACTAATTCCTCATCTCTAGATGTACAATCCCTTATGCATAAGATCCATGATCTATAGGCTAAGGTGTTACATCTTCAATAGAGTGCTACTAGGCCATCACATGACTTGGATTTTCATGTTATTTTACATACACCTTTGGAACAATAAATAATGTTAACTCCTTTATCATCCATATTTTTGACACCTAAGCTTACTTTGTATGATGGTAAGGGTGACCCAAAACACCATCTATGAGTTCTCCATGTAGCATGTTTGGACTAATTATCTAATGATTGGCTCTATACTAAGTTGTTCCCATATATTCTAAAGTAATATGCCTTACAGTGGTTTAATGATCTTCCAAATTAGTCCATCACTACATTCAATCCATTGGAATATATGGTTTTAGAACATTTTTTAATCAACATCAGTGATAAGGTTTCATATTCTCTAGTGGGTCAACTTAATCAAAATTCCAATGGGCCTACAGTGTAATATGTCTTGTGATATAAAACTATATTGGAAAAGATGATTATCCCCATGGAAAATAGAGAGCTCCAAGACATTTTCAAACAAATTTTATTACTAGTATTGTATGAGGCTATATTATTCAAGAATTTTCCAACATTCACATATTTATGATACACAGTGAAAGAAAGGGAAGTGAAGCTTCTTTCTATGGGCAAAATAAAGTACATAACTAGATCAAATTCAACTAATAATAGTTTTAATAAACCTCCATCCAAGGTGAAACCTGGTGAAAAAATAATGATCAAAAGGCCACAGTTAATGCAGCTTCAAAGCCACCTCCTCACTTGGTTTTATCATCACTTCCACAAAGAGTTTTTATAAATCTTTAAAATTAATCGACACGTGTTTTATAGCATCTCTTTGAATGAAATGTCATATCTATCCATCCCATAAATAAGGTTAATATAATAAGTCCTCTTCCAAATAACTATGATTCTAATGCATTATATGACTATCATAGGGCACCAAGCCATACTATGAATAGATGCATCAATTTGAGACATATGATATAAGAATTGATAGAGGATAATATCATTGATGTGGACACACCTACATAAGAACCTAAAGTTCAACCAATAGAAGATAAGGCATTGAAAATATTTTTGGATCCATTTACATAACATATATCTAATGAGACAAGAGGCACTTCAGGTGTTCATTAGACATATCAGGGACATCCACCACTAGCATCTTATCATACTACTATAGAGGAATCATAGGGTAAGTGCATAAATTTGGGGGATAAAAAGTGGCCTATTCATAGACATGATTTTTTTGAAATTTTAGAAATTGAAATTCTCTAGATAATTTGAGATATATACACTCCAAATTTGAAGATAGTGTAAAAATATGAAAAATATCATTTTGAGTTTAGTTTCTAAAAAACTATTTTTTTTAAATGGTTAAGTATAACTAGGTCAAACATCTAAAATTTGAAGAGGAACTCTAGTTTTTTTCAATAAAACATAGTAGATAGATGACCGTGATGCACACCATATTTTGAGTAGCATTTAATATTATTTAAAACCCTTTGGGGAAACTTTAGATAAAATATTATATCATGTCACATATATTTTTTGTATTTTTTAATGAATAATTTTTTATATGAATTTTGAAAGTAAATAGATCCTAAAAACTGATAAATAACTGGATAGTCATCCATGAGTCAAGCCTAACTACCTCAAAAAAATGAAAATCATTTTTTTTATGTGTGTAAAATTAAGCATACTATGTCACCATATAATTTTTTTTCACTTGGATCAATGAAACACAAATTACATGAACATGTATAGGCATGTATGTTTGTGGCATGTAGTGGCATAAAAAAGGCATAGTTAGAAATAACTATAGTTTAAAACTTTAAATTAGTCCAAAAAATATAAGAATCATATTTTTGGAAAGAGGAGAACATGCTCATTATGAAGGTATCAAGTTTTTGAATTTTCACATTGAAATTCTTAGTGTATTTGGCAATCAAAGTTGAAATTTGTTGTTTATTTTCATACCTTGCAAAACTCAACTGTACATTGATAGTCCAAGACTTTAGCTTAGGGATCCAAACCATTCTTGACCCAAAATTTGTAGGAATTGAATTCAAATTCAAATACCATGATCACACTATTTAATAATTTGATTGTATTAATAGTGTGATCATGTTACTTAATAATGTAATCACGTTATTTATTAGCATCACCCTAAAATATGTGGGAGTTGCACATGAAGGAAAATTTGTCCATAAGCTTATATTCACTACTTTAAATGTTAAGTATAAGTTTAAATTTATATTTATTACATTTATTTTCTTATACTTTAAATTTATTTTAGTAAATATAAGAAATTAGGGTTACTTAGCATTTGATAGAGTTGGTCTCACAGTTGCACACCTTATGATGTGGAAAATAGTTTTTCAAAATCCAATCAGGTTAGTACTTAGGCATTTTTAGGGTCTAAGTATTAAACCTATGGATTTAAAGACATAATTTTTGAAATTGATGTCCATTTTTGGTAAACATATAGTCATTTTTTAGGTTTTTGTGCCTTGTAGATTGAATTTTAGAAATGATAAGAATCTTAGGTTTGTCAAAATTGAAGTTTTCAAACCACTCACTTTGAAATTGATGCAAATTGGTGTGATTGGGGTATCATAAGTCACAATAATGACTTGTACACATCAAACTACCAGTTTATGTTAATTTCACTTGTTCATCATCCTTCCCTCATCCCTGATCACTTCTTAATCATGCCTCATCACCCCTAATCACTCTCTCATCATTATTTATCATCCATAGTCACTCCCTCATTGAATATCACTATCCCTAGTCATCTATAATCACCCCTTCATCATCCCTGATTACTCCCTCATTAACTTTCACTATTCCTCATCATTCTTAATCAATCCCTCCTCTTCCCTCATCATCCATAATAATTTAGGGTCAATTATCATCTGATAGATTTGGTCTCATAGATACATGCCTTATGACATGAAAAATAGTTTTTCAAAATCTAATCTCATTAGTACTTAGACATTTTTAGGGTTTAAGTATTAAACCTAAGGATTTTTATACATAACTTTTGCAATTAATGTCCATTTTAGGTAAAAATAGTCATTTTTTAGGTTTTTGTGCCTTTTGGATTGATTCTTAGAATTTACAAGAGTCTTAAGTTTTTCAAAATTAAAGTTTAAAAACTACTCACTTTAAACTTGATCCAAAGTGGTGTGATTTGGGTAGTGTAGGCCATATTGATGACCTACACACATCAAATGACCACTTTGTGTTAATTTCCATTCAAGTAGCAATACCAATAAGAAGTTCTTTGAATTTTCATTACTACTTGAATGGATTTTCTTATACCTTATGTAATAAGAAAAAGAGTTGAATCTATACCAGATTTAGAAATAAAATGCTCCCAACAATATAAATATATTTCATATCTAAATGGATATCTACTTCTTATGAGACCAATATCCCTCAAGTGCACAAGCTATAGTCTATCAGCATGAGACCAATATCCCTCAAGTGCAAAATTTATAGTGTATCATAATGAGAAATATATCCCTCAAGAATCACTCCTCCATTATTTCATCACAAATTTTCACACTAAATAAATTGTATAAAACTGACAAATGGTCAAAATCCTTATATTCATTTTATATTATATAACATCTTGTATTGGTTGTTAGCCAAATTTTGGCTACCATTAGAGAGGTTCAAAAAAAATTCAAATAAAACTTCCACATTTATTGATCACCTTCAAAATCTTATTATAATTCATGTTTAGCATATATTAAGGTATGTTTGACAAGTTTAAGGTAATGGTTCTTTCTAACATTATGCTTGTCTAGTAATGTTTGTCCTAGTTAAGTGGGTCTAAAGAGTGTTAAAGGTTTTTAAGGTATTTTTATGGAATTTAACATGTTTCAAGTCACTTCATATCCTCTCATGGTCTGTACAAGTACCTAAAAAGTGTTGAGCTCCCTTTTCTAATGTTACAAGCTTTTCAAGTGTTTTTGCTCATTGTGTAATGTTTAAATGAGATTATGTGTAAGATTGGTATGTAAGTACTTGATGATTATACTAAACATTTTTATACATCTATAAATGTATGGGAAACTCCATTAGTGTTATTCCTCAAGGTTTTTAAGCAAGAAGATGGTAGTTTTCATGGAAAAGAGAGGGTTTTCAAAGGGAGTTTTAGGTTTTTAGTATTAAATAACATTTACAAACACTTAAAAAAAATCCCTCAATATTATTCAAGTACAAATTCATGCATTAGAGTGAGTTTTAGGACCAAAAAAAGTCAAAACCTACTTATGTCTCTTATCAACTTCCTTGACAACTCTAAAGTAGTCAATAATTTTAATTTAGTATGCAAAGGAGAGAGAGTTAGAAGGGATTATATTAGGGTTTGATAAGGGAGATTATTCCCTTCAATTTAATTTCCATAGTTATTATATTTATGACCCCTCATTTATGAATAATCATTTAGATCTTAGGCAGTTAGAATTTCCCTCTACATCCACATAGGGTCAGTTTTGGATGGTTTCATTACATATTTGAGTTTGAATGATATAAATGGTGGATTTATGGGTTTCCCATGAGTCTTAATATTCCTTACACATTAATTTACATCACTAATTAGCACATGTCAAGATAAGAGAGAGAAAAACCTTCATTGTGAATGAATTACAGGCCTAGATGATAAGTTGCATGCAATTTTTGATCATTTTTGAGTATTTTATCAACCCAAATGATCTTAAAGTAGATTCAATAAATTACTCATTCCTCTTACTAACCTCCTCAATTTATCTCTCATATGGTATCCATCACTTTAGGTGGTCTTTGAAACCATTCAAGGTAATTTGCCTCTAATGAGGAAGGACAATCATGTGAGCAAGTACACATAGGGAAAATAGACTATGGAGAAGCTAAAAATGGCTTCAATTTGTTCTCTTAGTGGGAATTTAACTCCTAAAAAACATGTGGATAACATACACTATGTATAATTCATATTGGTTCATCTAATAGATGGTTAAACTCTTTATGTTCATTTTATATTCTATAACATCTTGTATCAATTCAGTGATATTAACACAAAATTGGTCATCTGATGTGTGAAAGTAATCAATATGACCTACACTACCCCAATCAAACCACTTTGGATCAACTTTAAAGTGATTAGTTTTCAAACTTTAATTTTGACAAATGTAAGACTCCTATAAATGCCAAGAATCAATCTAGAAGGCACACAAACCTAAAAAAATACTATATGTTTACCAAAAATGGACATCAATTACAAAATTTATGTATTTAAATCCTTAGGTTTAATAC
This sequence comes from Torreya grandis, assembly GCA_037957365.1. Lineage (NCBI taxonomy): Eukaryota > Viridiplantae > Streptophyta > Pinopsida > Cupressales > Taxaceae > Torreya > Torreya grandis. The sequence goes on along the minus strand of JARHVA010002318.1, from coordinate 1,785,466 downwards.
CTAAACCTTGAAAATGTCTAAGTACTGATAAAATTGGATTTTGAAAAACTATTTTTTACATCATAAGGAATGTATCTATGAGACCAAATTTATAGAATGCTAAGTGACCCTAATTTATTATGAATGATGAGTAATGATGAGGGATGATGCAGGATGATGAGGGAGTGATTAGGAATGATGAGGGATAGTTAGGGTCAATAAGGGAGTAATCAGGGATGATGGAGTGATTAGAGATGACTAGGGATAATGAGGTTAAATGAGGGAGTGATTAGGGACAATGAATAATGATGAGAGAGTGATTAGGGGTGATGAGGCATGAGTAGGAAGTGATCAAGTATGAGGGAGGGGTGATAAACAAGTGAAATCAACACAAAGTGGTCGTTTGATGTGTGCAGGTCATCAATGTCACCTATGCTACCCAAATCACACCACTTTGCATCAATTTCATAGTGAGTGGTTTCAAACTTCAATTTTAACAAACCTAAGACTCTTAAAAATGCTAGCAATCAATCTTGAAGGTATAAAAACCTTAAAAATGACTATATATTTACCAAAAATAAAAATCAATTGTAAAAATTATGTCTTGAAATCCCTAGGTTTAATACTTAGACCCTGAAAATGCCTAAGTACTGACCTGATTGGATTTTGAAAAAATATTTTCCACATCATAAAGTGTGCAGCTATGATACCAATTCTATTAGATGTTAAGTGACCTTAATTTCTTATATTTACTAAAATGTAACAATATAAATGTAAACTTATACTAAAATATAAAAATATAATCTAGAGTAGTAAATATAAGATTCTATCCAAAGTTTCCTTCATGTGTAACTCCCACATCCTTTTATGTGCAAAATAATATGAACATGATCACATTGTCAATAATGTGATCATGTTACCTGTCAACCAAAATTCACTCAATTTATTCAAATGTGCAAAATAATAGTAACATGATCATGTTATCTATTAATGTGATCATGTTATATATTAATGCAATCACATTATGGCTTGATAATTATTGAGGCATAATTTAAATAATGTGATCATGTTAATTAAATAACACAATCACATTATTTATTAACACAATCATATTATTTATTAACATAATCACATTATGTAAAATTTCCATGGAATTATCCCCTAACTCCATGCACTTACCCCACACCCCCTACTTAATACAATTGGTGTTTATCATACTACAGTGCCAACTAGACCTCTCATCAGTTTCTCAAAGTAAAAAATCATCGATGATGATTCATATTTATATGCACTCTTTGATTGACCCTACATAGACCATCATCCTATTTAGAGTGTCATGGTTGATAATATACCAAGTGTCAACATGTGTATCATTAAACTTATATAACATTTTGGTTGTTCATAACATGACATTTATGTTATTGATATAGTTATTCATGGTTTTAATATTTAACATTGTTATATCTTGATCATCCTACACTAACATTGTCCATATATATCTTTGATTTCTCAAATTTAGTGACATGTGCCCATGCCCCTTGTATTGTGTCTCCTTGGCCTAATTTATGTTCCTCATGTGTGTTGTATGTATGCTTTCATGTATATGTCATGTCCATGACACTTTTATTTTAATTATTACACACTCCAATTTTATATGCCATGAAGGACCTCATGCATCTCCCTTTTCTTCTTGGGTGTTGTGATGGACATCATGCCCCATCTCCATAGGTAGTTACTAAATTTATTACTCATATTTGTTATTCATATTCATGCTTACATTGTTATATCTATCTTGACTAAATGCTATATCTAACATACATTACCAACTTATCCCCATATTATCTTACATTCTAATATTATGTATATACATTATATTGGTTTATTAGTTAGATATCATATATGATTAGATTAACACATATCATGCAGAGCTTTTTCTTTTAAGGATATTTCTTACATAGGTTCAACAACTCCCCTCAAAGGAGGGGAAATACACAAAGGTTTGTCATAAATATCAACCCATATGAATGCACTCAGAGTGCAGTTTCTAACATGCACACATAGAATACAGAGCTTAGTTTTAGGAAAACACACTGAAAAATAGTCAGATAGAGATCAAAGTCAGTTTGGTATAAAAACATCATAGTTGGAAAATAGTACCAAAAGTGGACACTAATTCCACAACACTACTATCCAAGGTATGGCACTATTATCTAATGTCCATAGAATAAAAAAATATGGAATTGATAGAAAATCATAGTAATTATAGTTTAGGTTTACATAGATTTAATTATAAATGATTAATTTTTACTCATTTTTATTCAATTTTGCAAAAAATTTTACCAATTTTCATACATTGGGGGCATCATGTGTGACATTATCACTCCCATTTAATTTTTAAAAAATTAGATACATATTATTACAAATCAATCCAGAGTCCATATACTTAAATATTAGATTTGGGGGCATGTGCATGGCACATAATTTTTGTATTCTCACTTATGCACCAAGTGATCAAATGGAGTGACAAACTCCTTGTCATTATCTACATTATACACAATATACACCATGTTATAAGTTATGCACCATATTTATGGCTTAATCAATCTACAATGGTTATCATTACCACCTAGTCCCTGAGCTACATACTTGAGTTCCTAAGAGGGCCCTAGGATGAATTTAATTCCATAATTCTTGAGTAGCCTCAGAGACATTACATACAGTTTCAGCTACAATAATATAACTTTAGTTACATTGTGAAATTTAACTATAGATTAATCTATTACACATGGGTAAGCAATGATGGATTCATAGTCTACTTGAATTCTTAAGCCACCTGCATAAGAGGATTGGATAATCCATTAGTCCAATCCAACCTATTCATAGGTCATGATCCATTGAATAGGGGTTGGAAATGGTTGATTCAAAACTATATTAAGTTCTTTATCCACCCATACATGGGTATTGAGAAATTCATTAGCTTATTTTAAGTTATTCACTAATTTGATCACTATCTACGTGCACACACATAAGATATCACTAGGTTTATGCATTGGTTCATGTAACTAGTGAAGTGTATTAATTCCTTTCATCTCACTTATCTCTTAAGTAAATATTGACCTATGCTTGTTTCATTTGTAAGACACATAATGGAGTATGATTCACATACTCAGATCCAAAGTTATAGGATTCACTTCTTAGGTAAGTTTAGTTACATTTCTTTTCATTTATCCTAGTCATTTTAATTTTTTGAATTTATAGAATAAAAGGGGGGGGGGGGGAATGTAGTCATCTAAAATTTCACTTGAGTTCCAAGAGTGTTACTTGAGACCACCCATCCCTAGATTATATCTAGACCTATTTTAGGGCTTATTTAGACATTTATCTAGCTTTTGTGTAGGCCACACATATCCATAGACATATCAAAATAAATCCAAAACCCTTGCTTAGGTATATAAGCCCCTATTATCTCAATTTATACCACCTGAACACTAGCACCATAACTAGACACTAGTGCCACAATGCTAATGTCATATTTGGGTGCTATTGTCTTTTTCCTTCTTTTTATCTCCAAAGGATATCTTTTCAATTCCTAAGACACCTAGGGTCAACCTAAACCTATTTCAAACCATGCACAAGCACTAGATCAATATATATACATGATTTTTATCCCTTTATCCACTAGATGGAAATCATATACAAATACACAAAGACAAGTTGAGAATAAGTTGTGCACAATCAAGGTTATTAATTATTATTCTACCCTATTTCTATATATAGTAATTTATATCCATCCTATGTTTATAATACACATATTTTTGGTCTTAAGACTCATTCAAAGCACTCAAAATAGCATTCACATTAGCTTCACTTTCACTTGCACTAGCACTTAAGTGGGGAGAACTACATTGGGATTGATCCTTCCTCAAAGTATTGGTATGTAGGTAAATTTCATCATAATAAGGTGTTAAGGATGTCCAACCTACCCAAATAACACCACACATTTACTAATTATGCCAATCAAATATCCTAGTCATATGGAGGTCTAGGGTTTGCATACAAAATTAACTAAAATAGGTCACAAATAGTGAATCAATGTTTGTCCACATAAGAACAAGCTTGGAAAACTTAGACATAGGTGCTCTCAAAAGTATAGATCAATTATTGCATAAAGGACATTATTCTTATAACTAGAAACTAGTGTCATAATGTTACTATCCAAGGTAGGGATTTATTATCTAGGAAGGTTTTTGACACTTGGATCTTATTTATGATACTTAGACCAGCTCAAGTACTAGTTTTTAGCTTTCATATCCTTCATCTCAAGAATTTTATAGTTAATTATTTTTTTTATCATTTATTGATATTATTAAGAATATCAGTTTAGCTTAGTTCCTTCACAAGTTAGTGGTTGTATTTATTACATATTTTACACCTTGATTTACTAAACTCAAACACTTTAACAACCTAGGGATTAAACTCCATAAACCCATAAAATTTAAATCGCATAGTGTACACACCCTAATTTGGTCAAGTAACACAAGTATGATGTATTATGTAGCTATTTCATAAGAGGTTATTTATGTTAAAATATGGTATTGTTCATATGGTCACTTTGGTATTTTAGGTCCTTATCATGACTTATTTTCCCTACTTGTTGTACCCTTAGTGTTATTAGGTCATGATATCCAAGCCACAAGGACCCCTTAGCCTATTTATCATAGTCATAACCTAATATTTTACCTAGAGGATAATAGTGTGGTCCTAAATAGTATTGCACCATGATAGTGTCCACCTCAGTGCTAATGTCCAATAGTCACATTTTTATCTCATTTTGGGTCCTTACCCTTCCTTTTAGTTTCTTCTTATGATTTTATTTATCTTTTCACCTTATCATCCTATAAATAAGTGTCTTGCATTAAAATTAAATCTCTTCCTATTTAAAGATCCTTACAAGGAATTTTACATATAGAAGTTACTACTTTGGTACATAATTACATAAAAATTAGTCAATAATATAGCTTACCACTCTGCATATTACTCAACATCACACCTAGATTGTACACTTGATAAAAAAAGCCTAATCAAAATTAATTCTAACATACCATGAATGTTGATTATGCATGTTCCCTAAGGGATAAATATATGTGATATGATACCTTATCATTGGGGTTAATGTAGGTAGTTGTTTCTATGCTAGATTTGCTTTTCACATTCAAGAAAGAGAAAATAAGAAACTAAGAAGAAGGACGAGGGTTTGTACGTACCTGGGTTGTAGACGTGTGCACCAAAATTCAGACGATAGCAGGAGCTCCTCTTTGGTTGTGGAGGATGACACCTAAAAGAGAAAGACACTAAAACATGAAAAATGTTAGATGACAAAAGGGTGGACTGCCAAGTAAGAGCTTGGTGCTAGAAGTGCAAAGGCTCCTTGGAGGATGACAGTCCACTGTTAAAAATAGAATGCTGATCAGAAACAAAAAGTGATAAATGATGAAAAATAAAAAGAAAGAACTTAAGGCAAATGCGTACCTGTTTAGAAGCAATCTTATTTTGCACAGTCACCAATGTCGGTGGTATTACCGGCGTCGGTCAGGTAATGTCACTGACATCAGTTAGGCTGCCGACGTCGGTATGGGAAATAGATGAGGTCAGCTAGGGAAATAGTCAAGGATGAGTTGCAGGTCTGGTTTTGGTCTGCAGAATGGACTGAGGCTTCGTCTAAGGGTCTGAGGGTCTGTTTAGAGGTCTGAGAGATTGCCTAGAGTTCTGAGGGATTGAGAATGTTGTCCAAGAAAGTGGCTAGTTGGGAACTAGAAGCACAAAGGGGAATGAATGAGAGTTAGGGGTCTGAGAAGGCCTTTCAACCTCTTAGGGGAAGGACAGGGAACGTCTAGGCAGTAGTTAGCTAAATAGATAAATGCAGATAAGAAATGAAATAAAAAACAACATTGTGCTTGCCTCTTGCTTGTTGATTGAAGAATGGAAAACCCTATTGTCGAAGCTATTCAAGGACCTGTAAATGGAGCTGTTGCTTGGATCTCTTCTTATAAGATGCCTGTAGCTGTTGATGTTGCTATACGAGGGGGAGGAGAAGAAAATATGAATGCAAAAGCGTCAAGAGAGTTTTGTTCGTGGGGGGGAAGAATGGTTGTAGAGAATGGTCTTGAAGGTTGCTGACACTGGCAGAATCACTGACGTCGACCGAATAATGACTGACGTCAGTGGCTAAAGAATGGGGACAGAGGCTAAAATTAGCCTCTGTCTGTTCTTACATGCTGTCGGGTCAAGGGGCCATGGGAAAATAGTCAAGGGAGGCATAAATGGATGTGGGAGAAAGGATAAAGGGGAGATTTGGGCAATAAAGGCTAGGAGAGAGGTGGGGGGATCCAAGGAGGGGATCCAAGGTGGCATGGGTGATGTGGAAGAGGGCCAAATAAATTAAAATATTTATTTGATAAATGGAGGGGGCTAGGACAAGGGTTAGGACATGGGCCAAGGTGGGCCAAGGGTGAAAGAAGACCTAGGGGGTAGACATGATTTCAGTGTCTACATTTTCCCCTTTTTGTCTTGTTGGTTGTTCTTGACGAACTGCAAGACAAAAATAGGAGTTGGTTGCCCCAGGTATGGGATGAGGTATTCCCCCCTCAAAGCGAGAGTCGAGGGAAGGGAACCTGAGATCGAGTGTCAATTTGACAGAGAGATGGATAGAGAGAGGGTGAGTGAGAATGCTATAATAGTCGTGATTATGTGTATACCACTTCACAGGAGGATCAGGTCAGATGTCACAGGTCAAGGGTCGAGGAGTGCCAAAATTGAAATAACTAGGCCCTAGCATTTGGTCATAGCTGATCAAGTTATTCAATCTAAGCTGAAGCTCCAATGGTCATCGTGTTCTAGGTATCCCAGGCTCAGGAAGTGCTCCTGGGAACACAAAAATGTCACAAGTAGTGGGGATCAACCGGCTTGCAATCCTATACTTGTGAAGGTCAAAAATAGTCTGTGCACAATTTTGCTAACCAGTCATGGGGTAGCATACATGTAAAAAAAACCAAGGCAAAGTTGTCTTGGAAGTGGTCGGGGTCAGAGGAGATAGGCATGATCTCCATGGTCATTAGTCGAGGTGGATGGATGGATGAAAGAAAGTGGCTGAGCTAACCTCAGAACACTGAGTGCTGCCTACATAGCCCCTGTGGGAAGGGCCTCATGCCAATGTAGTTCTCCCTAAAAGGGAGGAAGATGGTCGAAGGGATGGATTGGTCTTGGTCGAGGTCAAGGTCATGGTCAAAGGAAAGAATGGTTTATCCATCAAGGAGATGAACAAATGAGGGTGGTTGAGCTAACCTCAGAAGACATCGTGTCATCTGAGTGCTACCTATATAGCCCTGGTCTTAGGGCCTCAGACCAATGTAGTTTAGACGAAGAGACAAAATGAGTGATGATTGGCTGTGGTCATGGTTAAAGGAAAGAATGGTTTGTCCATCAAGGAGATGAACAAATGAGGGTGGTCGAGCTAACCCCAGAAGATAGTCATGTCATCTGAGTGCTGCCTACATAGCCTTAGGTTTAGGGCCTCAAACCCATGTAGTTCAGATGAAGAGACAAAATGAGTGATGATTGGTTGTGGTCATGGTCAAAGGAAAGAATGGTTTGTCCATCAAGGAGACAAACAAATGAGGGTAGTCGAGCTAACCCTAGAAGATGATCATGTCATCTGAGTGTTGCCTACATAGCCCTGGGTTTAGGGCCTCAAACCAATGTAGTTTAGACTAGTTGAGAAGATTGGTCGATGATTGGTTTATGATTGATTGTGGTCATGGTCAAGGTCATGGTCAAAAGGTGGATAGTTTGTCCATCAGGTAGATGAATAAACAAGGGTGGTCAAGCTAACCCCAGAAGACAGTCATGTCATCTAAGTGCTACCTACATAGCCCCAGTCTTAGGGCCTCAGACCAATGTAGTTTAGACAAAGAGTCAAAGAAGTCGATAGTCTTGGTCGAGGTCAAGGTCATGGTCGAAGGAGGTTAAAGGAAAGAATGGTTTGTCCATCAAGGAGATGAACAAACAAGGGTGGTCGAGCTAACCCCAGAAGACAGTCGTGTCATTTGAGTGCTGCCTACATAGCCCCGGTCTTAGGGCCTTAGACCAATGTAGTTTAGACTAGTTGAGAAGATTGGTCGATGATTGGTTTGGTCATGTGTCGAAATGATGAGGAGAAAAAGATGTTACAGTATTTTCCAAATGGTGTATTTTGTAACATTGGTTGAGAGGTCTTTCATCCCTAGCAATGTTCCATAGTCATGATGGATGTATGCTAAAAATGAATTGAGGTCTATTTATGCTTCAGCAAGTATTGATTTATGCTTAACATAAATTATGTCTGGTTGATAGTTTCCATGTGTATTGGTGTCCATCGAAACTAGTGTGAATAGGCTATGTGAGTGGTCTGAAAAAAGATTGGAGTTGAGTTGATTGGGTTTGACAAGTAATGAAGTTTGAATGTGACCAAAGTGTAAGCAGAAAGTGAAAGGCATAATCACCCTTTCATTGACAAGGACCAAAATGATAGCATAGATAGGGTTTGTTAGAACAAAGAGCCCCCTTCATGCATTGCATCATTGACCATGGTTATGTTAGAACGGTAATCAAATCACTTTGACATTAAAGTGAGCTTGAAGTCCCTTAAGTAGGTGTTATAATAGGAGGAGGATAGGGTAACCCATTTTATGAGTAGGGATAACCTTGCCCCTTTTTATAGGAGACCCCGAGACAACTACATGCCAAGTCCATGACCCACTTTTTTTTTTTTTTTGAAAGAGCAGACTGATCAATGCGGGAAGTCCACATAGAGATGTCATTTTGCTTTATGGTCATTTGTGAAGCTGATCGATGTGGGAAGCTTCTAAGAAAGTGCTATTTGTAGCAAGAGTTAATCATAGCCATCCTTTGAGGGAGTGGTCTATATTTTTGCTTTATATAAGTTTGAATAGCTGTCCTTCGAGGGAGTAGTCTATTAGCTACAGCAATGATAGTATAGCTATCCTTCAAAGGAGCAGTCTGCCTTTTGATTTGATTGGGTGACCTTGGATATGTTTTGACATCTTGATTTTTTTTTGACAGAATCTAGAGTCATGGACAAGACTATAGAAGTTCAAGGGCTCCCTTTTATTAGGACAAAGCATCCATGCATCATAAAAGGGTTATAGAGGATTTGTTTAGGGGAATAGGGTTGAAAGGAATGAGGATTAAGAGGATGAGGATTACTCAAGGGATAATCTCAAGTTAAATGTCAAGTGGATGAGTACTCGACTAACAGTAGAATGGTCACAGATGCAAGGCATTAAGAGGCTCAAGTTCTGGCCATCTGTCGAGAGAAGATAGACGATAAGTCCCTGACCCATACTTGTGCGTGATGATGAAAGGTCCAAGCCAATTAGGGGAAAACTTGCCTCATTTACTTTGCTCTATATTAGTGACATGCTGGTGATGATTAAGAAGTTGGTTGATGTGGTTGTTGATTTGTCGAGACTAGTCGAGGGCCGGGTCAAGATTGGTGTTTGGTTGAGGTCATGATAGGCAGTATAAAGTTGAACTCCCCCCAGCCATTTGGTGGTAGGAAGAATGTCTAACACCCAGTGTGGATGAGATGGAGAGAAGATGAGGGGGAGAGACCTGGGTACCCCACCTGGTTGATAGGTCAGGGGTTCCCAAGTGAATGGTGTTTAGGCATTGAAAAAGTTAGGAGGGATGGAAACCACCGACTCCATAGGTGAAGGAGGAGGAATGGGTGAGCCTGGAGGAGATTGGTCAATGGTTGGCTTGGGGCAAAGGTCTGTAGAGGCTTGAGTGGGGTCATGATATCCCAGGCCATACCATTTCTTGGCATTGTCATCGTTGAGTAGCTCGATGGGCTGATGGGAGCCCTGCTCATAGCGTTCGAAACCAAAACCCTTCCATGCACACCTTTAAAGGTAAGTGTGTGCAAAGATGGGGTTGCCAAAAAATGAGAAGTCTAATGTGAATGGTTGGGGTGAAGAGAGAGGGTTCCCATCAAGAGGATCTTGGTTGAGCCCCCCATAGATGAGGTTGGTTCGGAGGTGAGGAGGACCATAAGGCACGACCATCATGATCTGATGGTCATAACTGGGGCTATGGTGAAGGTGTCCATACTCTTGCAGAGTTTGGAACATGTCTAAGGTCAGCAAGTGATATTCCCCAAGTGAAAGTCACTAGAAGATGTCTTCCATGGGGTCTTTGGTAGTCACTTGAAGAGGAGGGGTGAGGGCGACCGCTAGTTACGAACTAGTTGAAGCTTCTGCGGATGGAGGCAGTGTCAGGGTTGATGGCTTGATAGGAATGAAGACGTCATTTAGATGGTAGGTGGTGTTACAAGTTTTAAAGGGTGAAGGGTCAGTGGGAATGGTGTGGACTTGCCCATAGTGCTCAAATTTCACACAACGGTGCAGGGTGGAGGGGACACAGGCCATGGCGCGGATCCAAGGTCGACCCAGCAACATGTTGTATTGAAACTCTCCTTCGATGATATAGAAGAGCTTCAAGACTATGCATGGACCAACGTGAATGTGAAGGATGACTGTGCCAATGGTTGCGGTAGTGGTGTCATTGAAGGAGTGCAAGATTGCATCAGTTTTGGAGACACAATTCTTGGGAAGAGCCAACTGATCAAAGGCATGGGTGGAGATAATGTTGATGCTGGCACCTCCGTCGATCATAACATGTTTAATGTGTGTCCAATCAACATAGGAAGTGATGAAGAGGGCAGCATCCTGATCTTCCGTGTTGGATGTGGGAATCTTAGAATCACTGAATGTGATGGAGGCAACAGGAGATAAAGAGTGGATGAGGGCAGCGAGTGGTTAGGGGTCTTTGGGTTGGACCTCCACTGCTTGTAAGGCTCGGATGAGGGCTTGATGATGCTGAGGTGAGGTTTGGATGAGGTCATAAAGGGACATCTTCACAGGTGTCTGGTGAAGTTGTTTTAACATGGAGTCATGAATCAGCCTGAAAGAGGAAGAAGAAGAAGGATGAGATGTGCCAAGGATAGAAATTTTAGGCTTGGGTGGTTGAGGTGGCTTGACGAAAGGGTAGGTCAAAGGAATGGCAGCTTTTTCTTTTGCCTTGTCCTTTTGTGACCTAGTGGTTATGTGGATAGCATTGATTTCAAAGATAGGAGGTGAAGAAGGGGTCATGGCCTGCTGGTGAGATGTTAATGTGGTTGAAGAGGTTGGATGGGAAGGTGTCGAGGGTCAGTCAAGAGTGTCCTCAAGGAGAAGAGTGTCCTTCTCCATATAGCAATGAATGATAGCCTTGAGGGCATAGCAAGCATCGGTATCGTGTCCTAGCGTACAATGGTATAAGCAAATCTTCATGTCATCAAACCAGGAGGGCTTGGACCCAAGAGGTTGGAAAGGCCTGATGGGTGGAAGGGTTATGCTAGAAGTCTACAAAAGTTGGTGCAATATCAATGAGTATGAGCCCACTAAAGGGTCCGTGCTAGTTGATGTGTGCAATCCTGGTGACTTTTGCTTAGGCAGAGTTGGAGGAGGTTTTCGTACCACCTTTTGGGTTGATGGTGCAGTGACAGGCAGAGACGGCACTTTCTTCGTGAGAGGTACCACATTTTTAGGAGAGGGTAGGCTGGAGATAGGCAAAGAAAGTAAAGGAGGTAACTAGTTTTGATTAGAGGTCAGAGTGGGAAGGACTCTAGTCAGGGTCGAAGGATGGGGGCCCAAAATGGAAGGTAATGGTGATGGGGGAAGAGGCGTTCACTTCTATGGTCTGGCAGTCTTCCTCAACTTGGTTAGAAGACTACTATTGGTCAAGGTCTGGTCTAAGTCCACCTTCACTTGCTGGTGAGTGAGGGTAGAGACAGGGCGAACGCCAAGTGAATTGATAGGTTTAGATGGGGTAGATGCAGGTTTAGAAGTGGGAGTTTGGTCTTTGTTGAGAGTCTTGGGAGATTCTGCCTTGGGAGGATTGGCAGCATGAGATGAGAGGGCATGGGCATGTTGAAGAGCTTTAAGACGCTCCCACAATCCCTGATGCTCCACTTTCCTTGAAGGGAGAAGTCCGATTTTCTCCACTAGTAGATAAAATGGTTGAGAAGATGTTGGATGAGGTTTGGGTTCTTGAGAAGATGTTGATAGTTGTGGGGCCGAAGATGAGATGGGTGTAGTAGTCTCAGACCCATGGCATGATGAAGTCATGACAAACTCATCCTTGGTTTGAGATGAAGGAGAGGCAGGTTCTTCCCTGGGTGGAGAAGAAACTAGAGAATGAGGCTCCTCAAGCAGGTAAAGGGTAGGGATGACGGTGCCCTCCACTTGCAGTCAAAGATTAGGAAGGGTCGGGTCCTCTATAGGCAGCAGGAAGGAGGATGGTGAGACCGGTGGTGCCGGTAAGGTTGAGGCGTCCTCCAAGATGAGAGAGGTTGACAGAGAACTAATCGGGGAAAGAGGTTCGTCCACACGTGATGGACTGATAGATGGACTAACCTCTTGAGGTTGGTTGGGGATGAAGGGTGAGACCGTATTGACTGTTTGAATGTTGTGTTCATGAGTGTTGTCAATCAAGGTTTGGACATTGTTTTGGGTCGGTGGATGATTGGGGAATGGTTGCTTGAAGATGTCAATCCCCTGATTAGGGGGGGCATTGGGATTGTCTAGGATGAGGTCACCCTTTTTGAGCATGTCTTGGATTATGTTTTTAAGGGTCTTGCAATTTCCCGTGTCATGGCCTTTAACATGGTGGTAGTTACAGAAATCATTTTACCTATACCACGCAGGGATGGCACATGAGAGATCAAATTATGGAGGTGGGCAGATCTAGGGGAGATTGAGAACCCCATGTTTAACAAGTTTTTCTGGCATAGACGCGTATGATTCTCTGAGAGGAGTATACTATCATTGTACATATCTCTGCTAGAATTGGCCGGTGGCGCTCTGAGATGTGGATGGCTTAGGATGATTGGTTGAAGGTGAAGAGGATGAAGGTCTAACGACCACAGCATTAGCTGAAGCTTTAGACTTAGGATTGGATGATGAAGGTTTAGAAGAAGAGGAGTCATTGGTCTTAGAGTTGGGATTCTTGCTCTGCAACTTGACTTTATTCTCTTCGATGGCACGTAATTCAAGTTTGCGGGCCATCATGAAGGCTTCGTCGAAGGTGCGAAAGGTCTGAACCTGTAAGGTGGAAGAAATATGTTTGGCACAGGCTTGGGAGAAAAGTTCAATAAGTTTGGGTTGGGGTAAGGAAAAGGAGAGTTGATTGATGAGGCCTCTCCAACGAGCAATGAAGTCAGCTATGGATTCATCCTCGAATTGGCAGATAGAATAGAGGTCTATGATTGAGACCTTCTTGGTGATGTTGATGGAGAAGTGATCAAGAAAGAGATGGGCCAGCTGTGTGAATGTGAAGAGGGAATGGCTAGCAAGAGAGTTGTATCAATCAAGCACAGCACCAGAGAGAGACATAGGAGATGTGCATAAAAGTAATGCATCATCATGGGCAATAAGGTAACAGGCATGTCTGAATGCCGGTAAGTGTTGTTACGGGTCTTCCTTGCTTTGAAAGTGAGAGAATTTAGGAAGCTCCCATTGACTGGGGTATGGCCTGATCGGGACAGAAGGATGAATGGGCTCATTGCAAATTTGCTCATATGAGAGAGCATTGCATGAGCCAAAAATAGAGGTCTCTAGGCTAGACATCTTTTCCATCAGCATTTTGATGATGTTTGCTGATGGATTGGCGGGTGCAGCACCTCCTAAATTATAAGGCACTTGAAAGATATTAAGAGGGGCATATGACGTGGTTGGTTGCATAGATGCAACATATGGGTAGCTAGTTATCGGGGTGGAAGTTGAAGCCAAGGGCACTTGTGTTATGGAGTTGGTAGGCACAAATTGGATAGGGGCCGTCAAAGATGGTTGAGGAGTGGCCACACTTGTTGAAAGGTAGACAGTTACTCTTGTGTTGATAGGTGCAAGAGTAGGGGGGATAGAGACCACTAGGTTTTGGAAAGGTGTAGGATTTGGTTGAGTCGTTTGAGGTTGAGGGGGTACCTAAACCCCCATGGAGGTAGGTCTAGAAGGAGAGGCTAAATTTTGAAGGTGGGACATAGTTGGGTTATTAGTCGAGGTGTTGGCTTGATTGTCTATAGGTTGAATTGTAGATGTTGTTGATGTGATCATTGTCTCGACTAAGGAAGTCAGCATCCCATAGATTGGGTTGCCTAAGGAGTCTCACGTTTGGTTATGCGCGAGATAATACTGCAAGTTTTTGACGTTGAGGTCTAAGAATCATGCAAAATCTTGGTCCCCTTCTGGGACAATAGGAGTCTGGGGCGGGGTTGGGCGAGTAGGAGTTTTTTTAGTCTCCGAGTGAAACTCCATTATAGGACCGGTTATGGACGAGGTAGACGGAAGCGGTTGATGCCTCATGTGGTTGACTAGAGCCTTGGCTTGACTGCGATGCAAGGCAAGAAAGGTCAGGTTTCAGAAACTACGTTTTTTCAATTTTAGAAACTCAAAATGGGGTTTTGGCAGAAAAAGGGGTGGGTTTTGAGGCTGCTATTTTGAAAAAAGAAAGAACTGTGACAGAGACCGATGTCGGTTGAAAAACTGATGTCAGTGAGAAATATGGCTGACGTTGGTCAGATAACTGATGTCGGCAAGAAAAGGTTACCGACATCGGTGGTAAAACTGATGCTGGTGACTGTGTTTTCCAAAAACCCAAAAGATTTGAGAGTTTTTGAAAAATAGGAAGAAGAACGTCCTCACTAGCTCAAACAAGTAGATAAGAATAGAAAAGATGAAGAACACAAGCAGAGCCTAAGCATTAAATCCCTAGAAATAAATTATTAAGCTCATGTGGCTTATGCCTTAAAGTGATGTTTAGGGAGGTTGGTTGTTAGAAGGGTCCTAGAAGAGGTAGTCTATGGATGGTTTTAGGTTTGTTTAGGTGCTCAAGAGTCTGGGCTAGGTTTCGTACATGGCCTAGTGTTAAGGAGCAAGCTCCCCTCACTTCATGAGTCCAGTGGTAAGCTGGTCTCACTTAGCCAAAATATACTTTCCCTAGAGATTAGACTCTAATAGAGAATAAAGTGGGCTTTCCCCTTGGTGATGAAATCCAAGTATGATCACCGGGATGGGTAAGGTATCTGCTGGGGGATGAAATCCCAGTCGGGCCTTGTCTCAGGTAAGTTTGATGTTTGATTTAGTACAAGTGGTTCAGTTGTGTAACATCAAGTGGACTACGATTAATTCATGATGTGATTTGTTAATTACTAGGTGTGGACTAAGAAATGAAAGCAAGCAAAAATGATATGCAATGTGTTTTAAGCCCCAAGTCGAAATGTGAGTTTGAATGAAAACAAGTTGAGAAAGGGTTGAAAGATATGATTTTTGACTAGCTTGAAATGCAAGAAAAGAAAGAAAGGTTCCTTTTAATCCTAATTATGATGTCATTTAGAAGAGAAGAAAGAGGTGAAAAGGGAGAAACCTAATGCACCTATATGAACAGAAAGAAAAGGAACCCAAGGGAGACCCTAAGGTCCCATCGGGTGTGCCAGAATGTTTCTACACTAGATTTTCTTTTCACATTCAAGAAAGAGAAAATGAGAAACTAAGAAGAAGGATGAGGGTTTGTACATACCTGGGTTGTAGACGTGTGCACCAGAATTTAGATGATAGCAGGAGCTCCTCTTTGGTTATGGAGGATGACACCTAAAAGAGAAAGACACTAAAACACGAAAAATGTTAGATGACAAAAGGGTGGACTACCAAGCAAGAGCTTGGTCCTAAAAGTGCAAAGGCTCCTTGGAGGATGACAGTCCACTGTTAAAAACAAAATGCTGATCAGAAACAAAAAGTGATAAATGATGAAAAATAGAAAGAAAGAACTTAAGGCAAATGCATACCTGTTTAGAAGCAATCTACTTTTGCACAGTCACTGACGTCAGTGGTATTGCCGGCGTCAGTCAGGTAATGTCACTGACGTCGGTTAGGCTTTCGACATCAGTATGGGAAATAGATGAGGTCAGCTGGGGCAATAGTCAGGGATGAGTTACAGGTCTGGTTTTGGTCTGTAGAATGGACTGAGGCTTCGTCTGAGGGTCTGAGGGTCTGTTTAGAGGTCTGAGAGATTACCTGGAGTTCTGAGGGACTTGTTTTGGGTCTGAGGGACTGAGAATGTTGTTTGAGAAAGTGGCTGGTTGGGAACCAGAAGCACAAAGGGGAATGAATGAGAGGCAGGGGTCTAAGAAGGCCTTTCAGCCTCTTAGGGGAAGGAAAGGGAAGGTCTAGGTAGTAGTTAGCTAAATAGATAAATGCAGATAAGAAATGAAATGGAAAACAACACTGTGCTTACCTCTTGCTTGTTGATTGAAGAATGGAAAACCCTGTTGTCGAAGCTGTTGAAGGACCTGTAAATGGAGCTGTTGCTTGGAGCTCTTCTGCAAGATGCCTATAGCTGCTGGTGTTGTTGTATGAGGGGGAGGAGAAGAAAATATGAATACAAAAGCGTCAAGAGAGTTCTATTCATAGGGGGGAGAATGGTTGTAGAGAATGGTCTTGAAGGCTGCCGACGCTGGCAGAATCACTGACGTCAGCCGAATAATGACCGACGTTGACGGCTGAAGAATGGGGACAGAGGTTAAATTAGCCTCTGTCCGTTCTTGCATGTTGCCGGGTCAAGGGGCCATGGGAAAATGGTTGAGGGAGGCATAAATGGATGTGGGAGAAAGGATAAAGGGGAGATTTGGGCAATAAAGGCTAGGAGAGAGGTGGGGGGATCTAAGGAGGGGATCCAAGGTGGCATGGGTGATGTGGAAGAGGGCCAAATAAATTAAAATATTTATTTGATAAATGGAGGGGGCTAGGACAAGGGTTAGGACATGGGCCAAGGGGGGCCAAGGGTGAAAGAAGACCTAGGGGGTAGACACGATTTCAGTGTCTACAGTAGTGGTCAGAATAGTATGGGTTCTACATTGCATGATCATAATATCCCACAACCCACTCTTCCCTTTCCTTTTTCATTTGATTCTATTTTTTTTCATGTGTGCATGTGTTCATTAGGGTTTTTAAGGGAAATAAAACAAATAGGGACACATAATTATGATCATAAGCTCCTTATCATGCCTATAGAACCCTGAATCCCCCTCACAACATCCCTAGAAGTCTCAAGACCCCTATCCACAAAAGGACACTAGTGCAATGCTTTGGACACTAGTGCAATGCAATACTATACATTTAAATGTTTTATTATACTAAGGTAGTCAAATATCCAATTTTATAAATGAAATAGATCCATGTTGTACTCTTAACTCATTTTATCATCATCACCATCCAAGTACACTTGTTTTACTCCAGATAAGTGAATCTTCTCTTTACACTCATTATTTTGAGTAAATCAATTTTAATTAGGTATTTACAATATACATTTGCATTCACCCTCTTTACTCATTTCTTTAAAAATCTATGATTTACATCTATTAAGTCTTTGAAATTTAAATCATTTGGTGAACTTGACTTTGAATATTTCTTAGCAACCCTAGTTTCACCTAGGGTTTGTCTTCTCCATTTTTTTGTGTAATAAATTATGGTTTATAAAGTTCTATGTTTATTTATTTTTTGAAAATCCTAACTAATCCATATCAGTCCTATATTAGGTTTTCATTAATTTAATATATTTTAAATTTTGCCTATAACCCCTTTAAACCCTAGATCTGCATACTAGGTTCCCATACTTCTAAACATTAGCCCTTGGGGTTTCAAGTCAATTTTTTATTTTTATGTACTTTGGGATGAATATATAGAATATTTTGAATATATATATATATATATATATATATATATATATATATGTTAGATTATCTTCTTCCCTTTGTTTTTTATTGTTAATTTTTTACATTATCTTTTGTGGCAAGTTTAAAATGACTTCTAGGTAACCTCTTACCCCTCACCTAGTTGACCAATTTATAAAAAAATTACATAATTATACAAATAAATGGACTAATTTTTAAAATTATACACTAACACATGATAATGAGCATGATTTCATTTATAATGATGATGGTTATTGTTGTAATGATGTATATGATGATTACTATGAGCATGACAATGAAATTGATAATGAAGATAGATTAGATGCATCTTATTCACCTTTTCCAATTCAATTCAGAAATGAAAGTGGAAATGTTGTTACACCTTGTATAGATACACAAACCGCAATATATGATATTATATTGTCACCTTCTTTTGTATTTTAAGCTCAAATTAGTGATTGCATGAAAAATATGGATAATTCTAATATATCTAACCTTTCTCCTACTACATGTCATAATATGCCAAATGAAAAAATGATTTCTACTTATTTTACCCTTGAATCTATTATTAAAAATAGTGATAACATATGTATTCCACTCATAGATAGCGAATATACAAAATTACATTTTACCTACACATGACAATATATTGTGTAGTATTAAAAAGCTAAAATATTCTTATACTCCTATTTTTGAGCATTAAAATGATAGTTCTTCTACTCTTACCTCTACAAGTGAAATAAATTCTGATTTTGATTAAATTTGGAATAACATTGATTACTTTGATTTTAGTGAAGAAGAAATTGAGTCTAGTCCTCTCTCTACTTCACCCATCTCTCATGTCAAAATTGATTTTTTGTTAAATTCTAATTCAAGAAATAATATACCTTTAGATAAAAGTGTGCAAACTTATACTCATGTTCATAGTTTACATGGTTTACATTCACATGATAAAAATGTATCTCCTATTCCATTAGCATGTGATACTACTTTACCAAATAACAATATTAGAGATACCAATGAATATCCCCCATCCCTCATTATTAAGTATAATTCATTTATCATACTAACCTCCATGAGGGTGATTGCCAATTTCCCTCTGACTAGGTCCAAGTTATCATCCTTACAAAGGTTACGATAACCAAACTCACTATCACTACCCTTATTCTTTGATATAGTGTGTCAATGGCTAAAATTAATAATAATATTCAAGGTTTAAATGAACCTCTTGATGATGTTAGTATACCTTCACAATAGGTCATATATTTTATGCATGATGTGGATACTTTATAATAATTATACCAACTCACCTTGGAAAGTAATGCATACTACTCTTCGGTTGATAATAATTTTATTCATGTTGATCCTATCCTACATAAAATATTCAATACAAAATGACCAAATTAGTTTCAAGTACCAATATTAAAAAATTTAAATGGACATGGAGACCCATATTTACATCTCAATGCTTATAGAAAGGCTATGGAATATGTCACTAGTAGTTTGATTCTCTTACAATTATTCCCATAGAATCTAAAAGGTGGGGAGACTTAAATTGGTTCTATCATTCACTCACCAATGGTTTAATGCATATATACGATAAGTTATAAGTATTTATCAAGAATTATATTCATAATAAGAGACCTCAAGTCACATATGAGAGGTTTCCTTCACTACACTAAGGTAAGTTAGAAATAGTAAATGATTACATCTTACATTCCAAATCATGTATGAAATAGTTTATCTACCAGTTGATAGAATTATAAACATAGTATATCTTTTCTATAGGCCTCATTTTCCATCTCAAATAGAAATTGTTACACTCTATCCAACTATTAATTACCCAAATCTTCCAATTATGATATCATGAGAACCATATCTCTAATTTCTATTTTGTTTCTTGTGTATGAGACTTGATAATGATATCCATTGCACCATGCTAATTACACTTTTATCCCACTTGATATGAATTCAAAAATTACAAAATTCATATTTATTTAGTGAAATAACTATAGACCATGGGTCTATCTTAGTCCCAATTTACAAATTATTCCTCTATGTTCACCAAAAAATCAATTTTGCAATCATATTATAAATGCCAACTATAATTAGCATGCCTATCAGTATCACTTTTGGTTTGATACCCTTACCTTGATTTTGGATTTTTCACCAAAAAGGGGGCATATACACACTATTCACTCCAATACATTGACTCAAATTTCTCGATTCAGTTACTCACACATATAGATATTTAGATACATAAGTTGACATAGATATTTAGATACATAGATTGACTTAGCTATTCAAATACATATATTAGATCAAAGATACAGATCAAAAATTGACTCAAATTTCTTGATTTAATGACTCAGGCATAGATATTCAAATACATAGGTTGACTCACATATTTAAATACATAAATTGACTCAGATATTAAGATACATAGATTGGCTCACACACACAAATACATACTTGACTTAGATTTTTTGATTAAGTGAATCAAATAGATAGTTAGGCTCAGATATATAGATTAACTCAAATATTGAGATATAGATATTATCTTAGATTTATAGGGTTATACAACACTAGTTTATATTCTCATATTTTACACAAGATTTCTACATAGATCCAAACTCAAATTATGACTATGGGGGCATGTACATGGTATACTTTCCCTACATACATACAATTTTGTGTACAAGATACACAACTACATTACTTAGATATAAGGTTTATGGGTATGATGTAAGGCATATATCCTCTACTCCACAAGATTTCACTAGGTTATATATATGGAATGGAAAATTGTACCATTCTCTATACATAGATTACTAGATTACACTTAGATTGTCACTAGGATGTCACTAGGATTTCACCATATTAGGTCATATGGATGTATATAATGGTTTATCCATAGTTTTTCACTAGACCTAGATTACATTGGTTTGTGAAAGACATAGGTTGAGCAATAGTTTTGACCTTCGAACACATTTACTTCTCAGACTTAGATATATATTAGAGTGGGGATAAGCAAGGCTTGTTTCTCCATATTCATAGATTACTTCTCAAACTTAGTCACATGTTAGATTGGGGTAAAGTAGGGATTATTTTTGCATAGTTATATATTAATTCTCATACATAGTCACATATCAGATTGGGGACAAACATGGTTTTTGTTTCTCACAATCTAGTTGATTACTTAGATTTAATATAGGAGACACCTGTATTATGGATTTAATCTTCACAACCAGTATTCTAAATGCCTATCCACTTCTCTATCCAAGAAGTGGGCCAGGTCCAAAACAATCCACACAACTAATTATAGGTACACATTTATTTTACTTTTAATATAGTAATCACATTTCCATTGCATTATTAGAATAAAAAAGGCACAATTAAACACACCATAACTTGGTCAAGCAACACAAGTACTATGTTTTTTATATCTATTTCATAAGAATTTCTTAACATTAAATGAAGGTCTTATTTTCATGATCACTTTAGTATTTTGGGTCCTTATTATGACTTATTTTACCTATTTGTTTCACCCTCAATGGTCTCATTCCATGTTATCCCAATCACATGGGACCCCTAACCTATTTATCATAGTCATAACCTAGTTTTTTTTCCTATAGGATAATAATGTGCCCCAAGATAATAGTGCACCATGTTAGTTTCCACCTCAGTGTTATTATCCAATGGTCATAATGTTAGCTCATTTTAGATCATTACCCTTCCTTTTGGTTTATTCTTATGATTTTATCTATATTTTCACCTTGTCATCCTACAAATAAGATTATTGAATTCAAATTAAATTTCCTTATATATAAATAGCCTTACAAGGCATTTTACATATAACACTTACTACTTTAATACATAATTACATAAAAATCAATAAATAGTATAGCTCAACACTCTACATATTACTCATTATCACACCTAAATAGGTATGCTTGATAAAAAAAGGGACTAATCAAAATTCATTCCATCATATCATGCACATTGATTATGAATGTTCCTTAATAGATAACTACATGTGATTTGAGACCCCTATCATTAGGGTTAATGTAGGTAGTGGTTAGAATATAAATGATTTTACATCATACAATCGTAATATCCCACAACCTATTTTTCCACTTCCTTTTGCATTTGATTCCATTTTTATTTCATGTGTGTATGTGTTCATTAGGATTTTAAAGAAAAATTATCCAAATATGGATATATAAGGATGATTATAAACTCTTGAAGATACCTAAAAAACCCTAAATCCCCTTTGTAACATCCTCAGAATTCTTAGGACCTATTTACACAAAATGACATTAGCATGATGCTTTAGACACCAGTGTAGTGCACTACTATCCCTCTAATTGTGCTACTATCCTAAAGCAACCAAATCTCTAGTTTTAGAAATAAAAGGGCTCTAAGTTGTATTCTTGACCTTTTTCAACATCATCACCATCCAAAGACACTCATTTTAATCTAGATAAGTGAATATTTTCCTTACACTCATTATTTTGAGTAAATTAATTATAATTAGATATTTTAAATATACATTTATATTTTCCATCTTTACTCAACCCTTTAATAATATAGGATTTACATTAGTAAATACCTTAAAAGTTAAATCACAAAGTCTTCCAATAATTTTTATTTAATTAGTAAAATCACAATTAAATGGATTAGATCATATTTTGAGTTATACTCAAGACCAATGAGATACATGTAAATATTTCTTATGAAGATGTTGTTGAAGATATTTTTTGGATCCATCAAAATTTCATAAGCAAATAAATGTAGCTTAATCATCTTAGTGGCCCTAAAGTTTGTCAAAAATATTTGTAGTATTCATGTGATAATTGATGATTTTCAATATCACTTAAAATTTTAATATTTTGAAGAATAATAAGATATTTTTATTCATAATTTTACATATAGGGTTATTTTGGTATAGTTGTCTCACAAAAGAAGAAATTTACAATTAAAATCAACTTTCTTATTGATTTAAGTGTTGTGGAGAAACTGGAACAACCACTTCCTAACTTTACTTCATGTTATCATTTCTTAAAATGTAAAAAAAAAAGAAACATAAAAACCCTCATGGGTTGTTGATGGTCATTGTTAGAAAAATAGCTTATTGGCTAGCCATATACTAATAAAAGAGCCTTGATTAGAAAACCATTAAATGGTTGATCAAAGGTAAAAAAACAAAAAAAAAGAAGGTAAAAGTTGAAACTAGTAAATGACTATTTTTTTAAAATGATAATAAAGTTGTTCCTAATCAACCTTGACTTTATACTCTCTTTTAGCATCAAATAACTTCACAGATGTCAACATGAAGGAATCAAAAGATAACTAAGAGTATGACTAACGTATTTATTATGTTATATTATTTATAAATATAGTTATAAGTTTTTCAATTATAAATATATCCACTTTACAAAAATTTTGAGAAAAGAATTAAAAAATATAAAATAATAATAAAATGATAAATATAAAATAATCTCCCCATGCATGAGGGCATGCATAATTCTAAATGTGGGAGAGAAGAGAAAGGAAGAATTGAAAACTAATAAATGGTGTCTATTTTCAACACTTAATAAATGCATGATTGATTCCAAAATAATGTTCACTAGGATCTTTTTGTTCATCTTATATGGTTTTCAATAATAGATGAGATGAATAAGATAATTCCTTAAAACACAGGGAGTCAATCTTCCCAACTAGAACTATCTTTCAATAAATTAAAATATCATTGTTAAATTGATCACATAACATAAAGAGTGGATCAAAATATGGTAAGATACTCTACTCTACTTCTCCATCATAAGCCTATGAATATTATAAAATATGGAAACTGTTACTTCCAAATAAAATAAGTGGATTGATTTGTATAATGAACATGGATACAATAAATGATTGAAAAAGTTAAATCTTTAGGGAAAACAATATCATGCATGAAGACATGCATGAATTTAAGTGTGGAGAGAGATTATGGGACCATAAAATGTCTCATTATATCAGTAAATAATACTATTTTATATTTTGTAAATAATGTTTTATAGTGGATTTAGATGTAATTTTAAGAACTTATTCTTATTTAGAATGAAATATGGGATATATATCTAGATAATTATTAGGATTTATTGAATTTTATAATGATACTATTTTATAATAAGTTTTAGGATAATAGATGCCAAATGTTTTCTATGCAAGCTAAAATGATTCATCAATACAGGTAGCAAAGTTCTAAATGTTAAAATAGAAAATCAAGAACAACTTTGAAGCAGTTCTAGAGATCATCAATAGCTTTAGAGTCCCATAAAATAATCTCTAATTTTATTAAGTTTATTTTTATATATATCATATATTGATTCAATATTGTATAAGGCATACAAATAACTTTGTATCAACCAAAAATAAGTCTTGAATTTTTATGTCAGTTTTTTTGTTGTTTTCACATGTGGTGTAAGGACAAAATAGATAGGTTATATAAAAACATAATTTTTTAATCATAAATATATTTCATCCTAAAATTTATTTCATATTTTTATTCTATTTTAAAAATATACAAGTTTAAAAAAATAATCATCTTGATCAGAGTTTGTATGCAAAAGTTATGCTCATTTGAAGTTGGCTCTAGAGATCTTCATTCTGGCTTCAGAGATCACCAATCCTAGCTCCAAAGATGCACACAATTTGCTCTAAAGATGAAAATAATTGATTTTTTGGTATTTTATACAAAATAATTAATAATTTAATGTTTTTAAATAACTTTTATAGTCTTTCTATGTACGTAAATTTTATAAATATAAACTTCCAAAAATAGACATCAACAAAAATCAGTTACAAGGATATACAACTATGGAAACATGGAAGTAAAGATATTCGAACATGATTACCATATATTTTTAGAAATTATTTATATGAAATATAGTTAAATTATTTATAAAAATAGCTATTTTTAAATAATTTAAGATATTTATAGTATTTTAATTAATATGAATATCAAAACATCAAGTTGTTGAAGGAAACTACATTTGTTATATTATTAGTCTAGAATAAAAACCAATTTAAAAATTATTTTGTTAAGTTATTTATATTAGGAAATAAATTATAAACTAATTTTTTTATATTTTATTCTTAAACAATAAGTTGTTGAATAAGTTGTATTATAAATACAACCTTCTCATTCATAGTTTTTAGTGATAGTTGTAGTAGATGAATATAGAATTAAGGATTAAATAGTTGAAGTATCACTATTTTCATTTTATAAGCATTTTATAGAATTAATAAGAAATTTATTTCATGAAGTTTATAAAAATATAGTAGTGTTTCAATCATATTCTAAGGGAGAACAAGGGCCCACTCAACCAAAGAAGAAAGATCTATTTTTGTATTTATATATTTATTTCATATTGTTGTGCATCTTCAAGTTTATCATTCATTATATTCTAAAAAGTACTCTATTATATGTCTCACCTAAAAAATTGTGTATAAATTTGTGTTTCAATAATTTCCCTTCAAAATAATTTTCCCTTTCAAATCATTTCCCTTCCATAAAATAGATTAGTTGTGTGTTTCTATTTCATTCAAATTATAATATTAGTTAGATAATATTTCCTAACTCCTAGGTGTAGTTGCTCCTTTATTTTGTCTTCTTATGTGTAGCTAAAGAGTCCTATAGGAATATGAATGGACTTCTTGGTAGGTCAAGTGATAAGTCACATTTTTGGCTTTATAATGTATGATTTACTTTCTTTCAATTTGAATCATGAAATAGAATTTCCTTTTCATTCCTTCAACTTCATTTTTGGCCTGTCATTAGTATTAGATCTTGGATAAAAATATTGTTTTTCTTTCTCCTTTAATTTTTATGGTCTACATATTATTTGCAAATTTATTATTTTGGTGTGTCTCTATGATATATCATTGGTCTACAGGATTATCACAAGCTTGGATAAAATTTTCTCTCTCCTATATCATAAATTTTGTCCTTATAAATAGATAATTGTTAGTCACTATCTTGCATACCTTACTATTAATTTTCATTAGAAACCTAAATTAGTTTGATATAACATCAACTTGACTCATTTGACTAAATTAACAGGACACAATTACCCTCATTAAGTTTATCAAGTGGTAATTGTTTTTTAATACCTAATTGAAAGCCATAAAAATTAATTGGTGGTGTTTATTTTGGTGTACTTGTGTCCTATTGATGTGGGTTTTATGCACACCAAATAATCTTATGAGGTAGCCTATATCATTTAAGTATTGATGAATAATTTCATTCTAAGGAACAAGTGTCAAGGTATTCAATTTTTTAAATAACCATGTGGTGTAATAAAGGTGAGCAATGGTTTATTTACCTCAGATGATATAGATGTGATGGAATCTAAAATAAACCAAAATTATGCTTGAGGTGGATGAGTAGAAGTAATATAACGTGGACTAGACTAAAAAATATAAAAAGGAGGGGAAATTAGTGTAGGAAAGAAAGTTTGTGACTCAAATATGGATGAAAATCTTCCAAGTTGGTCCTTATACTATGGTTTGGACAAGTGATTGAGAACTAATTCCTATTGTAAGTTGTTATCAACATAAACAACACATAAACACAATTAAGATTACAAGTATAAATAGAATTTGGATGGAGATGCCTCATCCTTCAAGTGAAGTCCAAATTTACATCTTCTTAATCAAGATCATGTCAAAATTTGTGCATACAAATGCATGTTTACAATACATACATATAAGCTCATGCATACAATACATGTTCATTATAACCCTCAGATATAAAGATATATAAAAAGAATTGAGTCACATAAAATGCATCCAATTATACACAAGGATTACCTATGGTGTTGATGTGTCACCCCCTTAAGATTAATATTACATGCTCAAAGCCTTATTTTTTACCATTGTAGTTACATCTGGCATAGTTATTCTCATTGGGACTAAAACTAAAGTATATAGGAACACTAGTGGAATTATGACCATAAATGTAATGAAAGCAGGCCGTACTGACATTTGATCCATGGTATACTATGGAAAATAATATTGAATATTAGGTATCAAGGTAGGAATAAGAGGTATTATTTGTATTTTGGTCTATCAAGGCCAAATACCAACCCCTATAGTTTGAATTTTTTTCTAGTACTACTTTACCCATTCAAACTAGTTTAAAAGTAAGTAATTTTGCCTAAAAAGTAAATTTTCCATCTTCAAATGTTAAAATTAAATAGGGTCATAAAATAAGGTAAAATACCTTTAGTAATGTTCAAAATTATGACTTTAGCCTTATCCTAAAGTTTCATAACTTGAAAAGGTGTTTTAATAAGTTTTATAAGCAAAAAAAACCCAAATTACCCCACACGTGCCAATTTGCCCATTTAAAATATTAAAAATGTTGAAAAGTTTATAATTTTTCATGTATTGGGACAAATTGATTCTAAAATATTCTTTTTTAAGTGGTGTAAGACTTGAATTAGCTTTAAAAGGTCAAAAGAGCCTCTTTTCCTTCATTTCTCAAGCAAAAGTAAGGATCAATATAGATTCTATACACCTAAAATAGGAAATATCAAGAAAAAGGCATGACATAGATTTATCATAAGTTTCATGGTGTTTGGATGCAAGATAGGCCCTAAATTGGTCCTCTATAAGCACTTTCCTTATTTGCACAAAGTGACCTACTTTATAGGTTTTCTTATGGTCCAATCTATTAGAGGAAGCTGAAGGTCTAAAGTTTGGTTTGATAAAACTAGACTCAAATTTATTACTCATAGATTAGTGGTTTTTAAATTAGATTCTCCATGCTCATGAACCATCTAATTGAAGGCAGGCCAATTTATACATTCTTGCAATCAGAAAGGCAACTGATTTTCTTCAATTTCTCTCACTTGGGCAAAGTTTCATGAAAATTCAAGTTGTTATATAATCTTAAGAACTTAATATACCTCTCCATGGTCTCCTTAAACTATTATTCATGAAATTTATGGTCCAACAAAGCTCAATAAAAATGGCTAGTCTCCAAAAAAAGGGAACAAAGTGGGCCTAGTCAACCCTATTGATTGAATGGCAAGAGTTTTCTCATCAAAATCACATATTATGTGATGAGAAAAGTTGTTCTAGGTATAGTATCATTGTTTTTTCATGTTTCATGGTGCTTTGTGTATGTATTATAAATTTTCAAGTGCCCAGATAGACTACTAGGCCTAGTTAGCTTAATAGGCCTATCTTATCAATCAATTTTGATCTTTAGCATTGAAATTTGGCTATCAAAGAGTTCAAAAGGAAGTTTCCACACTACCTATCTAATGTTCCCATATATATTCATGAAAATTTTCAAGAATTTAAGTGCCACTTTCAAGCTTAGTTCAAGTGGATTTAAGGCATCCAATTTGGTGTAGCATCATGCAAGGAAGGATCTTGACTTGTCAAAATAGGCCCACCACTTTTCTAATGCCAAAGAAGAGCTTCATGAAAGATAACAAGACAAAAGGATATTTATTCAAGAATTTTTTATCATTTTTTAATAGAAATTAGATTGGATTTCATATGGATTTGATATCTTCTTCTTTTTCCAATGCCAATCTTGGCTAATTCTATGCTATTTTTCTATATATGTAGGCATTTTATCCATTTTTGAGGATCCATTCCTCTCTTTTCATGACTAGACTCTACCAAGATTGAGTTTTTTTAACCTTTTTAGATAGATAAAAAGAATATTTTAGATTCCATTATGATGGTATAGTGTGTAATATCAGTTTGATTTGCATATGTGGTAGAAATTTCTCCCTTGTCAAGTCCAAATTCTCACCTAACTACTAGTTTTTTAGATTATGAAGGTCATGTTCAATGTTTGATGTCTTTTAGTTGATATTATAGTTGATATAAGTATCTATTTAGTTCCTTGAATTATGCCTATTCTATCATTTCTCTTAGGATTTGATCACCAGATAAAATATCTACATGAAACACTGATGCATAGTAGATATTTGGAATTGTAGATTCAAGATTTACTTATCTAATTAATTTTTTAGGAGATAAAATAGAGTGGATTAACCAATAATATAGGTGTATCACCAATATTAAATTAGGATTTTCCTTTCAGTTTCCTTCTCTCCCTTTTCATCCCAACAATCATTAGTTTACTAAGTAGTGCAAAGTGATACATCAAAGGAACTAGCCTCATCAAAATATAGAGGTCTAATCTAAGTTTAGGTGTCTAAAAGCTCATATAATTCCAATTTTAGTCTATGTGTGAAGGTTTTAGATCCAAATCTATCAAACCTTCAAGCAGGGTGTTATCTAGGTTACTAACAGTTCTAGCACGCCTAGTAGGATGTGAATTCAACTACTGGAGTACAAGTTTGTAGTACATTCATCTTCAAATATAATTTATAATACTCTTATGGCCCTTATATCAAGGTAAAATTTACATTTTTTTCATAATTTCAATTATCTTCATGATTTTCTAGGCCATGGTAGCCTATAGAGAAGAATTTTGTGATTTTTCTCCTTCTCACCAATTCTAGTATGATCTTCATGAGCCATATCAGCCATATGATGCATATACATAGCCTTACTATTAGTATGAAAGATCATACTAGTCCTATAACCACTCTCATGAGTCTTGTTATCCTCCTGATCAACCTAATCAAGTCCCAAATCAATCCATCTCAATCTTCAAGAAAAATGTGTTTCACTATGAGAAAGAGATGATAAGTATAGACACTAGAAAGAGATATAGTTTGGACATTTATAACTATGAAATGTAGATTATGAGAGAAAAATTTTAGTGGGCTAAAGAGGTATGTGCACCTTTCATAAGGCAAGGTCACTTAAATTCTAATTATGATATTTTAGACATTAGTGATCTAATAGTAAGCATTTAAGAGAGGATAGTGGTTTATGAGAAACCCCAGGGTCATCATAATTAATAATCTATTCCTAAATAGCTGTCCTTTTATTTTTATGATCAGAAAACCAATGTTTATCATAGCCCTCAAGAGTCAATCCAAACCTTGCCTAGCTTTCCTACCTAAAAGTCTATCCAAGAGAGGTCTCAAAAAGTTGAAGTATGTTATGAGAAGTCTAATTTTTAGATTACAGAGATCATACAGGAGCCTACATCTTCAAGTTTTTAGGAATAAATCCCCAGTGATATAATCCATGATTTTGAGGCTAATTTATCCAAAAAAAGTGAGCTTGAAAATCAACATCTTTATTATTCAATGGTGGTTACAAAGGCAACATAATAACAATTTCCTTATTTCACACCCATAGCTTCCACAAGTCCAATTCAATAAGTTTCTAAACCCAAGTTCATGACCTAGAATTAGGTACAAAATTCTATGGAGAAAGAAAAAATTCAAACATAAGCTAAGACACTTGAAGAAGATGAGATCCATGAAGAGAAGACACTTGAAGAAGATGAGATCCATGAAGAATATGAGATGTCATTCTCTATAAAAGATGAAGATGAATCAAGTGTAGCAAATCAGGGACCTTCATATGACTCCATCTAAAAGGTAGAAATATGTGATAAAAATGTTTAAAATGGTAATAATATTGATTAATTTCATGTCCTTTCAGTTGATTATGATGAAGATGCCTTTTAGAATGACTTTCATAGTTTTTGTGCAAATTTTGGTAGTCCATCTCTACTTCATATAGAGATTAAAGAATGTTCTATAATAATTGCTATTGTAGTTGTTCATTAGGAAGAAATTAAATAATTGTAGACAAGTCTAAATACTTATCAAGAATATGAAGACTTTGACAAAGTACTACCTCAAATGGAACTTAATGAAGACATCAATCCAAGTATACTAGTTGAATTGACAATATAATCATTGAATGAGAATGTCTTAAATCATAATCAGCCTATTCATGAGGTAGAGTTAGCATTCTTGATGAAAGAAACAAGAATATGGGAGGAAGATGATGGATCCTAGATCCATATCTTCAATCCATGCACCTGAGAATGGAATTTGGAGGTCTAACTACATCATCAAGAAGACATGAATATCCAAGTTCTCATATCTACAAGAAGATGTCATCAAAAGGAAGAAATCATGTTTCAAAGTTACATGGTGCATCAATTAACTTTTCATTTGATCCTGGAGGAAAGCATCTTACTTCAGGTTAGTCGTTCTAGGTTTGTTTTATGTTAATAAGTGATTAACATAAGTAATGTTTGCTTCCCTTTCATTATTTTCCTATTTTCCTTAGATTAGTTTTCATTAATTTATAGTTTAGTTTTTTTTTCCCTTTGGTCTTGTTGTGTCACAGTAAGAAAAGGTGTTACAAAGCTCAAAAGAGTTTGTTTCTCAGTCAAGAAAGTCATCCAATCAAAGTTTTTATGTCATAGTTTTCCATTGTCACATGGAATTCGGTGAGTTATTTTGAATAGTAGGCTATTCAACCCCTATGAGTCACCATAAATATTGGTATTTTGGACTATCAAGGCCAAATACCAAACCCTATAGTTCAAAAAAATTTCCAATACTACTCAGCCCATTTAAAGTAGTCTAAAATTGGGTAATTTTACCTAAAAAGTTAATTTTCCATCTTCAAATGTCAAAATTAAAATTAAATAGGGTCATAAAATAAGTTAAAATACCTTTAATCATGTTTATAATTATGACTTTATCCTTATCCTAAAGTTTCATAACTTTAAAAGGTGTTTTAATGAGTTTTCTAAGCCAAAAAAGCCCCAAATTACCCCACACATACCAATTTGCCCATTTAAAACATGAAAAAGGTTGAAAATTTTGTAATTTTTCATTTAATAGCATGTAGTGCTTCTAAAATCTTCTTTTTCAAGTGGTGGAAGACTTGAGTTGGCTTTAAAAGGCCAAAAGAGGATATTTTCATTCATTTCTCAAGGAAAAATATGGATCAATATAGACTTTATACACCTACAATAGGTAATATCAATAACAGGGCATGGCATAGCTTCAAAATAAGTTTCATGGCATTTGGATGCAATATAGGCCCTAAACCAGTCTTTAATAGGCACTTTCCTTATTTGCACAAAGTGACCTACTTTGTAGGTTTTTTTATGGTACGGTCTACTAGAGGAAGATGAAGGTCTAAATTTTGGTGTGAAAAAAATAGACTCAAATGGCTTCCTCATGGATTAGGTTGTTTTTTAATTTTCTTCTCTATTCTCATGAACCATTTAGTTGAAGATAGACCAATTTTTATATCCTAGCAACCAAAAAGGCAACCAGTTTTATTTAATTTCTCATCACCTAGGCAAAGTTTCATGAAAATTCAAGTTGTTACAAAATATTAAGATCTTAATATACCTCTCCATGTTCTCATTAATTTATTCTTCATGTAATTTAGGGTCTAAAAAAGCTCAATCAAATTGGTCAGTCTGTAGAAAAAGGGAACAAAATGGGCCTAGTCAACCCTATTGATTAAATGATGAGAGTGTTCTCATCAAAATCACATATTATATGATGATAAAAGTTGTTACAAGTCTAGTATCATTGGTTTTTTAGGTTTCATGGTGTTTTTTGTAAGTCGTATGAATTTTTAAGTGCCTAGATAGAATACTAGGCCTAGTTGGCTTAACAAGCCTATCTTATCAATTGATTTTGATCTTTGGCATTGAAATTTGGTTATCAAAGAGTTTAAAAGGGAGTTTCCACACTACCTATCTGATGTTCCCATAGATATTCATGCACTTTTTTAAGAATTCAAGTGTCACATTCAAGCTTAGTTCAAGTGGAGTTAAGGCATCCAAGTTAGTGTAGCATCATGCAAGGAAGCCTCTTGACTTATCAAAATGGGCCCACCACTTTTCCAATGCCAAAGAAGAGATTCATGCAAGACAAGGAGACAAAAGGATATTTATTCAAGACTTTTTTATCATTTTTTAATTGAAATAAGATTAGAGTTCATATGGAATTGACCTCCTCTTCCTTTTCTAATCTAATCTTGGCTAATTCTATGCTATTTTTCTATATATAGAGGCTTTTTATCCATTTTTGAGGATCCATCCCTCTCTTGGCATGACCAGACTCTACCAAGGTTGAGTTTTTTAACCTTTTTAGATAAATAAAATCACTATTTTTGATTCAATTATGATAGTATAGTGTGTAATATCAATTTGATTGGCATATGTGGTAGAAATTTCTCCCTTGTCAAGTCATGATTCTCACCTAACTATTAGTTTTTTAGATTATACAAGTCATATTCAACATTTTATGTATTTTAGATGAGCTTATAATGGATATAATTGGCTAGTTAGTGCCTTTAATCAAGTTTATTCCATCATTTCTCTTAGGCTTTAATAATGAGATAAAACCTCTACATGAAACATTAATGCATAGTAGATATTTGGAGTTGTAGATTTAGTCTTTACTTGTTTAATCAGTGTTTTATGAGTTCAAATAGAGTGGATGAACCAACAATATAGGTTTATCACCAATAATAAATTAATATTTCCCTTTTATTTTCCTTCTCTCCCTTTTCATCCCAAAAATAAGTAATTTAGTGAGTAGTGCAAAGTGATACATCAGAGGAGCTAGCCTCATCAAAATCTAGAGGTCTGATCTAAGTTTAGGCATCCCATACCTCATATCATTCTAATGTTAGTCTAGATGTGAAGGTTTTAGAGCCAAATCTACCAAAATTTCAAGAAGGGTGCTATCTAGGTTGGTAATAGGTATATTTACTAAAATATTTTCATACTTCAACACTTCCAATTTATTATATAATTTATGACTTTAGGCAAAATCTATTTTCATTATTTCATAATCAAAGATGGACCTTTTGAATAGTTATGAAATCTTGAATGATCATAAAATATTTGAATGTCACATTGATAATTTATATTTTTTCCACCTTTTATTTTAAAAAATTTATGAATTGTATTATTTTATTTGGTATTATATACAGTCCCTTTTATTTCAACCCAAAAACTACTAGCAGCCACCTAGAGTAGGTCCTCAAAAACTAGCCTTGTAACTAATTTCCCTAGAGGAGTATAAATACATGTAACCTTAATATCTTTCAAAATATCAATATCTCATTTCTCATGGCTTATAAACTATTTCAGCAATGCATGCATCTCCTTATGACATTCTATCAAATTATTTTTCTTTGTGTCTACATGGTTATGTGCCAATGTAACATCTAGCACTAGCATTAGATTTAAATGAGCATAAGCTTGATTATTTTTGGTTTTACCTATAAAATTGAGCTTAGCTTTTATATATTTCATAGTCTCATAATACTTAGACATGTTTCCCCTTTAGGGTGTGATTCAACTCTTGTATCTCTTATTTTACAAATGATGTTATATAATTCCTTAGTTTCCCCTTACACATTACATAATATCTCAAGGAGCCTTAATAACATTCCTTTCATGTAACCTCTTCTTTATTGATCATAAATTTTAAACATCTACTTTAGGACTCCCTATTTGCATCTACAAAATTGTAAGTATCTTCTTTATACTCCTTTTTTTCCCTTGGGTGAACCTTCATTTTATTTGTTAAGGAGAAAATATCCTCCCTTTGTTTTAATTCCAAAGTTTCTCCTTCAACCAACATAGTCTTCATTTTCACCCTTCTCAATGTATTAATATTTCTATCAAAATGGAAATCCACCTTATGTTTTTTAGTAATAAACAAATCTTACTTGCACATTTCCCCTTCTTGCAACTTTTTGATGTAGGGAGGAATGTTTAATATAGATTGATCTTAAGCTTGACTTGTAGGTATATAAGTGGAATGTGTGGGATTTCCTAGTGGAATAATTTGTGATAAATTATATTGGATATAAGGAGAAGGCGTTGAAGGCTCAAGAAAATAAGGAATAAATTTACTCCATCTTATGACTTTCCTTTATGGAGGTGTAACAATGATGTATTTTTCCTTACCTAGGATTTTGTGCATAAAAATTATGGAAGACTTTGTGGAAGTGGATTAGGAAATAGGCATACCAAATTGCATATATGGCCTTTTTGATGGATATTATGTATCAAAAATGGAGGAAGACACTATTTCTTTAAAATGTGTCTTTATCTTAGTAGTTTGTGGATAAGTACAACTAAATAAAAAATGAGTTACTAGTGTTTGAGTCAAATTCTAAAAATACTTTTTAATGGATGCATAAGTAAAAATAGTAGTAGCATAAGGTGTGGAACATAATGAAGAGGTCATCTTAAATTGCTTGGTTCTATAAAATAATCATCCATTGACTCATAAGAAGGCTCATTATTATCATGGCCAACTTTACTTAGTTTAAGTGATAAGAGATATTATAGTATAAAGAGCTTGTTTACCTTATTCACTAATAAATTTTTCATATCCAATAAAATATTTAATTTATACTATTGTAGAGGTTTTTTTAATATTATAATGTTTTTGACCCATGATCACTATCATAATTTCCTAAGGAGAGTAAATAGTACCTTGAGTCACAATGGAACTATGATCCCTAATTGGTCCTTGAGTAGGGACTAGTACTTCTATGTCAATGACAATATTCCATGTGTATTAAACTAAAATATTAGGAGGATGGCTTGGAATAGTAGATAATAATTTATGATTGATTTCCTAAGATAAAACTTATTGGGAGGTTCCTATAACTACCTCCTTTGTTTCCCTGTATTCTCCACCCTCTTGTTCTTATTCCTCCATTTCCTCCCCCTCTAGATCACTTACTTCTTATTCTCCCTCTATTTTTCTATGAAGGGGACCTAATGGAACACCTAAGTATTTTTTAGGTCTCTCTTATTATTTTGTAATTGTAGCAACTTGAGGAGATACTAGGGGAGTTTTAGGCTTCCTTTTGTATGTAATTGTAGAGGGCCTAATAAAAGTCATAATTGACCCTGTGGTTGGAAATGGAACATTGAATAATAGTGGATCCATAAGGTTAATGTGTAGTTACTCAATATTACTAACTTGGTCAAGTGTGGTACTATAATAGGTAATTATTGTAATGGAGTAGTAGATAAAAATGGTGAGGGAGCTATAATAATAGGAAGAATAGTATGGGTTTCCAAGTAGTGGGAAATGGTACTAATGTAGTAGGAATAGTAGTGGATAGTGACGTCAATGTGAAAACAATAGGATCTTTTAAAAAATAAGAAGTAATAATTACTTGTTACGCTATTGTCAATGGGGGTAAGAGTGAAAAATAAAGTGATCCCATTGTTCTTACAAAATCTATAGATATTCTCATGCTAGTTATAGACTCAAGGGTAATAATACTTAGATGTATATGGAGATAGTCCTTGAAGATATTAGACCTGATATGAGGATTTGTATCCCCATGTGTGTTATCTTCACTAGATGGGCCTACTTATACTTGAGGAGGAGGAGGAGCTTGGAACTATGGTATATCCATTTCTTCATTTTCAATTCATTTTACATCTTCCTTGTTGATGGTAGGGTCATATTGAATCCTTTATGCTACTTGTATTGACATTAAATATTGACACATATAAAGGTAAACATTAGAACCATCTTCTGCATTCATAAATATATCATCATGTTTGAAGTATTGATATATTTATGATATGTGAAATTTATTTCCAAGTCTTATAATGGTAGTTTTGACATTATTTCTTAGATCCCAATATCATAATATTTCCCTATTCAAATCATAATGCACCCTAATTTTTCCAATAGACTAAATATGTTCCCATTTTGTATATTGAATGCATCTAACGCTAATTTTTATTTTATGTATAACTCCTTGCTTGACACCCCTCAAATCAAAGTCCACATTTTTGATCAGTTGAAAGGTAATTTATTATTTATCTAATTTGTTCTAGATGTTGTGTAACAAATATAATATGCTCAGGGTAATCCTAGTAATCCCCCATTTTTTAAACACTTATATTTATTAGATATAAGATCTTAGGTATGTTAATCATATAAATGTCCCTATAAACCATTAGGTAGAAGGTTTCTAAAATCCTTTATATTTCCTTCCTGAACCTATAAATATGAAGAATGCTAAAATCATCACAAATTCTATTTTTTGGCATTCTTGAAATAGATCCCAAGGTTGTTAATATTATTGATGCATGGTGACTATGATATAATCTACTAAATATGACATCATATAAAAATTACCATCAAGTCTATTTTATTCTTTATGCATTTAGAGACTTAAGTTGGAATTGATGACTTCTCCTAGAGCTATGATTTTGTTTTAACTCATAATAAAATCCAATAGTGGCACATTCATGGATATAAGAGATGTTAGGAAAATTATATAATATATTGAGTATCACCATATCCACTCTTATCCCTAGTCTAAACATTACTATAGGAAAGGATAGAATTGGACCTAAAATCACCAAATTAATTGCATCATTGACCCCTTACTTTAACTTATCTCTAACTATGTAAGTATTCAACCATGCTTCCACGATGGGCTAGTTATAACTCATTTTAGAATTTATAATCCTATATTATTTATCAAATACACTGCTTTCAATATAATAATAGTATTGAGGAAAAAATGAAAAATTTTCCCATAAATTTTACCTTTGGCAAAAAAATTGTATAACAATTAAGTGAAAGGAATTACCTCTAATTTTGATATGGAATTATGTAATTCCATAGCCATAATTACTAGTATTAATTCAATATATGTTCTTATAGTAGTGAATATTTGATCCTAACTTGTGTATGGGTCTATTCCATCAATTTCATTCCAAATATGTGAATAATGTTGAAATTGGTGCTCTAATGTCATTGGTTCAAACATTGTACCTAAGTACTTACTCCTTCCAGCAATGGAGTATATAGAGAGAGAGGAGGATCATGAGATGCATGAAATTAATATTCCATTATCGCTATATAAAAATTTGTAAAAGTATTGTAAGCATCCTAGAAAACTAGGGACTTTAGTCATTTGGAAGCTCAAATTCAAAACTTGCATAAGATAGTTTGATAGCAATGTAACTCAATTAAGTTTTAAAAAACTAAATATATCACATATATTTTTTTTTATCTTAAGACTTAAATGTATCAACTTACTATTTAATCCTAATTTATTACATACAATGAATTTTGCTTCATTATCCATGTATTTCTCTTTAAATTTAATTTTGATTTTGCATTATCAATTTTAGGAGGGTTGAATAACACATGGCATATTTTCATTGATTTTTTATTCTTAGTCATATTAATATGACAAGTGTATATTTTTTGCACTTTCAATCCATGTTTTTAGTCTTTAAACTTTATTTATTCAAAATGAGACATGTGGCACCTTTTTCTTACTCATTAGGGATGGGTTTTGCATTTGTGTTTTGGCCATGGGTAATCAATATTGTGACACTTGTCTAATTACTTTCAGAATCTATTCATGTATTTTTGTTTATTAGGCCTCAACTTCTTGATATTGTGACACATGGAAAAGTCTTGCTTCTTTGGTGGGGTCTGTGAACTTTGATTACTATGCAAATCATTGTTATACATGGATAAGTGGGATGTTGACACATGGATGACCCTCAATTATCTATAGGTCTCGATGAATATATGATATATATTTAATGACATCATCTATGAATAAATGGGATGTTGACATGTGGACAGTCCTCACTTCTCTATTGGAATAAATGGTCATATGATGTAAATTTGATGACATCATTTTAAAATTAATGAGGTGTTGACATGTGGATGGCCCTCACTTATTTACTAGGATAGCTGGTTATATGATATATATTTGATGACATCATATGATAATAAATGGGATGGTTACATGCATTGACATCTTACTTCTTTAGATAACTACCAAGACTTAGAAAATATAATATTTCCAAAGGATGTATGGATGAATAGGATGTTGACACATAAATGGCCCTAAATATTACACTTGCATATGTGATTCATTAACTATGAAAATAACCGTTGACTATAGATGATCAGGATTGGAGAAACATGGAGTGATTTAACTTATCTAGGCATGCAAAGTAATGTTCCTTAGTTTTTTTTACTACATAGAGAGTGATTTAACATGATGAATACATGTGGAAGGATCTCACTCACTCGGGTGTTTATAAATTAGACCTTATTTCTAATCTTAAATTTGATGACTATTTAGGCATAAAAGAGACATGTGGCCTGAGCAAAGTTGACTTGTGAACTATTTTATCTTGACAAAAATGTATAAACCTTAGATAAATACTCTATTAGTCTTGTTAGTCCATAAATAAAAACTTTAATTCATAATCATCTAAAGTTAAAATAAGTGCAAAGAATCCATTACTAATTCCCACTTAGAATCTAAAACTTAAGGTCATAATATAATGATCAAATTAATAGAAAAACCTATAGTTTGTAATTCCACGTCTTTTATACCAATTAGACATGAACATCCAATTTTCAACTCTATATGGGTTCTCATTAAAAAATTTGAAATGGAGGTGTGTTTGTCACAATAAACAATGACTTAGTGGATAAATACGCCAAAGTTTTTGAGAACCCATAACTTGGTTTGATCATAAATAACTTCAAATTTTAGTTGTAAGAAATAAATAAATCAAGAATTTGAAAGAGATTATAAATGTAATCATGAAACATATTAACCCTTATTAATCCTTGGATTGTGTGTGATCTTGTGAAGATTCATTCCCCCTAGCTATAATATTTTTAGCAAAGAGTTTGGTAAAATAGAAGATTGTATTGATCTTATTTGTTCAAAATATTTATCTTTTAAGTACTAAAATATGAAAATTTAAGCATTGCTCTACTATCATCTAGGCATTCATACTCCCAAAAAAGATACCTCTAATTCCACTCTAAACATTTCTCTACTACTAGCCAGACATGTATATCTCATTAGAGACTACTTGAATCACCATTCTTCCATGAATTTAATTATTTATTTATTTTGAACCTATCTTGGATGAAGGGTTGGGAACAACCATTTGCTATGTGTGTAGGAATGGAATTTATTATAGATTAGATATTTTACCCATATTTTATCTTTCTCAATGTTTATTATCTCTCAAAAAAAATTTAAGCATGTCAATGTGTAATTAATCTTTCAAAATGATAATTATTTCTAAAATTTCTATGAAAACATCATAACAACTTCCAATGGTCAGATAAACTGATTCAATTCAAATGAAAAAAATTGCTTAAACATGATACATATCTTTATTTGAGGAATTCAAATTCACCATGTCTAATATACAAAAGTACCATTCAAATGTGATTTTAACCACCCCTTATTAGGATAATTTTGATGAAATTGATGCAAGAAGATTACTTCAATTTTTCTGGTTTTAAGACAATTATTCTAAAAAGAATGACAACTAAAGTATGAAAACAAATGTGGAAGGCATGAAATTTAATCTAAGAAATCAATAAATTTACTCTTTAAATTAATGAATCTAATCTAATAAACTTATAAATATAATCTAGTAAAGTTGGGAATTTAATCAAATCATATCACTAAGGTAGAAGTCATAGTCATTCTAAGATGGTTCTAGTTGGATCAGCCATGAAAACATATTTCAAAAATCACCTATTGACTAGAAAATTTAAATCGTTACCTTTGAGATCTTTTAATTAAAAAGCATTTTTACCCATAATTTCATAAACATGATATGGTCCAATCCATAATGAGGTGAATTTATCATGTTGTCCTCTATTTTCATGTGATTTATCCCATAGGAGCACTAGGTTTGAATTCGGAAAACCTTATTTTTATATCTTTTATTTAACCATCTCTTTAAAATATCCTAGTGTTTTTTAAAGCTTTGTAGAGCTTCAATTTGTGCATCCTTCATTTGGTCAATGTCTAGTAACCTTTACTGAAATATTTCATCTTCTTTGATATACTCTTCCATGAATTGATATGTTAGAAGTTTAATAATAATGTGAAAAAGGGTTGTTTCCCATAAACTAAAAAAAAGGGTAAGCTTTGAATACCTAACTATGTATTATTTTGTTTACCCATAGTGCATACTTCAACAATAGATGCCATTCCCTTAGTTTGTCTTATGTTGACTTCTTTATGGCATCTATCAAGTTTTAATTAGTAGATTATGCAATTCCATTTCCATTTGGATAGTAATTTGAAGAGAAATTAAAGGTAATCTGATTTTTATAGGCCCATTCAGTGAAATTTGTATATTAGAAGGTTGGACCATTATCACATACCAAATAAACTAATGTCTCAAATCTAGTTCATATATTTTATTCAAGGAATTTAAAAACATTCGAGCTCTATAATTATTTGTTACTACAACCTCAATCCAGTTGGTATAGTAATCAATGGCTCTCAATAAAAAATTTAGTGATACTAAATAATTGGGATTAATCACTCACACAAAGTCTAAACCTCATTATGTAAAAGGGCATCCTTTTATTATAGATTGTAAAGGCATTATTATATGCACTTATATTTTTTTAAATAGATGTCATTGGTTACATGATCTAACATGGTTGTGAGCATCCTTGAAGATGGTAGGCTAGGAGGCTCATCCTTATATTTTGTGAGTTGTAGCACTTCCATAAGGATGTCCACTACCAATCTTATGATGGAGGATTTTTAGGATGTTTACAGCTTCTTATTTTGATACATGACTTAAATATATGCCTTCATATTTTTATTGATATATCACTCCTTTCTTTATCATGTATGATATTATTAAAGTCTAAGTGCTTATCTATGTTCTCTATTTAACTTAGGAGGACATGTGCCTATGAGTAGGTGGTGAATGAAATGGGAATAGTAGTCAAGACTATTT
The DNA here is from genome assembly GCA_037957365.1 of Torreya grandis. NCBI lineage: Eukaryota > Viridiplantae > Streptophyta > Pinopsida > Cupressales > Taxaceae > Torreya > Torreya grandis. Next base: position 1,743,899 of record JARHVA010002318.1, on the reverse strand, counting down.
ATTTAAGCTTTATTGATTTATTTAATAGAGATGCATGGATATGTTTTGGTCAACAATTGAATAATACCCTATCCTCTAACCATTTTATCAATTATTATTTCAATATCAAACTCTTATATCTTAGCCATTTATTTTCCTCTTCTCTCACTTAGTTCATTCTATCTAAGCATCATTTTGATAGCTAGGTCTTAGACAATGGTTTAGGTCTTATTATGCTTAATGTAGTGTATGAATTTATTTAATACCTTAACCATAACATAAATATGTTTATTTATCATGGAATAATTTAATTATACATATTTCAAATTAGTGATCATAAAATCAATTAGATGTTTATTATCATCTACCTTATGCATGAGTAATACTGTTATAGTATGTTTTGATGTAAATAAATATAGGAATAAATCCTTGGTGAAGTCAAGGATGATCAAAACTGGAGTATGTAATGAATTTTGAACTCCTTGTCATTTGTTGAAAGTTTAAACAAGATGAAACATAACTCAAGTAAAAATATTTTTAAAACACCAATTTAAAATGTGTATTTTTTAAACTTAGAGTGTTTGAAAGTGTTTTATTTTATTCTTTGGGTCCTACAAAACATTTTATGGGGTCCTTGTTCTTATAATCAAAACATGAATGAACAAATGAGTTTCCAATTCTCACTTTTGGGTTTCTAAAATTCTACACATAGTGTACAACCACAAAAACACACATCAATATTTCCACTTTTCCTAAAAAACTTCAACTGTTAGGACAATATCACCACTTGCCTAAAAAACATAGAGTTAGTGAAAATTTTATACTATTATGACAATATCTCTAAAATAAACACAAAACTACAAAATTTTAAGCAATAACGCAACTCCACCCTACAGTCATAGAAATAGTTAGGCAGACTGTTACAACTAAAACACAATATCGCTAAATTTTTGGCAATATCACAAAAAAATTGGTGATATCATGACTTAATTCATGATATTTTTAATATCATAAGTTTCCTTGTAAACACAAATAGTCAATAAAACTTATGATGGCTTAATGCAAAATTATAAAATTTAGCACAAAACTGCAAAAATTATGAAAAAATGTGATTGTAAAAGTAGTGATATTGTGTAATATCACAATTCCAAAGAGTGAGAACGTGACCACACAAAGAAACTTCATGATTTACAAAATAACATCTTTGAGCCTTCATTTTTCACCTATTTTTGATCAACAAGTTTGGATTCTGACATGAAAATTATTAGGAGGGTGTCCTAAAAGGCCTTGAGAGTAACTTCATAGGGTGTGTGTCCCACCAGGCATGCCATGATGTGAACAAGTAATATGTAGCAAGGATGGTTAGTCTTATGTTATTCTAATAAAAACAAATCAAAATAACACACTAAAATCTTAACACCTCTAGCCTAAACACTAGGGAGAGCATATGTAACAATCATGCATATGAAAATCTAACTAAAACATATAAGAAAACCTTATTTTACCTTCCTTAGAGATCCAACTTTCTTGTTGAAGTGGCTTGCTCAGTTTGTGTATCAAGAAGTCTTTGATAATGAATATTTTTTTTCTCCTTCTCTCCTTGCCACCTTGGCTTGGTTGCTTGGCTTTATGATTTGGGCATGGTAACACTACTTGCATGAAGCTTCTCAATCCAAATTGGCATTATAACACTACATTATCAAAGGCTTTAAAGACATTTAGGCATAATAAATTTAAACCAAGAGATATTTTTGAATATATTTGTGCATAATAACTTTACACCAAAATAGTTTAGATATCAATAGGTATGGCCTTATATTTATAGCCTCAAAAGTTAACTCTTACCCAAGGTGAGTTAAGGTTGAGTTTAAACATAGAATGGGTTCAAACTAACCATAGGTGATTTTAGGATAACTCTAATTGAGTTAAAATTTGTCATGTAATTATGATTTTCAATTAATTTGCATGGCTCTCAAATTAGATATTTTAGGATATTTTAAAAGAGCTTGACAACTCTTAAAGGTAATGATGAAAAGGCTTGATATTTTAATTTTTAGAATTTCCATTTTTGGATATTCATTAATTGAAAATGGATAATTAAATGAAGAATTTAATCCTGTTCAATTTTTTAATTCATTTTGATTAGTATTTTAGCTCTTTCAAGATTTAATCAATGCCCTGCTTAATGGGTACGTAGGCAAAATTGATAGTTTTTATGTCACAAGGTGATTGAGGATGAATCCACGGGAGTTTATTATGATGTATAGTATAATACCCCAAATAGGGATGCCTCAATATTATTATAAGAATTTATTAATGATGTTTAGACAAAATTAGGACATTTAATGATTTCTAGGCTTTATTTACATTGTTTGGTAGGAATCAGTCTAAAGTCTAGTTGGAAGCCAGTTATGGCTGGAATTGAGTGTCTACATACACCATTGGGTAGAAGGTATCAAAAATTATTTGTATTTCCTTCCCAAACCTATAAATGTGAAGAAATCTAAAATCATCACAAACCCTATTTTTTGTGTGTTCCTCAAACGACTCCCAAGGTTGTTCATAAGATAATGCATGGTAGTTATGATAGCATCTACTAAGTATAACATCATATAAAAATTATCATCCAGTCTATTTTATTATTTGTGAATTTGGATCCTTAGGTTAGAAATGATGGCTTATTTTATATTTATGATTTTGTTTAAACTCAAAATAATATCTAGTAGTGTCACCCATACATCATGGAATTAAGAGATGGTAGGAAAATTGTATAATCTATTGAGCAATGCCATAGCCACTTTTATCCCTCGTCTAAACATTACTATAGGAGTGAATGAAATTGGACATAAAATCACCAAATGACCTATGTCCTTGACTCATTACTTTAACTTATCTTCATTTTTGTTAGCCTTCAATCATGCATCCACCATGGGTTGTTTATAAGTCATTTTGGGAGCTAAGAACCTATAGTATTTCTCAATTACATTGCCCAAAATATAAGTTACAAGAGTAGTATTAAGGCAAAAATGTAAAAGGTTCCCATATTTTTTACAATTGGTAAAAACATCATATAACAAATCAATACAAGGTATTACCTTTGGTTTCATTATGGAATTATGCAAAACTATAACCTTACTTACTAGTATATCATCAATATATCTTCTCATAGTAGTGGATAATTGATCATGAGCTATGTATGGATTTGTTGCATCAATTTCATGCCAAATATGTAAATAATGTTGAAATTGGTGCCCTAATTTTGTTAGTTCAAACATTGTATCTAATTTCTCAATCATTATAGAAATGGAGTACACAGGAGGGGCCTCACAATATGAATGAGATGAAAATGACATTTTTGGTCTATAAAACTATGTGAAAATATTTCAATCCTACCATCACATCCCAATTTCTCTCTGAGCCTAATAACCTATTGATTTATGGATTTTCTGGTTATTATTTGACTAATTACTATTTAGTTAAGCTTGATTTCATATGTTGATTGTGGGTAATTATATGTTTCTTAATTTACATGATTGATTAGATATAAAATTAGCTATACTTTTATATTTTATACATGATGATCATGTTTTTTAGTTATTACAATAGTTAATTATGGATTATATTTTTTTGGGCTAACTACCTTCATTATTGTGAGTTAGATACAAGATAGATCCATCCCTTAGAGTATGACAAAGGGAGGGAATCATCAAAGAGGGTGGCATAGATGGAGGCATTAGGGAATTACAAAGGGAAAGATAAGAAAGCCATGCACACACCACAAATAGATTAATGTGCTTTGATCCATGTTTAATTTAAATAACTTTAGTATGTATTTTGTGTTATCTATATTTAAATGATTGCTAATATGCTCCATATATGATCTTAAATTATGTTTGATGCTTATGTTGATCTAGTTGTGTGATTTCACTTATGGTTATTGTACTTAGTCTATCTCAGTTGTGATGTTGATTTAACAAATAACTGAATATGTATGTATTAATATGGCTTACTTTTATCTTTAGATATAATTGAGTAAAGTACGATAGTGTTTTGTTTTACACAGGATTATATTACTTTACTTAATCTGTGTGTTAAGGTAATTATTAATGCACATAGACTTATTATTGTTACTAATGTTTGAACAACTTTCATAAAAGTCAATTGTATTAGTAAATAAACATAGTGTTAATTTAATTTGTGCTTAGTCAAATGTTATTATAACTAGGAAAAATAATTACTATTGTTAAACAATAATTATAGTGGATGATGATTAATGTTTATATGATGATTGAAGGTTTTATTAATACCCTTATGCTAACTTAACATTATCTTGATGCTCTGTGCAAAAAACATTTGAAACTATTTTTTTCCCACCTATTAGGGCCCCCTGAGTGCAACTAGAGGGATCAAGGATCCAATGGAGGCTGCTATCGATGGTAGTTCCTCTGGGGATCTAATCAAAAATTTGATAGAGGATATTCCATCTAATAGATGTAAGAAAGCACTTACAGGTGAAAAGATGTGCCCCTCAAAAAGCATGTCGAGCCTCCCTGTTACCTCTGAGGGCACGACCCTGAATATCCTAGATGATTTGGTGGAGGAAATTATGGCATCCATGGACCTTACATTGGTAGGTAAGTTTTTCTCATTTCATCCTAATATTGAAATGGTTAGGAAATGGGTTTTGTCTAGGTGGAAAGTTAAGGGTAATGTTTTGATCACTGCCATGGCAAGAGGCCTATTACTTTTTAGATTTATGAATAGGGAGGACATGATAGCTACTCTTTCTAGAGAACCATGGCTGTATGGCTCACCTTCTCTTGCCTTATGCTCATGGAAACCAAGATTTGATCCTAACTCAGACCTTAATAATTCTGCTCCTACTTGGGTAAGGCTGTCAGGGTTCCCTTTGGAATTTTGGGATGAAAAAATATTCACAGGTATTGGCATTTCTATTGGCCAATATGTCACTATAGATCACACAACCAGAAAAAATTCTAGATGTGTGTATGCTAGACTTTGTGTCAATGTTGAAATTAGTAGGACTATCCCTACATCCATAGAACTAAACTCTAAATATGGGACTTGGACTCAGCTGATCACATATGAAAATGCTATTACTTTATGTAAAATATGTAAGAGAAAGGGACATTTAATGACACAATGCAAAGAAAAGCAAACATGAAGGAAAGATGATTCCCAGGTTGAAGGGGAGGATTAGGCTCTCAACCACAAAAAGAATAGTAAGCAGGAAACAAAGAGTAATGTGGAAAATCCTAACAATACAAAAAAGGTAGAGGAGGAGATGGGTAAGGAGGATATCACTATTAGTGAGGTAAAAGCTATCCTAAAGGAAAATATAGTATTAGATGATAGTCAGAAGGCTATATTAAACACAGCCAACCCTCTAGACAAACAGACTAATATGTCTAAGGAAGGACAAAGAGGTAACCATTTGATAGAGGAAGACAATGTAGAAGAAAAAGTTCCAAGAGATGGAAAAGAAGAAGTAACTTGAGAAATATATCCCACTAAAGGAGAAGTAGACTTACAATTAAACACAGACATTTTCCATGCTCTGGAAGTCAGAGACCAAGCAGGAAATTATTTAACAATAGGTGAAACAGGACAAAGTGGCAGTAGTGAACAAGAGGAATGGGTTACCCCAAAGAAAAATAATTGAAAAGGTAAAAAATTTGTAGATGTTGGCACTGAGCCCAAATAAGGGAGACCAACCCTAAGAGAAACAAGACAAAGAGAGATTGCTAGTGGTAAACAGAAAACACTGAAGACCCAACCCCTCAAACCCTCTAAATGAGAATATTATCTTGGAACCTAAGGGGCTTTAAGAGTCCCTCAAAGTAGTTTGAGGTTAAAAACTAAATTTTAGATAATAAATTATATATTTTATTACTCCAAGAAGTCAAGATGAATGAGGAGAGTTTTAGGAAAATTGTTGACTATATATGGCATAAGGTGGCTTTTTGCATTAGTCTAGCTGAAGAGGCTTTAGGGGGATTGTAAATATGTGGAATAGTGCTAAAATATAGGGGTCTCTTATGGCTTATAACAAGCACTTATTTATTATCAATTTCTCTATGAAATCTTTGAACTAGTCATCGATCAATGTCTATGGACCGAATAACAGAGATTTGAGGTAGAAATTATGGATAGACTTGAGAAATTTTAGGAATAATCCCTAGAACACTAGATGGATGTTAGCTAGATATTTTAAAACTCCTCTATATCCTTCTAAAAAATAGGGTGGGATTATGGATTACTCAGACAGCATGTTCGACTTTGCTAAATTTATCAATGATTGGGGATTATTGGATATAAACTACAAAACCAAAATTTTACCTGGACCAATAGAAGAAGAGGAGATCAAATGATTCAGGTTAAATTAGATAGATTTATTATCTCAATTAACTAGAAGGATTATCATAATATGCATGTGTATGCTTTTCCTAGAACCATGTCTGACCATTGCCCGATCTTCCTCAGTTGGAGAGAACAGGGACAATTTGGACCTTCCCCATTCCATTTTGAAGCTATGTGGATCAAACACAAAGACTTTAGACAAATGGTGGCCCAATGGTGGAAAATTACTATTCAAGGTACTCCTATGTTCAGAATAGTCAAGAAAATTTAGCACATTAAAGAAGAAGTTTATGGATGAAATAGATACAACTTTAGGTAGGTCTTTCAGCAGAAGAAAAATATAATGGGAAAACTCAATGATATAAAGAAACTGATAGATCAAGGGGATGACTTTGATGACACTTTAGAAGAAGAGAATGTCATGTCTTCTGAATGGAAGAATCTTATGGAAAGATAAGAGGTTTTTTGGAAACAAAAATCTCATGTTCAGTGGCTTAAAGAGGGGGATAGGAACACTGCCTTCTTTCATCTCTCAACTATGAAACATAGGAAAGCCAACTCAATAACTAAGCTTGTTCTAGATAATGAAAACATTATAACCAAGGATAATGAGATAGGGGAACAAGCCAGGGCTTTCTTTCAGAATCTGCTCACTTAAGAAAATAATAATGATAGAATTGATAGACCTATGAACCAATTCATTGATAAAATCCCCTATTTGATAACAGAAGAAGATAATCTGGAGATGTTAAAGCCTATATTCGAGGAAGAATTCCATGTTGTTTTATTCTCTATGGGTGCATTCAAAGCCCTGGATCTTGATGGCTTTCCTCTTATATTCTTTCAATAATATTGGGAGATAGTAGGAGTGAATCTCACGACTGTTGTTCGTGATTTTTTAGATCAAGTAAACTTTTGAAACAAGTTAATAATACCTTCATAGTACTTGTTCTTAAAAAATCACAACCTTCACACCTTACTAATTTTAGGCCCATTAGTCTATGAAACATTGTTTATAAGTTATGTACTAAAGTTCTGGTTATGAGGATTCAACCTTTAATAGACAAAATTATTTCTCTTTCTCAAAAAGGTTTTGTCCCAGCCAGGTAGATTCTTGATGCTGTGATCACCACACATGAGAATATTCACTCCATGGATAAGACTAGAATCCCTAATATGGCTCTCAAGCTAGATATTTCTAAATCTTATGATAGAATCTCATGGACTATTTTGTTCTAAGTGATCAAAAAATTTGGGTTTAATGATAAAATGTCTCGCTTGATATGGAACATTGTCTCTTCTAAAAAATTCTTGGTGCTGGTAAATGGTGTACCTAGAGGGTTTTTCTCATCTTCAAGAGTAATTATTTAGTGAGACCCTCTCTCCCCATACTTATTCATCATTATGGTAGAGGCACTGGGAAGATACATATAAGTAGATATAGCCTCAAAAAAGCTAGTGGGCATCAAACCTACCTCTTTCCTTCATCCTATGGTGGTACAGTAGTTTGTGGATGATACCATCTTCTTTTACATCTCATCGGTGATTGAATCTAGAAGATGGAATAATATCTTAAATAATTATGCGAGAGAATAAGGACAAAGGATAAATTTCCAAAAAAGTAATGTGTATTTCTTCAACACTCCTAATGAACTTAGACATATAATCATTGATATATTAGAATGTGTTGAAGCTGCTCTACTAGCTACCTACCTGGGTCTCCCACTCATGGTCAAAGATGTATCTCCTAGTTTTTGGAATGGAATTATGGAAAGAACGTAGAGGAAACTTCTTGGTTGGAAAGGGAAACTACTCAGCAGTGCTGATAAACTACAACTTCTTCGGGCCTCAGTGCAAGGTATTCCTACTTACTTCCTGTCTCTTTTTAAAATTCTTACATATTTTTATAAGAAACTAGAATAGATCCAAAGAAAATTTTTATGGATGGGGGTGGAAGACAAACAGAGAATGTCTCTAGTCAGATGGGAAAAAGTGTGTCTTCCAAAATCTCATGGTGGACTCAATATTAGGTCTATCAGGAACATGAACAAAGCCCTTCTCTCAAAAGTTAGTTGGAACCTAATCCATAAAAATAATGATTGGGAGGAAATAATGTATGCCAAATACATGCATAGCATTGATGATTCCAACTTTCTTCAATAGACGGGATTACCCTAGGGATCTATGATATGGAATAAAATGCTAAAAAGTAGAAACCTTCTTAAATAGGGAATTAGATGGAAACTTGGAAATGGCTGGCATATTAAATTCTAGGATGATATCTGGTTAAAGGATAAGGCTCTCATCACACAAGGAAACTATGGAGAGATTGTTGACTTGGCTACTCAAATTTTTAGAGATAGGGTCAGTGATTATATAGAAAATAACAATTGGATGAGGAGCTAGAAAAATATATTAGACTACTATGATCACTATCCTAAACTTTTCCCTAGAGTGTGGGAGATCCAGCACTGTGTTCAGGAGATTAGAATCCCTCTCTTCCCCCAGGAGGATGAATAATACTGGTGGCCAGATAAGAATGGATTGTTCTCTGTCAAATTTGCTTACCATCTACTCATTCCTAAAGCTCATAATAAAGATGAATGGAAAAAGGTTTGGAATCATAAACTTATTCCAAAAATTAACATGTTCTAGTGGGCTACTGCTCATAACAAAATCCTAACTTAGGATAACCTTCAAAAGAGAGGGTTTACACTAGTTAACAAATGTTTTTTGTGTGGTTCAAAAGAGGAATCAGTTTCACACCTCTTCATCCACTATGATTTTGCTCGAGAATTATGGGGCACAATACTTAACAACTTTGGTATTGAATGGGTCTATAATTCTAACCTTAAAGAAGTAATTCTTAGCTGGAATCCAACCTTCACACATCCCTAGCTTATGGAATTATGGAAGCAAACTCTACCATGTTTGATTTGGATTTTATGGAAAGAGCGCAACCACAAAATTTTTAGGGACACTGCTAGAAATGTATCTTAGGTGTTTAACTCCTTTGCTAAGACCATTATGGAAAGTGTCACAACAGCTCATATTCATGCTGTGGAGAAACCCCTATCTCAAATTGAAAACCAAATTGTAGCCAAATGGAAGGTTTTAAACTAGATCTCTGGGTATAATAACTCCAAAATGCTACAGAGACTAAATACTAAATGGATCCCCCCAAAGCCTAACTGGATGAAACTCAACTTTGATGGGGCATCCAATTCAGATGGTAAAGCTAGTGGAGGAGGAATTATAAGGAATGATAAAGGATGGATGTCTGTTGTCTATGCTTGTGGAATTGGATGCCAGAGCAACAACTATGCTAAAGCAATGGCTCTATTATAGGGGTTAAAGTTAGTTATATCCCTAGGAATAAGGAACTTGAGTATACAAGGAAACTCTAAAATGGTCATAGATGCCATTAATAAAGCATCAAATGTGGGAATTAAGCTAAAAGACATCATTACTGATATTTAATTTCTTTTGCAAAAGTTTTTCAGAGTTGATATTTCCCATATTTACAGAGAGGGAAATAGGGTCGTTGATGCTTGTGCCAACCTTGATTATCAATTTTCAAGTTGGAGGGTGTGGCAACAAGGTGTTCATATTCCCTTAAACATTAGGGAGATTATTAAAAATGAGATGACTTGTCAAGAATGAGTCACATTGATGATAAGGATAGCTCTCGGAGGTGGTCCATTTGGAGAGGGCCATCAAGGATCTCAAAACTTGATAACCTTGGTACTTTTTTGACAATCATTAATGATTCATTGTATCATGAGGTTGAGGCACGTGGGTCTCATCATGAAAATCAATGGGAAATAATTTCCAAGCATGGGAGTAGACAATGTCATCTCTATAGGGTATTTCGAATAATGAGCCATCACATCTTCATTATGCATAAATGGAAACAAGGGTTAGCAACCATTTCAAAGCTAAAGGCTAAACTTAGGAACTCCATAGTTTGGGTCTACAAATAAAAAATGGGAGGAGACTATATTTAAACTGAACCTATCTCCTATTGTGAATTCAAAGATAATCCACTTGTTTGGCATTATTGTAAAGAAGGGGGTATCAGCCCATATCTGGAAAGGCTTAATGGTTAGGACAAAAACTTGTCCAAGAAGTTTCTGAGATCCTGGTTAAATAGGTGGGTCATAGTGGGCAGAATTAGTTTTGAAATATTTGAAAAGGTGATTTCTATGGCCACAGGAATGACCATGCAAGGAATAAAACTTCAAAGGAAAACCAAAATTTTGGATCTGGCAAGCCATAAACTATTTCTAGGTGAGGGAGAAGAACTCATCCTGTATCAAGGAGGATTTGAGTGTGCTAAACTTTTAGAGCCATGGGATGGAGTGTGCTTCATTCTCATGAAGTACTTGACACTTGAAGGGAAATTTACTAGGTTTTATAATTACCACCTCCCTTTGTTAAATCACTTCAAGCTCAATGTTATTATTAGTTTTCCTTTTTACCTGCTCTCCTCTTTGGAACACTTTGTCTTGAGGGTGAGAGATAAAATGGCTAAGAATATAGATATGAACCCTATTCCCCTACACCAGGGGCTAATTTTTTTCTTATACAACTTTCACTGCACCCTAGAGCCATCTAAGACTATCAGAGTTGATAGTGGAGACATTCCTTCCAACCTAGTGTCTAGTGATGCTATTAATGAGTCTTGTTTTCCCCTGCTCCTACCAAAACAAAAGATGTTTCTTTTTCCACCCCAGAAGAGACCCCTATTGATACCCCTAGCTCCTTTGTGAGAAAGAAGGGTAAGAAGAGAAAGGTTGATGAAGAGGAACAGAATATTAAAGAGACCACGGAGGGGACCCACAAAAATCTAGGTAGGGCCATGGGGGGCCAAGGTGGTAAATCTCACAAGTCTTCCAAAATTAATAAGGAAGGATTCTCCTCCAGAGTGAGAAGGTTAGGTCAGATTACTGGTAAACCCACCCTAAAGGCCAAACTAATTGATTACTCAAAAAGTGCTTTGGAAGAAGCAACCTAGGAGGAAGAGTCTAAGGAGTTGG